>JBBCBC010000013.1:5384584-6584584 GCA_037126765.1 Stenogyne calaminthoides
AAATTCTTCAAAGACTTAATTGTAAATAATTAGACCTCAAAGTCAAGGTCCGTTATTTCAATCTTCACCTTAAACAGGATCGCGGTGGTTAATAATTATCGCTGGATTATTACTTATATAATCAACGCAGATTCATTACTTATATTCGGATAACATAATATCATTTATTGCTAAGATTTAATACGAATCGCAGAACACGCTTGTTCGATTTGTCTCATCGAGTCTATAAGATTTATCATACATAACTGCAAGCTTCAACTAGCTTCCTAGACGATAATAATAACCCACCAACCATGATATATTAATTAATCAAAAGCGGTTCATGGCTTGAATTAATTAATGGGCCAGATAATCTTAAACACGGAAATAGCTAACTTATTTCACATTAAGTCAGAATACGGGTTACACGGATGTTGCACATTAATTTTAGGAAGTGGGATTAATTATTTACTGCTTAATAATATCAGGGCTCAATATTGATAATTCAAGATCCATCGGGCTATTCAATCTTTAATTCTCATAAAGTCTCCCTCAAGGTACTTCAAAACATAAAGTCCAACAACTCCAAAAAAGAGTTTAAAAATAAAAAATAAATTTTTGTTGTTTATTCTTCCTATTTATTCCTAAATATCAAACAAAAGAAGGAGAAAGATTTTATTCAATTTTGTTATGAACGAAGATAAGCATTCTCGGAATATGATTATCTCATTAAATCCAAGAAATCTCCTACCTTGCTATTTATTGTGAGATTTTCAAAATTTTGAACGGTTAAGGAAAGAAAGATTTTCTTTCGGAAGAGAAATACATGAAGATATAATTAATATGTTGATATCTTCTATAACCAAGTACATCCAACCTTGGTTTCCTTTAAATTTCAAAAATATCCTACAATGCTATGAAATTTTATTTTTGCCAATATTTTAATTATGAGAAAAAAATAATGATGCAGAGACATTCAAGATTTCTTTGAGATCAAGAAAAGATTTTCTCAAGATCATTTTTCCTCAAAATTTTGACTCTACCCTCATCTATAAATAAGTACGATTCTTTTCATCCCTGCTAATAATCTCCATGTAGTTTGAAAATTGTGAATCCATGTGCCAAAAGTAACAAATAATTTATTTTCATTTGTTAATTGTTCACGAAAGTTTCTTTCCCACCCATCGGGACGAAAGAAGCGACTCGTAGAGAATACTTGGAAAAGACTTTAGTGTTCGTATTGACGAAGTCCACATCATTATCTAAACAAAGTTAGTTCAAGTAAACCCGGTGAGTACCTTTTTTTAAGACGCGAGGATTTACGTAATGTTTATACATGATTTATTGTTGACTATTATTTGAATTAATATAGGATTAATTCATGCTAGTAAATAATTGTTAGAATTAAATTTATTTAAATATTCATCCCAACAGATCCGTGCAATTAATTCCCCCAACACTCAACCTCTGCCAAACGATACTTCCACATTGGCTGCTCTAATCAAGAATAATAATGCAATCAATAACCTCACAATGATCTACAACTCAACGACATTTCATTACTATTCCTGCTCATACCAAACGAAATTAGAAATTATCTATATGATTACATTTACTTTTTTTAACTCTAATATTATTAATTTATTTACATTATTTTATCTAAACTGAAAAATATAAAAAATTAGAATTAACGAAAATTAGAAGGTAAATATATGCTATATTGGTATCAGTAAAACCACAAAATAGAAAACAATATATTCAGGAAACACATCTTCTACATAAAATTCTCATTTCTATAATATGCAAATCGGAGTACTATTATCTCCTATATATTAAAATAAGGAATCACCCCTCAATTGATACTATTATTTCAAAACTCGCATTTTGTGTTTATTTATAATATTATTATTAATTTTTAATTTCATTAATTATTTAATTTGATATTTTACCTTAAATTTATCTCTAGTCTATTAATTATGAATTACTCCCTATTGTTATATTTAAAAGATTGTCTTAAAAATATATACATTAAATTTATATTAAATACATACTCCATACAATTTATAAATTTATACTCCTTTTATTCTTTTAACATATACCACGCTTATCGAGATTGGAAATAATTAGATCATTAATTTTAAATTGAATGCTTCAAATATTTGATTATTTGATTAACTTAATATGAGTTGACTCCTCTCAGCACTCATTCAAGAAGGGCGCAATTGACGTGACTTAATTCAATCAATACGACGGGCGATTCACAATTTCAAACACTAAATAACAACCATAAATCACTAATTTATTCTACGTAACTATGAATCCGACTTTATTTTGTTTAACCACGAACTTACCTATTTACATGTATCCTATCAAAGAAAAAAAAAATTAAATCAAATTAAAGTTAAAGAAAATCAAATTAAAAAAAACTAGAATCAAAAACAAGAAAAAAACTTAAAATTAAATCACACTAAATCGATTTCATAAAGTATACAGAGAATTTGCCTTCCATTATGATTTAATTTTTTTCATATTATATATTTCATTCATTTTCCTTATTCTAAATTACCCTCTACATTCTTTTTATAATGTCTTTTAGTCTTAGAATATTTATATTATAAATGTCGTTGTTTATATTTTCTCCTCCTCATTATACTGTTATATAAACATAAAATTTAAGCCCTTAAGGATTTAAGTTTTTTTTTTATGCCAATATTAACCTTTTACTTTTTATAATTAAATATTTTATGTAATAATAAATATTTATCACAAAATTTATAGAAAAATAAAAAATTTTAATAACCATGTAAAAAGAATCACAGGTATATACAGACAACGACGGATGAAACAACAAACTTATACGATGATGAATAAGATATAAAATCAAATAAAGTTGTGACATCTAATTTTAAATTTATAAGAATCTAGGAATAAAAAATAAATAAAAATATGCACAAATAATATTAAAATATACCTATAATTAAACTAATTAAATTAACATTAAAAATACTCCAATTAAAAGCATAAAATAATTATTGAAAAATGAGTACGCGTTACGCACAGATATTTATATTTATAAATTCACATCATTACTTATATATCAATACACATATGTATAAAATTTACGCCGATTATAGAATAGGGTTTTTAGAGTAAAAATCATTTTATTTATATTGTTTAGGCTTTGATACAAGCACCAGAGTAGAAATAAGCAAATTGATTACCCCCACTCACCAACTCCCTCCTCACATGATACTCATCGAATATTTTAACCAAACAATAACAACGCAATCAATAACCCTGCCGCCCACTCGATTATTGGATTTGAAATTCAGAATTTCATAATAACAAAAATCATTCTCCACTGAAAGTTTAAATGAATTTTACAAACACTCAGATTAATCAAATTTAATTCCATGATTTCTTTAAACATTCATTAAAAACTGAATTCAAATCTTCGGCTCACTCCTTTCCCTCTCTCTACCTCTTCATTCTCCTTTCATTCGATAATTCATGACGAAATATACGATTCTTACATTTATTATTTTAAATTCTGTTTGTTTCAAATTCTTCCCTATCCAAATCTTTGTTCTTTAAATGATCGATTCTTTAATTTATATTCATCATTTTTATCATTTCTAAGCTCGTATCAAGTTCGAATTTAACGCCATGATAAAGAAGTTAACATTTAAACGATTCCTCATTAACAAATCAGTCTCTATTACAACACCTAATTAAATTAAAAATACAAAATTCTTGTCTGTTGTGATACGCATTGTGAAACAAATATAATTAATTGAGTTCATTTTTATACATTATACCATTCTGCCCACCCTACTTTTTTATTTCTTCCTTTCTGATAAATTGATCACTTTTGACCCTTCAAAAGAAGTTATGAGCATGCTAAATAAATATCGAAAGAAGAAAAAATGCATGCGATGATAAACTGATAGGAAGGAAAGATTACATTATCCAAATGAAATCGATATGCCATGTATATCTATCTGAGTGGCTAAACTACTAACACAGCTCCTCCCAGAATGATCATAGTCCATAAAAATAATAATTCTATAAATTGCAAGCCTTCTCAAATTCTATTTACTTACTTCCTCTTAAATTTTATCATCTCCAATTTTATTGATGAATTTGAAAATCAAGAATTAAATCAAAAAGTGGTTCATCATCACTGTGATTAGAAATTTGCAAGTTGCAGCATGGCATCCGTTGCATGTGGATTTGTGGTAGCACAAAATGTGGCTCTCCTCCACTGCCGGCTGCCAAGACCATCGTGGCCTTCTTCCTTCCAAGAAACTGCCCACTCAAGGCTGGCTGTCAGGCGGTTGGATGAGGCGGCGCCGAGGCTCCCGCCGCCACTGATGCACCTCCCGGCTGAAGCTCCTTGAAGCAGCCAAGCTGCCACCAGTTGGCCCACCCAGAGGCTCTAAGGTGACTTATCTTATTAATTATAAAACTATTATAAAAAAAGTATTATTGAGCTGTAGGATTAGGAAGCTTAATAATTAACGCCTGAGATTGAAGATGGCCTGGTAAATAGAGTTCATTTCTATGCACATATAAGATCGTATATATAAGAAGTGTGTTTGAGTGATTGATATTTCACCTTATTTAACATTGATTAAAAATCATTCATATGCTTAATAGTACAGCACTTTATAATAATAACTAATAACTATAAAGATATGATTATACCATAGTTCACCTTTTTTATTTCATAAAAGAAAATAAATTTTGATAAAGGATTAATTGTTTCGATCAAATTCCTACTTAAGGGTGTTTGCAACGATTGTGATTTTGAAGAAGTTAATTTTGAATTGATTTGTGTAAGGAAATTGCAGTTGTATTGACAATTTAAAAAAAAATTAAACTATTCGTTGAAATCTTAATCTGTTGAGTAATATTGCTTCTCGAAATCAACTTAAGAGTAATTATTTAATTAATTAAAAGTAAACCTAGAATAAGTTTCTAAGGTGCCGAAAATGCTTTAAACTTACAATTGAGATTCCACACCGTAGGTGTAGCAAATTCTAAGGAAGGAATCGTATTGGCATAAGGGAAATGTCTAGTTGTAGCTGCTGATCAGGTGAGATTACTGTTACCCCTCTAAAATGGCTTATATATGTATTATCCTCAAAATAATAATAATAATAGTAGTATAATAATGTGATTGGATGCATATGGTGACCTCAAGACCTTGGTACCTCCAGGTAGAGATTTAATACAGAATTATGCAAATGTTTCAACAAACAACTACGCTTTGATGAAGTCCAAGTAGTTTACGAGATATTCTTAGTTGTACCTAACCATGTATTCCAATCTTAGTTACTCATAATGTCAGTATGTGTGAATGTGTATGTACTATACTTTTCTTCTAGCTATGAGCAATCTTGTATTTCATGTAATTTGCTGCATTTGCTAAGGGAGTGTTTGCAAACTTTACTCAGCTTAAAAAACAATTACCAAAAACTAAAGTTGGTGAGGAGACAACTTTAAGAAAAGATGCTTCACTCCCTCCTGCCTCTAGTTGTGCTTCTGGTAAACAACTCTGGAAGAGTCTTTGATCGGCCCCAACCCTAAATAAAAATTGGGCCATTTTTACATTTAATCGCTCCACACACCCAATGCATTTAATCTCAACATACAAATTATAAATATATAATCAACTCATAGTGCTAAATATTTATTACAATTACAACCCCTGTTTTACAACTGAGGATTCTGACACAAGACTAAAAGCAGACGCAGAGACTTATGAATGTATTCTTTAAAACCACGTATCAGAAATACCGAATATACATTTATTTACATCAAACGCAACTTATTTTCCATATTAATAACAAGACGATTCAAGTCAGAAATGTTTGAGAGATTTAATTCAATGCTTTATTATTTAAATAAATTAAAAACGACTACGATCCTGGTGACACACAAGATTAACTTTATAAAACCACCAAACATTAGTTTCTTTATACAACCCCAGTTTATTGCACAAGTGCCATAGCCAAGTTTTTTTAAAAATCGTATTTGTAAAAAAAAAAATTAGGCTGTTCAAATATTGCCAAATTGGCAGTTCAGATCCATTTTTGCCTGCAATTAGGTGGGCCTATCTCAGATCATATTTTGGGCTGTTCACATTAACCGATTTGATCGGTCCCAAATTGCCACCTTACTTCGAAGCAAAAAATTTACAAAAATAAGTTTCTACTAAACTATGTCACATTTTATTTGGAGAGCAATAACTTCAAACTTAAATAAAACAAGTCAATCCAACAAGAACCCCAAACATTTCTTTTTCTTAATAATCAAGTGAAGAAATGAGGAAATAAGTATGAATTATTGCATGAGATGATGAACACAAATGCATACATCTTAGAACTGCTATACTGCATGAAGAATTGGTGGAGACTAAGTAGTAAACACAAAGGATAATTTACTGCTATATCGGCATGAAGAATTGGTGGAGACTACACAAACACAAAGGATAATTTAAGGAAATAAATATACTCTATGGAAATTAACAAATAAACACCCAAAGTAATATGCCAATCGCCAAATTAGGCAGCCAAATTAAAAAGAAATGAAGACTAACTTGTGCTTTTTTTGCACCTGTTATGTTAGCAAAGGATCGAGTACCCTGCCCTGTGCAGCTTGATAGGCTTGCACCATTAATAAGGGAAAAAACTGCTAATACTAAATAGCCTTTCATCTATTGGTAACTTGACATTTTGATGTGTTTCAGTGTGATATTGGAACCCCTATATCAAGAATCTAATGATATTTTCATGCTTCAATATGATGAATGGAACCCATATCAATGAAAATCCCATTCAATTCTATGGTCATTTTAGTCTTAAATAGGAAAATCTTCCTTTTTTGCCAGTAAACATGCCTGTTCATAATAACTTCGAATTTTACATTCATAATTTTCTAAGAAAGAATTATTTACACAAGAACTCTAAAGCATCGACCAAGTGTTCAAGATAGATAAGCACCTGAACAAATCACCGATGTGCTTTGCCCCTGTCACCAGATGTCAACATCAGTTGCCGAAAAATTATTTAAAATTTTTGAGAAAAGCAAATTGGGAAGCAGGAATGATTTAAATCTAAATAATGTATTCTTGAATCGCACATAATATGGAGCCCAGTTCAGCATAAATTGCATGTACTCATAAAATAAATAATACAAGTAATTTGTGTTGACATCGGGCTCTATTAGAACCAAACATTGAGATCAATATCAGTATTCTAGTAACCCGTCATCATTAGCAACCATAATCATCAAACATCCTTAAATCTTTCATTAATGATACACGTCTAATTTTGTCCTTAACATAAATCACAAAATGTTATAGTCCAGACTGTAGTTTTAGTTTTTTTCTAAATGGCTAGTTAATTTGTTGACAAAGTCACAAGTTTTTTAACATATTGAAGTGAACTCTAAAACTTAAGCAAATTCTGCAGTGCAACTGGTGTGTATTTTGTTATGTTGTTTTCACTAAATGTAAAGATTAAGGTTGTTTTCAGTGAACATAGTAACTTTTTCTTGGCTGAACAGCATTAGTTGATTTCAATGAACAAATATGCTGGTCGGTATTAGTTTTTTTTCACTGAATAATATCAGTTGTTTCTTGAATGAAGTATAGATGTGCACCAGCTGCACCATTACAGAAACTGGCAGCACACAAGCACTAATTACCCAGAATTTAATCATGCTTCTTACAATGAATACATTTGTGTGTTCTGTCCAGTAAGCCTTTCCAGAGTCTTCTGCAGTTGTGGTCCTTGAGCACCTGCAAAATAATAGACATAATATGTCAAATTATAAAAAGGACTGATACCAAATTAAAAATTAACTGATAATTAACTTGGACACATGTTTCTTATAAAGTGTTTTATTTACTGACTGGCATAGCACGTAAAAAAATGTATATGTTGGATATCATCCATGAGGGCTATGTGCCCATGTCACAGGAATGAGCACCAATTATCACGACTTTTGAACATTTACCTCTTTTCTTCAAAAACCAACATATAATATATTAAAAGCTTTCAGTAATTTAGTGATGGTTTAAGGCCCTACTTCAACCAACAAACTATATTGAATTTGAGCAGTAGAACAATGGGTTTGGCCTGTATTTGTTACAAAATATACAATGATTAGAAAATGATAAATATCATTTCACTTGTTTGAATGTGTGCTTTCAATCAAGTATAATGTACTTCAACACATGCAAAAGCATTAAAATATACTAACAATTGAATTACTTATAATCCTAGCTAAAGCTACTTCTCAGTTGTGGACAGAAACAGAATAATTTGGATGATGAATTCAAATTTATAATAAATCAACAATAAATCTATTAAGGTTTTATAACATTTGAAATCTACCAATTTATTTCAAAGTAGATTTGTGTGACCTTAATATAAAGTCATTTGAAATCCTTTTCATTCAAATCCTCCGCCTATATCAAACCCTTTAATCAAAAATGTTCTCTTAGTTTTTGTTTGACTGTTTAACTTAAGCTGCAGCACTGGGCGCAGCGCCACAGGAAACATCATCTCTTTTGAGTTAGGATATAAGAATAATTCTATGAAGTGATATTAACACCCAATATCACTTCAATCATTCTAAAACAGATCATATACATCTTTACAACAATAAACAAATAAAAGAGGAGTTGGAGAACAAATTGCTAAAAAATAATAAGGATATTAAAATTGTAAACACCAAATCATATCAAAAACTCATCCAACCTCTGTATCGAATAATTGACAAGGATAAAGGAAAGAATCACATCAAAATTATCCACAGCAATTTTAGTTCAACCAACTATTTCATCATACCAATAAACACCAAGAAAATTATCGGATTGTATTACTTAAAAACAAATCAACAACTGTGAGAAAAATGTAAGATCATGCTCTAATCTTATCCAACTCCACAACAAGGGTTCCATACCAAGCTTTTTGAACAGAGATTTCACCTCCAAAGAGTAATTTTAAATACACAAACACATTCAAAAACTTGGAAACGAAAATCAACTCCAACAGATTGCAGCAAATTAGGGTAACGCTAATTATTTAACTAACCAACAGGAATTGGGAACCTACGAGCACCACGGATTTGGAATAAACTACGATAGGGTTTTCTCAGCAATGTAGTCTTGATGGTCTCTTCCATTCGGGCTCCCCAAATGAGCTGGATATGGCCCGAACCTTGAAATTTGTGCAGGATAAGGCGACGCCGTTGGAATTAATAGAAGATATATGATTGGGGAAGAGAGAAACGGAGAAGATTCAAGTGGGAATAAAGGAGGGAAAGTGAGAGCGATTTGAAGCTCAGGCTGGATGCACCACCAGCCATTAACGCCATTATCAAGAAATTTACATGTTGCCGCCTCATACTCGATTTGGATTTGAACCTCAATTTGGTTCCTCAATTAATTATTATCATATAATTTAATTATTAATTAGTAAAGTAAGCAGAAAAGTGTAAATTTGAACGCATTTGAAGAACATTTTGTGGGGGTTCAGGAGTTGAGAGTCGAATGCATTTCTTTCAGACTTCAAAGAGGAAAAATACAACAATCGCGCACTTGGGCTTCATGTGTCTCACTTTCATTGGGTTTTGGTTATTCGCACCCTTGAACATTAGAAGATAATTTTGATTAACACGAGTATCACACCTTGGTTGTAATTTGATTATGAAGAATTTCAGTATCGCACAAAACGTACGGCAATATCTATATTTCTGAGTTTTTTCAGACTTTAACCGGCTTAACTATTATTTATTTGCATTTTTAGTCCCAATTGAAGTTAAACAGCTTGACTAAAAATGCTTTAGTTAATCAGTGGGATTAAAATTGACTAAAATAATCTTACAGACTAATTTGATGTAGGTGGGACTAAATTAAAAATATTGCGGGTTCGTTGCGCAAAAACTCATACATATTTTAGGTCAAATTTGTCAAAATTGCAGCTTCATATTGTTTCAAGGATTTGGAAAATCACCTTGAATTTTATTGCTGATGTGTTATATATTTATGCAATGATATTTTTATCAATTGTATTGTAGCTGGTTTTACGGGTAAAGCTCAATTCTTATCGAAAGATACAATTTTTAAAAATTTTAAAGTATTTTTTGTTAAGTCTTAAATATATTTATAAAAAAAAATTATTTATACACTTAGTCATAATTATTGATATGAAAAATAATTGCACAATTTAGCCAGAAAATGTTTCATATATTTTTAATAGAACATGTTTTAATGATCTAAAATACACCATGAAACAAGACTTGCATAACTAGATGCAACAGACTCAATTTTAATTTTATTTATTGAAATTTTTATCACGACTTTGTTACTAGATTTTTTTCTTTTCATTTTGTTGGCGTAGTAGTATAAATTATGTATTGTATATATTATTATTTTGACAAAGTCTAGATGAAAATTTTTATACATGAAAAAAACTTAATTTCTTACAACCAAATTCCAGAATCGTACATGTAAGACAAAATGAGCCATCCATGGTTCACTACAAATTTCAAGTGGTTCATGGTTCACCCTTTAATTGCGCTATAATTTAGGGTCATTATTTAAAGTTTTAGTGGTAGATGGATTTGACGACATTTATAGATTTTCACATACGAAAATTTCACATTAGAATCTATTCAATTATTTTTATTAAAAGCGTAGTCCTTATACGATTAAATTTATCATATTTATATCAGATGAATCCATGCATTTTCATGTAATTTCTAATATTTAACTCTAATTTATATTAATTTAAGTATATACAAGCATATTTTAATACAACAAACTACATGATCTCTAAAATACACTACGGAGCCCACGCATATAATTTGAAATTCCGCTTGGTCCAAGGGACTGACCTGATAATTAGGATTCTTGAACCCAACCAATCTGGATCACGAAGATTTTTATCAAACCATTTTAAATTTTATATTTCATTTTTACAACTTGACATGTCTGTTTCAATGATTTTAAATCTTTCAGTCCCATCCTGAACCTCACCTTTTCAAATGATTTTCCTCATTGTCATCAATTTCAGCTCACACCTTTCACCTCCCACACTTCTGTTTTAACTTTCATTTTTATAATTATTTTTATTTTAATTTTAATTTCCAATCTTCCCAAATGCCAAATACCAATGATTCGAAATTAGTTGGGCATTTTCATATTTATCGTAACTATCGGTTTTAAACTGCTTCAGTTTAGATCCAAAATAGTAAGAACTTTATTAAAATCCATTATCGTTTTGGGCAAATACTAGACAAATTTTCAATTTTAAATAGAATTAAAATTTTTATTCTATTTGATTTAGAAAGTTCTTCAAATAATTATCCCACCAAAGAAACGACCCAAAATAGTAAAACCAAAAGAGTAAACCGTTGGTTTTAGTCTCACCTATTTCAGCAAAGAATTAAAAATTTCATTTTTATTAATACCAACCTTAACTAAATAAAATTCAAAGAAAGTACCTTAATATCACATTACCACGCTAAGTTATTAATCGATACATAAAATCGATGAAAAATATATCACTCACCATCAATATTCCATTCATAACACTTTTTCTGAATAAGAATTATATTAAGTGTTTTTCTCGTTTTCATTAAGAATATCCAGTGAAAGGGTCTCTATAATAATGTTATATATATCTATAAGCCCACTTCATTTTACGGTTACCATCAAAGATTACTTTCCTCGGATCACATTATCGTCGAATGGCACGATTATCATCTACGCTACTCATCCAGTCAAATATTCAGATTACTAAATTTATCATTATTAATTTTTTCAAGATCCAAATAGGCTCTTCAGATTAAAAAATCTTCATCCAATAAAATTGCCCATAAGAATAGTCCTTACTATTATCTTCAATTCTTTTACAGATTGAGTAAAATAAAGACTTATGGGTCAAATACTATATCAGACACATAACTCTCAGACTGGGTATGTACTTGAGAATTCATGAGCTTTTATATCACAAAGCTTCAAGCACATTATTTACAAAGATACAGAGAAACAAGATATTAACAAATAATAGATGCAGTCCTAAAGTTCAAACGACTCTTGAATTCCTATTACGATTGATTAAATTAAGATTTCTATCATCCCTGAAGAGAAGCTAGAAAGCTGCAAAACCATTTAATGAAGCGTCTAAAAATCGACTTTAATTACAACCAATATGTAAGAACTTATGAAGTTCTTTTCAGAAGGTAAAATATTATTTTATGATTTTACAAACTTTTTTAGATTTTTCAAAGGTTCTTCTACCAGAGCTCATATTAGATGATTTAATAATTCTAAACGATAAGTTTAGAATTTGGTATTTTAAATCATTCTCAAAAGATTTATTTATATTACTTTAAGATGCTTTTTATAAATTAAGGTAAAAAACACAAATGAAAATTATTTTATTATGTTTCCTTGGTTTTTAAAAACTTTTTTATATTAATTATATTTCAGCTTAAGGAAAGAGATTATAAAATAATTTCGAGAATATTAAAAATCATATCCTCCCTCATGTTCCTTTTCAAACAGAGAAAGGGAGGATATTTAATTTCTTCCATTTCCAAAATCATTGAAATGATGTCTTACAAATTAATCATAAATATGTTAACTGGAACATCGAAAGCAAAATAATTTTGTAATCTTTATCTTTTATTATCTGGAGAAGAAATTATTTTTTTACATGATAAAGCCTGATAAAATTATTCTAAAATCGATTCTTAAAAAAATTAAAAATTGATAAAGAAATAATAATAATAATAAAGTTATTATAAAACATCTTCATCTATTCAATCTCCTATTGAGATAAAGATTTTAAATCAAGTTTCTATTTCTGATCTTGAAAAAATTATTAATGATAAATTTAAGAATTTGAATATTTCAAATTTAGATAATGACTTGATGGATAATCATGCCATTCAACCCAATAATAACAGAAATTCCAGTAATAATCGAGCAGATTAATAAAATGAAACGAGTTGAGGCAGACTCACCATGTCTACTTATTATTATAAGAGACCTAATTTTACGATGTTCTTAATGAAGAATGAAAAAACTTTTTTCAATAATTTATTCGAAAGGTATTTATGAACGGAATATTGATGGTGTTGATAACTCATATTTTCACTAATGTTATCGCGTGATGCTTACGATAGTTTTGCTTTTGTCAAACTTCAGGTAATAGTTGATATTAGTACCGCATAAGCTATTATCACGTTTTATTTGGCCAACTTAAAATAGAAGGTAATAATTGATTTCCCAAAAATAGAATGGAAATTTTTAATTTATTAAAATTGAAAACGAAGTAAACTAAAACTAACGCGGTTTACTTCCTTTGATTCTTACTATTTTCGATCATTTTACGGGTCAATATAATAAAAATAAAAAAATACTGTAATCCTTAAATATGACGTAAAACTCTTACCGATTTCGGGATGGTACAAAGATACTTTTTGTCTCAGATTTATTTAGATTCCCGATCAGAATCGATATTTGAAGAATAATTGTAGATGTCTTCCTAATCTATTTTCTGTCAAAGAGTTAAGAAAACTTTAGAAAGGATTCTATTCAATCCATTGCGGTCTTATATATTTTGGTCAACCATTAAGTTTTCGTTCGATTAAATTAGTCTTGGTAATGGAACTCAAATTAAAAAATCAAATTAAAAGGATAATCTATGGAAAGAAAAACAATTAGGTCAATTCAGGATCAATTTTGGATTAGATAATCCTAATTCTAAAAATAAAAATAATTTGACTAAAAATAATAAGAGAGATTATAAAAGAAATCTACTTATCAAAAAAGAAAAAACATAATTTTTCAAACATGTTAAAAGATCACAAAATATAAAAGTAAAAAAAATCTTTAAAAGAGAAGATATGATACAATTATTTGTAAAAATAATGTTTCCCGCATTATCATATTAATCAAATAAGAGGTAAAAGACAAGATTAAAAAATCTTGATATTGATGAAGAGTTAAAAGAAACTTTTTTTAAATTGTTATGAAGTCCTAATATTGATAATAAAATCCTGTAAAGTCTTATAATGACTGTTATTCGTCGAATCCTCTTCGATGATAAATTCGTTAAATCGATAAAAGAAAAGGTGAATGAATGGTACTTGGAAAAACTTTAGTTAATTGCATAATTAATAATTTATAATACTAATATTATTGATAATGAGTTTTATAAACCTATGTGTCAATTTCAAAGATATGAATATTAAATGCCTTTAACTAATAATAATATTTTAGAATTTCTTAAACATATAAAAGATTCTAGTTTAAGAGATAAAAATCATTGAACAATTTCATGATTCTTCTAAGAATGAAGACAAATGATAAAACTATCTTTCTAAAAAAAAGATTAATGGTAATTATTATAATACGGGTGAATTAGTAACCATTTTCAGCTTAAAATATATAAAGAATAATCCAAAGGACTATAAATGATTTAGTCATGCGAGATTAATAATCTCAAAACTGATGAAGATTCTTCAAAAAATGGTATACGTATCTTTCGCTCATTTTATTTTATCGAGAAAGTAAAGAAAAATCAAGATAAAGAAACTAACTATAAAAATTTTCACAATACTTTGAAATCACGATAATATTAATATTGAGAAAATCATTTTTCTACCATCATTATGATTATATCATAGAAAATGGTATACTAAGATTTCTTCATAAATAATTTATCGTAAAGATTTTATCGCATGATTGATAAGTGGGTGCCGATTTGTCATACATACCAGAATAATTCTTACTAAGTTTTTTTGAAACACTACTCATTCACTTTCTCATGCAGTGGAGGATCTTTAAAGATTAATTATGTCAAAAAAAATGCTTATGTTTGTGTAGATGGTTGTTGTATTTAACGATTTTCTTATCAACAAGACATCAATACCAAATGATTATCGGGTCTTCCTTTCTATTTAAAATATATCCTCTTACCTTTGTTGGTGAAAAAGGTATTACAGTAATTATAATGGTAAACCTATTACTTTCAAGTTTATCACTAAACCTATTCATAAGGTTCTTAATTTGATTCAAGATAAAATTACTAATAAAAATTGTAAAATCAATTTTTCTTAAAGACGAGCTTAATTCTATTACTGTTGATGATTAAATAATCCTAAACTATACGATAAAATCAAATTTTAATAAATAAATTTTCTATTGAAATTTGTAATGATTTTCTAATGCTTTTGGGGACGTAAAGAACATATAGTTTTTCTTCCTTACGGGAAGAAAAATTTTAAAGAAAATAAAAATTTACTAAGTTCCAGACCTTGTCAAATGAACTCGAATACTCAGAGTTGTAAAAAGGAAATATCTTCCTTATTACGTAAGGTTTATAACCCTTCTAAATCTCCCTTGGTCTTGTAATCGCTTTCATGTTAATAAACATTCGGAAAGCGCGAACGCGAGTTCTTCGATTGGTATTAATTATAAACCTCTCAACGCTTTTTAAAACGGATTACATCATATTCCTAATAAAAAGATCTTCTCGATTAGATCAGTAATGCTCTTATTTTCTAAATTTGATTTAAAATCGTGTTTTCGCAAATTCAGATTAATCAACTCGATAGGTATAAACTGCCTTTTAATGTTCCATTTTGGTCATTTTGAATGGATCAAGATGTTTTTTGGTCTTTAAAATGCTCCTTCTAATTTCAACAAATTATGAATGATATTTTAATCCTTATAGTGATTTTTTATTATTGTCTTATATTGATGACATCCTTGTATATTCTAAAGATATTGAAATACATTTTAAAACATCTTGATATGTTTAAACACTTAGTCATTAAAAATGGTTTAGTTATTTCAAAACCCAAAATGGTTTTATTCCGCATCAAAGTAAAATTTCTCGGTCATATTATTGATAAAGGTAATATTATTCCAATTCAAAGAAGTATTGAATTTGGTAATAAATTTGATGTTATAAATCGATAAAACCTAACCATAGAGATTCTTAGTTCTTTAATTATGTGTTCTTTTATATTAATAATCTTGGTCAAGATTCCGCTATCTTATATGACAGATTTAAAAGAATCATTCTCCTCGAATGATGATCATACTAAGGTCAAGTATTTAGATAAAAGAAAAGGTTAAAATATTTCGTCTTATGTCGCTAATCCTCTCTTGGAAAAAATTGTTGAAATCATGCCTCAAATTTAAACGGAGGTATTTTAAAACAAATTAATCCCGATAATAAAAGGATTATATCATTAGATTTTATTCCCTGAAAATGGAATAATAGTTTAAAATTATTCTCGCCACAATTAAAGAAATTTCTTGCTATTGTCAAATGTGTTCTTAAATTTCGTGATGATTTATATAATCGTAAATTTACTATTAAAACTGATTGGGTAGTGGTTGCTACTTTTTATGCTCTTCAAAGATTTTTGAACATAAATGTTTCTAAACAAATGTTTGCTCAGATGGCAATCTCATCTTTGCTTATTTTGATTTTGATATTGCTTATGTTAAGAAAGATAATCATCTTCCGCATTTTTTTAACCTCGTGAATTTATTTCTTCAATTATGCCATGAGCCCACTCGAAGGTTATTCCTTATGTATGGGGTTTTATACAGATGATCTCCTATTTTACAACAAGGAAGAAATCTTTTACAAACTGCAGTAACATTTCGCATTGGTTCTTCTTCAAAAGGAGAAAATTTTTGATAAGAATTTCAAGAATTCTCACAAACGGAGCAGAATATTCAGTTCAGGATAATCCTCAAAACTGATGATGAGGAGTCACTTTTCAGTCCTCAGAAAGAATATAAATTCTTGATTCTCCTAAGAGAAATTGATTCTTGTCAAGATGATGATGACAAATTCAAAGAGTCCTACGGATTCTTGGCGAATAAGTATTTTCCAAACCAATAGTCGAAATTAAGAAACTTATAAGACGAGAGGATTTTATGAGAATATCCTCATCAAATTTTGGAAGTGTAGATATTCAACATTTTCATCCTGAAAGAAAGTGATAAATTACTAAATTTATCATTAAAAAAATCATCTCCATCCAAGAATTCGTACTTCTCCTTTTGTCGAGAAGCATGACTAATGAAGTCACTAAAACAATTTACCAATACAATTATCGATTATCTAACAAAGTTCTTATAAAACTTTATTTTATCAGAACGCTAAACATTCTCACACTATCGATAAAAAATGTGATAATACACAGGAATCAAATTCTAATTGACTTTTTTCCCCAAAGGGAAATTTTCGCACTATGGCGTATATTTTGCCCCAAGAGATTAAATTTATCGAAGAATATTCTATTAATTTTTCTTCATTAAAAACTCATAATATAAGTAGTAAAATTATTTGTATGTTTTTTGTTGATTCCGAATCCCATGGGTCTCGAAATGGAGACCGGATCTCAGCTTATAATCAAGATGGTATACCAAGTTTACGAGGATCCATACTACGAGATTTTGAATAACTTAAATGTTATTACCCCCGGCTCCTACGAAAGTACCTTTGTTAGAAAAATATCAATAGGATTAAATCCAAAAAGGAAGAATATAAAAAAGTCTTCCGTGAAAAAGACTTCAAATAGTTTTTCATTTTCCTAATATTCTAAGAAATATGCCGTTTATTTCTGGCGAAAAATTATGGATCTTTATACGGATCATATCAAGAAAGATTTATTCAATGATATTGATTTTTCCGATTCAAAAACTCGATGTCTCTATGATTTTCGCTCCTCAATTACAAGATGCTCAGACCCAAACGAAGACTATCAAGATTTTTTCTTCAAGAAAGTTTGATTTTTTGAGAAATTCTTCTTAGAGAAACTTAAAGAAAATGAAAATGCAATAAGATTGAGATTATATCTAAATAAAACAAACCAATTTTCAGCTTAATATCCTAAGGTCCTTTTCATGTTATTTTTATGAAAATAATAATGAAATCCAGATAAAAATTATCTCAAAGTTCAAGAAGAAAATTAAGATTCTTGAAATATGTATTCCTCAAGATTTCAGAAAAAATGAGATACATGAATGATATTGATGGGGTTGAAGACATTATCCTCATTCCTTAAAAGGATTTAAGAATATTCTCTAATTCTTCAAGAAAACAGTTCTTCACTAATGCCGATTTAGAGAAGATTTTGATTTAGCACATTCCAAAAAACGCCACATTAGATTTAATAAAATCAAATTTCATTATCAAGCCAGATCAATGCATTAAAGTATCTGCTTTATGAATAGTAATTACTATTCAATTTTTTTTGTCTTTTTGTGGCTTTGTTTTTTATGCACTATTTTTTTTTATTTCAAATCTCGGTTTGATGTCCTGGGCTCTTTCATCTATAAATAGACGAATATTTTCTTTTCAGAGGCACGCCGAAGTTTGACTATTTCTCTTTCTTTCTCTCTAAATCCTCTCTACAGTAACCTGTAACCTTGTAATATTATTGTCTTATAAACCCGTTTTTACTTGGGTTTTTAAAGGTATATTGTTATTTAAATTGTGATTTTTAAATTTTTATTTCTGATGATTGTCACCAATGGTCGGCTAAATTATCTTGTATTGAATCAAGACCCGACTTAACTATACTCTACTATCATGTGCATTTTGGAATTATATTCCATATTGATCTCTGAATTTGATATATCAAAGGTAGAGTTGAAGTTTAAACTCTAGGTTTGAGTTTCCAAAGGATATTCATGAGTTAACCATGGGCCAGCCTTTTTTTGCTTTTGTCATTTAATAAAACAAGCGCTTTCGGGTGTAAAAACTTTTTCAAAGTTAACTCATGTGTCAGTGTTGTGAATGTTTGCACGTATCTATTCGATGAATATTTTAAATACAAATTTAATTTCATAATTATTACTAGCATGAATTAATCCCCATATTAATTAACTAATAATCCAACAACAAATCATGCATATAATTAAATCACGAATGCTACGACGATGAATTCTACGAATTTACGAACGCACTTTTACTACAAAATCTTTGTTTTATTTAGACACAATTACAAAAGAACTTTCCAAGATTCCTTAATCTTCGCTCGATTATCCGGCAGTAGGACACTCTAAGTAACAATTAACAAAAGGAAAATAAATTAAGTTGCACCACCTTTCACGGATTTCGCTTAATTTTTCCAAAGATGGAATTGTACACTCGAAACGAAAGAATCATCCCCTATTTATAGAAAGTGGAGGTGGTCAATTTTTTAGGCAAAACAACGGGGAAAATCTTTTCTTGATCTCCAAGAAATCTTAATATATCTCCTATATTCTTTTTCCCATAATTATAATATTCCACAAAATCCCACCTACTTTGAGAAGATGATAAATTTTGAAAATTATAGGCAAGAATCCAAGATTTGGATCTTCTGAATTTATGAGATATTCTGTATTTCAAGAAATACATATCTTCCATAATATATTTTCAAGAAAAATCAAGAAAAATCTTTCTTTTTCCCTTAATTATCAAAAATTTCAAAATATGCTTTTATGGATAACTTCAAGGAGATTTTTGAATTTAATGAGATAATTGTATTCCAAGAATACATATCCTCATTCCATAACAAAATCAAAGAAAATCTTTTTTTACTTTTATCCATAATTTTTGAAAATTAGAAAAAATAAGCAACAATATTTATTTTATTTTTAAACACCTTTTTTCAGCTATTGGATTATATGTTGGGCTACTTAGTGGGGGCCTTTTTAGAAGAATTAAGATCGATTTTCCAATGGATTTTGAATTATCATTTGAGCCACAATATTATTCAGTTTCATAAATATTAATTAATCCCACTACATAATTAATATTGCACTATCCATCTTAACCTATATTATACCAATATGGCTCCTTGCTATTATTTCCGCGGTTTAAGATTATTCAGCCCATGTTTATAAAGTCTTACGGGTTTTGATCATGTTTATAAAGTCTTAATGGTTTGATCCATGTTCAAGACCGCTACACCTCTTCTTTGGAGTATAAGGGAGAAATTATTAGGTTCGTAGGTGACATTAGATGTCACTTAATTAGAACTACACGGTACATATTGTAGTATACTTAAAAGCGCATTTTGAGTATAAAGGGAGATTGTTGGGATTATACTAGAAAGATGCTTTTACTTTGTATGTTTGAGTCTATAATGATCAAAAACATTGGTTCCAAGCTTGATGCCTTACGTTTGAGTCCAGAAACGGACTTCCATGAAATTACAAACTAGGTGTTCGCCTTTTTCAATGAATCCGGGGTTGTCGAGATATAGATCTTCACATCAAGACTTCCGCTACGAAAGTCGCCTTGACATCCATTCGGGCTAGAGATTTCAAAGTCGAGATTAAGCAAAGAATCAATAAGAGAATTGATGACTTAAGACGGGCTATACGGCTAAAAAAAGTTTCATAATCGATCCTTCTTTCCTTCGATAACTTTTCGCCATGAGTCTTGCTTTTGAAGGTTTCCAACCTTCCCCGTCCTCGGGCCCTTTTTTTTTCTTATACACCCACTTGCAACCAATGGGTTTGACCTCATTATGGTTCGGACTAGCTCCCACACTGCTCATATGATATATAACCCATTTTCGCTTTCTTATTGCTTTCGCCAAGAATCTACATCCTTGTCTTGGATTGGTTTCACATATGTCCACGGGTCTGATTCGTCTTGTCCGAATCAAGTCCGAGGACTTCCTATTCCTATGAATTCAGTATTGCTTTTCACAACCCTCCCACTACGCAGGTTCCTTCCTGTGTAGGTATGTCGTTTGGTATGTCATCTTGCACACCTTGCATCGAGGTTAAATTCTCTTAAATTTCATTTAAGGTAATCTCACTGGTCTTCTTTCGCTCATATATAGCCTTTCTTCCAAAAATCTAAAAGGTGCTTATTACCACCTTTTGATCTTTCGGACCATAGAACATACACCCTTTTTGTTCGCTTCGTATCCCACAAACAACCTTAATTCCGACGAGAGATCCAATTTTCCCTAGCTTCCTTGTCCAACACGAGGCCGGACACCCCAAATCCCCACAGAAACTTAAACTGCGCTATGCCCGGCCCACAATTGGGAGTTTTGGGAACCGACGGATGGCACCAAGTTCAATGTAGGTTGTCGCTTCACAAGATGACCCCGTAATCATTTCTAAGATCCGTAATAACTCATCATAGATCTAACCATTTCCGCAGCTTACGTTTTTCGCCTCGCAACCCCGCTTTGTTGAGGGTTCCGGCAAGTGATTTTATGCAATCCCTTTATCGATAAGTAGTTCAAAAACTCATCGCCGAGGTATTCGCTTCCACGATCGATCAGAGAGATTGATACACGCTTTATCCTTATGATTCTACGGAGCCTTAAATTTTTCAATTTCAAAGGTCTCGTATTGAGGTCAGCAGAAAAATATAAATCGCATTTTATAATCAGAATAAAAGGACAAAATACTCATAACCTCCTTCGCTTTGGTTGACATTGACTACATACATCCGTGTGAACCGATTTCACACTCTTGGCTCTATTCCCTTGGCTCCGGGGGTATGCCCCCTGGTCATTTTTTACCCTCCAAACATGATTCGCAGTCGAATTGGTTCAACTTGAGAAACCCCAAGAACCGCCTTTCACCAACCTCGATCCTTTTCGATTTATACACCCAATCTTAGATGCCATAGAAGTTGTCTCGCTCACGCCTGGCGAACGTTTTTCTCGGAAATGACGATAAGTTATAAGATGCATTTCGCGGTGTGCATAAGTTAATTGTATAGAGATTATTCGGTCAACGCTCCATGACAGATAAATTTATCAAAAAGAGAAATGGTAAATAACTTTATTAAAAGAACCGAATATCCACTATGAAAAGTTTAGAAACTCAAATTAAATTCTTTCTAAATTGAACGAAAGAACATCTCTTAAAATTAAATCATTTCAAAAGACAAAAAGTACTTCTCCCATCGCTTCATTTATCTAGTGCATTGTCTTTTAAGATTATCTAGCCCATTAATTAATCTGCCACCAAATAGCTTTTCCGGATTAATATCTTTGTCCTTGGTCAAGGAAATCCGCTCAACATTATTATCCATACCGAAACTAGTTCCACTTGCAAGATTTGTACGATAAAGTTTCGCGAATCCTCCCAAGGGCAAATCAATGTCACATTTCGCATTACCCATTCTCCGATAAATCTTAGCAATCACACGCCGACCAATAATATCGCTTTCAAGATAAAAAGTATTGAATCTGTTGATTCTTTCACCCATGATAAGTCAAAGCAATAGTTACCAACCACACGTGATCCTTATTTATGGAATGAAGATTAAGAATAACGAACCACCGAGGCTCCAATTTTCCTTGCCCGGCCTCAAGAATTTGTCCTCCTCAGAGGTCCTATTCAAACAGATCACCATGACCAAAGGTAATCTCTAAAGTCAAGACAAGCCAATCCAAGCTTTTCCACTTCAAACCTTTCACGATGGATCGTTCATTTCATCTAGGTCGCGAATTCGTACTTTTAGTTACAAGTGGACAAGAATTTAATCTTCAAGATCCGATACTAAATTAACTACATGTAACACGTACCATTTATTGAACAGCTATAAAGAAATATATGTACATTCGATGATATTTAGCTTAATCGCGATAAAACAATTTATTTCAAAAAGAATAAGTTCGAATTCAACAGATTATACAATGTAAAAGCATACTTAGTATAATCCCAACAATGGAGAGATGAATTTAAGAAAAGAAGTTTTTGATTAGATCCCAAAACCCCGAGTATGACATGCCTCAGGATAATCTGATGAATCGAAATAAAGCCAGATAGATTGCTTCGTGAGGTTATCTCGCACTATGAATAAAGAGATATAGATCAAAGTTAGATTCTCAAGATACATCAAGACCCGAGGCCAAAGATAATCAAGACCAAGATAAACATCAAGACATCAAGACTAAGAAGAAGGTCAAACACTGAAGACTCAAGAAGTCACAAGACATCAAGACTCAAGATTACACTAAAGACATCAAGACTCAAGATGTCAAGATAAGACACCAAAGATAATCGAAGACATCAAGACCCAAGAGGTTATCGAAGACTCAAGATGAAATACCGAATACTCATTATAACCTCAATGTTCGTGAGTAATCGACAATATCTAATCAAGACTACAAAAACCGAGAAAACGCAAATATTCGTAAAAGTAGATATTGCCAAAACATTCATATAGCAGCATAAAAAGAACTAAGTCCAAGTGTTGTTTACAAGTTATCTCATTCGCAGAGATTACACTCAAAAGAGCCGCTTTTGTTTGTTTCACATTTCATCGGAGACAAGAACCAATCGAGAGGAAGACATAACACGATTTTATCACACTGAAAAGCCGACAGACACCTAATCATGTCAAGAGTACTAAGTTCCTGCATCGCAAAAAATTGGGCGACATACACGACCCATATTTCCTAAAACATGCATGGAGCATTCAAACTCCTAAATAAATGCTCATCAAACAATTACAAGAGGAAACTCACGTTTATTCCTCCAACTGGATAGTTTTTCAAGAGTGATTTTTGGCGTGCCTTATAAAATACTAGTGACCCTTTCATTGAGAGGCACGGAAATTTCAAAGCAACTCAAGAGCTCATTCAGATAAAATTGGAAGCACCTTTAAAACCTAGAATTTCCTGTGTTTCATATATTGAAGAGAGCCTACTATTCTAAGCCCAGAGTTATAGATATATCCAAAGCTTAGAAGAGATATCCTAAATTCAGATAGTTCTTATCAGAAATGATATCTCACCCCCAATAGAAACAACCCCAAACCCCAACCCTTTGTTAAGGTAGTTTGTGTATTTTGTTGGTGAGTTTGAGTTGGAAAGAGTTAGTAAGCCACAAAAGAGTTAGCCAGAAAACTCTAGAGAAGAAGTTAGTTACTTTAGTTGTGGTAGTCCTAACACTTGTGTGTTCGAGTTAGTGTCGCAGTAAAGAGTCAGCTTAAAAACTCAAGGTAGAAGAAAATGAAAGTAAGCTATGTTGAAGTCAATGCATAAAGTCAGAGGAAGTGGTTACGAATTCTAAAGATCGTAGAGAGTGGACGAGGAGCTGAGTCTCTAACCACTATAATTGCCGGTGGTTGTTTCAGACCGCATCGCATTATTATTCGCTGTGATGTTTTTCAATGGGGAACATACTCGATATTTAGTTGAACCAAACAATCGAACTTGCATCAAAATTGACTGCCAAACTTTAATCACTGCTTATTGAAGGGAAGATTTTTCCTGCAGTTAAAACGAAAGTATAACCTTAGGGCCAACCATTCCAGACATTGAAAGAATTGTATCAGAGGCTATACTAAATCGAATTAACTCTATCGAGGGTTCCAAGATAATTATTCGATCCAGCCGCTTCTGTGATCTCTCGGAACTCAGTTCACGGCTAATAATCAAGCATCTCCGGTACGCAGCCACAGATCATTGTCTCAAGAGACTTTGACTCAGGCAACTTTAAAGTTTCGGCAAAAATCATCAGATAACCCCGACCCATCCGACCAAAGGAAAGAAAAGTTTTAAAATCATCAACACATGTATTCCCACCCATACACGTGAGACCATTAAAGACCGACCAACAAGTGGTATCGAGCAAAGGGTTCATTTTGACCACTTGCTTTGGTCGCCATAGTCTATTTTGGCCGAAAAGACTTTTGTGGTTCAACGATAGATCTGCTTGTTGGATATCTTACAAAGCCCGCCATCATGCCTTCTAAGAAACTTCCTATGTTCTCTCGGAGAGAGCTTTGATTTATGGAGATTGAGAATGAGACTCATCTCAGATTCAAACATGAAAAGAACGGAGAGTGGTTTCAAGGACTATTCAAATTTTATGCCAGAATCCTTAATCACCGATACTTTGAGGAATGATCCCAGAGATGAATTCCCCAAATTGGGATGATCAACTTACCCCGATGAGAGAAAGAATAATCCTGACCACATTGCTAAAGATACTTTGTATAAAGATCATTGACGATGATATTACGGGATGATTTCACCGTGAAACTCATAAAAGAAATATGGGACATCACTTGTCATATGGTTTGCCACATATCATATTATGGAAAACAAACTTCGCTATTGGAAAGTTTGATAGTTTTGAATGGAAGATAGAATCCATTGACAAACTTGAGGTCGATTCACTAAAGATCATGAATGATCCGAGTGCTCTTTGGGAAAAGATACCCACAGAGAGAAGTTGCACCGAAAATTTTAGATGATTATCTAAGAAATGGGATATATATGCTGTGGGTAATTGAAAACACAAAAAATATTGATTCCATGCCATATCAACAAGTTTTCTCCGAATCAAAGCTTATGAGTTTGTGATTGACAAGAAAACTAAGAAATCTGACAAAGAAAGATGATTCTTCATCTAGCAAGAATGTGGCTTTCAAAGCCAAAGAGAAATCCTCAGAAGTCTAGAGAGTCTGAGAACTCACTTGCAAAAAAATCGATATGGCAAGGATAAGATAGTACTGACGGAAATGAGGTTTGAAAGACTAATAAATAATATGGGAAATATAAGAAATATTACAGGTGAATCATAGGTACAAGAGAGACTCGTGGCCGGACAGATATAATCGAGAAAAGAAAGGACCAAAAGCCGGGCGATCCTCATCCAAGAAGAAGAACTCCAAAACCAAGAGAGGAAAGTGATCGACGATGATACCAACAGATGTTACAACCGCTGAAGAAAAGGTCACTTTCAATATGATCGCCCCGAAAGTGAAAAGTGAAAGAAAGGAAAGACAAGCCAAGAGAGACAAGAAGATTCCAAAGAAGAAAGATGATTGCCGAGGAAGAAGAACATTTTGAAGAAGGTTCCAGCTTCGTCGATGAGATTTTTCGATAAAGGACAGTGATGATGATCGGTTTTATGGCCGGCGGAGGAGGTAAATTCTTCTATCTATGTTATGCTCCTACACAAGCACATGAGTTTCAAGTTCAATCAGAAATGAAAGAATTGGACCTGATGGATTCATTTGAGAATCTTATGAAGGACTATTCTGCGTTACAAGAACTACTTCATCAAACTCAAGAGCCAACAACGAACTGATCACCGAGAATCAAGTGGAAAGACTCTAAAATGCCGAGATCACTTTCAATTGATGGAACTATGATGAATCGATGTTCTGGAAGTACAACTCTCTAGAAAAGGAGAAGGTGATAGAGATCCCAAATGGAAAATTAGAGAAATCCACTAAAGAGATTCAACTTATCGTAACCGAGTTCAATGACCCTTTGAGAAGCGAAACTCCAAAGAAATGTGAGGATAATGCGCAGAGAAAGTTAGTTTATTGAATTCTCATCTAAAGTGATAGATGAAATTTAGAGTTATCAAAAGACCAAGAACTATAAAAGTCGGATCGATACATTCTGCGGGAACCTCACAGGTCTTCCTTAATGCCGCCCACCAAGATCGCTTTTGTTAAACCAAAGGCATCTAATCTTTCATCAAGAACCCGCCCAGTTTTTAGACAAGGGTAAAGGACCTATGGTTTCGTAAAAACTCAAGGTTCAGCAAGAAAGCCTGCACATTCGTGTGAAAAGGCTAGAAAATCAACACTCAAGAGGAAATTTTAGGGCTAGTACTTCAAAGCCTCGTGCTAAGAATACCAACCTAAAGAGATCAAGACCAACCATCAGAGAATTTTCAAGAGAAACACTCAGCAGAGATATTCTCAACTCGAAAAGACTGTCCTCGACATCGAAAAGACCCCAATTTTAGTACAGCAACCTAAACCCCCACTTGCTTAAGGGTAAAGGTTTCAACACAAGTCACAGAGACAGAGACCAACAAGACAAAAGCTAAGGCACTTGAACAAAAGTTCGAACCTGGCAAGAAGAACTCTAAGGTCATGTTCATGCTAAAGCCGCACTATGCACGTGATATCGCCATGCACCTAGGTGGTTAATGTGTATGTAGATGTTTTATGGAGACAAATCACCACCTAAAGTAATTAGAGTTGTTAGGCGATTCGGGTTCCAAAAGGTACAAATAACCCGGTAGACCCTACACCAAATGGGTACATAAGAATCGATCTTTTTTTCGTGAAGGAAAAGGGCACTCGAGTGAATGAAAAAAAAATATAGCACTGATGAATGGAAATGAATTGGCTCCGCCAGATGGTATCTCGACAAGGATGTTCAAGACATATGACAGATATAAGCAATTAATCATCACATGTTGAGCAAAAAAGCCCTCGATCACATTTTGAGACAATTCCAAAGGACAAACTCAAGATATGGAACTCTTGAAGTCAACTGCTCATATCCATGGTGTTTCATATGTGTCCGGTCTAAAGCATAACTTGCTTTCACCAATTGTTCTAAAGGATTCAAAGGATTCTCAAAGAACTTATGTTATGTAAAAAGACAATACTTCACTAGAATTTTATCGACCGGTACTAGAAAAGGAAATGTGTATTTGTCGATTGGAGTTCAACTCCTAAAGATACATGTTTGGTTGCAAAAGTTCCACCGATACCAATTGGTTGTGGCACAAAAGAATGAATCACTTAAACTTCAAAAACCCCTGAACAAACTTGCAAGATTAGCACTTCAGAGGGGTTACCCAATGAAGTGTTTAGTAAAGATCATGTATGGATGCTTGTTTAAAGGAAAACAAATCGAAGCATCTTTCAAAAAGCAAAGTAGATGTTTTACCGAGCAGAATACTACAACCTGTTACATATGGATCTCTTTCGGTCCAAAGAACACCGTGAGCACTAATGGCGTAAAATACACACTTGTGGTAGTTGATGACTACTTAGATACATTACGGGTCATATTCTTACTCAAGAAGAAAGAGACTCGCATAAAACCGCCTGAATTAATGGGGTGCTGCTCAAGATCGAAAAGAATCTGAGTGTGGTCAAAATCGATCGATAAAGGAACTGAAGTTTATCAATCATATCATATCCGACATTAGCAAAGAAATGGAATAGCCTTGCGAAACATCAAATTTCCTCGGAAGGACCCCTACAATAGAATGGTGTTGGGTTGAAAAGAAGAAATAGACCTCAAAGAAGCCGCAAGGACAATAATTGATAAGCCGATATTCCTAAGAGATTTTAATGGGTCAAGCTATCAACACCGATGCTACTCTCGCAATGCATCCATGCCGACCAAGAACCAAGGAAAAACTCCATATGAGCTGTGGGAATGAAAGGAAGCCTCTTGTTTCTTTTCTTTTCGTGTTTAATGTGCAAGTGTTTCATACACAATAATGGTAAAGATCAGCTTGAAAACTTTTGATAAAGAAAGTCGATGAAGGATATTTCAGATATTCTCAAGTCAAGAAGCCTTCAGAGTTTACAATCAGAGGACTTTATTGTGGAAGAAACACACCATGTTGTTTTTGATGAATCTACTTGTGTTCGTAAGAAACAGAACATGACTCAGAGAACCGGATCAAGAGAATCACCGATTTCTAAAAATGATAAAAACATCCTCCTAACCTCGAAAAGAAGGAAGAAGTCTACCACTTTCTATGAATGGAGTGAATCGACTTTACAAAGAAGTTCAGATGAAAAACTTCAGATGGGCAGACTCAGATGGAAATTTCCATCAAGGAAAGCCAACACACTAAAGTCGACTAATCTAAACATACACCAACAAAGCATGTAATGTAATGAAGATGAAGATGTCACAAAATGAGGCAAACTCAATCTATCAACCAACGGGGAACAAATGTCTTTGACAATGTTCTCAATGGAATTTCCCCGAGGAAGATGATTCTTTTCTCCTTTTCGCTGTTCCCCAATTTAATGAACTACCCAACCTAACATTTATGATGTTGAGGATACTACCAAGGGGGAAACATCCAGAGAAAAATGGTCGATAGTCATCCTACAAGTCGATTGTGGGTGATATATCGATGGTGTCAAAACAAGAAGGTTCCATGGAGAAAGTGCTTTTGTTCTCATTGCCTTATCCAAAAAGAACCTTTCCGAGATTGAAGAAGCTTCTACAAGATTCTTTTTTTTGATTATCGCTTATGCAAGAAGAAATAACCGCTTCAAGGAATGAAGTTTGGGAGCTAGTGGATAGGACCCAAGAGGCACAAATGATTGGAACTAAGTGGGTGTTCAAGAATAAGAGAGATGAAAAACAACAACATTGTGAGAAAACAAGGCTATTTTTCAGACAAGGTTATTCCTAAGAAGTTAAGGCTCTGATTATGATGAAACCTTTTGCACCGCTGCAAGACTAGAAGCCATCGATTGTTTGCATATGTCACCCCACATGAAATTCACAAATTTATCGATGGATGAAAAGTGCATTTAATGGTGTGCTTAAGGAAGAGGTTTATGTGGAACAACCTCCGTTTCGCATAATTTACCAAGTTTACAGCTCGGAAAGCCTTGTATGGTCTTTTAAGCAAGACCTTTAGCATGGTATGACGATACCTTTTCAGCTTTCATCGACTATGGTTTTATCAAAGGAATCAACTGATAGGACTGCTCAGATAGAAGACATGGGAAAGACATCTTACTTGTTCGGATGATTTACGAGATGACATCATATTTGATTCTCAAATTCATCACCGGTGAAAAGTTTTCACCCCGATGAAAGGAAAGTTTGAGATGTCAATGATGGGAGATGAATTTTTTCGACTTCGGTGAAACAAACTAAGGAAGGAATTTTCATCAATCAAGCAAAATACACCGTAGATCCGATCAAAAAGTATGGTGTACAGACTGTAATGCGCTAGAATTTATGAATACTAACCACAAGATGGATCCTGATCTCAAGGCAAATCAAGAAATCACACCGACATAGAGGATCATTGATCATCGCTATATCTCACGCCAAGTAGGCCTCGATATAACATTTGTTGTTGATATGTGCAAGATACCAAGCTAATCCTAAGGCAAACATGGAGCGCCGCCAAAAAGATTCTCAAATATCTTAAAGGCAATCAGAATAGAGGATTATGGTATCCAAATGAGGATAACCTTTGAATTAACCGGGTTATTCATATGTCGATTATGGAGGATGTAAATGACAAGTGAAGTCTACCACCACAGAACTTGTCAATTTTCGAAGTAAACCGATATCATGGTTTCAAAGAAACAAACCCCAGAGTAAATCCAAGATTAATAAGCTTAATACATGGTTGCGCGAAGTCAAGCAGCATGATTCTTCGCCTTTGCATAACAATTGAGGGATTATAAAATTATAGCCAATGGTACCCATATTTTGTAGATAATAAAAGGCAATTGGCGCATTACACAAAATCCTCAGATGACACCGGGGACAAGATGTTGATATCGTACATCACTTCATCGTGAGATCATGTTGAGAAGAAAGACATCATAATGGAGAAAATTCATAATCGATAAAACAGAGAGATATCTTCGACTAAAACTTTGGTCAATCAAGATTTCGTGAACTATCAACAATTAGTATGGTTGATCCAGAATAAAGCAAATCAAAAATTGAAGGTTTTCGATGCATGAAGTTTTCGTGTTTTTACAAAAAACTCAGATAAAATTGAAAGTACCGAATATCGAAGTCTGGGAAACTCGCTTATCTCAAGATCAAGATCAAAAAGATATATCGACATTTTATCAAGGTCAAAAACTCAAGAAGATTGATGGAGAAAATTAAATCAAGAAGTTATCGATTATGCAACACATTTATTGTCTAACCGAATCTCAAAAGAATCATCGCAATAAATGACAAACACTTGAAGAAATAAATCATGACCTTTAAATACACGGCGGAAAGTCAATGGTCCGCAGAACACTAATTAAATGCACTGCTCATTAATCACCAATAGGATAAATCAAGGGCTAGTATTTTTTAAATCGCCCTTTCATATATCCATTTTAGTCGGTTTTAATCTCAACCGTCGATTTTTTCATCTACGCCATTTTTCATAACTCAAAATCCTATATCCGCTGGAAAAATTTCTTCAAAGCTCTATTCCAAAAAGCCTTCATCTTCACAAACACTTTTCTTCAAACTCTCGATTGCCCGTAAATTTTCACCTATCTCAAAACCTTCACTGTAAATTCTCCAAAATGACACTTTCAGATATGACAAGCTCGCCATTTCCAATAAACCTTGGTATTTAATATGTCATCTTCTCTCGAAAGCTCATCCAATGCAATCTCACGGAGGAGGATACAGTATATGATGATTGGTTTACATGAAAAAGCTATACAAAAAGAGGTAATTGAGTTTATTCTAATTTGAAGTTAATTTGATGATGAGAATCGCATAGAATCTCAGACATACCGTATTCGGAGCATGGTTCAAAATACGTGGATTTTGTTAGTGAATTATATATTATTCCTAAGAATCTAAATGCCATATATGAAGTTAAGTGATAGAGGGAAGACTATACTAAGATACATGATGGGTGAGAAATAAGAATATCCGGATAAAATTAATGAAAGCATCCAAGAAAGTTTGAAGTTATCAATAAAGAGGCATTTAAGCCTAAATATCGAGTATTGTCGATATTGTAAGCAAATGCATCATGAGTAGATCCGGTAGCTTCAACAGATAAAAGACGCCTAAGGCGCTAATGGCGGCGATTGAAGATTCACATTCCATGGCATTCAACCGTTACACTATTTGATCAAGGTGGTGAGTGATCAAGCCAAATAAATTCGGCGAATGGCTCAGAGTTGTCAAAGGAAAGATTCTACATGCAACCAAGATTGCATTTTATCTTGGAAATGCCAGAGAAGAGGAGGACATCTTTGCCAATTCCACTTCCTTTCCAAAGTCAAAAATCATGTTCAAAACCACCAACAAAGAAGACTTTGAGAGGAAAGAAAGAGAAACACTCGAGTCTCGCGAGAGATCGCCAAGAAGAAACTGCTGAAGTTGCATAAGCCGTGAAAGCCCCGATGCAAGTTAAAAAAGAGAGAAATGAGAGAAATCGAAAAGAAAGACCGCTCCTCGTGGCTAAGGCTTCAATCTATTGTCGAGAAGGAGGCCAAAGGACATCAAGAAAACTCAACTCAAGGCCAAGAAGGGTTGAAATTCCACTTCGTGTTCTTGCTCAGTTAGACAATGTGCAAAGAGCAAGAAACCGAACAATGTTTTTCCGAGGTACTAAACTTCTTCTCGAGCTCAGATAAAATTTCTCAGAAAACTTCAAGGACCTCGATTCCTATCAAGAGAGATCTGCTCGCACTTCAGATTACCAACCTCGTGAATTGTTTAAATTGACGACTTCGAATGAACCATTTTCATCTATCAACACTTTGTAGAACTTGTAATAATCCGAGCCAACTGCCCCCGAAAGCCCAAAATTGGAGGAAGGGAGAGGGCCGAAGAAACCGAATGGCGCAAAGAAGGGAACGATTCATTCTGATAGGTACTCGAGTTGAGCGCATATCCCGACCTTCGTGATCTTTTTCTTCCGACTTTCGTAACTACTTCGGTCTACATCCTCAATCGACACTTTTCCTGAGATGCCGATATAGCCTTTTCAGAGGAGAAGATTGGTGAATGCCAGACCGGGCTGCTTTGACAGAGTTCTCTGGTTCAGAAGACCAAGCCTTAATGAAAAATTGTCGACTTTTGATGAACTAGTAAAGAGAAAGCGGGTCGAAAAAGAAAAGTTCGATGTTGATGCCCAGCTCTATGAATCCGTATGAGACGAGGATCAAGATAAAGAGGGTGACAAACAAGATGATGTCAAAAACAACTGAGGGGAAGGAACCCTTATGAGATTCCGAAAGAAAAGAGACCAAAGTTAGATTGGAGTATGACATCGATGTCAAGATAGACCGATATCACACATCCTCGACCGAAAAGACTCTTCGCGATCTTTTCGCACTATTAAACATTATGTCAAAGCTAAATGTTCCTATCTTTAAATCATAGGTATGATATGCAGATCGAGGCTCAGCTTGAGCACCCAAATTTCCAGCTTGGAAAAAGTTTGGAAATCATCAACACGCAGTTTTCATACACGCCAGGAGACTCGTTAAGAAGACCAAAGACCAATAATCCAATGATTAATTTCAGTCCCATCCCGATAAATTGGAGAAGGTGGTGCCAATAGTGGAGAAAAATGACTCAAATTGAAGAAACCTTGGCAAGCCAATCTCAAAAGTCGGAAAATCTGAGTTCATCTTCGTAAATGTCAAGAACTACAAACAACTCTTGGCAGAGATAAAATGACTACTTTGAAGGAAAGATTGATGTAGTCAAAACCGAGCTCAATGCGTAGATAGAGCAAAGGTATCAAACCGTAACCGCTTATCTTGAAGCTAAACCGATTGAGAAGAATGATCCATGATCAAAAAAATTGGAGGAAATGGGTCTCCGCGCCATGACCAAGATGACAGAGATGATGCATGATGTCTTCTCAAAATCGGGCTTGTTCTTTTTCTGATGAATTCTCAATGGCTAAGAATTACATGAGAAGGCTAGAGGATGATGAGCATGACTCAACAAGGGAAGCGGAAGATAAGCAAAGAGCAATACCATACGGATATCGGTGACCGACTAACTACTCCTAAGGTATGGTGCCAAAAGGGGAAAGGCCCGTGGCAAATTAAGGGAGTTGTTGGCACAAACCTTGGAGAGAAAGGCTCAAAAAAGAAGTCGAAGAAAGAAAATTGGTTGGCTTAAAAAGAGAAATTGAAGCTAATCGAGAAACTAAAATTCAAAGAAGTTCGAGAAACCTACCTTCACTCGCATTAAATGATCGATCACCAGAAGTAATTTCGAGAAACCGAAAGGATGTAAGGATGATTGAGACAAGCAAAGCCTGCAAGATCAAGTCGACCGAGCAAGAGAAAGGTCACAGACGTAGGAGCAAGAAAAAGAAAAGAGCTAAAGCTTCTAAGCCTACTCAGAGAAATTGATAAAATGGATTTTTGAAGAATCCGAGGAAGAAGCCGGGGTGCTAGAAAATCAAATTCGTAAAGAAGTTTCAATACCAAGAAAACTCAAAAACCCTTCAAATCGAAAAAGAGAAGAAGATCGGGCTTCAGGTCGTGTTCCTTCGACGCAAAAAAAAGAAAGAAGAGCAAAAGATGAAGTGGTTTTAAAAGTTTTTGAGCAAAATGAGGGGTACGGTAAAAAGACTCAGTAAATGGCCGCACATCGACAAGTGGATGCCTTATTCGGCCTAATGATGCATGGGAGGAGATCAAGAGAACCTTCGTTCTATTATGAGATTCTCGAGAGAATGGAGGAGCAAATGGATATGAATGAAGTTTCATCGAAAGTACTTAATGACATTCTATCCTAAGTACCGCAAAGTCGATCAACTTGGAAGATGAAGAAAATACTCGATAGTATCCTCGGTCCATACACTTACCCAAATTTCCCTAGATTTGAGAATGGTTATGTGAATGAAACAACCATTTCTCAGAGATAGCTCAAGATGCCATCCAAAGGCCTAACAGAACCAACCCCGATATCATCAAAGCAAGGATGAATCAAGAAGAGATACTATGGGATGTTCAACCCGGAAGTGCTGAGGATGAAGTGGAAGAAGATCAAGACTTTGTATCAGATTTTTGTTTTTGATTTTCATTGTAATTTGTAACTCTTATCCTACATCAATGAAAATTTTATCCTTATGCTCAAAGATAATATCTCATTATCTTTTAACATGTCTTTTTATGTTTGATATGCCTTTATGTTTTGAAATTGTCGGGAGAATTACCATTTCGATTGTAATAGATAAACCAAACCTTAGTATAGGTTAGGTTTTCTTAAATGTAACAAGATGGTTTTGCATAATCAAAAAAGGAAATTGTCAGAGATGAATTTAATAAAGAAGTTTTGATTAGATCCCAAAAACCCCGAGTATGACATGTTCAGATAATCTTGATAGACCGAAATGTTTCAAAGATAGATTGTTCAGAAGTTATCCGCACTATGTATAGTCAGCAGACATAGATCAAGTTAGATTCTCAAGACAATCAAGACTCAAAAAGTCAGAAGACATCAAGACTCAAAGATGTCATCAAGACATCAAGACTCAAGAAGTTGTCAAGACATCAAGACTCAAGAAGTCAGCCAAGACATCAAGACTTAGTATGTCATCAAGACATCAAGACTCAAGATGTCATCAAGACATCAAGACTCGAAGATATCAAGACTCCAAAGAGGTTATCAAGACTCAAAGAAGATATCAATACTAATATAACCCGTTTAATGTTCAGAGGCACTAAATAATATCTATCCAAGACTACAAAACCGAGAAAAACGCAAATATTCGTAAAAGTAGATATTGCCCAAAAACATTCTATATGCGCATAAAAGGAACTAAGTCTAAGTGTTGTTTAAGGTTATCTCATTCGCAGAGATTGACCAAAAAGAGCCGCTTTTGTTTGTCTACATTTATTGAAGACAAAAACCAATCGGGAAGACAACATCATGTACTTTATCGACACCGAAATGACAGAGACACCCAATCATGTCAGAGTACTATGTTCCGCATCGCAAAAATTGGTGATTGGCTACATGACCGATATTTCCTAAAAACATGCAAGGAGTATTCGCATCTCCTAAATATAGTCCGCTCATCAAACACTATAAGAGAAACTCACGGCCATCTCCTCCAACAGATAGTTTTTCAAGAGTGACCTTGGTGAAGTCATTTATAAATACTAGTGACCCTTTACATTGAGAGGTCACGGAAATTTCAAAGCAACTCAAGAGCTTCATTCAGATATCGCAAATCAAGCACCTGAAAACCTAGAATTTCCCAAGTGTTTCACATTGGAGAGAGCTCACTATTCTAAGCCTAGAGTGATAGATATATCCAAAGTTTAGAAGAGATATCCCAGCCTTTTGCATTCGCTCTATTGTAAAGGATATCTCACCCTAGTTGAAATCAACCCAAAACCCAAACCCTTTGTTAAGGTAGTTTGTATGTTTTGTTGGTGAGTTGAGTCAAAAGAGTTAGTAAGCTCATGTTTAGAAGCCGTTTTAAAAACTCTAGAGAAGAAGTTAGTAAGCTACTTGTGGTAGTCCTAACACTTGTGTGTGCTCTGAAAGTTAGTGTTCGCAGTTGAGTCAAATCCGTAAAATTCAAGGTAGAAAAGTGAGTAAGCTTTTAAGGTGAAGTTAAATTTCAGTTTTGGGAAGTGGTTATGAATTTCTCTCAAGATCGAGAGAGGGACGAGGGAGCTTCGAAGTCTCGAACCACTATAATTGCCGTGGTTGTTTTGCTTCAGATCGCATTATTATCTATCAGCATGTTTTTCATCGAAAGCATAGTTCATCGATATTCAGCTTGAAACCAATCCAACGAACTTGCATCAAATTGATCACAACCTTAATCATTGTTTTATTGAAGGAAGATTTTCAAAGCTAAAACGAGTATAAACTTAGGGCCAACCATTCCGCACACTTGGAGTAGCTAGTAACAGATAGCTACCAAACCAACTAACTCTAATCGAGGGTTTAAGAAGATAATTAACTCGATCCAAGCGCCAGATCTCTAATAAACTCAGCCATTGGGCTAATCTCAAGCTTCAAAGCAATTTCGTAATCATTGTCTCAAGAGACTTTCACTCAGTAAGTAACTGTGCTTCTCGTGGCAAAATCATTAAGATAACCCGACCCATCCGACCTCGAAAGAAAAGTTTTAAAATCATCAACACGTATTCCCCCATACACGCAAGAGAGACTCAAGGCAAGACTGGACCAACATCATGGACTATAGAATTTCTCGCATTTCAGATTCTGTTTGTAAAAGATCCACAGATACTATTGATATAGATATTTGCACGATCCTTATGTTAATATGGAGATGATGATGAAAATTCAAAGAGTCCCCATAGATTCTTATGGATAAGCATTTTCCAAATTAATAGTTGGAATGTGGAAACTTATAAGACGCAGAGGATTTTACGAGAATATTTTGATATAGATATTTGCACGATCCTTATGTTAATATGGCATCGGTTTTTATGAGAAGTGGGGTATATATAAGTTATATGGTTTCATGATTCAATACATCTTGATTCTAATGAATTGTTCGATTAAAGGATACCGTTAAGAATCAAGATTTACTCAAAGAATATGATATTCTAAAAATCTTGATTTATTTAATAAATGGACTATTCCTAAAATTGAACTTAAAATGGTTTATAAATTAGAGTTTTTTGAAAAATATGTTTTAGAAAAAATTGTTAAACCATCGAATCTCTATACCTTTCATGAAGAAGAGATGGTTATTAAATTGCTTAGTAAAATGATATTTTACTTTACAAAAAGAACCTAAGTTCTTACATATTGGTTTTGTTCAGTCGCTTTTTAACCGCTTACCTTTTAATGGTTTACAAGAAAAGCTTTCTTTTCTTAGGATGGGTAGAAATCTTAATCGACACAATCCTTAATGGGAATTATAGAGTCTAGTTTCGCTTTTGACCGCTTTATTTTGACGATATCCTAATTTATCTCTATCTTTATCTCGATAGTAATATTCTTGAAGATTTAACATTAAATGTTAAAACTCATGGTTATAACTACATACCGTACGAGGTTATGTATCTTCAAGTATCGTATTTATTATAAGCCTTTATTTACACTCAATCCTATGTAAAAGAATTGAGAAAGATAATAAATGAGACTATTCTTATAGAAACTATTTTTGCAAATCAAATATTACTACCGTAAGATCCATTAAGGGAAGGAATTATTTTTCCCAAAATTGATAATAGAACAATCTGCTCCTAAAAATCCTATTATAAATAGTGATTTTAAACATATTACTCCAAAGTAAATATGGTATAATTAATATTGGTTTTCAAAATAATCAAAAAAACATTCGACTTCTTATTCTAGATCAATGTCTAGTCATTCTTCATATCACCTTTAGATTATGAAGTAGAATTACCCTCCTAATCTAGAGCTTTACTTCTTCTTATAGAGAAAAATTTTTATTGTAAAACTAATAATAATAATTAAAAAATATTATTAATGAAAATAATATTATTCACAGAGATGGATTTGATCCCTAAACAATTTCTTTTGATTGTAACTTTAAAATATAATTTTATGGATTTTACAAACTTTTTAGATTTTTCTAAAGGTTCTTCTACTAGAGCTCATATTAATGATGAGTTTAATAATTCTAAATGATAAGTTTAGAATTTGGTATTTTAAATCATTCTCAAAAGATGATTTAGATTATTTTGTTTTATACTTTTTGTCAAATCATTAGTGTTTGTGGTTCGGTGAAGGATTAAATCTTTTGTAATGAACTCAAATTAAAAAAGGATAATCTTATGGAAAGAAAACAATTAGGTCAATTTTAGGATCAATTTGGATTAGATAATCCTAATTCTAAAAAAAAAAAAAAAAATTGACTAAAAAATAATAAGAGAGATTATAAAAGTAAATCTACTTATAAAAGAAGAAAAAAACATAATTCTTCAAAACATAAAGAAAAAGATCATGAAAATGATAAAAGTAAAAGAAAATCTTTTAAAAAGAGAAGATATGATACAATTATTTGTAAAAAATGTAATAAGTCCGTCATTATGCTAATCACATATGCAAAAGACAAGATTAAAAATCTTGATATTGATGAAGAGTTAAAAGAAAAACTTTTTTAAAATTGTTATGAGTCCTAATATTGTTACGTAATCGTAAAAGTCTTATAATGATCGTTTTCCGCTTAAATCCTCTTCTGATGATGATAATTTCAAGTAATCGATAAAGAAAAGTGCAATGAATGTGTACTTGAAAAACCTTGTCTTAATTGTATCAAAGAATAATTATAATACTAATATATTGATAATGAGTTTTATAAACTCATGAGTCAATTTCAAGATATGAATATTAAATATTTTATCTAATAATAATATTTTTAGAATTTTTAAACATATAAAAGATTCTAGTTTAAGAGATAAAATCATTGAACAATTTCATGATTCTTCTAAGAATGAAGACAATGATAAAACTAGTCTTTTCTAAAAAAATTGATGGTAATTATTATAATACGGGTGAATTAGAAAGACTTCTTCACCTAAAAAATATAAAGAATAATCCAAAGGACTATAAATGATTTAGTTCATGAGATTAATAATCTAAAAAATAATGTGAAGATTCTTCAAAAAATGTAATACAAATCTTTCTCGTCATTTTTCTTTTATTGAGAAAGGTAAAGAAAAAAATTGAAGATAAAGGAAACTAACTATAAAGGTCTTTCACAATACTTTTGAAATTGATGACAATGTTAATATTGAGAAAAAAATCATTTATCTACCATCAATATGATTATATCACTTTAAATGGTATACTAAGATTTCTCTTCTTATAAAATAATTTTTATAAGAAAGATTTTATTGCTATGATTGATAAGTGGTGCCGATTTATCACATACATTAGAATAATTCCTACTAAGTTTTTTTGAAAAACTACTCATTCACTTTCTCATGCAAAGTGAGGATCTTTAAAGATTAATTATAAGTTTAAAAATTTTATGTTTGTGTAGATGGTTGTTGTATTTCTAACGATTTTCTTATTGGGTCAAGACATCACTAGTCAAATGATTATTGGTCTTCCTTTTCTATTTAAAATATATCCTCTTACCTTTGTTGGTGAAAAAGGTATTACGGTACTTATAATGGTAAACCTATTACTTTCAAGTTTATCACTAAACCTATTCATAAGGTTCTTAATTTGATTCAAGATCAAATTAATATTAAAAATTGTCAAATCAATTTTCTTAAAGATGAGCTTAATTCTATTACTATATGATAGATTAAATAATCCTAAACTACGGATAAAATCAAATTTTAATAAATAAATTTTCTATTGAAATTTATAATGATTTTCCTAATGCTTTTTGGGACAAAGAAACATATAGTTTCTCTTCCTTATGAAGAAGATTTTAAAGAAAATAAAATTCGACTAAGTCTAGACCTTGTCAAATGAACTCGAATACTTTCAGAGTTATGTAAAAAGGAAATATCTTCCTTATTACGTAAGGTTTATAACCCTTTCTAAATCTCCTTGGTCTTGTAATCGCTTTCTATGTTAATAAACATTCGAAAGCAGAACGCGCTTCCTCGATTGGTTATTAATTATAAACCTCTCAATAAGGTTTTAAAATGATTAGACATCCTATTCCTAATAAAAAAGATCTTCGATGATTAGTCAATGCTCTTATTTTCTAAAATTTGATTTAAAATCAATTTTTTGGAAAATTCATTAATCAACCTCGATAGGTATAAAATCGCTTTTAATGTTCCATTTGGTCATTATGAATGGATCATATGTTTTTGGTCTTAAAATGCCCTTCGCATTTCAACAAATTATGAATGATATTTTTAATCCTTATAGTGATTTTATTATTGTCTATATTGATGACATCCTTGTATTTTCTAAAGATATTGAAATACATTTTAAACATCTTGATATGTTTAAAAAACTTAGTCATTAAAATGGTTTAGTTATTTCAAAACCTAAAATGGTTTTATTCCACACAAAGTAAAATTTCTTGGTCATATTATTGATAAAGGTAATATTATTCCAATTCAAAGAAGTATTGAATTTGGTAATAAATTCCTAATGTTATAACCGATAAAAACTCATTACATGTAGATTCTTATAAGCCTTAATTATGTGTCTTCTTTATATTAAGAATCTTGTCAAGATTCCGCTATCTTATATGATCGACTTAAAAAGAATCATTCTCCTTGGAATGATGATCATACTAAGGTCGCTATCGATAAAAAAAAAAAGGTTAAAAATATTCTTGTCTTATATGTCGCTAATCCTCTTGGGAAAAAAATTGTTGAAACCGATGCCTAAGATATGGGGTAAAGGAGGTATTTTAAAACAAATTAATCCCGATAATAAAAAGGATTATATCATTAGATTTTATTCGTAAATGGAATAATAGTCGTAAAAATTATTCTCGCCACATCTAAAGAAATTCTTGCTATTGTCGAATGTGTCCTTAAATTTCGTGATGATTTATATAATCGTAAATTTACTATTAAAACCGATCAGGATCGCTACTTTTTATGCTCTTCAAAGATTTTGAACATAATGTTTAAACAAATGTTTGCCCGATGGCAATCTTCATCTTGCTTATTTTGATTTTGATATTGTTTATAAGCAAGGAAAGATAATCATCTCCTGCATTTTTTAACTCGTGAATTTATTTCTTCATGACGCTTATGAGCCTCGTCGAAGAAGTTATTCCTTTATAGAGGAAGGAGAGGCATAGATCTCATATTTTTACAACAAGGAGAAATCTTTTACAAACCGTAACATTTCTCGTATTGGTTCTTCTTCAAAAAGAGAGAATTTTGATAAGGAATTTCAAGAATTCCTCAAACAATCTGGAGCAGAATATTCGTGTTCGTGAGAATCCTCAAAACCTCGATGATGAGGAGTCATACTTCCAAATAGCCGTAAAAGAATATAAATTTTTTTGATTCTCCTAAGAGAGAATTGATTCTTGTCATCTAAGATGATGATGAAAAATTGAAAGAGTCCCCATGGATCCTTATGGATAAGTATTTTCCAGCTAATAGTTGAATGTGGAAACTTATAAGACGAGAGGATTTTATGAGAATATCCTCATCACCTTTGAAGTGGTAGATATTCAACATTTTCCTCCTAAAAGTAAAGTGATAATGTTGGAGATGAATTTAATAAAGAAGTTTTGATTAGATCCCAAAAACCCCGAGTATGACATGTTCAGATAATCTTGATAGATCGAGTCGTTTCAAAGATAGATTGTTCAGAAGTTATCTCGCACTATGTATAGTCACAGATATAGATCAAAGTTAGATTTTTAAGACATCAAGACTCAAAGAAGTTGTCAAGACAATGAAGACTCAAAGAAGTTGTCAAGACACCAAGACTCAAGATGTCATCAAGACATCAAGACTCGTAAGATATCAAGACCCAAGAGGTTACCAAGACTCAAAGAAGATATCGAATACTCAAGATAACCCTAATGTTCAGAGGCACCGAATATAATCTATCTCAAGACTACAAAACCGAGAAAAACGAAATATTCGTAAAAGTAGATATTGCCCAAAACATTCATACGAAGACAAAAGGAACTAAGTGTAAGTGTTGTTTAAGGTTGTCTCATTCGAGAGATTGACCAAAAGAGCCATTTTGTTTGTCTACATTCATCAAGACAAGAACTAATCGTAGGAAGACAACACAGTATTTTATCGAGATCGAAAGCGACAGTGACTCGAATCATGCCAAGAGTACTAAGTTCCGCATCGCAAAAATGGGTGATTGGTTACATGATCGCATATTTCCTAAAACATGCAAGGGAGTGTTCAAACCATAAATATAGTGCTCATCAAACACCGTAAGAGGGAAACTCATAAAGCCATCTTCCAACTGGATAGTTTTCAAAGAGTGACTTTTGGTGAAGCTGCTTATAAATACCAAAGGACCCTTTTACATTGAGAGGTTACGAAATTTCAAAGCAACTCAAGAGCTCATTCAGATTATTACAAATTGAAGCACTTAAAAAAACCTTAGAATTTCCTAAGTGTTTCACATTGAGAGAGAGCTCACTATTCTAAGCCTAGATTGATAGAAATATCCAAAGCTTAGAAGATATATCCTAGCCTTTGATTAGTTCTTATTGTAAAGGATATCTCACCCTAGTTGAAAATAAACCCAAAACCCAAACCCTTTGTTAAGGTAGTTTGTGTGTGTTTTGTTGGTGAGTTAGAGTTGTAAAGAGTTAGTAAGATAGGGAGTGAGTTAGCCGTAAAACTCCAGAGAAGAAGTTAGTGTTACTTGTGGTAGTCATCTTAAAAGTGTGTTTCGAAAGTTAGTAAGTCGCAGTGAGTCACCTAAAAACTCAAGGTAGAAAAAGGAGTAAGCTATGAAGAGTTAGCCGAAAGCTTTAGAAGTGGTTAAGAATTTCTCTCAAGATCGAGAGAGTGATGTAGAAGCTTGAGTCTCCGAACCACTATAATTGCCGTGGTTGTTTTATTTCAGATCGCATTATTATCTCGCTGATGTTTTTCACGAAAGCATAGTTCATCGATATTCAAATAACCAATCCAATCGAACTTGCAGATCAAATTGATCACAACCTTTAATCACTATTTTTATTGAAGGAAGATTTTCAAAGAAAGCTAAAAACGAGTATAAACTTAGGGCCAACCATTCCAAGACACTTGAGTAAATTTGTAATGAGATAGTTACCAAACCGAACTAACTCTTATCGAGGGTTCAATAAGATAATTATCCGATCCAAGTGCCTCAATATCTCCGATAATATCAGCCTGGGCTTAATCTGCTTTCCGAAAAACAGATCATTGTCTCAAAGAGACTTTCGACTCAAAAAATCAGGCTTCTCAAGGCAAAAATCATCAGATAACCCCGAATCCATCCGGACCTTTTAAGGAAAGAAAAGTTTTAAAAATTATCAACACGCAGTATTCCCCCATACACGCAGAGACTCAAGAAGACCGACCAACAAGTGGTATGAGAGCAAAAGGGTTCATTTTGACCACTTGCTTTTGGTAGCTATAGTCTATTTTGTCGAAAGACTTGGTGGTCTAATCAATAGATCCGCTTTGTCGATATCTTACAAGGCCCACCATCATGCCTTCTAAGAAACTTCCTATGTTCTCTCATTGAGAGCTATGACCTATGGAGATTGAGAATGCAGCTCATCTCAGATTCAAAAACATGAAAGAACGCGAGAGTGGTTTCAAGGACCATTCAAATTTATCATAGAATCCCGTAATCAATGAGCATCGGGAGAGGAATGATCCCATAGATGAATTTCCAAAGTCCGATGATCAACTTACTCCCTCGATGAGAGAAAGTTAATCAATCTGACTACATTACTAAAGATACTTTGTACAAAAGACTATTGATGATGTGTTATGGGATGATTTCACCGAAATTGCAAAAGAAATATGGGACACACTTGTTGTTATGTGTCAAGCACATATCATATTAAGGAAAACAAAATTTATGCTATATTGAAAAGTTTGATAGCTTTGAAATGGAAGATAGTGAATCCATTGACAAACTTGAGGTCGATTCACTAAAGATCATGAATGATCCGAGTGCTTTGGGAAAAGATACCCATAGAGAGAAGTGGTAATCAAAAATTCTGTAGGATTATCTAAGAAATGGGATATACATGCCGTGGTGATTGAAAACACCAAAAATATTGATTCCATGCCATATCAACAAGTTTTCTCCGAACTCAAAGCTTATGAGTTTGTGATTGACAAGAAAAACTAAGAAACTGACAAAGAAAGATGATTCTTCATCTAGCAAGAATGCGGCTTTCAAAGCCAAAGAGAAATCCTCAGAAGTCTAGAGAGTTCGAGAACTCACTTGCCAAAAATCGATGAAAGGGAGGATAAGCTTAAGATACGATGGCAAGGAGGTTTGAAAGACTCAATAGTAGATATATGGGAAATATAAGAAATATTACAGAATCACAGTACAAGAGAGACTCGTAAGTCGAGGACGATATAATCGAGAAAAGCGAAGAACCAGAAGTTCGGGATCCTCATCCAAGAAGAAGGACTCCAAGACCAAGAGGAAAGTGATCGATAATGATACTAACAGATGCTACAACCGGCCGAAGAAAGGTCACTTTCAATATGACCATTCCCGAAATGAAAAGCAAAGAAAGAAAGGAGAGACAAGCCAAGAGAGACAGAAGATCTCCAAAGAAGAAAGCTATGATTGCAGTAGAGGAAAGAACATTCTCAAGAAGGTTCCAGCTTCCTCGATGAAATTTTTCGCATAAAGGATGTTGATGATGTCTGCCTTATGGCCAGGAGGAGGTAAATTCTTCTATCTTCTGTTGCTCCTACACAAGATTACATGAGTTCTCAAGTTCAACTGTAAAAAAGAATTTCGACCGATGGATTTGTTTGAGAATCTTATGAAGGACTATTCTCAGGTTACAATAACTACTCATCAAACTCAAGAGCGTAACAAGCTTAACCGATCACGAGAATCAATTGGAAAAACTCTAAAAATGCCGAGATCACTTCAATTGATGGAACTATCGATGAACCGATGTTCGAAGTATAACTCTCGTAAAAAGAGAAGGTGATAGAGATCCTGAATGAAAAATTAGAGAAATCCACTAAAAGAGATTCATCTTATCTTAACCCAGTTCAATGACCTTTTTGAAAAGCATGAAACTCTAAAGAAATGTGAGGATAGTGCGCAGAGAAAGTTAGCTCTATCAATTCTCGATCTAAAGGATAGATGAAATTCAGAGTTATCAAAGACTCAAGAACTATAAAAAGCCGGATTGGGATACATTCCGGGGGGAACCTCACAAGGTCTTCTCGAATGTCGCTTCTAGTAAAGACCAAGATCGTTTTTGTTAAACCAAATGGATATCTAATCTTCTTAATCAAGAACTCCGCCCTGTAGTTTTGCACAAGGGTAAAGTCCTATGGTTTCCAAAAAACCAAGGTTCAGGAAGAAAGCCCAAACCTCGTGAAAAGGCTAGAAAACCCAACACTCAAGAGGAAATTTTTTGTGCCAAGATTTCAAAGCCTCAAAGCTAAGAATACCAACCTCAAGAGATCTCGCCTTCAACCATCGAGAATTTTCGTAAGAGAAACACTCAAGAGATATTCTCAACCTAAAAGACCAAGTCCTCGACATCGAAGACCCCAATTTCAAAGATAGGCAACCTAAACCCCACTTGTATAAGGGTAAAGGTTTCCCTAACCCAAGTCACAGAGACAGAGACAAGTCATTGCACTAAAGCTAAGGCACTTGAACAAAAGTTCAACCCAAGAAGAACTTTAAAGCTCATGTTCATGCTAAGGCCGCACTCATGCACGTGATATCGCCAAGGCTCCTAGGGTGAATGCGTATGTAGATGTTTATGGAGACAAATCACCCACTCTAAAGTAATTAGAGTTGTTAGGCAGATTGGGTTCCAAAAGGTACAAATTAACTGGTAGGACCCTACACCAAATGGGTACCTAAGAACTCGATCTATTTTCGTGAAGGAAAAAAGGGCACTGAGCTAAATGAAACAACATAAAGACCGATGAGTGGAAATGAATTGCCTCCTATTGTATGGTATCCGACAAAGGATGTTCAAGAGATATGACAGATATAAGCAACTAATCACCGAATTATGTTGAGCAAAAAGGCCCTCGTGATCACATTTGGAGACAATTCCAAAGGACAAACCGAAGGATATGGAACTCTTGAAGTCGATTTCATGCTCATATCCATAAGAGTTTCATATGTGTTCCGGGTCTAAAGCATAACTTGCTTTCTATCACCAATTCTGTGACAAAGGATTCAAAGTTGAGTTCTCAAAGAACTTATGTTATGTAAAAGACAATACTTCACGTAAAATTTTATCGACCGGGTACTAGAAAAGGAAATGTGTATCTTGTCGATTGAGTTCAACTCCTAAAGATACATGTTTGGTTGCAAAAAAGTTCCAATCGATACCAAATAAGTTGTGGCACAAAAAGAATGAATCACTTAAACTTCAAAACCTTGAACAAACTTGCAAGATTAGCACTTGTAAGGGGTTACCCAATGAAGTGTTCAAGAAAGATCATGTATGTGATGCTTGTCAAAAGGAAAACAAATCGAGCATCTTTTCAAAAAGAAAGTAGATGTTTCTATCGATAGAATACTACAACCGCTACATATGGATCTCTTTGGTCCAAGAACACCGTGAGCACTAATGGCGTAAAATACACACTTGTGGTAGTTGATGACTACTCTAGATAATACATGGGTCATATTCTTACTCAAGAAGAAAGAGACTCGCATAAAATCGCCTCAACCATCGAAAAGGCTCAAGATCGAAAAAGAACCGAGTGTGGTCAAAAATCGGATCAAATAAAGAACCGAGTTTATCAATCATATCATATCCGATTATTATGCAAAGAAATGGAATAGCCATGAAACATCACCGCAAGGACCCCACAATGTAATGGTGTTGCCGAAAAGAAGAAATAGACTCGAAAAAAGGCATGGACAATGATTGCCGTTTTTATATTCCTAAGAGATTTTGGGTCGGGCTATCAACACCGTATGTTACCCTCGTAATAGATCCATGCCGACCAAGAACCAAGGAAAAACTCCATATGAGCTGCGGAATGAAAGGAAGCCTTTGTTTTTTTCTTTTCGTGTTTGGTTGCAAGTGTTTCATACACAATAATGGTAAAGATCAATTGAAAACTTTTGATAGCAAAAAAGTCGATGAAGGATATTCTTAGGATATTTTGAAGTCAAGAAAGCCTTCAGAGTTTACAACCGTAGGACTTTATTGTGGAAGAAAAAACCACATGTTGTTTTTGATGAATCTACTTGTGTTCGTAAGAAACAGAAATATGACTCAGAGAACTCGATCAAGAGAATCACCGACTTAGCTCAAAAAGAATGATAAAATATCCTCTCAACTCCGAAAAGAAGAAGTCAATCACTTTCTATGAATGGAGTGAATCGACTTATAAAGAAGTTCATGATGGAAAACTCGATGGTGAGACTCAGATGGAAATTCTCCACCGAAGGAAAGCCAACACAATCGTCGACTAATCTAAACATACACCGCCTCGCACTGTATGTAATGCCGATGAAGATGTGGTCACAAATTGAGGCAAACTCAATCTATTAACTAATGGGGGACAAATGTCTCTCGATAATGTTCTCAATGGAATTTCCCCGGAAGATGATTCACTTTCCTTTTTTGTTGTTCCTCGAATTTAATGAATCGCCTCAACCTAACATTTTTTGATGTTGAGGATACTACATCAAGGGGGAACATCCAGAGAAATGGTTGGATAGTCATCCTACAAGTCAGATTGTGGGTGATCTATCATATGGTGTCAAAATAAAAAGGTTCCATGGAGAAAGTGCTTTGTTCTGTTGCTTCCTATCTGAAAAAGAACCTACTGAGATTGAAGAAGCTCTACAAGATTCATTTTGATTATCGCTATGCAAGAAGAGTCAATCAGTTCTCAAGGAATGAAGTTTGGGAGCTAGTGGATAGACCTAAGAGGCACAATGTGATTGGAACTAAGTGGGTGTTCAAGAATAAAAGAGATGAAAACAACAACATTGTGAGAAATAAGGCAAGGCTAGTTGCACAAGGTTATTCCCAAGAAGAAGGCTTGGATTATGATGAAACCTTTGCACCTGTTGCAAGACTAGAAGCCATCAGATTGTTTCTTGCATATGCTGCCCACATGAAATTCACAGTCCTATCATCGATGGATGTGAAAAGTGCATTTCTGAATGGTGTGCTTAAGGAAGAGGTTTATGTGGAACAACCTCCTTGTTTCAGACAGAATGACCAAGTTTACAGACTCAAGAAAGCCTTGTATGGTCTTAAGCAAGCACCCCTTAAAGCATGGTATGATACCATTTCTCGCTTTCATCGACCATGGTTTTATCAAAAGAATCTGCTGATAGGACTTTGTTTGTCGTGATAGAAGATGGGAAAGACATCTTACTTGTTCAGATTATGTAGATGACATCATATTTGATCTCCAAATCATCACCGTGGTGAAAAGTTTTTCCCTCGATGAAAGGAAAGTTTGAGATGTCAATGATGGGGAGATTAATTTCTTTCGACTTCGTGAAACAAACTAAGGAAGGAATTTTCATCAATCAAGCAAAATATACCGTAGATCCGATTGCAAAGTATGGTGTATGACTGCAATACGCTTAGAATTCCTATGAATACTAACTACAAGATGGATCCCGATCCTCAAGGAAAATCAATAAATCACACCGATTATAGAGGATCCTTGATCATCGCTATATCTCACGTTAAGTAGGCCTCGATATAACATTTGTTGTTGGGATATGTCGCAAGATACCAAGCTAATCCTAAGGCTACTCAAATGGAGGTCGCCAAAAAGATTCTCAAATATCTTAAATGCACTATGAATAGAGGATTATGGTATCCAAACGATGATAACCTTGAATTAACTCGGTTATTCAGATGTCGACATGGAGGATGAAGAATTGACAGAAGTTACACACAGAACTTGTCAATTTCTTGAAAGTAAACCGACATCATGGTTTCAAAAGAAACAAACCTCAAGAGGCAACCAAAGACTCATCAAGTTTAATACATGGTCATAGAAGTTATTGTGCATGCATTCTTTACTCGCATAACAATTGAGGGATTATAAGATTATAGCCAATGAAGTACCTATATTTTGTGATAATAATAAGGCAATCATTATTACACAAAATCTCAGACAGTACACCGTGATGTAAGCATGTTGATATCGCACATCACTTCATCGTAGATCATGTTGAGAAGAAAGACATCGAATGGAGAAAATTCATACCGATAAACATAGAGTCGATATCTTGACTAAAACCTTTCATTCAATCAAGATTTCGGAACTATCACTGAATTAGGTATGTTGATCCAGTGAATAAAGAAAAATCGTAAAAATTGAAGATTTTCGATGCATGAAATTTTCCGTTTTTACCGAAAAAACTCAAGATAAAATTGAGAGTACCGAACACCGAGTCTTGGGAAACTCCGCTTATCCTCAAGATCAAGACTCAAGATTATAATCGACATTTTATCAAGGTCAAAACTCAGAAAGACCGATGGAGAAAATTAGTCCAAGAGGTTGTTGACTCATGTTACATTTATTGTCTAACCGAATCTCAGTAATCATGGACAATAAATGACAAAAACACCAAGAAATAATTAGGCGGGACCTTTGAAATCAACGAGGAAAGTCAATGGTCTCCAAGCAGGAATGCGATAATTAAATGACTGCTCATTAATCACCAATAGGGATAAATCAAGGCTTAGTATTTGCGAAATCGCCCTTTCAAATACCCATTTTAGTCGGTTTTTTAATCTCAATCGTCGATTTTTCATCTATGCGATTTTCCATAAATCAAAATCCCATATCCATTGAAAAAAAAATCTTTCAAAGCCCTATTCCAAAAAACTTTCATCTTCACAAACACTCGCTTCAAAACCCTCGATTGCCCATAATTTTTTTTTTACCTATCTCAAAACCCCTTCACCGTAAATTCTCCAAAAATGACACTTTTTCAGATAATACAAAACTTGCCATTTCAAATAAGCCTTGGTAATGAATATGTCGTTTCTCTAAAAGACGTCTAATGCAACTCACGAGAAGAGTATGCATATGATTGCTTTGCAAAGCTTACATGCCCGGTCTCGAATCAACCAGAGGCCAATATCTTAAAAGAGGTAATTGAGTTTATCTCTAATATGCAATTAGATGATGAGAATTGCATAGAGTCTTAGATTACATCCCAAGATTTGGAGCATGGTTCAAAATATGTGGATTTTGTTAGTGAATTATATATTATTCCTAAGAATCTAAATGCAATATATGAGTTAAGGATAGAGGTGAAGACCCTACCAGATACATGATGGGTAGTGAACAAGAATATTTGGATAAAATTAATGAGCATCCAAAAAAAGTTTGAAGTTACTTCCTAATAAGAGGCATTTGAAGCCTAAAATATCGGTATTGTTGATATTGTAAGCAAATGCATCATGAGTAGATCTGGTAGTTTTAAAACGGATAAGCACGCCTAAGTTAAGGCTAATGGCGTTATTGAAGATTCACCTTCCACGACATTCAATTGGTTGCACTATTTGATCAAGGTGTATCAAGTGAGAGGTGTAAAATTCAGGGGGAGTCTCGACATAGGTGCGTTGTAACTCTTTTCCCTTCGACCAAGATTTATTTTTCCACTTAGCTTTTGTATTTGGCAAGGTCTTTAGCGATACAACATTCATGCACTATCAACCCTCTTGATTTGGCACAAGGGGGAGTGTTGAAGAAAAATACATTTATGTACTTCATCAAGAAGTAACTGATGAAGGAGTAATTTAGGCACTTCATTATATTCCATGTAACCTTAGATTGTAATTTATATAAAGGGATCTCTAATTTATTAATCGTACGTGAATGATAGTGAAAAACCTCCCCGATTCGTATGCCATCTGACGTAATCATTCCTCGCAAATTTGGTCATCAAATCTATGTTCTTTATTTCAAATATCCTACTACCCTTTTCAATTTTTAAGTATTATCTCGTATGCACATAGGAGAAATGCTTTTTTAGCTCTATATACTTCACCTAGCAACTTTTATCTATATTTTATTTGTGTACGTTGAAAAAACATATTCTCATCTCCATGAAATTTGTATTTTATTTGTTTTCCATACCATATAAATATATATATATATATATATATATATATAGTTGCATATGATAAGAAATTGTAAGAAAAAGTAAGAGGCAAAATATTACAAAAGGAAAATTGAAAAGGACAAAAAGTAATAAACAAAATACAATGGGTATAAATTAAAAAATAATGAAAGTATAAAAAATAAAATATATCACTTTTTAAAATTATATCCAACAACAAATTATCAATCCACATTATATATGAATCAGTTGATTTATATAAGAGTAAATTTTGTGTAAAACATTTTTATCATCAGGTTGATTATAACTTATTTTAATGAAAATAATAATACTATTTTCGTCCCATTATAATGCACTAAAAAATTACATACAATTATATCGTTGGGATCGGGAAAAAATATTACTATAAGGAGGTTATTTCTAAATAGAGTTGGTATGATGTGAAACTTGTTCAACCGTGAAATTGGTTCATTTTTACAGTACATGACCCTTCATTATCAATGACTAATAACCTTTTGTAATATAAGTCACACCTTCAGCTTATCACTACTAATACCCCTAATGTAATATAAGTCAAACCCTTCAATGTTAGAGATAAAAAGTTTTTTGGTCCCATAACTTTCATGTAATCTGTTTTTTGTCCCAAAAAATTTAACTATCCAATCTTGTCCCATAACTATTACACTTGTCCAATTTTGGTCCCATTTTCGCGAAAAAAAAAAAGACATCATTTTCGTTCAAAAATTGGGGGATCTCCGATCGCTGCAGTGTCCAAATTGTCGTTTGTCCAATTTTAGTCCCATAACTATCAGATTTGTCCAATTTTGGTCCCATAACTTCGTTTGTCATTTGGTCCCATAACTATTATTTTGTCCAATTTTGGTCTCATAAAAGAAACAAACATGGGACCAAAATTGGACAAACGCAATAGTTATGAGACCAAAATTGAACAAACGACAATTCTGACACACGCGCGATCGGAGATCCCCAATTTTTGAACGAAAACAACGTTGTTTTCATTTTTCCGGCGAAAATGGGACCAAAATTGGACAAACGCAATAGTCATGGGACTAAAATTGGATAGTTAAATTTTTTGGGACAAAAAACGAATTACAAGTAAGTTATGGGACCAAAATTTTTTTTCCTTCAATGTTATGAGTAATACCCTTTATATTAAAAAGTCACACCCTTAAGTTATCACAACTAATATTTTTTTTATTAATAAGTCACACTCTTTAACCAGTTTCACAAATTCTTGTGTGAAACTTGTTCACGCTAAATACATATATTTTGCCTTCTAAATATAGTTTTAAATAAAAAAAAAATTTCTTTTAATATTCAATATAACAAATGTTATACTACACACATGTAAATCCATTAAGAAATTTATATAACTAATTAATACTCCCTCTGTCCCAAAGTTATTTACCCCTTTTTCCCAAAGGTCCGTCCCAAATTTATTTACCCTTTCTAAAAAGGCAATAAAGTAACTATATCTTTTTAACTATCTCCTCCCAACATCTCAAAATTTCAACTCATGACATTACTTTTACCCATAAAAAGTGTTGGTCCCAAACGAAGTCTTACACGTAGTATGGGGGAATACACGGTTCAAATTTTTTAAATTTTTTTTTTTTCATCGAGGTCACTTGGTCAGTTGTCCCGATGATTTGGTCCCGAAGCACAAATCGCTCGAAGTCAAAGTCTACTCGAGATAAATGATCCCGAAATGCTTTTTCAGATACCCTCGCGATAATCCCAATCGATCCCGAAGCCAGAGATCCTCGAAATCGCTGGATCGATAACTAACTTCATCAACCCTCGTAAGAGTAAGTTCAAATTTGTAACTATCTGTTCTAGCTACTCGATGTGCGGAATGGTTGACCTTTAGTTTATACTGCTTTTAACTTTTGTTGAAAAAACCTTCATTTTAATGGAATAGTAATTAGGCCGTGATTCAATTCAGATGCAACTTCAAATGATTGATTCCAACCTCAATATCGCTGAAAATATGCTTTCAATTCAAAAGTAATGCAACAATTAATCAAAGCAAAAAGAAAAGCAAAGAACACAACAAGTTATAGTGGTTCAGAGACTCAAGCTCCTACGTCCACTCTCTCTGATCTCTTCAGAGAAATTCACTAATCACTTCCTAAGGTTTTCTGACTACCTCTATAGTTTACTAACCTTTCTATTTTGAGCTTTCGACTACCTCTCAGAGTTTACTAACTCAAAACACACACAAGCTTTCTTGACTATCCAATATAGTTTACTCACTTCTTCTCTAGAGCTTTCACTACCTCCTCAGTAGTTTACTAACTCTTTACAACTCCAATCTCACCAACAATCACACTCAAACTACCTTACAAAGGGTTTGGGGTTTCTTGGTTGGTTTCCAACTAGGATGAGATATCCTTTACAATTAAGAACAATGCAAAGGCTAGGATATCTCGACTAAGCTTTGATATATCTTATCAAGCTAGGCTTAGTGGAATGAGCTCTCTTCAAATAAAGCACTTGGGAAATTCTTGGGTTTTCGAGTGCTTCAACTTGCAATAATAAGTTTGAGCTCTTGAGTTGCTTACAAATCTCCCGTAACCTTCAATGTAGAGGGTCACAAGTATTTATAGGCATACACCAAGGTCACTCTTGAAAAAATATATCCGTTGGAAGAGATAAATTCATGAGTTTCCTCTTATGGTGTGTGATGAATCGACTATATTTAGGGTTTGAGACTCCCTAAGACGCTTTTAGGAATAAATTTTCATGCAAATATTCAACACTTTTTGCACCGAACTTAGTACTTCCGACATCTTTTAAAGGACTGACATTGTCAAAGGTGAATGTAATGTCTGTTGTTGTCTTTCTTTTTGACTTTTGTCTCCGCTAAAGGTAGACAACCACAATCTTTTTTTTGGTTACATCTCCGAGTGATATAACCTTAACAACACTTTGTCTTAGTTCCTTTTGTCCGCATGAGAATGTCTTGGGCAATATCTATTTTTCTAAGGAATCGCGTTCTTCTCGATGTTGAATCATTCGTATAGATATTTTTCGCTGCCTCGGAACATTCAAGTTTATACCGAGCATTGAAGACATTACCGAAGTCTTAGTAATTCTTGTACCTTCATATCTTCGCCTTTATCTTCGGGCTTGATCTTCATGTACTTGTCTTCGAGTCTTACGGTCTTGAGTCTTCAGTGGTCTTCTGAGTCTTCGTGGACTTCGAAGCCTTCAAAGATATCTTGGCTGATATCTTCGAAGTCTTCATGCCGAAGTCTCAGGTTTCTCACTGAGTCTTGGTTCTTTACACTGCTCAGTCTTCGATATCTCGGTTTCTCCTTTGAGTCTTGAGTTCTCGATTTCATCTTTCAAACTTCGAAACTTTTTCATCTTTGAAACTTCAGCTTTTTATAAAACTTTTTGAGTCTTGAATCCTATCCCGATCTATATCTCACGACTATACATTTTGGCATAACATCCCTAACACTCTAAAAATCTAATCCCGACTAACTATCAAGATTATCCCGAACATGTCATACTCGGGGTTTTGGGATCTAATCAAAATCTCTTTATTAAATTCATCTCCCAACAATTTTTTGATGATGATGCCAAAACCTATCTTGTTACAAAAACACTTAACCTATACTTCGTGTTTCAGCTTATCCTATTACAAGATTGGTTTATCTCCAACAATTTCCTAAAAGAATGAAATCTCCCAACAATTTCTTAAACAAACAATAATCTCCCAACAATTAATCTCGAGACAACATTCAGCATATCAAAATTAAAGACATGTAAATTAAGATAATGAGATATTATCTTTTGAGCATAAATGATAAGGTTTCATTGATGAATAGTAGATGATTCAAATTACAATGAATCTTATCTAAAAACTAAATCAAAAAGACAAAAAGATAAAGGATTACATGAATCTTCCGAGTCTTCATCTTCGGTCTTTTTTTGCTTTTCTCGCCGCTCTTTTAGTTCGATCTTCCACCTCATCACCAGTAAGACTTCAAGGTTGAACATTCCATAATATCTTCTTTTCAACAAGATCTCTCTTTTTTTAATGATATCGATTGTTCCCTCGTCAGCCCAACCGAATGGCGATCGAGAATTTCTTGAGAAATGGTCGCTTCATTTACCAACCCATTTTCAAGTCTAGAGGAGGGTAAGAGTATGGACCGGGGGTCAAGATCTCAGACCTTCCCTTCATCCGCAAGATTGATCCATCCTTGAAGGTATTTTTTGGATAAAAGGTCAAGAGATAGTCAATGAAAGCCTCATTGGATCTCGAGCTTTCTCCCCTCCATTCTCTCGAAAGCACATCATAGTAGAACCAAAATGTTCTTTGATTTCTTCCCATGCATCGTTGAGTCGATTGCATCCATTTGTCAACATGCGCCATTTCTCGCTTTTTGTCTTCCCCCTCTTCTGTGTGCAAACCTCTTGAAACCACTCCTTCTTTTCTCGCTTAAATGATCCATCTTTTTTTGATCACGGGCACACCGTAAAAATGTATGTGCCAGATTTTTAGCTTGCTCAATTTGGAGTGTTTTCAGAGCACTTCTAGTGTTGAAGACCTTCTTCCGGGTACTTCATCGACTCTTCAATATCCTCGAATCGCTTTTCTCGAACCGGCTTAGAAGCCTTAGTTCTTTTGCCCTCTTAGGCTCCTCAAATCCCATAACTTTTTCTTTTTTTATTGGCATTTCTTTCTTTAATGATTGGCTTGTTCCAACTCTTCTACCACTCGCTTTCTCTGCGGAATTCTCGCATTGTTTCTTTACCTAAAACCTTTCGAGTGTAGATCGGGGTAAGACCTTCTTAAACTTTACTTCTCGGCTCCTCTATTTCCTTCATGGCCATCCTTGAATGATTTTTTTTTCAAGATCCCTTTGATCGTCTTGTCTTTCAAGAGTTTGATCCAATAATTCATCGAGATCAGCATCGGTCTTTTCCCTTCTTCGATCCATACTGCAGGTTCCCGAGAGTGTTGTGTCCATATGATATTGTTCTTTTACCGACACTCCGCACCTCCCCGCTAACTCGATCCTGCCTCCTCCCTCGAGCCTTCTAAGGTGGTTCTTCATCGAGAATTCTTCAGACAGATGAGCAAATTGGCTAGAGAGAGCTTCCTTGAACATGTTCTATCATCTTGGCATGAAAGATGAGCTCATCTCCTCAACAACATTTTTACCAAAGATCTCATTCTTCTTGCCAATTTAGCTTCAGAGATTCAAATTTTTCTCGATGCCTTTGCTTCAAATTTGCGTTAAGCTCACTTTTGACCCCCATCATCTTCTCTTCTAATTTTCCTTCCATGGAGGTCACTCACCATAGAGTTCTCGGTTGTACCATTCAAGAAGAACTCAAGCTTTCAATCTTCTTAACTCGTTGGCCAATACCTCCTCGATCCGAGCAACTTTGGTCGATTGGCTCAACCTTCTCCAACTTCTCCATTACAGGGGGTGAGATCAATCTCGTGAGCATATTTGATCTGCTTTGTGTCTCCCGAAGCTGGTTGTTCATCCGAGTCTCATCCAACTCGAGCATCGACTTCGACCTGGTCTCGATTCACCCCGAGCTTGGGTGTCCACTGAGCCTCACCGCATATCGATATTACAGATTTAAAGATAGGTACTTCAAGAATCCCGCATAATTGTTAATAGTGCCAAAAGTTACCTCAAGGCTAACTTCACCGAGGATGTTCGATAAAGGCTCTTTTCAAAGATCGGGCTTGGTCTTTCTCCTTCCGAGATTGACCTCCTCATCCCCTTGTTGGTCCCCATCCCGAGATTTGTCTTTGAGCTCGGGGCACCAACTCCAAAGATCCTTCCTCTCAAAGAACTTTCTTCTTTACCAACTCATCAAAATCGACGCTTTTCATTCGAGCTTGGTTTTCCCGAATCCTAAGAATTCAAGAAGCGTGAGTTGTTTCCTCGCTCCACGAGTCTTAACCTAACGGGTTTATGTTGAGTATTTCTGGAAGAGTCTGTCGAGGATGAAGACCGCTGACCTCAATTTGAAGAAGATGTCTTGAGGTCGTGGAATGAGCTAAGCTCGTGGTAGCGGTCAAGAATGAACTGTTCCCCTTGCTTCGCCATTCGGTCTCTTCAGCCTTCAACCTTCTTGAGCATCGGGCTCGTGTTCAAGAGAGAAGTCCGCCAAGGATCAAGTAAAAGATCACCAGAGCTCATCAAAGTTCATCGGCTCCCCGAGGCTCAAAGAATTCTCGAGGTTGGGCAGCCCTCCGGGATCAATTTGACTTGGTTCCGAGGTCCGAGCTGGCGCCTCCTCGGTGGGAATTTCTGGGCTTGCTCGAGGTCCTGAAAGGTGCACTTCCTCAAAGAGGATCCGAGCGATTTCGAGGTCTCGAAAGCAGACTTCCTCGCCAGAATCAACTTCTCTCTCGAGGTCCGAGGTCCTTGGAATATTTCTTGAGAGAACTTGTCGAAACTTAATGACGCCTCAAGAACCTCGTAGAAGACTTGCTCCTCTCGTTTGATCCTCGCGTGCCTTTGAGATAACCCGAGCCAATACATGTAAAGGCGATTTTGAGCAAAGCTTGCTCTCGTGTTGAATCTCCTCAAATTCACTCTCCTCATCATCAAAGAGAACCACCATCCTTTTTCGCGCTTTTTTGCAAGGGTCTTTTTCTTCTTCAATTTTTCACCCTTCTCTTTTTTGGCCTCCAACAAAGCCTTCCCCGCTTGTTGGGTTTCTTCAAGAAGAAGAAGAACCGGTGATTCCACCTTTTTTTCTTTCTTCCCTTTGATGGTCCTTTTTTTGGCAAAGAATGGGCTTGAACATTACTTTGGACTTAGGGAAAGGAGTAGAGTTGGCAAAGATATCCTCCTCCTCGGGACACATTTCCAAAATAAAAGCTATTTTGGTGGCATGGAGGATCTTGCTTTTGATCGAAATTGAGCCATCCTCCTTTTTTATGACCTTGGCTTGCTCACTCACCACCTTGATCGATATTTCACCATTGAAATCCTTGGTGGGTGAGTCCTCTATCGCCGCCATCAATCGGAGTTTGGGAGTGCTAATCGCTCAAAACTCCCCGATCGACTCATTAATACACTTGCTCACAATATCCATCAACACTCAGATTTTGGCCTTAAATGCCTCTTATGTAAAGTCAAAAACTTAACAGATTCTCAAGAATCCTATCAAGATACTCTTGCTCTCGACCTAACATATACAAAGTGGATCATCTCCCCATCGCACAACTCAAAAAACATCGTTTAAATTTCTAGGACTATGTACAACTCCCTAACAAAATCTACATATTTCGATGTATGCTCTAAATGCTAAAATGTAAATCTTGACTCAATATTATCATCCTCATCTATTTCCATATTAGAGAGACGAAACTCTATTACCTCTCGAGAATATTTTGCCTCCCCTTTGGTTTGACGAGGTTCGTCTACCTTTGCTAACCGGATCAAATGAAGCGCTTCTTCTTCATGATTAGCATTTGATGTACTTCCAGAGAAACCACGACTCATACCATGGTTTATTTGTTTTTAATTAATTTATTAAAAATGGATAGAGTCATTTTTGAAGAATTTGAAGGTTTAGGGTTTCGAATGATGAAGATTTTCTCAAAAAGGGGATTTTATTTTGCAGAGTGATTTTTGGGAACGAGGGTTTATAAAAATGGCTTGAATGGCTTCCAAAAGAATATATAGAGACCATTCGTGGGAAGTCGTGTGATTAATTAAAATCAACGGTTAAGATTAATCCACGATTAATCGGGTATGCGAAAGGACGATCTTCCGAAAAGTAAGCCACCATTTTAACCTCATTGGTGATTAAAAGCAACAGAGCATTTAATTATCATTGACCTTCCTTGAATTTCAAAGATCCCGCCTAAAAACATTCTTCTTCAGTGTTTTGCTATTTATTGCTAATGATTACCGAAGTTTCACTTTAAGCAATAAATGAGTTGATGAGTCATTACCTCTTCGCACTAATTTTCCTATCAGTCTTACTGAGTATTGATCTTGATAAAATGTTAGTATGATATCGAGTAATCGAATCGGTTCAAGATGGTATCGAAAATAATCGACTTTCAAGAAACCCCGAAGTTTCTTCAAGACTCGCCAAGATTTCCAATTTTATCCCGAAGTTTCTCAAGAGAATTCTCGAGAAAACTTCATGCATCCGAAAACCTTCAATTTTTCAGATTTATTCTATACACCGATCCAACATCCCTAATTCAACCGATAGTTCCTCAAATCTTGATTCACCAAAGGTTTAGTCAAGATATCGCTTTCTCTCCGCTTATCAAGATGAATTTTCTCCATCCTCGATGTCCTTTTTCTCGACATGATCTCCGATGAAGTGATGTCCGATATCCACATGCTTGCATCCGTGTGTAAATACCGATTTTGTGAAATAGCAATGGCACTATTATTATCACAAAATATTGGTACTTCATCAAGGCAACTTTATAATCCCTTAATTGTTGTCCGAGCCAAAGAATCGAAAGCACAAGCAAATCCTCGCAGCCCATGTATTCAAATTTCAGAGAAGATATCGTTGCACATCGAGGTCCTGCTTTCTTCGAAAACCAAGATATCACCATTTCCAAGAAATTGACAAGTTCCTCGAGTGGACTTCCTCACAATTCTACAACCTCCATAATCAAAGATCTCAATAACCGGTTAAATCAAGGTTATCATCACCGATACCACAATCCTCTATTCATCGTGGCCTTAAAGATACTTCAAGATCTTTTTGGCAAATTTCCATGTGACTAAATTTTAGATTAGCTTGGTATTCGCATATCCCAACAAAGAAATGTTATATCCGCCTACTTGCCGTGAGATAGAGCAATGATCCAATGATCCTCTATAATCAAGATGACTTATCGATTTGCCTTCAGATCGATCCATCTTGTAGTTAGTATTCATGGGAATTCTAATCGCATTGCAATTTTGACACCATATTTTGCAATCGATCTCTCGTGTACTTTTGCTTGGTTGATGAAGATTCCTTTCCTTTGATTGTTTTACTTGAAGACCTAGAAAGAAATTCATCTCCCCATCATAGACATCTCAAATTTGCTTTTCATCAAGTAAGAAAACTTTTCACACAACCGATGATTTGAGATCCAAAAATGATGTCATCAACATATATCCTAACTAGTAAGATATCTTCCCCATCTTCTATCCCGAACAAAGTTCTATCAACAGCCTTTGACAAAAACCGTGGTCAAGAAGAAACCGAGAAAGAGTATCATACCATGCTCTTGGTGCTTTTTAAGACCATACAAGGCTTTTTCTCGAGCCTCAGAAATTGGTCATTCTGTCTTCAAACCGTGAGGTTGTTCCACATAAACCTCTTATTTAAGCACACCGCTCGAAATGCACTTTTCACATCCATTTGATAGATCAGAACTTCATGTGGGCAAAGATATGCAAGAAACAATCTGATGGCTTCTAGTCTTGCAACAAAAGTAAAAGGTTTCATCATAATCCAAGCCTTCTTCTTGGGAATAACCTTGTGCAACTAAATTTTGCCTTGTTTCTTACAATGTTGTTGTTCTCATCTTTTTATTCTTAAATACCCACTTGGTTCCAATAACATTGTGCCTTTCAGTGCCTATCCACTAGCTCCCATACTTCATTCCTTGAGAATTGATTCAAATTTCTTCTTGCATTGCAAGAATCCAATGAGAATCTTGTAGAGCTTCTTCAATCTCAAGAGGCTCTTTTCTCCGATAGGAAGCAGCAGAATAGTGCACTCTCACCATGGAACCTTCTTGTTTTAACACCATCAGCTAGATCACCCACAACTGACTTGTAGGATGACTATCTAACCAACTTCTTCTAGATGTTCCCCTTCAATAGTATCCTCAACATTTGAAATGTTAGGTTCAGCTTAGTTCAATAAACTCAGGAACAACAAAAAGAGAAAGGGAATCATCTTCCTCGGGAAATTTATTCGCAACATTGTCGGTGACATTTGTTCCCTTTGGTTGATAGATTCGAAATTACCTCACCTATGACCACATCTTCATTGGCATCACATACCCGAAGTCCGAACCGGTCTGCTCGCATTGGTCACCTTTGGTGTTGGCTGGCTTTCCCGAGTCTCACCATCCTCGAGTTCCATCCCCGAACTTCCTTTATTCGAAGTCCGAGCCACCCATTCATAGAAGGTGACCACTTCTTCTTTTTCGTGTTCAAAGGATGATTTGTCATTCTTTTTTGCTTAACTGGTGATTCTCTTGGTCGGGCTTCTTCCTCAAGATCATGTTCCCCGCTTTTTCCGAACACAAGTAGATTCATCAAAAACAACATGAGGTGTTTCCTCCACAATAAGAGTCCTACAGCTTTAAACTCAAAGTTTTACTAACTTCGTAATATCCTAAGAATATTCCTTCATCGCCTTTGCTATCAAAAGTTTTCAACCGATCTTTACCATTATTGTGTATGAAACACTTGCAACCAAACACACGAAAAGAAAGAAACAAGAGGCTTCCTTTCATTCCAAAGCTCAGATGGTGTTTTTGCCTTGACTTGGTCAAGATGGATCTTGTTTTTGTGAATAGCATGCAAAGGTTGATGTTTTTCAAATTTCAAAATCTTTTAGAATCTCACCAAATCAATGTCCTTGGCAAATTTCTTTTTAAAGTCCTGTTTTTCTTTCAAAGAACACCATTTTGTTGAGGGTCCTTGCACCGATGTTTCATGAGTAATTCCATTTGGTCGCACAATAATCGATATAATATGGTTTATAAATTCAGCCCCTTGTCGATCCGATTTTGACCACACTCGTGTTCTTTTCAATATCGAGCCTTTTTTAGAACTCAGCAATTTATCTCGAGTCTCTTTTTCATCGAAAAGAATATGACCCAAGTATATCTTGAGTAGTCATCAACTACTACGAAGTGTATATTTCCCGCCATTAGTGCTCATCGGGTATTATCGACCAAAAAGATCCATATGCAACAACTGGTATTCTCTCAAGAGAAACATCTACTTTGCTTTTAAATGATGCTCTAATTTGTTTTCCTTTTTTGCACGCATCACAAACATGTTCCCATCAACACTTCATTTGGCAACCCTCTCACAAGAGCTAATCTTGCAAGTTTATTCAGGGTTTTGAAATTCAAGTGATTCATTCTTTTTATGCCATAACCAACCGGTATCTCAGGAAACTTTTTGCAACCAAACATGTATCTTTAGGAGTTGAACTCCAATCAACAAGATACACATTTCCTTTTCTTGTACCAAAATAAGCAATATTTTCTCGTGAGATATCATCTTTCACATAACATAAGTTCTTTGAGAACTCAACATTAAAACCCTTATCACAGTAATTGGCTTATTGAAAGCAAATTATGCTTCAATCCAGACACATATGAAACACCATGGATATGAACTCGAAATCGATTTCCAAAGTTCCATATCCTTCACCGTCCCCTTGAGTTATCTCCAAATGTGATCCGAGGGCCTCTTTGTTCAACATAGTCACCGAGTATCTGCTTGAATCTCGCATATGTCTTGAGCATCCACCGCCAAGATACCATACAAAGAGGGCCATTTCATCTCCACTCATCGCTATGTGATCTTTAATCACCAAAGGCCTTTGTTTTTCCTCCCGAAAAACAGATCAATTCTTAGGTACCCAATTTGTGTAGGGTCCTACAAGGTTAGTTGTACCTTTTCGAATCCAAATCACCGACAACTCTAATCACTTTAGAGTGGCTGATCTGCCTTCCATAAACATCTACATACACATTTACTACTCAGGGCCTTAGCAAAGCTTTCGTATTGAGTGCTAGCCTTTTTAGCATGAACATGAGCCTTAGAGTTTTTTTCTTTGCATGTGCCTTTTGTTCATTTGCTTTTGGCTTTTTTGGCAAATTCGGTCTCAATCTTTGTTGACTTCGGGTTCAGTAACCTTTACCCTTAGGCAAGTGGGGTTCAGGTTGCCTCAGATCAAATTTGGGTCTTTCAAGATATCGAGAACTTGGTCTCTTCAAATGAGAATGTCTCTGCGAAAGTGTTTCTCTTCCCAAGATTCCTCCGATGGTTCAAAGGCAGATCCTTTCAGTTTTGCATTCTAGCCCGAGGCTTCAAGTACTTGCCGAAATTTTCCTATCGAAAGTGCTCGTGTTTTCTAACCTTCACCGAGGTTTGGGCTTTTCTTACCCGATCATTCAGGTTTTTATCGAACCATAGGTCTTTTTCCCTTGTCTAACACCTTGGGCATTTCTTCGCTTCAAGTGTAGGTGCCATCGGGTTTAACAAAGATTGTCTTCTTGCTACTTGATGCAAAGATTCGATGACCTTGTGAGGTTCCCCGAATGTATCCCAATCCAGATTTTATAGTGGCAGTCTCTCGATAACTCAATTTCATCTATTACTTTAGATGCAAGATTCAATAGAGTTAGCTTCTTCTCACAAGACTATCCTCACATTTCAGTAGAGTTTCACGCTTCTCGAGAGAGGTCATTGAACTTAGTTCGATCAAATTAATCTCTTCAAAGGATTTCTAGTTTTTTTCATTAGGGTCACTATCAACTTCTTTTTCTCGAGAGTTGTACTTTCAAAACATCCAGTTCATCAAGAGTCCCATTAATTGAGAAGTGATTTCAAAGATTGCTAGAGTCTTTCCATTTAAGATTTTCAAATTTTCGCCTTTGTTCTCGCTTCGAGTTTCATTTAGCGCTTCAGAAAAACAAAGATAGTCCTTCATCGACTCTCAAAAGAATCCATCAGTCAAATCGACCGCTTACGCTTGAACTTGATAACTCTTGTGCTAGTGTAGGAGCAACAACAGAAAAGAAGAGTTTACCTCCTCAATAAATGCCATTAGACAGAGGTCATCACTTTCACCGTCTCGAGAACATTTCATCCGAAGAGCTAGATCCTTCCTCGTATGTTCTTCTTCCGCAACCATGGCCTTTTTTGCTAGAGAACTTTTGTCTCTTTTTAGCTTGTCTTTCTCTTCTCTCCTTAGACTCGTGTCGGGACAATCATACCGGAAGTGACCTTTCTTTTTTCGCAATTGTAAAGATCTCATTGCATCATCATCCCGATCACTTTCTTCTTTTGACTTGGAGTCCTTCCTTTTTGGATGAAGATCCTTCAAATTTCGTGTCCTTCTTCTTCTCGCTTGATTTGTCCTCGCCTTTCTTCCGCACCGTGATTCCCGTAATAGTTTTTGTATTTTCCATATCGACTATTAAGTCTTTTTCAAACCTCCTTGCCATCGCTAGCTTATCCTCAAGCTCATCCCGATTCTTAGCAAGGAGTTCTCGACTCTCTAGTTTTTATTGTGTTTTATCCTTGGCTTTGAAAGCCACATTTTTACTAGATGATGAATCATCTTTGTTGTCAAATTTTTGATTTCTTATCAATTACAAACTCATAAGCTTTCAAATTTCGAGAAGACTTGTTGGTACCGCATTGAATCAATGTTTTTGGTGTTTTCAATCACCACTTTGCATGAATATCCCATTTCTTAGAAAGACCTCTAAGAATTTTCAATGCCACTTCTCTCTCAGGATATCTCTTTTCCAAGTGCATTCAGATTATTCATAATGCTAGTGAATCGACTTCCAATTTGTCTATAGATTCACCATCTTCCATTTCAAAAACTATCAAACTTTCCAATTGCAACCGAAAAGTTTGTTTTCCTTGATATGATCTGTGCCTTGCACATTACAATTAGTGTATCCCAAATTTCTTTAGCAAGATTACAATGAGAAATCATTCCCATCACACCATCATCAATCAATTGTACCAGATAGTGTGTCTTTAGCAATATAGTCTAGATTAACTAACTTCCTCTCCTCGAGTAAGTTGGTCATCGACTTAGGAAATTTCGCTCCGGGATCATTTCTCTCATTTTCTGCTCCTCCGATTCACCACAAAGAAATTGAATGGCCCTTCAGAGACCACTCTCCACATACGCTCATGTTTGGAATACAGTGAGCCTCGCATTCTCGGCCTCCATAAATCATAGTTCTCATCGAGAACATGGGAAGTTTCTTAGAAGACATTTTGTCCGAAGTCTTTTAAGAATTCAAAGAAATAAGATCTGCTCAGATAGACCACAAGTATTTTAACAAATAAGACTTTGGTCAACAAAGAAGGTGGTCAAGTTGAACCACCGCTTTTCGATACCACTTGTTGGTCCCTGTGCAAACGAAGTCTTACACGTGTATGGGGAATACACGTGTTCGAGTTTTTAAAACTTTTTCTTACCGAGGTCACCGGTTCAGTTGTCCCGATGATTTGGTCCCGAGAAGCACAAATCGCCCGAGTCAAAGTCTACCCGAGACAAAGGATCCCGAAATGCTTTCAGATACCTCGATAATCCCAACCGATCCTCGAAGTTTTGAGATCCCGAGTCGCTGATCGATAACTAACTTATCAACCCTCGTAAGAGTAAGTTCGGTTTGGTAACTATCTGTTCTAGCTACTCGATGTCTGCGAATGGTTGGCCCTTAGTTTATACTGCTTTTAAGCTTTTTTTGAAAACCTTCCTTTTAATGGAATAGTGATTAGGCCGTGATTCAATTATATGCAACTTCAAATGATTGATTCCAACCAATATCGCTGAAAATATGCTTTCAATTCAAAGTAATGCAAATGCTTAATCAAAGCAAAATAGAAAGCAAAGAACACAAAGAAGTTATAGTGGTTCGAGACTCAAGCTCCTACGTCCACTCTCTCTCGATCTCTTCGTGAGAAATTCACTAATCACTTCCTAAGGTTTTCTCGACTACCTCAGAGTTTACTAACCTTTCTATTTTGAGCTTTCGACTACCTCAGTTTTACTAACTCAAAACACACACAAGCTTTCTGACTATCCAAGATAGTTTACTCACTTCTTCTCTAGAGCTTTCTGACTACCTCCTTGTAGTTTACTAACTCTTTACAACTCCAATCTCACCAACAATCACACTCAAACTACCTTACAAAGGGTTTGGGGTTTCTTGGTTGGTTTCAACTAGATGAGATATCCTTTACAATTAAGAACAATGCAAAGGCTAGGATATCTCGACTAAGCTTTGATATATCTTATCAAGCTAGGCTTAGTGGAATGAGCTCTTTCAAATAAAAGCACTTGGGAAATTCTTGGGTTTTCGAGTGCTTCAACTTGCAATAATAAGTTTGAGCTCTTGAGTTGCTTACAAATTTCCCGTAACCTTCAATGTAGAGGGTCACAAGTATTTATAGGCATACACCAAGGTCACTCTTGAAAAACTATCCGTTGGAAGAGATAAATTTCCTATGAGTTTCCTCTTATGGTGTGTGATGAACGACTATATTTAGGGTTTGAGACTCCTAAAGACGCTTTTAGGCAATAACCTTTCATGCAACTATTCAACACTTTTTTGCCCCGAACTTAGTACTTCGACATCTTTTCAAAGGACTGTCGCTATCGTCGATTGTTAATAATGTATAAGGTTGTCTTCTTCTTTTTTGACTTTTGTCTCCGTTAAAGGTAGACAAACCACAATCGGCTTTTTTTGGTTACATCTCTGAGTGATATAACCTTAACAACACTTTGTCTTAGTTCCTTTTGTCTGCATGAGAATGTCTTGGGCAATATCTATTTTTCTAAGGAATCGCGTTCTTCTCGGTATTGAATCCTTCAGATAGATATTTTCGATGCCTCGAGAACATTCAGTTTATATCGAGCATTCAAGACATTCTTGAGTCTTGATAATTCTTCTTTGATATCTCTTCGCCTTCAATCTTACGTGTCTTGAGTCTTGAGTCTTGATGTCTTCGAGTCTTGATGACTTCCGAGTCTTCCGAGTTATCTTGAGACTTCGAATCTTTGAGTCTTCATCTTTGATCTTGATTTCTCAACGAGTCTTGAGTTCTCGAGTTTCTGCTTGAGTCTTGATATCTCGGTTTCTCATATATCTTGATTCTCGATTTCGCTGGCTGAGTCTTGATATCTCGGTTTCACCGAAGTCTTCGGGCCAATTTCATATCGAAACTTTAGAAACTTCATTTCATCTCAAACTTCAGCTTTTCTTAAACTTGCGAGTCTTCGTAACCTATCCCGATCTATATCTCACCGACTATACATTTTGCGTGATAACATCCCTAACACTCTAAAATTGAATCCTCGACTCAACTATCAAGATTATCCCTAACATGTCATACTCGGGGTTTTGGGATCTAATCAAAATCTCTCTTTATTAAATTCATCTCCCAACAAAAAGTCATCTACTTTAATAATAAAGTAGAAAAGACTACAATACCCTCAACCAAAAGTCACATTATCACTTTAAATACTAATAAAAAACTCCCACATTAAAACCCGTGCCAAAAGCAAATGGGTAAATAACTTTGGGACGGAGGGAATATGAATTTGATTAAAACAAATACATGCATTTTGATAATATAAAATACATATATAAACTAATCGGATAAGTTATTACGACGCCAAGTTGAAGGATGTAGTGATAAATCATAAAATTAAAATGTTTCACAATCAACCATAAATAAATATTTTAGATCATCTTAAACTTATTGTAATGATATATATATATATATATATATATATATATATATATAAAAATATCATTTATTCCTATATAGAGGCATAAATCAGTAAGATAAGACCGTAAAAATATATGACTTATTACAATTGTGGAGTTTATTCCTAAATATAACTAGTCCAAATTCGAACCGTGACTTTTTATTACTGTAGAGTTATGTTTTAAAAGCTTAAAAATGGATGTTGACCCTTGGATAGATCTAGTGCTTTTGAACGGATCGAGTTCGACTGTGTCTAAGCATTTTAAAAAACTGGTTAAACCGTATAATGTCATAATTATATAATATATAATTAAATATATAAATTATATATGAGAAAAAGATATGATATACTCCATATATTTATATATCTTACTTTTTATGAAGAAAATAAAATAACTAAACAAAATTTAATATTAATATTTTAGAAAGACGCAGAAAACCAAAAGAATTAATGAAACTAACCCCATATATTTTTGCCATAATTTTAGGATAAAAATTTGAGTGAATTCGAATTCACCGAACTCGATTTTTTTAATATCACTTATGCACAAAAAATTTTCACCATTTAGAAAATACTTTTATATTTTTAAATACCAAATTTTTTTTATACATAACAATGATAATTTTTACACATAATAATAATAAAGTTCATGGATAGACCTGATTCACAGGAATGTTACTCTAATTTTATGTGGTTATGGCCATTAAATTAACTCAATCATTGGCCCATTAAAAGAAAAAAATATAACAGCAAATTTAAATTTAAAATCTAATAATTATGTTTCTTCACTGCAGCAGTCCAACTTCATCTTTCTTCAACCCACTTTATCCTTATTTAACTCTGCAACTCAAAATGAATTAGACATTGCCATCGCTGTGAACCCACTAAATCGGCAAATTAAAAAAAAAAAATCAAATGGAGTCGAACCGCTGAGTCACCCGAATCGACTGGTCACCAAATTTCGCCACTTTTTTCGGTTTCCGGGTGTTTTCAAGGCGGCTTGATAGTTGGGCGGTCCAATACATCAAATTCCGATAATGTGAGTTTTTTTGAGACTTTTGGTCCCGGGACACACGCCTCACTCCGCTTTTGGTCCCAATTTTTTTTGACACTTTTGGTCCCAAAATTGCTCGTCCTGTGGGACCAAAAGTGTAATTTTTTGGGACCAAAAGTGTCAAAAATTTCGACTTTGGGACCTAAAGTGTAAGTTTTGGGACCAAAAGCGTGAGGAGGTGTGTCCTGTGGGACCAAGAGTGCAAAAAACTCACATTACGGAACATAATTGACGGCTCCGACCAAATAAACGTCACAGGTCCCTCCCTTGGCGCTTGACTCGCACGTGAGCCTTACCACACTTCTCAAAAGCTCCCTTGGCAATTCTTTTCTGCGGCCGCCGGCGCCGGCGCTGCCGGAGTACATGACAGCGGATTTGGGTGGAAGAGAGCCCTCATGAGTCGCTCCGCCGAGTTGACGCGGTTGAGTCGGAACATTATTGATTTATCGCTGCAAAAAAGGAATGCTTCAACAACTCTAAACTTTTTCTGGCAAGTAGCAGTAGTACTAATGTATCAACAATCCAATCCAACACAACCTATTAATAAAAAGTAGATCTTGTGTGAAAATTTCCACACTTGAAAAATTAAAAAAATAGCATAAGTCGAGTGTAATTCGCGGGTAAACCGCATCTCACAGGTCAATCCGTCTGCAAATCACGGACATATAGAGGTAACAGTTAATCCAAGACATACTTGGTTAAAGACATTGCTTTTTTAGTTCAAGGTCATGGGATCAAACCTCATTCAATTCATTAATTTTATTTTGGATTAATTGCAAAAATGGTATATTGTGAATTTTGTGTTTGTAGTTTTACGTTCACGTTTTTGTTTTTTTGGTCATTTTATTTTTTTCGAAATGGTCTCAACTGCTAAATACTTAATGATTCCGTTAAGGCTAAAAAAGGTGGAGAAATCGATTTCGTGGGAGGGAAACCTTATTATGTCATAATTTTTGAAGGAAACTTGTCTATATAATATTCCGTTCGCTAACACCCCCCAAACCACAAAAACACTAAAAAAAAATTCAACTTTACAACAAAAAAGAGAAAATCACTCACATGTATTCATCTTCTTCAGCATCTAACATTCGTTCCAATGTTAGATGCGAGTGTGGAGTACGGGCTGTTCAACGCACCTCGTCAGATACTAATTCCGAAAGAAGGTTTTTCAATTGTGAGTTCTCAATGACAGGTAATGGAGAAAAAAAGGTTTTTTGGTCCCATAACTTATCTACTGTCCATTTTTCGTCCAAAAAAATTTAACTGTCCAATTTTAGTCCCATAACTAAATTGATTGTCCAATTTTGGTCTCATTTCTGCAGAAAAATCGCGAATAACTCCGTTTTGATGACGTGTATGTCACATGGTGATAAAATTTGGGGGTTCTCTATACTCTCGATGACGTGAACGCTGACTATTTATTTATTTTTTATTTTTTTACGTTTTTCAATCAATTAAACTACACATGTATAAATAATCCAATAAATCTAATCAAAACTAAAATTTCAAATCTATAAATGTAAGAACAACTAAATTTTACCGGCACGTGACTTGCATAAGACCGAAAATGACATTTTTTTAAATTTTTCGGTGAAAATTGGACCAAAATTGGGCAATCCATTTAGTTATGGGACTAAAATTGAATATTACATTTTTTGGACGAAAAAATGGACAAAAGTATAAGTTATGAGACCAAAAAAAAAACTTTCTCACAGGTAATGACTGTAAATTATTTTCAATGGATTGACAAACAATTATTTGTCTTTAATTTAAAATAATTTTAAACTCATGTTTTATACAAGGAAAATATATTAGCAGGGTACAGGAACAAATAAATCAACAAAAATAAAAAGTTTTATGAGTGATCATATTATACATGAGAAGTTCAATTTCAACAATAAAGGTATTTCCTAACATAAATTGAATTGAGCTCTCAATAAAACTATGTATAATGGAATGAGATAACCCATTTTATAATTGGTGTTCCACTTTATATTTCATAATATGAATGAATGATACGTAGAATAATACAAAATATCCAATGAACCACCATACCCTGGGTCCATGTGGTAAAGATTCAGAAGGGTGAAATACCAATGAAATACGAAAAGTGGAACAGGAGAATCGAACCGAGGTACAATATAATATTATGACAAAAATTTGTATGTAATGGAGTACAAATTAATAAAAAATTACTTCAATTCCTTTCAAATTAAGAATAGTAAATATTCTTATACAAATTTATTTTAAATTTCAACCTCATATTTTCAATGAACTTGCTTTCACTTTATAAACCTTAATATCAGTGGCGGATCCAGGATTCGAGATTTGGGAATACATATGAGTATGATTTGAAATTTGGGGATACATTTAAGAATTATTTTTCTAATTATACATAATAAAATACAAATTTATTTTTTTAATACAATGTATAAAGAGGGATACATTTCATTTTGGGGTTACAATTGTACCCCCATGTACACCTCTCCATCCCCCACTGCTTAATATGTCACTGAAAGAGTCTCATCTAAAAATTTGAACTTATAGAGATATATAAAATTAATTAATTTGAACTTTAATATGGGAGGAATTGCTTTCAACGAATCAAACCCATAACGTGAACTTGAGTCCAAGATTCTTTATACAATAAAAAATATAACAATCTAAACTTGTAGAGAGATATGAAATTAATTCGTTATTTAATTTCCATAATAGTTACCTTATGTTTCAATTAATACAAATGCTACTACGTATACTGCTACTATTACTACTACTACTAAATAATTCATGAGGTCAGTAAAGCAAAAAATAGGCAATTTTGTTTTGTCAAAATTACTATTACAACTACATGAAATATGTCCAATATACTACATGGAATATTAGGTTTTTTAGTTAGGGACAAGCTTTACCCACTTGAATTAAATGTATCTCTGAGGCTCTGCTATCTTTATATATCATGAATAGAATTCATATGTTTTTGCTTTGTCTATTATTACTTTAAGTCCTCCAATGGCTGCAACAATCATCAATAGGACACCAACTACGATGCACACCTGATTCATAATTTACATTAAATTCATAAGTTTGAGGATAAATTAATATAATCACACAATCAGGATTAAATATTCTTTCACATACCCAATTAATGAACCAAGAGAGGCTCCATTTCCCTGGTTTCTTGATTACAAGCCAAATGATACAAGGAAGCTGGACAAAATATAAGATCAATCATTTTAATTATGGCATACTAATTTTTTGAACATAAAAATGTATGAAGAAAATACTCTTATATTTTAAAGTAACATCTTCAAAATAATACTACTATATATTACTTTGTAAATATGAAAAAAAAAAAAAACCATCTCATTAGCAGAAAGATTGTATAATATGTAAACGTAATTAACACTAGAGAGTTGCTTACAAAATATGTAGTTGGAGCGAATGCGAATCCTCCAAAAAATCCAAGAAGCCCATTAAAGAAAGGGAGCGTAATGGCCACAAACATTGTAAAAGCTGAAATCGAACATGAACAAGAAAAAATATTAGTTAAATATTTAAGTAATTATTTTCCGCAAGTCTATGTATTATTTCAATATATAACAATTAAAGGCGCATTGAGATGCGAAGAAAAGACATATATTAAACATTTCTACTTATATACTCACCCACATACGTATTCCGTACAACAAAGCGTAAATACCAACTGGGCTTGAACTTTAATTTCTTCACAAGAACTGCTTCAATCATGTCAAAAACCGGCATTGCGTAGATCTGCAATATTCAAATCAATGGACTCAAGTTATATAAACGTTGAGTCCTTTTTATCGAGCCCAGCACTAATATAAAACTGTATTTTATATAAACAAAATACAAAGAGTAAAATTTTGATCCACCAGTTAACATGCACGTACACTATGTAATTGATGCAATTTTGATTAAAAGAATTTAATCTAAGCTGTTTTTATATTTTATTGTGAATTATAGAAAAAATGTTGAAAAGTATTAATTCATGTGATGAAAAGTATTAGTTGTGTGTTGAGAAAATATTAAAATTGTTCAACTTACAAAACTAATACTTTTATTTTATATGAACTAATACTTTCCTCCACATGAATAAATACTTCTGTTTTAAATATTTCAGTTTTTTTAAATAATTCAAATTTTAGTTAAAATTGAGTCAAAATTACAGCAGATGCACTGTACAGATGCATTGTAGTGTTTGTCAAATATAAAATACTTTGCGGCGGTAGCTAGAGCTGAACATTGAGCTCCATATCAGAACTGCATATGTGAATCAACAACATAAAACTTAAGATTACCTGATAGCTCCCAATAAAATGAATGACAACAAAGAGGTTAGCCGTGGCGATGAGCCATGTAGGTTTGTTTAGCGAGATGAGAATGTTTTCGTCTACCGAGTTGCCAAACACCCAATATCCAACAAGACCAACTGGGAAATAGCAAAGGGCTACAATTATATATGCACCAATCACTCCCCTCCACATAGGCACCTTCGAAGGCCTATGCGGTGTGGAAGGCATAGTCGATTGAATCTCCAACACAACATTGTGGCCTGCATACGCGAACGCAACACTTCCCAACGCGTTGCAGAAGTTAAAAACAGTATCGGCTGTGTTCTTGGAATTGTAGCCGTATTCAACATTTTCTTGCACGCCTTTGTCAACTGAAGCTCCCCAAGCTATTGTAGAGTAACTTAAAAATGGCGGAGAGATGTGTAATGTCAGACAAATTCAAATTAAACGTTTCTATATGTAAGCTCAAAGTTAAAAACTTTTATAGTGTCTTAGCTTGTCTCCTGTCCAATTTTGATTCCTTAAATTAGTCTCAAATTTTTTATCAAAACATCGGATAAATGAAAAAATAGTTGTTTGTCACATGGATGTACAATTTTTGTCCCTTAACTTGTCTACAATCCAATTATGGCTCAAAATTAAATCCTTATATGGCAAAATAACACTATTTTCAATTTTTTAGCTAATGGTTTTGAGGCTAAAATTGAACAATTTCTTTTAATATTTTGATTAAATATATATAAAAAAAACGTTTAATTTTTTGGTACCAGACAATACATAATTTATGACACTAAAAAACATTTAAATCAATAAGTAAATGAATTAATGTAGCAAAATAGTACCTCAATGACATGACTGCTGCTGCTAGAGACACGACGGAGAATGAGTGGAAGTTTGGTAGCTGAGAGAGTAGAAAGTGGGGAGAGGCGAAAATCATGATAAAATAAGTGAGTTTGATTTCCTTGCAATCCTTGCAGACCAATTTATGGAATTTCTGTAGGGATTTTCCAGCTGTGATCATGTAAACAATGTCTACTCCAATTTCAACAATCAGTTGTTGGGGTACAACAATCCACAAGCCAAGCTTTTTACCAAAAGCATGTTGCCCTAACTCGTGGTATCTGTCGAAACGTTTCCCCGGTACCATTTCATGCATCTCTACCATTTGCCATAAAGTGTAGAGAGTTAGCATCCAAGAAATTACGAGCACCGTTACTCCTGGACCCCTAACAATGCGACAGATGAACATAAATGACACGGATGATTCAACGTGCTTTTTGAAGGGACGAATGAATTTTGGATAAATGACCAGTAACGACAAAAAATTGGTCCCAGTTGCAAAAGATACAATCACTAATCCATGGGTTGATTAGACGGTGTTAGGAAAATTAAATAAACGAATTAATTCAGACCTCTCTATAAGTTCGGAATTTTACATGAGATGAAATTCTTTCACGGCGATCTACTCTTCTCCACAGTGGCGTTTCTCTGGGTTTTCCAGCGCTGCTTGATTCTATCCAATTTGAGGTCGGTTCTTGGGTCTATTTGGCCTGTGTTTCTTCCACCGCGGCGAAACGTTTTTGTCGCCGTCGGCGGTGCACTTTGTGACCCAGTGAGTTCACATTTGACATGCGTGAGTTCGTGACTCAACAATTTTTTAAGGACGAGGCAGCGATTATGGTGTTACCAAGGTTTCTTCGTTTTTTTCCGCTTCTTTTTATGAGTTTTACTTAATTAATGATTGTTTTGTTAATGTGTTTTTTGCTGAGTTTGTCCGAGTTCGTATTGTAAGTTGAAGATTGGGTTAACTCAGTTCATCTGGGTTGCTGAGTTTGTAACTATTTCTTGTTTTGAGTTTAAGAATGGGTTAACCGAGTTAGTGCTTTGAGTTTTCTTGTGATTGGACTTGTTGGAATGTTTATGTTTATTGTATCGATGTTTTATATAGATTTCGGAATAAAGGGCAATGGGGGTCTATGGATTTAGTTTTTCTTGTGATGGTGTGTTTTGAGGGCTACTGTTGAATATTAGTGTAAGGTCAGCTGGAAAGTTTCAGTTTAGGTTTGCCAACTAATACTGTTCAGTTGGTGAACTAATACTTTATATTGGAAGAACTGATACTGTTAGGCTTTCAGAGCAAATTTGGATGCCGCTTGCAGGGGAAAGTTCATGCTATATGTTTGGATCGTGCTTAAGTAATTTTGGAGTGGTAATTAGCATTAGATCGCGTGCATGCTTCATAAGTCACGTGCACATGCTTACATGCTTCGCACATACATGACAAGTGGAGAATGCAACTGAATTCAGTTGATAACCGCTTCATGGCTCAAGATGGGAATTCCATTCATTAAACAATTAGCCGATTTACTTGTTCCAGAGTAGTTGAGAGGTTTCGTTGTTATCTTCTTCTTAGAGAGAATTATGGTTCATAATCTCCATCGATAGAGCTCGGATTCAATCGGGAGAGATATCAGTGTAATCTGTAAATTGCTTCACTGTGATAAGTGGAGTGAGTGTACTGATCCTGTAGATGTAGGTTTTCTTAACCGAACCACGTAAATTCTGTGTTCTTCGTTTTTTGTATTTTTCTGTTGGTTCATTTTGATTGTGAGTTTGAGCGTTCTTTTATTTGTGAGTTATTCGATTAATCTTGTTTGAACTAACAAGTGGCGCCGTATGTGGGAAGTGGATCGAGGATATGACGACAATGAAACTGGACGTTGAGAAATTCACCGGGAAAAACGACTTCGGGTTGTGGAAATTCAAGATAAGTGCACTATTGGTTCCCAACGGTTTAGCAAATGCTCTGAAGCCGGCGGATCAGTGGCCTTCTTATTCATCTGCAACGGATCAGACGAAGAAGAATGAGATTCTTGAGAAAGCTCATAGTACAATCATATTGTGCTTGGGAGATAAGCCTTTGAGGGAAGTTTCAAAGGAGAAAACCTCAATGGATTTATGGAAGAAGATTGAAAGCCTTTATCAAACGAAGTCTGTTTCAAATAAACTCTGTATGAAACAGAAGCTGTTGGCATTGAAGATGTCAGATGAGAAGGATCTTCTTGAGTAACTCGATGAATTCAATAGATCTGCAGATGATCTTGAGAGCTTGGATGTGAAATTAGATGATGATGATAAGGCATTAATGCTTCTGAACTCTCTGCCTAAATCTTTTGAAAGTTTCAAGGATACACTATTGTTTGGAAGAAAAGATCAGTTGAGTTTTGATGACATTCAAACTGTAATCAAAACAAAGTTCCTTCAAGTTAATGGGGGAGAAAAAGGCTACTTCTCAGGGGGAAAGTCTCAATCTGAAATTCAAGAAAGAAAAGAAGAGCTTCCAGAATAAGAAGAAGGGAGATGACAAGTCAAAAATTGAGAAGAAGTCAGGCTCTAGTTTTTTTGAGAGAAGGAAGTGTTATTCCTGTCATAAGACTGGCCATTTGAAGAAGAATTGCTCTGAGAAGAAGAAGAATCAAGAAGAAACTAAGGATGATAAGAAAGCAGATGCAACTGTTGCTGAAGAAGGCTATGAGAGTGAAGATGTTTGCATGGTAAGCAGCTCTAAACTCTATAATGAATGGGTTTTAGATTCTGGCTATACTTTCATATGTGTCCCATTGAACATTGGTTTCAAGATCTTAAGAAATATGATGGAGGATTAATGCTTCTTGGCAATGATGAGAGCTATAGAGTGAGAGGTGGTGGTTCTGATAGGATCAAGATGTTTGATGATAAGGTGAGGATCCTGTCAATTGTGAGATATGTTCCTGAACTTAAAAGAAACCTCATATCTCTTGGTTCTCTCAATGCTCTGGGTTTGAGTTTCATACTGAGAAAGGTTCTCTTCTTGTAACAAAGGGTGAGAAAGTAATGATGAAAGGAAAGAAAGTAAATGGTTTGTACTCTCTGATTGGAGAAACAGTGGAAGGAACCACTGATGTTTCCATGAGTGAAATTGATGTTATGCTATGGCATAAGAAAATGGGTCATGTGGGTGAAAAGGGTCTGATTGAGTTGTCAAAGAAAGGAGTTATATCTGGTAGAAGCATAAGTAAGCTACAATTCTGTCAGAAGTGTGTTCCAGGAAAGGCAAAGAAGAAATCATTTCAGAAAGGGGTGCATACAAAAAATGAGGCTCTTGATTACATTCATTCAGATGTATGGGGGCCTTCCAGAGTCTCAACTCATGGTGGAGGCAGGTATTTTCTGACACTCATTGATGATTATACCAGGAAAGTATGAGTATATATCATGAAACACAAGAATAAAGTTTTTTCTGAAATTTAAAGAGTGGCTTTCTGAACTTGAAAACAAGAAAGGAAGGGGAATCAAGCACTTAAGAATCGATAATGGACTGGAATACTTATCTAAGGAATCTCAAAACTTCTGTAAAGCTAAAGGGATCATCAGGCATAGGACTGTACCAGCTAACCCTCAACAGAATGGTCTTGCCGAGAGAATGGATAGGACCATTCTTGAAAGAGTGAGGTGTGTGTTGTCTGATGCGGGGCTTCCAAAGGTGTTCTAGGGGGAGGCTGTTAATACTGCTTGTTATCTCATCAATAGGACTCCCTCATCTGCTATTGGTTTCAAAACCCCAGATGAGCTATGGTATGGAAAGCTATCAGATTACTCAAATCAGAGAGTGTTTGACTGTGAGGCTTATACTCATGTTAAACAAGACAAATTTGATCATAGAGCCTTAAAATGCATTTTCATAGGCTATCCAAAGGGTGTAAAAGGTTATAGGCTTTGGTGTGTAGAACCTGGAGGTCACATATGCATTATGAGTAGGGATGATGTCTTTAATGAGCAGGTTATGGGGTATAAGTCAAATGAGAAGTCTCAAGACTTGGATGGTGATATTAGTGAAGAAGTAACTGAAGTTGAGGTGGAGACTCACAAGAATGATTATGATCAAAACATTGATCAGAATGATGAAGCAGAAGCTGAATCTGATAATGAAGATCTAATTAATTACAACTTAGCCAGGGATAGAGTTAGGAGGCAAATTCATCCTCCTGTCAGATTTGGCCAAGCTGACATGGTTTCTTATGCTCTAACTACTGCTGATCAGCTTGAACATAATGAGCCAAAGTCATAGAGAAAAGCTATTTCAGGAGATGAGAAAGAACATTGGATCACTGCTATGACTGAGGAAATTCAGTCACTAGAGAAGAATCACACATGGATTCTGGTGGAGAAGCCCAGTAAACAAAATATAGTCAGCTGTAAGTGGATTTTCAAGAGAAATCTTGAGGTTGGGATATCTGAACACATCAGATACAAAGCAAGACTAGTTGCAAGAGGTTTTACAGAGAGAGGTATAGACTATAATGAAGTTTTCTTACCTGTGGTCAAACATTGTTCTATCAGGTTGTTACTCTCAAAAGTTACTAAAGACAACTTAGAGCTGCAACAACTTTATGTCAAGACAGCCTTCCTGCATGGAGATCTCGAGGAGACCATTTACATGCAACAACCAGAGGGATTCTCAAAGGGAGATAGTGATACCAGAGTGTGTTTGTTGAAGAAATCACTGTATAGTCTCAAGCAAAGCCCAAGACAGTGGTATAGGAAGTTTGGTCACTTCATGATTTCCATTGGATTATCTAGATGCAAGTATGACAGCTGTGTTTACTTGAAAAGATAAGGCAGCAATATTGAAACTTATCTGTTACTTTATGTTGATAATATGCTCATAGCCAGTAAGAGCAACAACAAGATTCAAAGTCTCAAGAGAACTTTGAAATGAAAGACTTGGGAAATGCAAAGAGGATTCTTGGAATGGATATTCTCAGAGACAGAAAGGTTGATAGACTGTTTTTATCTCAGAAAAGCTACTTTGAAAAGGTGCTGCAGAGGTTCAAAATGCATGAGAGCAAGCCTGTGATAACTCCATTTGGTCAACAGTTTAAGTTGTATAAAGCTCAAGATCCTAATACAGAATTAGAGAAGAAAGAGATGAGTTGTGTGCCATATGCAAGTGGAGTTGGGAGTATGTCATAGTTTGTAGCAGACTTGATCTTGCTCATGTTATGAGTATGGTGAGCAGATACATGTCAAATCTAAGGAAGCTACACTGGGAAGCTCTTAAGTGGATCATGAGGTATATGAAAGGAACTACTGATTTGGGGTTAATGTTTGAGCATGCAACACAAACCAGGGAACCACTACAAGGGTATGTGGACTCAGATTATGCTGCAAATCTTGATTCCAGGAAATCTTTGACAGGATATGTTTTTACTTTGTATGGGACAACCATTAGTTGGAGATCAGTGCTTCAATCTGCGGTAGCCTTATCTACAACAGAGGCTGAGTACATAGCCATAACTGAAGCTGTGAAAGAAGCTATGTAGCTTAAAGGAATTCTGAAAGATTTTGGAGTTGTGCAGAAGTCTGTTGTGGTGCATTGCGACAACCAAAGCACTATCCAACTTGTAAAACATCAAGTGTTCAATGAGAGATCCAAACACATTGATGTGAAGCTGCATTTCGTCAGAGATATCATTGAAAAGGGAGCTGTGAAAGTTCAGAAGATCCACACAGATGATAATGCAACTGATATGTTCACCAAGGCCTTACCAAGTTCAAAGTTCAGATTGTGCAATGAGTTGGTGAAGGTAGAGTCTTGGGATGTGCATTGATGTACATTGATGAATACAGTGCACATTGGAAACGAGGGACACTCAGAGTACTTTGCAGCTGAGGTGGAGATTTGTAAGGTTAGCTGGAAAGTTTAAGTTTAGTTTTGCCAACTAATATTGTTCAGTTGGTAAACTAATACTTTATCTTTGGAAGAACCCGACAATCGTTAGGCTTTCGTAGCAAATTTGGATGCCGCTTTGAGGGGAAAGTTCATGCTATATGTTTGGATCGTGCTTAAGTCATTTTGGAGTGGTAATTAACATTGTGATCTCGTGCATGCTTCATAAGTCACGTGCATATGCTCACATGCTTCGCACATGCATGACAAGTGGAGAATGCAACCGAATTCAGTTGATAATGGCTTCATGACTCAAGATGGGCATTCCACTCATTAAGCAGTTAACTGATTTACTTGTTTCAGAGTTAGTTGAGAGGTTTCGTTGTTATCTTCTTCTTAGAGAGAATTAGGGTTCATAATCTCCATTGATAGAGCTCGGATTCAATCGGGAGAGATGTGTAATCTGTAAATTGTTTCGCTATGATAAGTGGAGTGAGTGTCCTGATCCCATGGATGTAGGTTTTCATAACCTAACCACGTAAATTATGTGTTCTTCATTTTATGCATTTTTCTGTTGCTTCGTTTTGATTGTGAGTTTGAGCGTGGTTTTATTTGTGAGTTATTCGATTCATCTTGTAAGGATCAACAATTTGATGGGGTAGGATGACTCTTTGAAAAAAAAGTTGGACAAATGGTTCAGTTTCAGAGGAAGTTGGGCTTCATGTGATATGATTTTTAAAAGAATTAGTGTCATATATCTTATTCAATGTGAGAATATACATATTTTGTGTGAATGTACATATTAGTTGGCTCTGAGGCAACTAATTGAAAAAAGCTAGAATCTTGTATATATTGTTATGTGAATATTTGGATTTTGCAATTTTCATTGTATTTTGCAGATTTTCTACCAATTTGGTTGAATTCTAGGATACTGGGGGTTATTATGCATTTAGAGTATGTGCACTTTTGTTATATGTGTGCAATACTATAAAGAGTGTTCAATTTTTTTTTTGTGTGTGCAATTACTCTAAAATATGTATAGTTTTACATACGTGTGTGCAATTAATGTAGAGTGTGCAATTTTTGAGTGTTCATGTGCACATATGTCTCAAAAGGGCCCTTAAAAGTTTAAACAATATATATGAAAAAGGACCCAAAAATTGAATCTCTAACATAGGAAATTTTGAATAGGGTCCAATTTTTTTTTGGATGACCCCAAAAAGGCAAAATAGCTACAAAATATAAGGGCCCGAGAAGGACAAAAAAGCCAAAAAAATTAAAGGCCCGAAAAGACAAGGGCCTAAAAAAAGGCAAAAAGAAAAGCTTGAAAAAATTAATAAGGCCCAAAATTTGATGACCCAAAAACAGTCCTATAAAAAATGTGTGTGTTGACTTTTTTTAATATAGGTGCATAAATAAGGTTAATATGATAAAAGGGTAAAATTAAATTAAAAAAAATTACCCATGCCAGTTAAAAACTAGCTACTAACCGGTAAAAGAACTAAAATGTTAATTTTAAAATTTAAAAGGATGTAAATGTGGTTATTACCATCCTAATTGAGAAAGTGCATAGGGAAAACTGAGGACTCCAGCTCCAACCATAGCAGTAACATTGTGAAATGCCGAATACCACCATTTTGCACTTCTTTCTGAATTTATTGGCAGCCAATTATCTATTGCCTTCTCTTCTGCTGACTTCTCATTTTCCTACATTTATTATGTGCAAAATATTGGAAAAACATATAAGACAGAATATTACATCCTTAATCCTTCCGAAATGCACAATATCAAGTTCCAAGTTCAAGTAAAAGAAAACAAAATTCAAACTCATTTCCAAGTGACATTAATTAAAATTGATGGGTAGTTTTGAGAATTAGCATCTGCTCATGTGAAACAATTTCATAAGAGATTTACAATTAATACGTATATAACTGGCTAAAGTAAAAGTTTTCACAAGAAATTACAACAAAATTTTAATTTGCATCATCAATTAATCCAAATAGTGTAGACTTACAATTTCGGAGTCGAAGTTCTTCTTGTAATCGAAAGAGCCACTAGTTCCCCACATGTGTTACCAAATGAAGTGAAAAACACAAGCAAAATTTCGAGAGAGATTGAAAAACCCAAAGAGAGAAGCGCTGGAAAGCTTATCTACTAATGTATATTTAAACCCATAAGTAATTTAAAGAGAAGCTTAAGATTTGAAATTGACATATTCAACAAGAAAATCCCAGCTGTAAAATGTATGAAGACGACCATTTTAATTTTCTTTATTAGTCGATAGTTTCGAATATTAAGAATAACTCAAATAAAATATATGTATTTTTTTTAAAGGCAATCAATTACAATAGTTTCCTAACATAATCAATTAAAATAATTCCTTCTACCACTGAGCACATGGCAACATCATTTCATCTCGTTGTAGACCGGAACCACAATCACAACAAGAGGGGGACCACCCGAACCGCAACCGCAACCGCACCGCAACCGGAACCGCAACCCAACAACAGGGAGACCACCACCCCACAAGAGGGGGACCACCACAAGAGAGAATAATATTTCCTCTTCGTGTCTCGAACCTGGGACCTCAAGATCTCAGGTGGTGGAGCTCTATCACTTAACTATCCACACTTGACCAAATAAAATATTTTTAAACACGTATTTCGATGGAATCTTGACGTAGTCTTTGTTGGTTTCTTGGAAAATTCCGAGAAACTTTCTCTCCGGTCTCAACCATAGGGGACCCCTCATATTTCAACATCTTGTATAATTAATTCAATTTTTTATTTTTTTAGACAGTTGAATAATTAATTCAATTAATGATACATGTATAGCAGCACAAAATCTTATATAAAATAATTTCATAAAATTTGTTCAACTAGAGTGAGACAGTTGACGGTGATGATTTAACATTTTGAAAGGATGCATAAATATTGTTTTGCGGTAATTTGTACTCGTCTCATAATGAGACCGTCTCTTGTACTTTTAACGTAGATTAGATTTTTATTTGATTTTTCTGTACACTTTTCAATGATATTTTCATTTTGTATTCACACGACATGTAATGGTTAGTGCATAAATAGGAGAAAGAAAGAAAACACCAAAATAACCCGCATGGGCGTAGCTCAGTTGGTTCCTGGATGACAGATTGCTATAAGGACGCAGGATCGAGTCCTGGCAGTCGCAGTGTGGGAGTTTTATCCCTCCAATGTTGGGGATAGCTCCTTGCGGACACCAGACACTGGTCATCCCACCTAATGGGCAGATGAGTCACCATAATTTACCACCTCCACCATTCCTGTCGGGCCGAGGGGTGGGGTCTGTGGGGGCGAGGGCTTCGCCTTTTGCTACAAGAAAACACCAAAATAGAGGACCAACGCGATGAGGTTGATGTGGCCATTAAAGACAATTTAAAATTTAGAATTTGGATAACATTCCAATATTTATAACTATACTAGCTATATTAAAAAGTGGCTTGAGGTTGAGGAACAATTTTGGACTTTTTTACTCCTGCTACTTTTACTATACTTTATTAAAAAATGGCTTGGGGTTAAGAAATATTTTCGGACCTTTTTACCCCTGACATTTTTTACTTTGTTCAATTTGATCATTTCTTTTATTTTAAATTTAATTAATAACTATTTTTAAATTTTTTTCCATTATATATTTTGATTTGTTTATTTTCGTTCCTTCCTTTAATTTTTATGATTTCTTTCCATCTTCTTCTTTTTTTTTTATAATTTTACTTAATAATTATTTTTATTTCTCATTATATATATTCAATTATAATCTTTGGATTGTGGTCGTGAATTTTATCTTTGAACCTTTTTACTTTGTAATCTTTAAATTTATTCAACATCAAACCCATTTTATTTTATTTTTTATAATTTTACTTAATAATTATATATTATATAATTTTTATTCTTTTTTACATTCATCTTCAATTATAATTTTACCTTAGTTTTATCTGCAATAATTTAATTTATTCAATTTTGTTCCATATTTTATTTTATAATTCTTTTTAAATTTATATTCAATTATAATGTAACCTTAATTTTATTTAATTGTTAAATAGTGTAATTAAAATAATGTTTCATCTATGCAACTCATAAGATACAAGAATTTCAAAGGGTCACGAGCGGGCAAAGTATTAAAAAGTGGAACAAAATTATAACTTTACCTTAGTTTTATTTAATTATTGACAAAGTCTCATGCATGAATCCCACAAGACGGATTTAAATGTATCCACGTAACATGTGTAATATATTCAATGGGTAAAATATTTTTTTTAAATTGTTTATTTAATTGCATGAGTGCATGAAGAGACTCACTCATAATTATTAAATAGTGTAATTAAAATACTGTTTCATCTATACACTCATAAGTTACATGAATTTCAAAGGGTCATGAGCTAGCGGGAAGCTAGCAAAAACATCAATTAGCATATGATTATGTTTAGATTGTTTTAATTAATACTAATAAAACATTTTAAAATGCTTTTCAAAAGTAAAAATTTGATTACGAGTTGCAAGAATTTTTTGCAAGCATAATAAATAAGTAGATTCTCTTCGACTTTCACCGTTCACCATGATTTCTATGACTTACATGATCCCTCTTCCACCCTAACTAATTCGAGAGTTTTTACTACCTTACTTGAACAGGATCTGTTCTATAGGCTCGTACCTCTGTAATATGTATCCTTGAGTTCTAAGGAGACATGAAATCAAGACTGGTGGATGAGTTGTGGCTCCTCAATTAGCCTTGGCTAGTTGGGATGGTCAAGCAGCTGTCTGATATACTAATTAATTTTTTATTTAAACAAAAAAACTAATTAGAGAGTTTTTAAATATTTCAAAAGTAATTATTTTTTCCTAATTTCAAATTGACCGCAGGATCAACATCGACCCATTTATATGACCACATTATTACTCTTGGACCTCACATGAAACACTAAATTAATTTGCAGCTGCTGGTGCCAGCTCGATGATCACATAATCTCGAGCCAAATTAGAAAAGAAGTATTCTAATACTGATTCGGTCAAATGAATGTATATATTAATCGACCAGTATTGCTCTGATTTGTTAATTCACTAACATATAGCTTTGCTTACACGAATATGAATTGACTTGGAATTTTTTAAGTGCAAGTTTTTTCTGCGAAGTGTTGTGGATTTTAGTGACTAGTGTGGTTGCTTCCCATGAAGTTTTTTTTAAAATTATTTTATATGTAACATGTTGTCCATATTTATTTTTATTTTTTTAAAATCGATTCTTCAATTTATGGCTAGGTTTTGTATATATTAAATGCACCGTATATTATACAGTCTATTTTAAAAACATGCAATTTATTACACTGAAAAATGCAATCTGTGTTCGTAAAATAAATTGCACATTTAAGTGTAACAAATTGTATATTTCTAAAAGACACTATGAAATGTGTCGTATACGTACCTGATGCACATGAGAGACTCTCTCAATTTATATATATCATACTATAATGATATATTTAAAAGTAATATTAATTATAATAAATTCATCCTTGTCCTTGATCACGATTAATTGACAACGACTTTGTGTTTGTGAACTCTGTTCTACAAGTCAGTTTGGTCGACATGACTGAATTTATGTTTTATAATAAAAATGTATATTGGTATTACAGGTACAAATGATGCAAATCAATATAAATTAGTATATAATAGGAATATTATATATGAAGTCAACTTGTTAGTTGTTTCACTCACGTCTTAATAAGTTGAATAAATAGAGACAAATTATTATATGCATGATTTTCTCCGTACACCACTATTATTATTACTAGTAAAAACTAACACTTTACAAATAAAATGTTGATTTTTATAAACAATAATAATAATGATGTACAGTGAACGTAGTGCACATAATACTTCTCATAAATAAAATATTTAACGTTCTTTGAGGTGTATATATATTCAACGTTCCTTAACAACACTTCATCAACATGGTCCATACCGAATTCTTTTTATTTTGGTTGATAAAAAATTATATGAGATTGTATCATGACAAGATTAGTTTATATATTAGTATAAATTAATATTCATTTTTAGTAAAATGTTAAATCATTTTTTTTTAATTATGTTATGTCTCATTATGAGCCGGTTTCATGGTATTCTAATTAGAAATGACCCGTTTGCACATTCATGTCATATTTGAGTAATATATTTTAAGTTTCAATAATACATTTGGTCAATTATGTATATTTCTAAATATACCTAATCTTTGTAACGATTAATACTTCATGTATATTATTGAATATTTCAGTATACAATACATAATTTTTTTTTGGATTAAATGCAAAAGTGGCCCCAAGAGATTTTTGTGTTGTGCTTTTGGTACCATGCTCGAAATGATCCTTTTGTGTGTACGTAAATAAAAAAAAAAGACCCCACAAGAATAATTTTTGCACTTCTTTTTATACGAAAATTGTTTAATATATTATTATTTTACATATAAGTTGTTCCACATTAAAATATTGGAATAATTGATACTAGCTTATCCTCCTATTATCAATTGATTTTACGATGGAACTCACTAGGTACATAGTCACCGTCACTATTGGGTTTCAATATGTGGAACCACACCAGGCCCATGCTCGAGCCAAAGGGGTTGTCAAAATGATAGAGCATGGGTGTGATCCTGTCTCGATTAACGAAGGACTCACATGTGAGGGGACGCGTTGATTAATTGATATGGTATTGAAATAAGGGAGACTAATTTATAAACAAGGTGGACTACTCCTCCTATCATCAATTGATTTTAAAATGGAATCTCACTGGGGCGTCGTCACTTTCACTATTGGGTGCGGTTCAATGTGTGGGACCGCACTGGGCGTCCCTGGATTTCTTAAAAAATGAGTATTATTGTTAAAAAAACGGACCACTTTTGCAAAGTCATTTTTCTTGGACAAAAACTTGTATGATACGATCTCATACATGAGATGAGGTACAAATTAGCCAAAATCAACATTCACCCCTTTCAAAGTGTTAAAGCGCCATGCCCAAATTATGTCCCGTCTCACCGTGAGACTGTCTGACACAAGTGTGCCTCATTTTCTTATGGGATCACTCTTACATTTAACCCTAGTTTTTGTACAACTCTCGGGATTTTATCGTGGCACAACAAATCTTCAGGTCCTCCTTATTTTTTATCAGGGTAACTGCAACGATCAATTGACCATTGTAACTTCAAATCTCGTGAATTAAATATAAAAACAAGGAATATGATTTACAACTTGATTTCTTGAATTAAAATGTCGAATTTAGCGGGTTCAATCTCTAATGTATTCCTCTGATTCTTCTCTTCTCTTCGTTGACGTTGACCTTGACTTGGACGTCTTTTTGTAACGGTCCTCACCTTAATCTTGTCTGGAGTTGAATTGGTGGATTCGAAACTTCGATCCAAGGACTTGATGTCTTGTTTTGGATCGAACATGGCTTTTGGACGAACTTCTTCGAGTTTGTTGAAGAACACCTTTAATCCTATATTAATTCAAATAATAATTCAACAACAAATCATGCATATAAACAGTTCACATAAATCCTACGCATGCGGAATTGCTACTGGTTTACGTGAACTAACCTGTTTGGAATGGCAATGGACTCGGTTGATAAGAACACACCAAAAAAGCCTTCCCAAGTATTCCCTAGTCCTTGCTCGTCAATCCGGTGGAAGGAAACTCGCGAACAATTAACGAAAGGAAAAATAAATTATTTGTTGCACCACCTTTGTGGATTTTTAATTTTTCCAACACATGGAATTGCACTTGGGGATGAAAGAATCATCCCCTATTTATAGAGGGGGTGTTGGTCGAAAACTTTGCATGGAATAGGGGAAGAAAATCTTTTTCTTGATCTCCAAGAAATCTTGAATATATCTCATATATTCTTTTCTCCATAATTAAAATATTCCATAAAAATCCCAACTCCTCTTGTTATGGTGTATTTCGAAAAAATAGGAAAAAAGAAACCAAGATTTGGATCTTCTTGAATTTATGAGATATACTTGTATTCCAAGAAATACATATCTTCCATGATATCTTTTCAAGAAAATCAAGAAAATCTTTCTTTCCCTTATTCTTTCAAAATTTTCGAAAATCATGAATAAAAACCAAGTGGGAGATTTCTTGAATTTAATGAGATAATCTTGTATTCCAAGAATACTTATCTTCATTCCATAACAAAATTCAAAGAAAATCTTTTCTCCCTCTTTTATTTATTTTTTCGAAAAAAATAGGAAAAATAGGCAACATAATTTATTTTATTTTTAAACATCTTTTTCAGTTATTGGACTTTATGTTTGGGTTACTTGAGGGGCCTTTAGGAGAATTAAGATTGGACCTTCCATTGGATCTTGAATTATCAATATTGAGCCATAATATTATTCAAGCCCATAAATATTAATTAATCTCACTACATAATTAATATTGCACTATCCATTTTAACCCATATTACTATTAATATGGCTCCCGGTTATTATTTCCCGTATTTAAGATTATCTAGCCCATTAATTAATTCAAGCCACTGAAATAGCTTTCCATTAATTAATATCTTTTGTCCTTGGTTAAGGAACAATTCAACATTATTATCCATACCGGAAACTAGTTCCACTTGCAAGATTTGGTATGATAAATCTTATGAACCTCCCAAGGGGGCAAATCGAACAAGCGTACTTGCACACGATTCTTCGTATTAAATCTTAGCAATCGCATGTGACCAATAATATTGCCCAAGATATAAAGTATTGAATCTCGTTGATTCTCTACCCGTAATAAGTCAAAGCAATAATTACTAACCACACGCGATCCTATTTAAGGAACAAAGATTAAGAAATAATGAACCACTGAGGTCTAACTCTTTTGAGTTCAGTGCTGAAGAATTTATCCTCCTGTAGGTCCTATTTAGTGCATCAGTCATGCACTAGTGTAATCTCTTGGTCAAGACAAGACAATCTGAGCCTTACACTTCAACCTTTCACGATGGATTATTCATTTCCATCTAGGACGTGAACTGTGTACTTTTAGTTACAAGGGACTGTTAATTTAATCTTCTGTGATATGGTATCACTAAATTAACTACAATGTAACACGTACTATTTATTGAACAGTTATGCAGTAAATATATGTAACATTCAATGATATTTAAAGCATCAGTGATAAATAATTTATTTCAGTAAATAAGACAGAAATTCAGTTTGGTTATACAAAGTAAAAGCATACTTTCCAGTATAACCCCAACATGTAGAGAGTCTGACTCTTTTCGTCTTGCTCGTTGATCGTCTGGAATGTGGAATAAATGAAGAGTTTGGACCACTATTTATAGGGTAAAAGATGTCAAACTTTCCCTTCTTGAGGTGCCACGTGGCGGCCTCTAGTTGGTCGAAAGAATTTAATTGGAATAATCAACGCAAATCATTAATTTGATTGATTTGTCATTAATTACCTTCTATTTATGACCAAATATCAATCCGACATACGTGTATCTGGATGCCTGTAAAATTTGACTGGCTTGTACCGCGTGTTAATTAAATATCAATTATTTATTTGAAACAATCTAACATAAAATGTCTACAAAACTTGAATGACAGTACATGGTGACCTAAAGGAGTAATGAAAGCCCCAATAACAGTGCTAACTGTCCGTGAAAGAATTTTGCCTCATCTAAAAGTCCGAACTTGTAGAGAGGTGCATAATTAATTAATTTATTTAACATCCCTCAATACTCTCCCTCACTCGTGGGCCGAATCATCGTCTCTGCCCTCTGGGGAGGAGGCCCAACGAGTGGACAATTTTAAATGGGTGAAATGCTTTCCATGGGAATCGAACCCAGGATTTGGGCTGAGCCTGAGGCTCTGATACCATGAAAGAATTTCATCTCATCTAAAAGTCCAAACTTATAGAGAGGTGCGGAATTAAGTTCGGACTTTTAGATGAGATGGAATTCTTTCATGGTATCAGAGCCTCTGGCTCAGCCCAGATTCTGGGTTCGATTCCCATGGAAAGCACTCCACCCATTTAAAAATGTCCTCTCCAGAGGGCAGAGATAATGATTCGGCCCACGAGTGAGGAGGAGTGTTGAGAAAAATTAAATAAAGGAATTAATTTATCATAAGTTCGGACTTTTAGATGAGACAAATTTTTTTCAGTCCGACACTATTTTAGTGAGAACCGCATGTTCGAGTGCTCTGTCAACCCAACCCAACCTCAATAATATTACCATTGTTCCAACTTGCGCTACAAAAAAAACTGGTTTTAACGATGGTTTTTAGCTACAGTACTTTTAACTGTCGGACGGTCAAAGTCGCTGATTTTAGTGACGGTTGGTGGGACCGTCATAAATAGCGACGGTTTTGCTACGGTCCAGGTCAAACTGGATCTTTTTTTTACGGTTATAACCATCACTAAATTGGGACCCGGAGCACGAAGCGACTCGTCGCTTGGTCCACCGCCCAAACCATCTTTTATTGATAGTTTTTTTAATATTTTTACGGTTTGCAAAAATCGTCGCTAAATTTGATTATATATACCCCCGCTATAGCATTTGAAAAAGATTTTCCGCAAAAAAAACTGGTGTTTCGCCGTCGTCCCGCCGTAAAATGAAAGAGTAGAGCATTTCATGCACGCTAAAGCTTTCAACTCTTCGTGTTCTTCGTTTTGACAATTTTTTCAATTTTTTGCCATTTATTTTTTGTTTTGTTTATATATATATTATCGTTTTATATAATTTACATGTTCGTACATATATACATATAATTTGATGTTAGTTTTCATTTGTTTTGATAGATTGATGACATGTTTAGGTTTAAGAATTTATTAGATATATTATGTTATAATAAATTGATTGACTTAATTAATTATAATAGACGTTGATTAATTGATGTTAGATGTTAAAATTGTTAGATTGTTTGATGATTAGGAGATGATTTTAACCTATTTTAGTTAAGATTCTGCCGAAATTTACCAAATTAATTCCATTAATTTATTATCTAGTGAAATATGCATGTTTAGGAATTCTTTTAGATATATTATGATTATGTAATATATGTTAGAATTGTTAGAACTGTTAGATTTTTGGATGATTAGGAGATGAGTTGGACCTATTTTAGTTGAGATTCTGCCCAAATTTACCAAATTAATTCAATTAATTAATTATTTAGTGAAATTGCATGTTTAGGAATTCTTTTAGATATATTATAATTACGTTATATATGTTAGAATTGTTAGAGTTTTGGATGATTAGGAGATGAGTTTGATCTATTTTAGTTGAGATTCTGCCGAACTTTACCAAATTAATTCAATTAATTATTTATCAAGTGAAATATGCATGTTTAGGTTGGATCGCGTCCCCACACCGTCACATATACAATCTCTAAGAGGGTCGAGTTCTGGCTCGACCCAGGCATCTTGTCATCCGGCTGCCACGGGCAGATCGTTTTGTTTGCTTATTGATCTTAGTGGCGGACAGTAAGTATTTTTTTTGTTGTTTAGTTATAAAATTAATTTAATATTATTTTTTAGTTTTTTTAAATGTTTCGAAATTATACCCGGTCACGAGGCGGCCGCTTTAGTCACTAACTCCATCTTGCGTGGAGGAATTACTATCAACGCCTATAGTTGGAGCCACATGCCACTTAACGCCACCAAATCTACTTCGACGAGTTTATGGTACAATATTTATTTAATTACTTTATATTAATATATATAGATATATATTGATTAAAATTTATGGTATTAATGAAATGCGGAAACAGACGACGTGGAGGGACGATCTCCCGACCCCAGATGTCTTCAAGCCATTCAGTAAGCTTGTTCGCGAACAATACAAAGACCTACTACACATGTGGCATATTGGGTGGAGCGATAAAAAGTTGGACCTGATGGATGTTAGTGTTAGTGTCCTAGAGACAATCTATTGTAAGGACATAATACTCGATGATATTCAGTTTGATTTAATATTATAGTTCACTTAATATTAATGTATGGTAATACACTTGTTTGAATATTATGTTTGATTGTTTGCATTTATTCATGCAAGTGTTCCCATGAGTCATTGCTGTCATTGAGGTTGTGAGAACTCAGATGACTTAAGCATAATTCTCAAATAGCCCCGATCAAGGATCATCAAGAATGGGATATTGATGATGCAATGGAGATTGGTGTGCGATCTGCATCATACTCTTAGAGAGTATAGTAAGATCTCACTTACTACGAGATACTAGGTATCTCATGATGGATCACAAATACCTTAGAGGGTATTGATATACCCATCCGAGAAACCGTTTGATGTATTTTCACTATATGTATCTACGGGTGTCTCGGTTAGTGGGAGCGACACGATACTCCTTTGACTTGAGGTCAATACGCACGACATGTGTGGAGTGATGAACTTTGACCATGACCAACGCTTGCACCCTTCCATGGGTAGATACGGCTTGGATTGGGTTCATCACGAAGTGCATGTGCGTGGTAGTTGAGCCAAGAATAAGATTCATTCCTCAATGTGGATTTAGAGAGAATACTCATCTTCTCATCATAATTGGATCAAAGTCATCGGCCGATGCAAGTCAACTTAGACTTTGTGGCTAAGTGTGACATACATGATCAATTAGTGATTAGAGATAATATGATTAAGTTATTTGAATAGACACTTCATCATGTTCAAGACTTAATCGAGTATTCGTGAATGGAAGGAGGAAATCGTAATAGCCCATGTTTCAGTTACAGGTAGTTGCACGTTTCTCGCAACCTACCTCATATATTGAGAATGTCTGATTTATTGTCTAGGGTTCAATTAAGACCGTTAGTTTGACTAATCGCTCGATATATGATGGCCTATGGGTCACACAAAAAGTAGTTCCCTTTTACGGATTATAGTTGGTTGATTAAATGTTAAATGAGATTTAATATTTAATTTATGGAGAATTAATTAATAATAGATTAATTTGGAATTAATTATTATTAATGTTTAATTAAATTGGATTTAATTAAATAGGATTTCCAATAATAATATATGGAATATTATTATAGGATTTAATATATATGGAATCAAATCCGTAGAGATTTGATATACATGAGAATTAAATCCATAGAGATTTTATATGTAGAAAATAAATCTAAGAGATTTATTTAAATAAAGATTAGGGATTTTATTTCCAAATCAGGTTAGCTTAAGATTTAAGTTGGACCTCTCCTATATATATGAGCTCTTGGGAATCTCTCCTATATATATGAGCTCTTGGGAATCCATAAAACGGTTGTTCATATTTTCTTCATAAAATCTAGAGTTAGAATTTTCCTAGCAAATTCATCTCGGGATTCAACGCTGGCAAATCTGTGCACGTCTGTGAACGGGGAATTACGTGGATACCATAGTAGGGAATTACGTGGATACCATAGTAGAGAAATATGCATACGATTTACTGTAAGATTTCTCTTTATGTTTACACGTATTCAATTATGCAATTATATGTTTTTTGTTGGTGAACTGTTTAATTCTGCTGCGCATGTATTACGTGTTTACGTGCCTCTAAATTCCAACAGTGGTATCAGAGCTCAGACTCTTGATTTAATTGTGTAATTGAAGAGGAGCTTGGCTCAGAATTATGATTGTGTAATATAGGTTTTCGTGGGTAGTTTGAATTTCATAATTATATATGCCCAAATTCATACCTGTTTTCATAATCTTAATTAATTCTATAGCACACGGTATGTGTGTTCGGCCGCCTCTTTTGACTTAATAAAAAGGGAATTCGATTAGATAAACTATTGAGATCTAATTTGTTTGTATTTGTTAATGTAATTAATGAAATCAAACAAATCTGCCGGCTTCAACCTCTCAAAGGTATGATGGTTTTGTTAATTGAGATTAATCAAAGTCGGCCGTCTCTATTAAAATCTGGGATTTTGTTGTAAAATTTAATATACATGATACGCCTATTTTCGGCTTTGGCGGCCGCATAACACGCCAGAAATCGCCGCCTCTGACCCTCGGTGATTCAGGTCTCGCAGGGCGAGATGAATAACTCAGGCCGCACGATCACGACAACCCTTTACCCGATGGCGGCGGCGTTCCGCTGGTCTTCATGAGGGCCGTGATCTGTGATGACGGCTTCGGAGCGTCGCTCGGGGCAGATTGACGGGCCAATTTTGCACTTCTTTCTGAATTTATTGGCAGCCAATTATCTATTGCATTCTCTTCTGCTGACTTCTCATTTTCCTACATTTATTATGTGCAAAATATTGGAAAAACATAGACAGAATATTACATCCTTAATCCTTTCAAAATGTACAATAATAAGTCTCAAGTTCAAGTTAAAAAAGAAAAATAAAAATTCAAACTCATTTCCAAGCGGCAATTAAACTTGATGGGTAATTTTGACAATTGGCATCTCTTCATGTGGAACAATTAACAATTTCATAAGAGATGAACAAATAATACGTATAACTGGCTAAAATAAAAGTTTTCAATCATCACCAGAAATTGCAACAAATTTTTAATTTACATCAATCCAAATAGTGTATACTTACTATTTCGGAGTCGAAGTTGCTCTTGTAATCGAAAGAGCCACTACTTCCCCACATGTGTTACCAAATGAAATGGAAAATTTCGAGAGAGATTTGGAGAACCCAAAGAGAGAAGCGCTGGAAAAGTTAACTACAAATTATGTATATTTAAACCCCTATTTAATTAAAAAAGAAGCTTAAGATTTGAAAGACATATTCAACAAGAAAATCCCTTAAAATGTACGAAGACGACAATTTTAATTTTCTTTATTAGTCGGTAGTTTCGAATATTAAGAATAATTAAAATAAAATATCTTTAAACACGTAGCTTCTATGGAATATTGTGACGTAGTCTTTGTTGGTTTCTTGGAAAATTCCGAAAAACTTTCACTCAAGTCTCAACCATAGGGGACCCTTATTTCAAAGATCTTATATAATTAATTCAATTTTTTTTGAGACTTTTGTATAATTAATTCAATTAAAGATACATGTATATTGATGCCACACAAAATTTCATATAAAATTATTGAGAAGGTATATGTGCACCATTTTCATCGTACATCATTATTACTATTGTTGGTAAGGATCATCATTTTATTATAAAATTTGTTCATTTGAGTGAGACGGTTTGACGGTAACGATTTAACATTTTAAAAGGGTGCATAAATATTGTTTTGTGGTAATTTTTACTCGTTTCATGATGAGACCGTCTCTTGAGCTTTAAACGTAGATTATATTTTTATTTGATTTTGTAATACATTGTTCAGTGATATTTTCATTTATATTCACACGACGTGTAATGGTAGTACATAAAGAACACCAAAATATACAGAGGACCAACGTGATAAGGTTGACCGTTGATGTGGCCATTAAAGACAATTTAAAATTTTGGATTTGGATAACATTCCAATATACCCACAAAAATGGTTTGTCTGTTTGCAAAAAAATTATATTTTTTTAAAAATAATTAAATTTAATGATTGTGAACAATTTAATCGTAAAAATGAAAAGTACTATTCCGGAAAAATAGTCAAATTTTAATTAAAACAAATAGAAGCTAGCAAAAACATCAATTAGCCTATGATTATGTTTAGATTGTTTTAATAATAATAAAACATTTTAAAATGCTTTTCAAAGGTAAAAAATTGATTACGAGTTGCAAGAATTTTTTGCAAGCATAATAATTAAATATCATCTTATATCTGTAGATTCTCTACGACTTTCACCGTTCACCATGCATGATTTCTATAACTAATTCGACTTGGAGAATTTTACTTAGAGTTTCTAACCCTAACAAATGATTATTTTAGTAATTATCTTTTTCCTAATTTCAAATCCACCGCAAGATCAACATCGACCCATTTATGTGACCTCACATGCACGAAACACTAAGTTAACCACTTGAGCATGTTGTCCATGTTGATTTTTTTATTTTTTATTTTATAAATCGGTTCATCAATTTTATGGCTAGGTCTTGTATCAAGTACACCATGCACTCTATAATGTATTTTAAAAAATATATAAATTTGTGTTCGTAAAATAAATTGCACATCAAGTGCACCATGCACTCAATATCAGTGTTTTCATAACCGAACCGGTGATCAAACCGGTCTAGGCATCGGTTGCCGGTCCAACCGGTTGGACCGGTTGAACCGACGGTTCAACCGTTAAATTGATTTATGCATATTTCTTTTATATTTTGTATGTTACATTAAAAAATAAATATTTATTCATAAAATATTAAAATTATACTAATTTATAACTTATAAATCTTATATTAAAATAAATACAATAGAGTTTGGAGACCAGAGATGATGACGTTGTGGATTAATTCCACACAATATGTGACGACGATAAAGAGATTAAATGAAATTAATGACTTGTGAATGAATTTATTTGAGAGAAAATGATATTGAGATAAAAACAATAACATTATATAGAGAGGTTTAGAAAAAAATAATAATAAAAAAAAAGTGATTTAATAAATAATAAAAATAATAAAATCGAATTAACCGTTTTTAAGGAGTAATTGGACCGACGACATGAGCGGTTCACGGTTCGACCGGGCGGTTCAACCGATTTTTGAAAACACTGCTCAATATAATAAATTGTATACTTTTAAAATATACTGTGAAATGTATCGTGTACCTGATGACCATGGGACACAATCTCAATTATAATTAATAAATTCATCATTGTCCTTGACAACGACTTTGTGTTTGTGAACTTACAAGTAGGTATGGTCGACATGGCTGAATTTATATATTGAAATTATATAAAAGGAATATTATATATGAAGTCAACTTGTTAGGCCGGTCACTCACGTCTTAATAAGCTGAATAAATAGAATATTCAACGTTTCTTGAGGAGTATATGTGGCGCCCCAAAAACGGCCGTCACTTTATATAGGGAAAATCATTTGAGGTTTAAATAATTTTTACTTAAAGCGATTAAAGTGGAAGATCACATTTATAAAAATATGAGTTTTTTTTTATATATATATATATACATATATATTGTTATATTAAGTGTCTAACCTTGTTTGTGCCTAACTCGTGTCTTACCCACATTTCTAAATCAAACACTTATTTAAATAAAACAAATTCAAAATTAGGTTAACATGAACATAAGTATGTTACAAATAACTTAATATAATAAGATTTCACTTAGGACAGACCCGTCATACGTGAAATTTTTAATATTAAAAAGGTCGGCACATTATCTTAGCACTTTGAAAAAGTTTTGATTACTTGACCTACCAATGTTTGCAGAATTATGAAACCTAACATTTCAAACAACATTTTAACCTTTCAAAAGACGAACTAGTAGTTTGCAAAAGATTCAACCACTTACCATAGAAAATCATACATAATTCAAAACCATAATTTAGGTCAAACTAATACGTAATCCACTTCTTACATATGTTATGAAAAACACTGAGTAGGTTTAACAGAAGTCTCCCAGTCAGTCACACGTTCGTCGCGTCGTCAACAGGACCTAAAAATATTAAAGTAGCATCATGAGTCTTCCCCCAGAGTGGAAGCCCAGTGGGATAACATTTAATATACTGATGCATTAAAGAAAGTCATTTGATGCGAAGAAGTAAGTACATGCCAAGGCCCATCGACCTGGCTATTCCACACAACGTAATTCCACACGGTATTTACATGCCAAGGCCATCGACCTGGCTATTCCACACAGCGTATTCAACACAGTATTTACATGCCAAGGCCCGTCGACCTGGCTATTCCACACAGCGTAATTCACACATCATAATCCACACAGAGCAAAATCCGAAGATCTGCTTATTTGCATCTTACACACAATTAAACTAACTAATACAAATAATTAAGTGTTACCCACTTTTTTGACGTTGGATGTAGCGGGATAGCTTCCTCAGAGTCCGGTTGTCTCGTACTGCACTCGACACATTTAGCTATCATTCAGTCTTTTAAATCTTTAAAAGTTTTAAAGCACACATATTATTTGCACTATCTCATGTAATGTAATTAATACATATGTACCTTATTACCACGTGTTATTCATAAGGTTATAAATATTTCTACTAGTTAAATCATACTTCAAGGAAATCCTTGTTATGAAAGCTAGGCAAATTCGAAAGGAAAGACGTGTTGAATCGTAACACTTAAGTAAGTATCCCACATCTCCAAAATGAATCATAATAGTATTTTAAAATGCTCATAACAAGTCCAATTTGTTCATTTTGGAGTTCTCATATTCTTAGTTAACTAGGTGATTAAATAAAATAATCTACCAACTCACTTCTATATGTTAAACTTCCTTAAAAGACAGCTTGTAGTGGATAATTTATAGACAAATACAAACACATCGGAATATCATGAAATTTATACAGTGTGTTAATGACACATATATATTCATATCATAAAAAATTCAATTCAAAATAACTTGTATATCTTTTATTGTGATTTTCACAAGTGGAGTGAAAAGCATGGTACGAATAGGGCCTATATCAAGTCATTTTCTAAAATTTGGTAGAGATTGTGTATTTCTCATAAAAATGTAAGACAAAATCCTTTGTAACCATAAGAGTCATTAGTAATACCAGTAAAATAATCACAATTTAAATCTTTGAATTTCCTATTTAATGGTATAATGTTCTAGAGCCTTAAAACTGCTCGTTTTCACTATGAAGTACTAATTGGTAGAAATTTTATTAAAAATATAATATAACTCAAAATTTACCCAAATAAAATTATTATGAAAGCTAAGATGAAATAGAACAACATAGTCGAAAATCAATTTCAAATACGAAGTTACCTGTACCCAGTAAATTCTACAATCTTCGCCAAAAACAGAGCCATTTTTCTGCTGTACAACAGTTCAATAGAAAATTTGTATAAACTTGAAAACAACTCCAAAAATTCTGAAAATTTTACCACATACCCTAAACTTCCAGAAAATCAATGTTATAAAAGGGTTTTGTCAAATTCGTTCAGGAAAGGTCAGAACAGTTCTCGAAATCAACATGCAATTGCAAAATCAATATGCAACCCATTAATTAACACTAAATAGTCACATATTTGACAAATCCATAAGCTAAATCATAAAATCCATTCAAAAGTGTTGGTCCCAGTGCTAACGAGTCTCACACGTGTATGGGGGAGGAATACACGTGTTTAGTGATTTTTAAAACTTTTCTTTCACTGAGGTCAGATGGGTCAGGTTGTCCTGATGATTTGGCCCTGAGAAGCACAGATCGCCCTGAGTCAAAGTCTTACTGAGACAATGATCCTGAGCTGCTTTCAGAAGCTTCAGATTAGCCCAACTGAGCCTGAGTTTTATCAGAGATCCTGAGCTGCTTGGATCAGATAACTATCTTACTGAACCCTCAGTAGAGTTAGTTCAGTTTGGTAACTATCTGTTCTAGCTACTCAAGTGTGCGGAATGGTTGGCCTTAAGTTTATACTCGTTTTTAGCTTTGCTGAATATCTTCCTTTTAATGAAACAGTGATTAAGACTGTGATCAGTTGGATGCAAGTTCAGTGGATTGGTTCCAACTGAATATCAGTGAATAATATTTTCAGTGAAAAACATGCAACAAATAATAATGCGGTACAGAAAGCAAAACAACACAGCAATTATAGTGGTTCAGAGACTCAAGCTCCTACATCCACTCTCTCTGACCTTCAGAGAAATTCCTTAACCACTTCCTAAGGTTTTCTGGCTGACTCACTGCAGCTTACTCACCTTTCTACCTTGAGTTTTCTGGCTACCTCACTGTAGTTTACTAACTCAACACACACAAGTGTTCAGACTACCACAAGTAGCTTACTAACTTCTTCTCTAGAGTTTTCTGACTACCTCAATGTAGTTTACTAACTCTTTACAACTCCAACTCACCAACAAACACACTCAAACTACCTTACAAGGGGTTTGGGGTTTCTGGTTGGTTTCCAACTAGGATGAGATATCCTTTACAATAAGTACAATGCAAAGACTAGGATATCTCTACTAAGCTTTGGATATATCTTATCAATCTAGGCTTAGTGAATGAGCTCTCTTCAATGTGAAACACTTGGGAAATTCTTGGGTTTTCGAGTGCTTTAATTTGCAATAATAAGATTGAGCTCTTGAGTTGCTTACAAATTTCCCGTAACCTTCAATGTAGAGGGTCACTAGTATTTATAGGCAATCACCAAGGTCACTCTTGAAAAACTATCCGTTGGAGGAGATAGCTTCATGAGTTTCCTCTTATGGTGTTTGATGAACGACTATTTTTAGGGTTTTAATACTCCCTTGCATGTTTTAGGAAATATGCTTTCATGTAGCCACTCACCACTTTTTGCAGTCTGGAACATAGTACTACTGACATGCTTCAGTGACCTGTCACTTTCAGTGTCAGTAAAGTACAGTGCTGTCTTCTTCTGATTGGTTCTTGTCTTCAGTAAATGTAAACAAACATAACAACTATTTTTGGTCAATATCTCTGAGTGATATAACCTTAACAACACTTAGTTTTAGTTCCTTTTGTCTGCATGTGAATGTCTTGGGCAATATCTATTTTTCTGAGTATTACCGTTTTTCTCAGTTTTGTAGCCTTCAGATAGATATTATTCAGTGCCTCGGAACATTCAGGTTATACTGAGCATTCAGTAGATTACTGAGTCTTTAGTAACTACTGTGTCTTCAGTATCTTATGTGTCTTCAGTATCTTCTGAGTCTTCTGAGTCTTCTGAGTCTTCAGTGTCTTTTGAGTCTTCAGTGTCTTAGTTTCATACTGAGTCTTCAGTTTCTTAGTTTCATACCGAGTCTTCAGTTTCTCAGTTTCATACTGAGTCTTTAGTTTCTCAGTTTCATACTGAGTCTTCAGAAACTTTAGTTTCATACTGAGACTTCAGTTTCTTCAGAATCTAACCTGATCTATATCTGCTGACTATACATGGTGCAGATAACATCCTGAACACTCTAAACTGAATCCTGACTCAACTATCAAGATTATCCTGAACATGTCATACTCAGGGGTTTTGGGATCTAATCAAAATCTTCTTTATTAAATTCATCTCCCAACAAAAAGTCTCAACCCTATGTCAAAAATAACGTTTCTAGGCTTAATCTCAAATTATTAAACACCATCCTACCAAAAATCATAGGAAATAAATTGGGGAAAAACCAAAATACCTTGTTAGAAAAATTGGGCAGATTTCCATTGAACCTAGTTTGGAGAAAAGGGTTGAAAGGGAGTGTCTGTTCTTCTCTTTCCTTGAAAGTCTCTTGAACCATCATTGATTTCTTGAATATTTGCTCAGATTGTTGATTGTTTGAGGGGAAATTTTAGAGAGTGGGAGTGAGAACGGGACGCCGAAAAAGAAAGAGGCCTAGAATGAAAAAGAAAGGCTCTTGATATTCTGTGTGTTTTTTTTTTTTTTAAGCGTCTTTTTTTTTCTTTTTTCTTTTTGCGTTGAGTTTTTTTTTTATATAAGTATTATTATGCAGAATTTTTTATTTAATTAATTAATTTTTTATATAGAAGATACACATATATATGCATAAAGATATAATAATTATCAAGATATGAAAATAATCGAATTAAATCCCATAATTAAAAAAAATTCTGTTACTAAATAATCAGTGCAAAATATTTTTTGATATATGATCTTTTCTAATTAAATATTGTAAATTTTATTATTACTAAATGTATTATCCTTATTATTTAATTTTGTCACAATTAATTCAAATAAAATAACTTATCTCTTTTCATTAATTACTTGTGTCGAGTGAGTCGCGATCAAGCTCGGTCTCCTCCGTACGCTACCCTGCAAAATCTCTTCAAAACTCCATTGAAAACATTAGCTTTTAAAATTCATAAATTTTAAGCTTGCACGAACTTGAAATAATTCACAACTTTGATATTTAAATAAATAATTAAATTACTTTTAACTATAAAATGAAAGTTTTTGAAAACGGGGTGTTATAGTTCCCCCACCTTTTAAAAATTTCGTCCCCGAAATTGGATTGACTATGCGAAAAGCTGAGAGTATTTGCTCGAAATATTTCCCTCGCGCTCCTATATTGCCTCTTTTCTCTATGTATATGTCATTGCACTAGAATTAAATGTATGTTTCTATTCCTCAAGTTCTTAATTTTTTTTTCTAGAATGCTTATGGGTCGCTCGTCTTAAGTAAGGTCCTTGTTGACTTCTAAATATTCGAGTTTGTTATGGTGACTGGGCTCTAGGACGTCTCGTAGAAGCATTGATATGTGGAAAACTTCATGTATTGCATACAACTTTGAGGTCAGGTCAAGTCGATATGTCACATCTCCTATTACTCCAAGATTTTAAACCGTCACACGTATTTTGGTCTAAACTTCTTTTTTTTTATTCAAATCGGGCTATCCAATTAATAGGTGAAACCTTCAGAAATACTCATTCACCTTTCTCGAATTGAAGACCGTTCCTTCGTGAGTTTGCATACGACTTCTGTCGATCTTGGATAATCTTGATTATTTCCCCAATCTTATTGATTGTTTCCACAGATTTCTCGACTAGCTCTAATCTCAATATTTTTCTCACTTCAACTTCCTCCCAACGGATTGATGTTCTACATCTTTGTCCGAAGAGTGCTTCATACAGTACACAGGTAATAAATAGGAGAATACTCAAGATCCGAGCCGTAGAATTTGTCAATTCTGATACAACATGGGAAGTTCTTTTATCCATACCGAATCCAAATTTGGATTCCTGACTCAATCGATCAATTTTAATGTCATAAAACAGATCCATTTTATTCTATTTCAAATTGGCATTTTTCGTTGTGGTTTCATTTAAGAAGCATTTATATAAACCAATTACCCAAGCGCTTATCTCCAACTCATGAACTTAGCCAATACAAAGCTATATGATAGCACCCAATTTTTCCGATTCGGTCATCCTAATAGTAGACTGATAGTTGCTATTGTAAGCAAATTCTAATAATGATAGGTAATCTTCCCAGCTTCCTCCAAAGTCCAAAATACTTGTACTTAATAGATCTTCTAGTATCCGATTTGTCCTCTCTAACTGTCCTTCCGTCTGTGGGTGGACGGCGGTACTGAAATTCATTTTAGTGCCCATGGTCATTTGTAAACTCTTTCAAAATTTTGAAGTAAATCATGTATCACGTTCAGATACAATTGATACTGGCACTCCACTTAATCATACTACCTCACCTATGTACAATTTAGCCAATCAATCAAATAAATATTTCATCTTGACTGGTATGAACCGAGAAACTTTGGTCAGTCTATCGACCACAACCCATACAACTTCGTATTACTTCGAGCTTCTGAGCGGTGCCATCACAAAATTCGTTATCACATGTTCCCATTTCATTCCAAAATATCCATTAGTTCAACAATTTGGCTGGTCGTTGATGATCAAACTTGATCATTTGTTAAGTAAGGCATATCTTTACAAACTGCGCAATCGACCTTTACATGCCCCTCCACCGGAAGCTACTCTTGAGGTCTTTATACATCTTCTTTTTGTCTGGATGTGCGGTAACAGTGTGTTATGAGCTTCCCTCATTATATCGTCTCACAATTCATCCTTCTTAGGCACACAGATTCTACATGTAAATACTAAAGCTCCATCTTAGGCTATAGTAAAGTCTTTAGTTAGACTTTCTTTAACTTCATTGCTCATCAATTAGAGAAATAGATCGCTCTTCCATGCATCCATTATTCATTCTCTTAAGGTCGGTTGAACTGACATCGTGACTAACATTGAAGTTGATTGATTTGGTTTGACAATGGTTACCTTCATCCTGTCAAATTCCTCAATCAGTCATTCTTGTTATGTGAGTAACAATGTTAATTGACTCTCTCTTTTCCTGTTGAGTGCATCTGCTACTACCTTTGTCTTGCTCGGGTGGTAAATGATGACTCCATCATTATCCTTTAGGCACCGTTAGGATCAGTACAGTCGTTAACTACTTTTTTTAACTCTTGAAAATTGGCTTCACATTCGGGTGTCCACTCGAACTTTTTACTCTTCGTGTGAGATGTGTAATTGGTTTTGTAATACGTGAAAAGTTTTGAATGAACTTTCGTTAGTACCCTGCCAAGCCAAGAAAATTACGAACTTCATTCTCATTGGCTGGTGTTTTCCAATTCAGAACCCCCTCAACTTTAGCGGGATCATCTTCTATTCTCTGCACCGTGATCACATGCAATAGAAAAGCCACGTTGTTGAGCCAAAATTCGCATTTAGTGAACTTAGCATAAAACTTTTCTCGACGAAATACTTCCAAAATGGTTCTGAAGTGTCCCTCATGCTGCTTTGTGTCTTTTAAATAGACCAAAATGTCTTCGATGAACACAATGACAAATTTATCCAGGTATTCGTGAAATACACGGTTCATCAAATCCATGAATATTGCGGGTGCATTTGTAACCCAAAATGGCATTACGGTAAACTCATAATGACCATATCGGGTCCTAAATGTGGTCTTGGGTATATCGCTTTCCATGACCTTGAGTTGGTGATGCCCAGACCCGAGATCAATCTTAGAAAATACCCCTGCATTCTTCAACGGATCAAAAAAATCTTCAATCCTCGGTAACGGGTTTTTTTGTTAACGAATTAAGTTCTTGGTAACCAATGCATCCTCATCGTCCCATACTTTTTCTTCACAAACAAAATGGGTGCTCCCCATGGCGAAGCGCTAGGCCGGATAAACTTCTTATCCAACAGTTCTTCTAACTGTTTCTTCAATTCTTGCAGCTCCTTTGGTACCATTCAATATGGAGGCTTAGACACTGGTGCAACCCCAGGAACTAAGTCGATAGTGAACTCTATAGACCGGTGTGGTGGAATTCCAGAAATATCTTCTGGGAAGACATCGGGATAGTCCATCACTATCGACACATCCGCTGGTGTCAACTTTTCTTTTCTCACCTTTACAATATTAACTTGGTACGCCTGATACTCTTCTTTCATCAACAGTTTAACTGTCTTTATTGCAGATATAACAGGCATGTACCCTCGCTTATTTGTCCCATAGAAAGTGAGACGCTGACCGTCCAATGTTTCTAGGTCTACTTCTCGTTCCATGCATCAGACCACAACTTTGTGTTTGCTCAACCAGTCCATTCCCAAGATTACATGATAACTCTTCATTTTATCTCGTGCAAATCAATAGGTAGGTCGCATCCACCGATATTTAACTTATCGCTCCTAGCTAAACTCTTATTCTAATGTTTTATCCTGAGAGAACTCTAACTTCTAAATTTGCATTTTTTTTAAACTCAGTCTAACCTAAGTTCGTCCTTAAAGGTATCAGCTATGAAGGACTATGACACTCTGGTATCAAATGAGATCATACAAACATACTTTAAATGAGTATCATACTTGCACAATTTGGTTTCCCCATCACATTCCTCTGTTTGTTCCTCTTTCGAGTACTCCTCTTCTTCAGCGCTCTTAACATTGAGCATTGCATTAGCTTAGACTTATTGTTCTAGTTCACTCCTCAAGGGTTTAATACCTTTAGTTGTCGTTGTCCAATAATATTCTTGTAAGTCTCCTTTAGTTGTCGTTGTCCAATAATATTCTTGTAAGTCTCATTTGAGTACCCACTAAGTTAGGGCGCACATTGATGTATGCCCTGATTGTTGGCACATATAACAGTTGCTCGTTCCAAGGAGGCACTTTTCTAGGTGATTTTCATGTAAGTCTGGTAAGGTTGAGCCTTCTTAGGAGTAAGATCATAAAAGGTCATACATTTCTAGCCACAATTTTCCATCTAGGTCCAGGCTGTGATGCATATTTCATATTGAATTCACTCGCAAATGGTCATTGTTCATGTATCAAACACAAAATCATTGACACGTCCCTTGCTCTTTCAAAAATAAATCTGAAGTGTGGAAATCAACCAGACAGTATTCCTCGCATGACGTAGTCCCTTATCTAACCTGCATGCCATCTAATCGTGTCCACCAGACGTGGAGCATACCGATGGAGCGAATCGAATTTAAATTCATATTTTGTAACCGTATTGGTTCATTGACGGAGTTCCATAAATTTTATATCCGCGTCTCATGGGAATTGTGGGACTAATGGGTGTGTATAATAATTTTCTTGAATGTATCCCCTCCAAGAGTACACCTACATGTCTCACCTATCCGAGCTACAAACTCTCTTATGGTATGCTATTTTAAGTAACTATTTCTAAGTCAAGTTTTAGTCGCACAATTTTAGGATTTTTATTCAAAATAATGCATGAAATTTCAGAGAAATAATATTTGAAAACCAAAATAATAAACAATTTAAAACATTTGAAATCATTCTTTCCTTCTTATAGTCTTTTCTTTGACATATTTGATAGACATTTATCGTTTCATGTCTCATTCTCATCATCATTTAACATAGGCATAAATCTCTTCCTTTCGTAAACATAAATATCTTTTCAATAAAACTCATTTCATGGCCTTTAAATAAAACTCAAGGGGTTACCTGGAGGCGATTTGGATGTGTGCTGACTGTGGATTACCTTCTTTATTTTCCTTTTCATTCTAAATCATCAATGATATCTTTCATGTATCTTTATCATGCACAAATATTAAAATTTTGAAAACGTTTAACTTAGAGTCCGAGGAGGAAAACCCCAACCTCGACTCTGATACCACGCTGTGGCGCCCCAAAAATGGGCGTCACTTTACTTAGGGAAAATCATTTGAGGTTTAAATAGTTTTTACTTAAAGCGATTAAAGCGGAAGACCACATTTATGAAAACACGAGTCTTTTTTTTTTTATATATATACACATATATATTGTTGTATTAAGTGTCTAACCTTGTTTGTGCCTAACTCGTGTTTTACCCACATTTCTAAGCCAAACACTTACTTAAATAAAACAAATCCAAAATTAGGTTAACATGAACATAAGCATGTTATAAATAACTTAATATAATAAGATTTCACTTAGGACAGACCCGTCATACGTGAAATTTTTAATATTAAAAAGGTCGGCACATTATCTTAGCACTTTGAAAAAGTTTTGATTACTGGACCTACCAATGTTTGCAGAATTATGAAACCAAACATTTCAAACAACATTTTAACCTTTCAAAAGACGAACTAGTAGTTTGCAAAAGATTCAACCACTTACCATAGAAAATCATACATAATTCAAAACCAAAATTGGGCAGATTTCCTTTGAAACCTAGTTTTGAGAAAAGGGTTGAAAGGGAGTGTTTGTTCTTCTCTTTCCTTGAAAGTCTCTTGAATCATCCCTGATTTCTTGAATATTTGCTCAAATTGTTGATTGTTTGAGGGGAAATTTTAGAGAGTGGGAGTGAGAACGGAGACGCCGAAAAAGAAAGAGGCCTAGAATGAAAAAGAAAGGCTCTTGGTATTCTGTGTGTTTTATCTTTTTTTAAGCATCTTTTTTTTTTCTTTTTTCTTTTTTCTTTTTGCGTTGAGTTTTTTTTTATATAAGTATTATTATGCAGAATTTTTTATTTAATTATTTAATATTTTATATAGAAGATACACATATATATGCATAAAGATATAATAATTATCAAGATATAGAAATAATCTAATTAAATCCCATAATTAAAAAAAATTATGTAACTAAATAATCAGTGCAAAATATTTTTTGATATATGATCTTTTCTAATTAAATATTGTAAATTTTATTATTACTAAATGTATTATCATTATTATTTAATTTTGTCACAGTTAGATCAAATAAAAAAACTTATCTCTTTTCATTAATTACTTGTGTCGAGTGAGTCACGATCAAGCTCGGTCTCCTCCGTACGCTACCCTGCAAAATCTCTTCAAAACTCCATTGAAAACATTAGCTTTTAAAATTTATAAATTTTAAGCTTGCACGAACTTGAAATAATTCACAACTTTGATATTTAAATAAATAATTAAATTACTTTTAAATATAAAATGAAAGTTTTTGAAAACGGGGTGTTACATATATATATTCCGGCGGTGCACCGTGTACTCATATAGTGCATTTTAAAATTATAATATTTATTACATTAAAAAATACAATTTATTTACATTAAATTGTGTAATTATTAATTAATATGAAAAAATAATTACACGATTTTATATAAATAAATTGTATTTTTTAGTATAACAAGTTGCACGGTTCTAATATGCTCTATGGGTATCTAGTGTACCTGGATGCACATGGAGTTCTATTTATTTTGATTGGCAAATTTTTTTATGAGACTTAATCATTAACATTCATATCTTGTAAAATATTAAATCGTCATTTTCAAATTATGTTCCGTCTCACCATAAAATGGTCTTACCTTGCTCTAATTAGAAATGACCCGTTTGCACATTCATGTCATGTTTGCTACTACATGTCAATTATAAATATTTCTAAATATACCTATTTTTTGGCAATGATTAATACTTACTGTATATTAATCTTGAATAATATTTCAGTTTACAATACATACATGCATTTTTTTGGATTAAATGCAAAAGTGGTACCATGCTCAAAATGATCCTTTTGTGTGTGCGTAAATAACAAAAATTATCCCACAAGAATAATTTTTGCATTTTTTTTATATGAAAACTGTTGAATATATATGTTGATATGAATTTCACATGTGAATTGTCCCATTTTAAAATATTGAAATAATTGATACAAGCTTTCCTTTTTTTTTTTTTTTTTTTTGGAACTGATCGAACCGGGCGTCCCCCGATTTCTACGTGGTATAAGAGCATGGATGATTTTGTCTCTATTTTGCTAGTGAAAGTGATATGAGTATTGAAAGAAGTGAGACTAACTTATAAACTTAGCTGGCTACTCCTCCTACAATAAATTGATTTTAGAATGAAACTTCAATAGCGCGTAGCCACCTTCATTATTGGGTGCGGTTGGTACCGCACCAAACAGTTGTCCCACAATTTCTTTAAAAACGAGTATTATTAATAAGAAAATGGACCACTTTTTGCTATGTCTTTCCTTGTGGGATCACTTAACCCTAATTTTGTACAACTCTCTGGATTTTATTGTGGCACAATAAATCTTCAGGCCCTCGTGATTTTTTATCGTGGTAACTAACTGCAACTATAAATTGACCATGAGTAAAGAAAAAAAAAAGGTGATATAATAACATATTTATTGCATGACATATGAACAATCTAACATAAAATCTCTACAAAACTTGAATGACAGTACAAGGAGATCTAAAGGAGTCAGTGAAAGCCTCAGTATTAGTGCTAACTGTCCGACACTATTTTTGTGAGAACCCTTAAAAATATCTATATTCCATTACATAAACCCTTAAAAATATATATATCTATATTCCTCGATAATATTACCAGTGTTAAAACTTGGTGAACTCATGGGTCTATTTAAAAATTAAGGAGTGTGCATTAATAAGGGCATCAATAGAAAGAATTATACTAAAAAGGTCTCATAACTTTGCACCTTTATTAAAATGGTCCCATAACTATTTACGTTATTTTGGACAATTTTGAGTACACGCGAGGTTAAATTGAAAAAATTGATAATTATGAGACCATCTGAATAAATTAAGGTGTAAAGTTATGAGACAATTTTGATTTAAATCCTTTCAGATATTGATTAAGTTGGCTAGACTGGACGATAAGCTTTATCATGAAAAGAACTCATATTTTTTTGCTTGGTCTATTATCACTGCAAGTCCTCCAATGGCTGCAACAATCATCAATAGAACACCAGCTACTATGCAAATCTGGTTCATTCACATGCCCAATTTATAATTAAAAAAATTAGTTTGTAAGTTAATTCAAATATTGGAGGAAAAATATTAAAATTGAAATGTTGGACAAATGTACCCAATTAATGATCCAAGAGAGGCTCCATTCCTTGGTTTCTTGATTACAGGCCATATGATACAAGGAAGCTGAAGAATGATTATACAATTGTATGTTAAAATAAAGAGACTTGTATGAACTGCCCTTTGGTAATATTTTCTTGTTTTAACAGTAGTACTTTTAGAAAAGATAAGTTACGTACTTTCCATTATAAAAGAATTTCGTTTATAACAAGAGAATAATGATATGTAATTAACCGGGAAAATTTCATTTTACGTCCGGTAAGTTCGGCCCATTCCAAAATAAATCTTTTATTTTCCGCTTTATCATTTTTGGTCCTAGGGTGTACGATTTTCATCCTTTTTTGACCAATTTTGGTCCTTTTCCATTGGAAATTTTAAAGTGACCGGAAATCCACATGTTTTGCTCACGAGTGCAATTAATTGGGGATTCCAGCCAATTGTCCAATTTTCGTCATTTTTAGTCTAATATTCGTCCTTTATGTTTATTTATATTAACAATCTATAAATTGTGTAAATTATATTAAAAAATATAGATAAAAACCAGTCTTACAAAATATGTGGTTGGTGCAAACGCGAATCCTCCAAAAAATCCAAGAAGCCCGTTAAAGAAAGGGAGCGTGATGGCGACAAACATTGTAAAAGCTGAAATCAATCATGAACCAGAAATATAACTAAAGTATGGTTTCAAAAAAAAAAACCTTTCTGAACGTATCAATTAAGTCGCCTCAAGATTATAAACACAAGAGTTAAAGAATAAATTACGAACTTCCTAATTTGAAGGCAATTAGTTGAACTGAAAATGCATTCTATCTTCGTACATATATACTCACCCACATACGTATTCCGTGCAATAAAGCGTAAATACCAACTGGGCTTGAACCTTAATTTCTTCACAAGAACTGCTTCAATCATGTCAAAAACAGGCATTGCGTAGATCTGCCCTACTCAAAGCAAACACAATCAAGTGTTACATATGTATTCATAAAAAAAAAAAAGTGTTACATATGTAATGATATGGAGCTCAATGCTGGGTTTTTTTTAAGGAACAAATAATTGTATAAACTATATATGTGCTTATGACATGTTTGCTATGTGTGCGTGATAAGTTGAGATACATGTTTAAAATTGGGCATGAGCTAAGTTACAGGACGATTCTTGATATTAACTCGGTTGAACATTAATAACGGGAAAAATATATAAGTCGGCACCAAGAAAATATTTAAGGTGCATTTGATTCCATATTAGCCATGGCGATGAGCCATGTAGGTTTGTTTAGCGAGATGAGAATGTTTTCATCTACCGAGTTGCCAAACACCCAATATCCAATGAGACCAACTGGGAAATAGCAAAGGCATACAATTATATATGCACCAATCACTCCCCTCCACATAGGCACCTTCGAAGGCCTGTGCAGTGTGGATGGCATGGTCGATTGAATCTCCATAACACATTGTGCCCTGAATACACGAACGCAATGCTTCCAAAAGCGTTCATCAAGTTAAAGACAATATCGGATTCAGATGCATTCTTCGAATTATAGCCATACTCTACATTAGGTTGCACGCTTTTGTTGCCTGAAGCTCCCCACGCTATTGTAGAGTAACTTCAAAATGGCGGAGAGACGTGTAATGTCAGACAAATTCAAATTAAACATTTCTATATGTAAGCTCAAAGTTAAAAAGTTTTATGAGAAAAAAAGAATTGGTCCCATAACTTTTTACTGTCCAATTTTCGTCCAAAAAAATTAATTGTTCAATTTTAGTCCAATAACTTCACAACAACATAGGGTTTTTTTTTTTGTCAGACGGATCCAGAATAGAATATACATGTGTGTGTGTATATACAGGTAAATATTCATTTTGGTCCTATAACTTTGAATGAATATAATACTGAAATATTTTCAGTTAAAACATTTTAAATTAATTTACAGATTTTCAGGTTTAATTAATTTCAATTGATATATATTTTTTAATTTTATATACTCTCTCCTTCCCGTGATCACTTGCAAACTTTCTTTATCCGGACTTTCCAAGATAACTTACACACTCTTAAAATAGAAAGTCTTTCATAAATCTCACACTCGCAATATCTTCAATTTTACACAAAATGCCATTACTTTTTGGCCCATATATACTTACAATTCAACCGGGAAAAATATTTTTCTAGGACAATAACTTTAGGGGGATTTTATTTTAAGGACAATAATTCTACGAACTCGGAAATGTAGGACAATATATTTTAAAATATGTAAATATATGACAATATGTTTTAAAATCTATAAATGTAGGACAATTGAGCCCAATAAATCTAAATCGGGCTGACATGTCATATGAGAATCGGACTCGATTGTCTTAAATTTACAAATTTTTTATGTCATAATTTTATAAATTTTAAAACACATTGTCATATATTAACTAGTTTTAAAATATATTGTTCTACATTTCCAAAACCGTAAATTATTGTCCTTAAAACACAACCCCCCAAGTTAATGTCCTTAAAAAATAAATTATTCCCCAATTCAACGAACTACTTTACTTTATACATACAAGTTTACAAAATAATCCCTCAAAATCCTACTCATTACTCAACTTTCTAAACTTGTATGCCTACCAAAGGGTGCAAAAGTTAATTCGGGATGGAGAGAGTAATTTATAGATATTTTTCTAATGTTTTCTTTTTTAAATATATTTCAAATTTATATTTATTTTTATTGATTTTAAATATAATTTTTAAATTATATGAATAACACTTTAAAGATATTATTTGAATTTATTTATTATTTATTATTTTTTAATTATTTATTATACTTTTTAAATTCTTCATTCGTCCTTCTTATTTTTATAATTTTTATTTTTTATGTTAAAAATATATATAAAAGGATTAAAATTGGACAAAAAATATAAAATGGGCTCCAATTCATCAATTTGGCCAGAAATCAACCACCGCATGTGCGATTCCCGCGACAATTAGATTTTCCGATTTTAAAGGACAAAAAATGGTCATAGGTGCACTAAAGTAGAGAAACAAGAAAGGTAAATGACTAAAATTAAATTCACCCTAAAGCTACATGATCAAAATGGATATTTACCCTACATATGCTTTTGATATGGATCCCGATAGTGAGTTTCTTATAGAGTGCAACATCAGCATAGGCTATTTGTACCATGCTTCAGTGTACAAGCTAGTGTTTAATGGTGATTATGGACTCCATAAGAAGGCCACCATCGAGTTCCAAAACATTACTGTCTCTATATATAAGGACACGAGTGAAGCGATCGATACCTCAACGACATGACTGCTGCAGCTAGAGATACCGCAGAGATAGAGTGGAAGTTTGGTAGCTGAGAAAGTAGAAAGTGGGGAGAGGCAAAAATCATGATAAAATAAGTGAGTTTGATTTCCTTGCAATCCTTGCAGACCAATTTTTGGAATTTCTGTAGGGATTTTCCAGCTGTGATCATATAAACAATGTCTACTCCAATTTCAACAATCAGCTGTTGGGGTACAACAATCCACAAGCCAAGCTTTTTACCAAAAGCATGTTGCCCTAACTCATGGTATCTGTTGAAACGCTTCCCCAGTACCATTTCATGCATCTCTACCATTTGCCATAAAGTGTAGAGAGTTATCATCCAAGAAATTACGAGCACTGTTATTCCTGGACCCCCAACAATTCAGATAAACATAAAATGTGAAAAACTTGTGTGAACACGAGTTCACGTGAACTTTTTTTCTTTAAGCATCACTGTCACGCATATGAAGTGTCACTGTTCAAAAATCAAGCATTTTTTAGCAATGACACTTTGTATGCATAATATAATACATATGTATGGTTCAATGCACTCTTTGAAGAAAGTTGAGGAAGAAGTTATTACCATCCTAATTTAGTGAGTGCGTAAGGGAAACTGAGGACTCCAGCTCCAACCATAGCAGTAACATTGTGAAATGTCGAATATCACCATTTTGCACTTCTTTCTGAATTTATTGGCAGCCAATTATCTATTGCCTTCTCTTCTGCCGTCTTCTCATTTTCCTATATGTATTTATGTGCAATATATTGGAAAAATATATGATAAATAGGAAATTGTGCATGATTTTAGTTATTTAGGATGTGATTATAATCGCCTATCGGCACATTTATGTTATATATTTCAATTTATTTATTTCTTGTATAATTTAGTGAATTTTAGAGTACTATGAATCAAAGAGAGTGAGATAATTCCATTTTGAAGATATAAACTACAGCAAACACGTTTCATCATATATCAATAAAGAGGTCATACGAAGAGAGAATTGAAGGTAAAGATCAAAGACAAAGAATGGACAAGAGATTGAAGATGTACTAATTCCAAAGATGTTTGAACTCACATTCCTATTTTATATGTCGAATAATATTTTTTTAGGCCAATAGCTTTTGTGTGGTGTGAGTGTGGTTGTGGGGTGTGTGTGTGGGGGAGGGGGGTATTTTAAGGAAAATAATTTTACGGGCTTCTAAATGTAGAACAATATGTTTTAAATATGTAAATATAGGACAATATGTTTTAAAATCTGTAAATGTAAGAATTGAGCTTGAATAAGCCAAATCAGACTGGAATTTTGCAAGATTGTCCTAAAATTACAAGTTTTGAAAACATTGTGTCCTATATTCACTAGTTCGTAAATCTGTAAATGTAGAATAATCATGCAATTCACATGATTTTTCAGCCATTCGAGCTCGATTGTCCTATATTTATAGGTTTTAATTAAAACATATAGTCCTACATTTTTAATCACGTAAAACTATTGTCCTTAAAACACAACCTCTTTAATTTAATGACCTAAAAAACATTTTCCCCTGTGTTTGAATATCTGACTTAGCTTGACCATCTATACATAGTATATTATTAGAGCACAATTGCTAGTTCATAATTCGTAATTTGAATTTGTTGGGAGTTTATGACCATTGGAAGCAATTAATACTTCTTCTATTAGGGTAATATAATTAATAATTTAATCGAATTAAACTTAGAAAAGTGTATATATTGTTCGGCTAAAAACTAAAACGAGTTTTTGCAAAGGTTATTGAGTATATTTAATATATTTAAAGGACGAAAATCGATAAGCAAAGCTTGTTGTTTATTTAGGGCAACGACCCTAAAAAGGGTAGAGTGAACGTTGCATTTTATTGTACAATAATTGGAGTTGAGGAACACTGTTGAATGTTGAGTGAAGCTTTTGAAATGATTGAAGTCTTATTTTTGATTTTATTTTCTGTATTACATTTAATTAAAATATAATAATATAAATTTCTATCATGATATATCACAGAAGAAAGACAACGGCCACATATAATCACTTATCTTTCAGTGAAATTATTATTTAAATTGTATAAGAAAATAAAATAAAATACAAGAATCACTCTCACAACGAAAGCAATAGAACGACGGTAAAAATTCTATCCGGGAGAATTTGCCTTGATAGACAAGTACATAGCTTAGACAACGAATATATTAACATTAAACAACGGATTTAAGAATATTCATTGTCTACACTTAAAAATAAGGAATAATTACTATTAGGTACAAAATTTTGAAAAAACTTACTAATAGGTACAAACTTCTAAAAAACTTACTACTAGGTACAAAATAATTGCATATATGCAGTCAAAGTTACACCGAATATGCAATTTTATCCAACATGTGCAATCATAAGCAATCTTTTTATGTAGCTAGTAGTAAGTTTTGATCTGTCAATTGTAGTTATTAGTCATCCTCCCTTAAAAAAAGTATATACATATATATATATATATATATATATATATATATATATATATATATATATATTGTCTATCATCATTTTTAAATGAGTGAGCTAGTTAATAAGTTTTAATTGCATGGAACTAAATTAACTTAACCCCCTATTCGTTTCACCCTATATATGTTTCTTTAATTCATACCACTAAAAAATATATAATTTAATTAACGAGAGAATTAACGAGGGCGAATAACCCTTATTTACTACTACCATGAGTTAACTAGTAACGTAATACGAGATTTATTTTTGTGTGCCTCGACTGATAGCAGGTTCAACATACAAGAGGATAGCATCGTCGATCGATCCTTCTAAAATGTACAATATTATCACATAAAAATTAAGTCACAAACCCTCCCGTGAAATTTATTCATAGCTACTATGAAACTAGTATAAACTAATAATATTATGATCTTAATAATTTATAAGTGTAATAATATAAGTTGATAAGTGTAGTGATATTAATTTAATTTATAATAGTATAAATTTTATACCATGAACAAGTTTAATCCGAGACTTACTCTAATAAAGTACGAATATATACCATAAGAAAACGTCAGAGGAGATCATTGACCTTTTCACGAGAGGCTACCTTAGGAGATATATATTCATATATTTATTTTCATATAGCAACAAGCTAAAATGTTAATTCAAGATCCTACAATTAGATTTAACTTTGCATCAATTTAAAGAGTCTCATGTGTAGAGATCGACTTACAATTTCAGAATTGTAGACCTTCTTATCATCAAAAGGAAATCTAGTTCCCATCGTTGGTTACCGGATGTCGAAGTGAAAATAGAAAGAAAATTAATTTGGGGAAGATCAAGTTCAGAAAACCCAGAGAGAAATGAATTAATATAAGTGCAGGAAATTAAAGTTGACAAAGTGCAATATTAAAAGCTTAATGTGTACCTATTTAAAAAGAATTTAAGTACAATATTTGAAATTAGAGTATTCCAAGAGAAAATTCTATGAAAGTGATTGAGGAGATGTATGTCATTTTCTTAATTGTTTAGAAGTTGAACATAATTAAAAACTAACGGAAGATACACCAGCGACAAAGACCTTATTTGGATTGGGGTAATTACTAGCAGGTACAAAATTTTGAGAAAATTTACTGACAGGTATAAATGAGATTGCATATACAGTCAAAATTGCATTTGAAAGTGCAATTGTACCTACATATATGCAATCATTTTGTACCTGCTAGTAAGTTTTTTTTAAAAATGTACCTATCAATAATTTTTCTATTTGGATTCTTATGTACATAGTCTTCTTCAAGGAAAATTCCAAGAAACTCTCTCTTCTCTATTCCAACATTGTAAATATTCATTTCGGAGGCACACTTGCGTGAGACTGTCTGTTGGAAAATTTGTAGTTTTGATGGAAGTTTAAAATCAGATAGTGTAATAGGACCAGTCAGACTTGTTAGCTGACTGATGAACTAGATATCATACTAGGATGACCAGCTGAGATGTATAGACAGCTGATGTAACAAGATAGACCACATATTGAGGGGGAACTCAATATGCAGAAGATCAGAAGATCAGAAGACCTACATCAGAATAAGAAGAAGGCGAGTCTGCAAGTTGCGCTAAGATAACCTGCATCAGAAGGACTAAATAGGTAGACTGATAAGTTTTTGAATGATCAGGTCAGCTCAAGTCAAGTGACCACCAGAAGATCATCAAGACATACGGTATTCATCAGACACGAAGAAAATCAAACTAAGTTGGTAAATCAAACACTGAATAAGTGTACTTGATAACCAATGAGAGAAAGACACGTATGTACGGAGCTGACATTGCAGGACAAGGCGCTTCAGAGTTAAACGGCTAGAAAGGACAAGCTTGCATGCTTTCGGTCATACCGCTCCTGAAGCACGTCAAATCCGTCTGCAAACCTACCTTAAATAGACCAAAATTCGAATTGCTCTCCAACGGCTAGTTCGATTTCCTGCCTATAAATATGGGATCAAACCTTCAGAGTAAGGTTACGGAAATTATTCACAAGCAAAAAGCTCTCAAGATTTCCGTAAGAAGAACACAAGCTCAAGATTATTTCTTAAGTGTTCATCCCTTAAGTTCTTAGCAGAATACTTATCCTCTAGCTCTTGGCTACTTAGAAGATAGGATAGTATTCCAGTTGGAACAAAACAATTCTTACCCAAACACTGTTAGGTTAAGTTTGTTATAGCAAGATTTCTATCAAGGGTTTCTAGATTAGATTTCTGGGATTGGTTGAGTGTGAACTCGTTAAATATCTGTTGGTTGTACTGTGTTGGACTAACACAATAAACTAAGTTCAAGTTGGTTAAGTTGGTGCCCCTACTGATAGGGAAGAGTGGACGTAGGACAAGTTGTCCGAACCACTATAAATCTGTGTGTATCTATCTTGCTTTACACATCTGCACAAAACTTGTTATTTGCATGCATATTCTGTACCTAGATCAGATTAGCACCAAGCTACTGATCTGATCAGTTTGACATTTTAGTCAACTGATCCGAACTGTTGGCCAAAATCTCATTTGAGTAAAACTGGTTTTCTACACGGGTTAACTTATCTTCCGCACCATCAGTTAAGTTGATAGACGTCGAACTGATCTATCTACCGGATCAGTAAGTCGGATATCAGTCCAAACTGATTCACATCGCACTCTGATCAGACATACGTGCAAACACATCTGATCCACGAAAAAGTTTTTAAAGTCTATTCACCCCTCCCCTCTAGACTTCAACCCTCACTGAAACCCGTTCGGGACCTACACTGTCTCACGGTGAGATGGAGTGTAATTTAAGTATTGATACTTTGGGAGGGATGAATGTTGATTGTGCATGAGAACATCTCATATGAATTTTTGTCTTAATTCTTTGATATCAACCCCACAAGTACGTGTTAAATTGTCTACTCCTTTTCAGAAACTATAAAGGAGAATTCAACTCACAAGTGAAGGGGTATAGAGAAGTAATATAAATGAATTAATTCTACATCGATATCTCTACAAGTTCAAAATTTTAAATGAGAATTGAATTCTTTCGGAAAATAATGCATGCCTAACATATATGTATAAATGGGTAAATTGCAGAAGTGGTCCATGTGAATTTTTTAATTGCAGTTTTAATTTCACGGCCTTTTTTTGTCCTTTTTTTTTTGTAGAAATGATCTCATTCGATTTTTATTTAACAATTTTGGTCCCAAGAGAATTTCCGAAAAACAAATTTAAAAAAAAAATTAATTTGGATTTTTGCTTGTAAGATATTATGGGACCATTTTTATTAAAAAAATGTACCATTTCCATGGGGTAAATTCACATAGGAAAACTTCCACCCCTTGTATAAATAGATTATTTATTAATCTTGTCATGTATAAATAGGGAAAACAATTTAGCACGGTAAATTTAGGGGTGTAGTAATTTAAGGACTGAAATTTTGCGTACTGGGAATTTAAGAACCACAAGCGGATGTATTACCAGGCAAGGCAGAGCAAATGCCTTGCCTGGAATTTGGACACGAAATACCTATTATACCCTTAATGATAATGAAAAAAAAAAGCAAGAAATAGAAATTAAGTGTCCTCAGTACGTAATACGCGAAAACCCTGAAGCAGAATATAAACAAAAGACAAAGTCTAGTATGAAGATTTTCATACATGAAAAAACTTTAATTTACAATCAAATTCTATAATTGGTGAAGGTAAGACAAAATTGAGTGGTTCATGTTTCACTCGACCCAAGTGATTCATGGTTCACCCGGCCCGAATAGATCATAATTTAGGGTTTATTGTTTTGTGTTTAAGGTGTAGATGGTTGATTTAGGACAATTTTATTAGGGCAATTTTATGTATTTTCATACAAGAAAATTTTCACACTAGACCTGCTCTAAACAAAAACACCGCTGCACTATTCCTCTCGTCGCTCAAACACGAAACAAAACACCAATACAATACACCATCAAAATTTTGAAACCTCGAGATTCTAGGCATAAGCACAGTTCGCACAAGGTATTTTTTTTAATTCAAGTCCTAAAATCTTTTGAATTTTGAAATATCTAATTAAGAAAAAATTAACCCTAATTTATAGAGTTATTGTATGAAGATTTGATATAATTTCAATATAATAGTTAGAGCTTGAGAAGTTCATGATGAATAGATGATGGCAGTATGTATAACTAGGATAAAGAAATACTTTTTGGCTTTTAGCAAATAACAATTGCAATTTCCATGATTTTGGGTATCTTTCACATTTGTTTTAGACTTTTGGCGTGATCTGCTATGTTGATTGAAGATTTGAGGTGGTTCTCTATGCATCGCCGTTTTCTGCAATTTCTTTCTGGATGTTTGGGTTTTAATTAGGCCATTTTTTTATTGGATTTTGTTTTAGCTATTAGTTGGGCTTTTGTTTGTTGGTTTATTTTTAGGCCTTGGGCCTTTTATTTTGGGTTTTTTTGTTGTTCTTAAATTGGGCTTATGTATTTTTTTTAGACTGCTGCTTAGTGTTTAGTATTCTGTCTAATGTTATTTTAAAATTTTGCTATTTGTATTGGGCTTATGTATTTTTTTTAGGGCTGCTGCTTAGTGCTCAGAATTCTTGTCTAATGTTATTTTTAAATTTTGCTATTGCAGAGTTATGTCCATTCGCAAGTATTTTCTTAAAGTTGATAAACAATTGCCCTCATCTGATGTGATTCCACAAAGCAGTGTGCTCAATATGCCAGTAAACATTGTCGATACGCCAACGAATATTGCTTCTTCACAACATTTCAGTGAACTACCACAAAGTCCAATTCATGAAAATTCTGATTTGCCAGAACTTCCATCAGATCCAGGTAAAAGACCTCAAATTACTGATTATAATCCTAATATTCGTGAAAGAGTGCGAAGAAATTATTATTTCAATGGTGCTCTTGTATGTTACTGTTAGTGTCCTAGAGACAATCAATTGTAAGGACATAATCCTCAGATAATATTCAGTGTTGGTTTAATATTATTGTTTGTTTAATATTAAATGTATGGCATTACACTTATTAGAATATTATGTTTGATTGTTTGCATTTGTTCTTATTTGTGTTCCCTTGAATCATTGTTGTCATTGAGTGAGTGAGAACTCAGATGACCTAAGCATGATTCTCAAATAGCCCAATGACCGCACTGTCGAGGTGCGACAAAAATAAATATAATTACCCAGACTATCCTACTAGCTTGTAGCAGTGATAAGTACGGGATCGATCCACAGGGAGCACGGAATTGTAATTATGCCAATTGACGAATTAATGAGACAACACACAAAGGGAGGGGGGGGGGGGTTGGTTTGGAATTTTATAACTAAAAGGGAGATTAACAGTAACTAACAAATATAACCAAACAATTAAAAATAATTATACTAAAGATTTAATGGATGAAATCAAGGAAAAATAAATACCCCAACTCACGGATCATTCATTCCCCATGTTAACACGACCACTTTAATCTCGACGTTCACTTTATTTATTTTCAAGATTAGTGCCCCTCAGGGATCAAAAGCGCTTCGATTTCCTGGTCCTATCCCTTAAATATTTAATTGAAAAGAAGTCCCTTCAAGAAAACCTTTCTAACTAAGCAGTCCAGGTTAGCCCATGGATTTAACCCAATTAAAAGCATTAAACCCTAGGATAGAGAGCAAACAGATTCCCAAGTACACTTAGCGCGACCCGTAAGAACCTGGTTTAATTCACCCTAGTGAACCCACTAGTTTTTACCAAGAGTCTCCACATATAACAATTACACGGATTACATGCTTAGACTTAACAAGCATATTTAAACAACTAACCTAGATGACCAATCTAAATCAATTAATTTAAACACGCAAGAATTTCAAACAGATAAACTAAACAACCCCAAAAGAACAAATATCGTAAACATCTCGATTAAAACATTAACATTAACATGGGTTCAGAAATTTCCGGAGTTGGGATAAAAGAGTTTAGCCTCTCAAAGGCATACTAACTACGCAAGAGTTTAATACGAATATAACTAAAGGTAAAAACAAACTCGAACGATCTCATTCTTGCTCTGCAATTATTTCAGCCGCCACTTTGGCTTGATTAAGTGGTAGTATGTATATAGTTAAGGCATGGGCCCACTTTTCCTCCCTTCAAGTCGGCTGAAACAGCCCAAGTATCTCCTCCATAATTATCCAATCAGATGTTTCTATAGATATATCTTGACCAAATCTTTTCCTAATCACACAACTTGGACCAAATCTTTTCCAAATTAATAACACTCGTTGGTTTCCTTCTTCTCAGCTTCTGGAACATGGGCCTGCACTGGGTCGGCCAGTGTGGGCCTTTGTTACACCATTGGCCCAACAACTCTTTCCGCAAAAATCACCTAAAGACACTTAAAAACACCCAAGTCGATCAAGTGCGGAATTATAGGATCAAAACACAAATTAGTAATCCAACATGTCATTCTAACATGAACGAGCTCAATAAATTGTACTCTGTCGTATTAAAAACATGCACATTTTACTACCTATCAAATACCCCCACACTTGAACTTTTGCTTGTCCTCAAGTAAAAACACATCAAACGAGCGACAATGGAGAAGCCAAGGAATTCACTCAGGTCCTTTCAACACACACAAAACATGATACTCAAGCAAAGTAGCAACTCACAAAGCTCCGACTAAGTTTAATGCAATAAGGAATCATGAATTTTCGAAGGTTTTCACTCAAGTTCCAAGATTATATACGATAGGTCCTTAACTCATTGATTCATTCAGCCCCTCACCATACTTTGACCCCTCATCACACACTCCATCTAACTTAGGTAGTTTCGACAAACTCTGCAACCTAGTGTACCCCCTATCCCCTTATTTTCCCAAGGTCTGCAGCACCACTCTACTTTTTGGGTTTTAGCTCTAATTGTTTCCGACTACGAACGTTCGAACCCCCGAAAGTAGGCAGCTGTCTCAGCACCCATTTTTTTTTCTTTTTATTTTAAAACGCAAGGCCGCAACTTCACTCCATCGTTAGGTTTTAGCTCGCAAAAAGTTTTATTTTTTTATTTTTTTATTTTTTTATTTTTTTTATTTTTTGAAACGAGCCCCTAAAAATGGGCAGCTGTACCGGCCTTTTGTTTATCACACAATTCTTCAACTACTCCTTTACTCCTTACCACAAAATTATTCCAACCTTAAGGGGTACACTATGCATGCATCATTCATCAAACCAACTAATTAGATTACTTCAAATACAAGGGATCAAAGCACGACTTAGCACTACACTCATCAATTCACCAATTACTATCATATACTCAAATGGACTCCCTTATGAAACCTTCAACTATTCACAACTTCCACATGCATTAATCAAAGAAAATTTAACCAAAACTTCAGAAAATACCACAAAGTTATCCTATCACGCTTATAACTAACACTCGACTCATCATTGCGACTCAACTTCTCCATGCACAACCAAAAATATATATCAATGCCTCTTCTCCCACACTTAATATGTTGCTTGTCCACAAGCAACAAAAACAAATATGAACAAGGAAGAAAAGACAAGATAAGGAAGAGTATCACCAGATAAACTGGAGAGTGTAGGAGCTACTAGTAATCCATAATTCTCAATCACTTCAAGCATGGGAGAGCCTATAACAAAACTGAGAAAGACACACGAAGAAGACAACCAAAAAGGAAATAAAAAAAAAGAAAAAAAAGAACAAAATAAAATACGGGCTGCCTCCCGTAGAGCGCTTTTGTTTTACGTCTTTTAGTTCGACGACCAACATCCATCTTTCACGTGATAGGAGTGAAGTAGTCCTTTCGATCAAATATCAATTTTTGTAGACGAACGGTACTTCCTCCCATCATGATCTTCTCGTTCCCCTTCAATTTGCGCTTGTTGGTGCAAAGCTCCTTAAGAAATTTAGCGTATCTCGGAATTTGAGTTATTGCCTAAAGCAACGGATGTTGATTTCCACTTTTCGGAAGACGTTGAGAACCTGTTTCTCCTTGTCTGCCTTCAATGCTTGCTCAACCCTACAAGGAAAAGGTAAAGCAGGAGTATAATCGAACTTAGGAATTGAATCACTAACCTTTTTATCACTAAGTTTTGGATTCTGCCCGACACTGGGTGATCCAATGTCCCACTGTCCAGAGTTCTGCTCCCCACTGGGTAGTCCAGTATTGTTTTGTCCAGAATATTTTTCTTCGGTTTCTTCAGCTGGAGTTAGTGAATTGGGCTTCTTGACTTTGTCCAGTTGCTTTCCACTCCTCAACTTGACAGCGTTCACGTTTTTCAGATTAACTTCGGGCTGGGATGGTAGTTTCCCACTGTTTTGAGCTTCTAACCAACTGACAGCACTGGCAAGTTGACTCATTTGCATCTCCAAATTCTTGACAGTGGAAGCGGTGTTTTGTTGGAGTTGAGTCATGCTTTGCTGCATCTGTTGCTGGAATTGCAAGGATTGGGTGGTAAGGAGTTTGATCAACTCCTCTGTGGATTTCCCGGAATTTTCCACTGGTGCCTTGACTTGATATTGGCTTCTCTGTTGCTGTGGCAAATTGTTGTCCACCGGTTGAGGATTCTGCTGATTCCCATACCTAAGATTAGGATGATCTCTCCAAATTGGGTTGTACGTATTCGAAAAAGGGTCATACTTCCGCCCTTGGAAATTTCCCATGGCGTTAGCATGCACCTCATTCTCCTCCAAGTACGGGGTTGGGGCTCCACCTGTAGCAAGTTGTCTCACAAAAGCAGTCAGTTCAGTTAATTGATCTTTAATGGAAGAGCCACTTACCGTTTGTACCGGGGTTGCTAGTGTACTTCTTTGACTGAACTGCTGAGTGTTTGCTTCCAAGTTCGAAATGAGCTCTCGGGCTTGTGTTGGTATCTTATAAGTAAGAGCACCTCCACTTGCAGCATCCACTAAACTTCTATCGGTGAGGGTTAACCCTTCACAAAAGTAATCGATCGAAGTTTACGACGTAAACGACATTGAGTAGCCCAATTAATCATTGAGAATCATGAATTTTCTTTTGCAACTAACAGAAAAACGAGTTGGGGGGGAATCGAGACTAGACAATTACTAAAAAAAACGCACGAAAACTCAGAAATATAACATAAAATAAAATCCCACAAATATCTAACAAAAGGCACGAATATAATTCCTCTGCTCCCCGGCAACGGCGCCAAAATTTGACAGCACTGTCGAGGTGCAACAAAAATAAATATAATTACCCAGACTATCCTACTAGCTTGTAGCAGTGATAAGTACGGGATCGATCCACAGAGAGCACGGAATTGTAATTATGCCAATTGACGAATTAATGAGACAACACACAAGGGGGGGGTTTGGTTTGGATTTTTATAACTAAAAGGGAGATTAACAGTAACTAACAAATATAACCAAACAATTAAAAATAATTATACTAAAGATTTAATGGATGAAATCAAGGAAAAATAAATACCCCAACTCACGGATCATTCATCCCCCATGTTAACACAACCACTTCAATCTCGACGTTTACTTTATTTGTTTTCAAGATTAATGCGCCTCGGGGATCAAAAGCGCTTCTATTTCCCGGTCCTATCCCTTAAATATTTAATTGAAAAGAAGCCCCTTCAAGAAAACCTTTCTAACTAAGCAGTTCAGGTTAGCCCATGGATTTAACCCAATTAAAAGCATTAAACCCTAGGATAGAGAGCAAACAGATTCCCAAGTACACTTAGCGCGACCCGTAAGAACCTGGTTTAATTCACCCTAGTGAACCCACTAGTTGTTACCAAGAGTCTCCACATATAACAATTACATGGATTACATGCTTAGACTTAACAGACATATTTAAACAACTAACCTAGATGGCCAATCTAAATCAAGTAATTTAAACACGCAAGAATTTCAAACAGATAAATTAAACAACCCCAAAAGAACAAATATCGTAAACGTCTCAATTAAAACATTAACATGGGTTCAGAAATTCCCGGAGTTGGGATAAAAGAGTTTAGCCTCTCAAAGGCATACTAACTACGCAAGAGTTTAATACGAATATAACTAAAGGTAAAAACAAACTCGAACGATCTCCTTCTTGCTCTGCAATTATTTCAGCCGCCACCTTCTTGCTTCTGGAATCAACGTCTCCTTTGGCTTGATTAAGTGGTAAGTATATACTTAAGGCATGGGCCCACTTTTCCTCCCTTCAAGTCGGCTGAAACAGCCCAAGTATCTCCTCCATAATTATCCAATCAGATCTTTCTATAGATATATCTTGACCAAATCTTTTCCTAATCACACAGCTTGGACCAAATCTTTTCCAAATTAATAACACTCGCTGGTTTCCTTCTTCTCAGCTTCTGGAACATGGGCCTGCACTGGGTCGGCCAGTGTGGGCCTTTGTTACACCATTGGCCCAACAACTCTTTCCGCAAAAATCACCTAAAGACACTTAAAAACACCCAAGTCGATCAAGTGCGGAATTATACGATCAAAACACAAATAAGTAATCCTACATGTCATTCTAACATGAACGAGCTCAATAAATTGTGCTCTTTCGTATTAAAAATATGCACATTTTACTACCTATCACCCAAATCGAGAGTGTAGTGAGATCTCACTTACTACGAGATATTAGGTATCTCATGGTGGATGCACAAATACCTTAGAGGGTATTGATATACCCATCCGAGTAACCGTAGGGAAAAACATATCTTTGAGATTTGTTTTGCAAGATTAGTAATTATCTTCCTAATAAAGGTTGCTTACAATTTAAGTCAATCTCTCCTTATATATATATGACATCTTGGGATTCATTATTTACAACAACTACCACAAGAAAACTTAGTTTCTCCATAAAATCTAGATTAGGAATTTTCCTAGCAAATTCCGTCTCACATTCAATCGCTGGCAAATCTTTGCAGATCTGTTCACGGGGATTACGTGGATACCGTAGTTGAGAAATCTGCTATCGAATTTCTGTAAGATTTCTCGTTATGATTATTGTAATCATTTATGCAATTATATGTTCGTTGTTGGTGAATTGTTTATTTTCGCTGCACATGTATTACGTGTTTACTTGCCTCTAAATTCCAACAGTGGTATCAGAGCTCAGGCTCTTTATTATAATTGCTTTTGGTTTTAAAATTAATTTTTTTTTTTAAACCATAGGGGCACAGTTATTAGAACCGAACCCCCTTTTATTTTATTTGGGATGCTCGGTTTCCTCACTGTGTTCGTCCCCAACCCAGAAATTAGGGTTTCGCAAAGTGGGAATCCGTCGCTATACTCCTCCGTCCCACGTCCGGCGTCGCTAAAGACAGGTGCTAGGCGCCGTGCCTCGCGATGCGTGTAGAAGCCCGCGGTGTTCCGTCGCGATTTGTGATTTCCGCTGCGATGTGCGACTCCCGTCGCGATTCGCCCTCCTTGGTGTCGTATCCTTTCACGGTGGTGCACTTGAGTGGTTTTTCGAGACCTGGCCGATGTGTCTATCTCGATGCACTTTAAAGCGGTGTGCCATGGGAATCGAGACGACTCAGTAGCGGTGCACCGCTATTCCGTTTGTCTCTCTCGATGCGCCCTGGTTTTGAACCAGACCGAGCGAAGTCTCACAGCTCCGCTCGCCTCCTTTTTGCTCCGCACTCGTTCATGGCAGCGAGTCGCCCGCACGCAGTGCGTGGCAGCGGAGACTCATGCCTGTTCATTTGGCTGTGCTCGTTTGGTTTCGACGTTGTGTTCTTCGAATTGAAATCTGGACAGTTTAATTATTTTTCTGATTTTGTTCGATTAATTGGGACTGAATTGTTTGGATTAATTTGATGTTGATTCGATGTTTGATGATACTGATTAATCTGAAGTTTGGATAATTTGGGTGTTGGTTTCGGCTTGGATCTGATACGGAAAGGGTGATGACTTAGGAGGGCTGTTTTGCAAATTCGATTTGAGACAGGCCCTCCAGTGCAAATTTTAAAAATTGCACCTGAGCCCCGAAATAAAATAAATTAAAATAAATGGAATTTTATAAAAATTAAAATCTAAAATTTAAAATTTTGGTTGGACCAAAAACAATTAATTGGATTAATTGTATTTTAATAATCTTAAAAATTGAGACTTTAAAATTGGACTTAAAGTTCATTTTCGAAAGGATTTATTAAAACCCACTGTTAACTTGTTTAATCGTTTAAATTAGTTAACTCGTATTATAGTCCGCATTATAACTGTTTGGGTAGGCGGCGCCCAATAATTGTTGGACCGTATTAAATGCTTAGGTTGACGGCGCCCAAAAATTTGTTAGTTCGTATATATCATGTTTGGGTAGGCGGCGCCCGTAATTGCTCAAATGTGACTTAGATATCATGATGGATCTCGATTAAGCAATTAATACCACGCCTTTAAAAACGTTCCTCACTAAAATATGGTTTCCTCATTAATTTGATAAGATGTCTTCCGTCAAAGTTAAAAGTAAACTGGAGATTTCGTTCCAATGAGTACTTAAAGACCCTCGTCTTTTTCTCAGATCTACATCTAACGGGACTTTTATAGGGACATGAAATGTCGCCGCTTGATGGTTGTAAATCAACTTAACTTTGTTTCGCTAGCCCTCGTGGGGAACAAAGGGTAAGTGACATCAGTCGAACTAGGTTCGACAAACTAGGAGTTGCATTTTTTGCAATTAGTTTGGAGACCTACCAGTTATGCTATTGTAATTATCAGCCCTCGTTGGGATTATGGTGGTAGTAATGTGGATCCTAGTCCATTAAGATTTATATTAGATATAAATTCGTACTTTTTCGATGAGGTCGTTAACTATGTGAAAATAATGGAAACAAAATTAATTTAAAGGCCATATTTATTTTGAGTGATGAATATTGATCATAGGAATTATGTGTTTTAATTCCCGTTTTATTTTATTTCTCTAGAATTTTTTAAATGAATAACTTGTCATTGAGAAGCGTTTTGGAAACGAACAATTTGGTTGGGCCAAATTTTCTCGACTGGTACCGAAACATTTGTTTGGTGCTCAGGCAAGAAAAGATTGAGTACGTGTTGGACACGCCAATCCCTGCTATCCTGGAGGCTGGTACTGAAGAGTATGAGGCGTTTAACGACGAGGCTCAGAAGAAGCATCAAGAGGATGCTTCCCAGGCTCAATGCTACTCGGTTTGACTCCCTAGTTGCAAAGGCAGTATGAGAGGATGCTTCCCTTCGAGATGATCAAGCATCTGAAGGATCTCTTTGATTCTAAATCTCGTTCCGAGATTTATGAGGTGATGAGAGATCCGTTTAGATGCCGGATGTTTGATGGAGTGAAGGTTTCTCCTCATGTGTTAAAGATGATTGGGCTGATCGAGAAACTTGGTCGTTTGGGCATTGAGCTCAACACCAACGTTGCTGTTTATGCCATTCTTCAGTCACTTCCCGATTCATATTCAAGTTTCATGGTAAACTTTAATATGAATAAGACGGAATCGACTATGCCCGAGCTACATAACATGCTAAAGACTTTCGAGTCTTCCACTTCTAAGGAAAATCTCGTGCTCATGGTGAGTGTCTCTACTTCTTCTGCTCCGAAAGGAAAGAAGAAGCGAAGGGACAAGGCAAAGAAAGGCTCCAAGCCAAGCTTCCTTAAGCTCAAAGGTGGGATTCAAAAGAAGGAGACGGTGGACAAGGATGTATGCCTCCATTGCAAGCAGAAGGGGCATTGGAAGAAGGACTGTAAGGTTCTAGCAGCTGAAAAGAAGACACAAGGTGTCTCAGCCTCTGGAACAGGTATGTTTGTTATTGAGATAAACATGTCCACAAATGATGCTAACTGCTGGGTATTAGATACCCGTTGTGGCTCACACATTTGTACAAATGTGCAGGGTCTCAAGCATAGCAGGGCAGTTAGGCCGGGTGAAGTTTCCCTACACGTTGGGAATGGAGCAAGAGTTGCTGCTGAACGTGTTGGCATTTATATTTTAGACTTACCCTCTGGTTTTAAACTTGAACTAAATAATTGTTATTTTGTTCCCTCTATTACTCGCAACATTATTTCTATTCCTATGTTAGACATTGAAGGTTTTTTCTTCCATTTTGCAAATAATAATTGTTATTTTTCACTTAATGGTGATTTGTATGGAAATGCTCCTTTATCGAATGGTTTATACTTGTTGCATTGTGGACATAATATTCTTAATATACAAAACAAACGACTCAAACTTAGTAATCATGAAAACCCGACTTCCTTGAGGCATTGTAGACTTGGTCATGCAAATGAGAAAAGGATTGCAAGGTTAAGAAAGTTGGACTACTTAACCCCATTCGACTTTGAGTCTTATGGTAATTGCGAATCTTGTCTCAAGGGCAAAATGATCAATAAACCCTTTTCTAGGAAAGGGGTTCGTGCCAAAGAGGTTCTAGAGTTGACCCACAGTGACGTTTGTGGACCATTGCCCAGTCTAGCTAGAGGTCACTTCGGATACTTCATAATTTTTACTGATGATTTCTCTAGGTTCGGGTATGTGTATCTGATGAAACACAAATTCGAATCTTTTGAGAAATTCAAGGAGTATAAAGCTGAAGTAGAGAAGCATCTTGGTAAGAGTATTAAGACTCTTCGATGAGGTCGTTGTTGGGGAATAAGTTGCACAGATCTATTCGGGGTGAATATTTAAATACAAATTTAATTATTTAATTATTACTAGCATGAATTAATCCTATATTAATTCAAATAATAATTGCAACAACATATCATGCATATAAAAAGCCACGTAAAACCTACGCATGCGGAATCTACGGGTTTACGTGAACGTACCTCTCGGGATGGCAGTGACTTCGGTCGGACGGACTAACCAAAAGGACTTCCCAAGTATTCCCTTAGCCCTTGCTCAACTATCCGGTGGAAGGACACTTGTCGAACAATTAACAAAAGGAAAAAATAAACTTTGTTGCACCACTTATGTGGATTTGCTAATTTTTCCAGCACATGGAATTGTCCTTGGGAATGAACTAATCATCCCCTATTTATAGGAGAGGAGGGGTCGAAATTTCTTGTAGAAAATCAATGTGGGAAAAGACTTTTCTTGATCACCAAGAAATCTTGAATATATCTTCTATATTCTTTTTCCCATAATTAAAATATTCCACAAAAATCCCACCTCCTCAATTATGGATAAATTTTGAAAAAATGAAGCAAGAATCCAAGATTTGGATCTTCTTGAATTTATGAGATATTCTTATATTTCAAGAAATACATATCTTCCATAATATCTTTTCAAGAAAATCAAGAAAATCTTTCTTGCCCATTATATTCAAAATTTTCGAAAATTTCCTCATGAATAACCAAGTGGGAGATTTCTTGAATTTAATGAGATAATCTTGTATTCCTAGAATACATATCTTCATTCCATAACAAAATTCAAAGAAAATCTTTCTCCCTCTTTTATCCATAAATTTCGAAATAATTAAGCAACAATATTTATTTTATTTTAATCACATTTTCAGTTAATGGACTATTTGTTGGGCTACTCAGGGGGCCTTTAGGAGAATTAAGATTGGACCTTCTAATGGACCTTGAATATCTAATATTGAGCCACAATATAATTCAAGCCCATAAATATTAATTAATCACACTACATAATTAATATTGCACTATCCATCTTAACCCATATTACAGTCAATATGGCTCCCGGTCATTATTTCCCGTGTTTAAGATTATCTAGCCCATTAATTAATTCAAGCCACTGAAATAGCTTTCCGTTAATTAATATCTTTTGTCCTTGGTGGAGGAACGGTTCAACATTATTATCCATACCGGAAACTAATTCCACTTGCAAGATTTGGTATGATAAAGCTTATGAACCTCCCAAGGGGGCAAATCAAGCAAGCGTACTTGCACACAATTCTTCGTATTAAATCTTAGCAATCACATGTGACCAATAATATTGCCCAAGATAAAAAGTATTGAATCTCTCTGATTCGCTACCCATGATAAGTCAAAGCAATAGTTATCAATCTCACGTGATCCTATTTAAGGGACGAAGGTTAAGAAACAACGAACCACTGAGGTCTAATTCTTCCTTGTTCAGTTCTGAAGAATTTATCCTCCTGTAGGTCCTATTCAGCGCATCAGTCATGCACTAGTGTAATCTCTTGGTCAAGACAAACCAATCTGAGCCTTACACCTCAACCTTTCGTGATGGGTTGTTCATTCCCATCTAGGTCGTGAATGGCGTACTTTTAGTTACAAGGGACTGTTAATTTAATCTTCTGTGATCTGGTATCACTAAATTAACTACAATGTAACATGTACGAATTATTGAACAGTTATGCAGTAAATATATGTAACATTCAATCATATTTAAAGCATCAGTGATAAACAATTTATTTCAGTAAATAAGTCTGAAAATCCAGTTTCGATTATACAAAGTAAAAATCATACTTTTCAGTATAATCCCAACAGTCGTTAAGTATGTGAAAATTTGTACTTTTCCGATGAGGTCGTTAAGTATGCTGGGTATCAGATACCGGTTGTGGCTCACATATTTGTACAAATGTGCAGGGTCTCAAGCATAGCAGGACAGTTAGGCCGGGTGAAGTCGCCTTACACATTGGAAATGGAGCAAGAGTTGTTGTAGAAGGTTTTTATTCCGATGTTGGATATTGAAGGTTATTCCAGAGACAATCCATTGTAAGGACATAATACTCATATAATATTCACTGTTGGTTTAATATTACTGTTTGTTTAATATTAAATGTATAGCATTACGTACTTATTAGAATATTATGTTTGATTGTTTGCATTTGTTCTTATCTGTGTTCCCTTGAATCATTGTTGTCATTGAGTGAGTGAGAACTCAGATGACCTAAGCATGATTCTCAAATAGCCCCAATCGAGGATCATCAAGAATGGGATATTGATGATGCAATGGAGATTGGTGTGCGATCTGCATCATACTCTTAGAGAGTGTAGTGAGATCTCACTTGCTACGAGATACTAGGTATCTCATGGTGGATTCACAAATACCTTAGAGGGTATTGATATACCCATCCGAGAAACCATTTGATGTAGTTCCACTATATGGTGTCTCGGTTAGTGGGAGTGATGCGCTACTTCATTGACTTGAGGTCAATACGCACGACATGTGTGGAGTGATGAACTTTGACCATGACCGACACTTGCACCCGTCTATGGGTAGATATGACTTGGATTGGGTTTCATCACGAAATGTATGTGAGTGGTAGCTGGGGCAAGAAAAGGATTCATTCCTCAAAGTTGATTTAGAGAGAATACTCATCTTCTCATCATAATTGGATCAAAGTCATTGGCCAATGCACGTCAACTTGGACTTTGTGGCCAAGTGTTACACAAGTGATCAATTAGTGACTGGAGATAAATTGATTAAGTTATTTGAATAGACACTTCATCATGTTCAAGACTAATCGAGTATACGTGAATGAAAGGAGGAAATCGTAATAGCCCATTTTACAGTTACAGGTAGTTGCACATTTCTCGCAACGTACCTCATATATTGAATGTCTTATTTATTGTCTAGGGATTCAGATCGTTAGTTTGACTAATCCCTCGATATATGTATGGGTCACACAACAGGTAACCCCCGTGTACAAGTTATAGTTGGTTGATTAAGTATTAAATTCGATTTAATATTTAATTTATGGAGTATTAATAATATATTAATTTAGAATTAATTATTATTACTATTTAATTAAATTAGATTTAATTTAATAGGAATCCCAAATAATATTATGGAATATTATTATAGGAAAATATCCGTAGGGAAAAACATATCTTTGAGATTTGTTTTGCAAGATTAGGAATTATCTTCCTAATAAAGATTGCTTAAGATTTAAGGCAATCTCTCCCTATATATATATATGACATCCTGTGATTCATTATTTACTACAACTACAACAAGAAAATCTAGTTTCTCCATAAAATCTAGATTAGGAATTTTCCTAGCAAATTCCGTCTCAGATTCAACGCTGCCAAATGTGCGTAGATCTGTTCACGGGAATTACGTGGATACCGTAGTTGAGAAATCTGCTATCGAATTACTGTAAGATTTTTCGTTATGATTATTGTAATCGTTTATGCAATTATATGTTCGTTGTTGGTGAACTGTTTATTTACGCTGCGCATGTATTACGTGTTTACGTGCCTCTCAATTCCAACATTGTAGGTGTGGCAAAAAATCATATTCGTATTTGTGATCTCTATGTTTTGATTTCTCATGTAGTTAATGTTGTTGGGGGTTTTTGTAAGAGAAAAGATCTTTTACGAGAAAAAGAAGCCTCAAGGACTGTTGAAGCCTTGGAAAATGAAGAGATTGCTAGTGGACGAGGATTGAATCAAGAAAGCACTTTCATTTGTCCTTGTGATACGTGTTGGAGCTCACATTATGGTACTATTTTAAGCTTAATTAAATTGTTTGCCTCTATAATTGATGTGCTTGGTGTGATTATAAAAGAGGGAACAATACCACTTCAAAGGGGTGAAGCATCACATCTAAAAAAAGAAATGTTATCCTTTGACTTTATTTTTTATTTGCACTTGATGAAATCAATATTGGGGATAACACATGATCTATGCAATGCATGCAAAGAAGAGATCAAAATATAGTGAATGCTATGAATCTTGTTGATATATCTAAGAGAAGACGTCAAGCAATGAGAGAAGATGGGTGGAGTTCTTTGGTAGATAATGCATCTAATTTTTGTGCAAAACATGGCATTGGGGTGCTAGATATGAATGACGTTTTTTTGGATGCGAAAAGAAAAAGACGAAGAGCTGAAGAGATGACAAACACATATCGATATCGTGTAGAGGTCTTTTCTACTGTCGTTGATATGCAGTCACGTGAGCTAAACAGTCGATTCAATGAGGTAAATACATAATTGTTGCTTTGTATTGCTTGTTTGAATCCGTTTAACTCTTTTGAAGCTTTCAACTCAGAGAAGTTAGTTCGATTATCAGAATTTTATCTAAATGATTTTGAAGATCTCGAGATATTAGCATTGTCGGACCAACTTGAGAATTTTATTTCAGATATGCATTCAAAGTTTGATACTTCGAACGTATAAGGGCTTGGCGAGGTAGCTCAAAAATGGCCGAAACAAAAAGAAATAGAGCATACCCATTAGTTTACAAACTTATAAAATTAGCCTTGATTTTGCCGGTTGCAACTGCTATAGTGGAAAGAGCATTCTCTGCCATGAATATTGTGAAGAATCGACTTCGCAACCGAATGGGTGATGAATGGATGAATGATAATTGGGAGTGTATATTGAAAATGAAGTATTTAGTTGTGTATCAAATGAAACTATCATTCGTAGATTTCAAAGTATGGCTAATCATCGTGGTCAATTGTAAATTTGTATTCCAATGAATTATCTTTTATAATTACTTTTTATTTTTTGTATATTATTTTGCATTATTTTTAAATTTGTGCCTCGCCTGAAAAAAAATTCTGCGTCCACACCTGCCACAACGTATAAAATTATCTATTTAAGGACGGTGAAAATATCGCTTGAGTTGTGGTTTCATGCTACAATCCAACTCATTTCCCTATAAAAGTATAAATTAAGAAAGTAAATTAAAAATATAACGGGCTTAATCAACAACTTGTGAAAAAAAAAATATATATATATATATAAATAGAAAAATGGTTCCAAAGCAATTGGTATTTAAATATTCATTTATGACTAATAACTCAATTAAAGGTTGTTTTTTTAAATAACCCAATTAAAGGTTGTTTGTGTGTGATCAAAATTGATCACACAAGAAAGATTAATCAATTTTTCAACATAATTAATTCAAAAAAAGCATTACATAAAAATATATACCTACCCACTAAATGTCATATATACTCCCCTAAAATTGCAAAAAAAGACCATTTCAATCCCTCCTAATTAAGTAAAAACTCCATACAATTATATTATCCGGACCGCGAAAAAATATTACTATAAAAAAGTTATTCTTAAATAGAATTTTATATAAAAAAAAATACTACATTCAATATAATACATATTCCTTCCATCCCAAATTTTTTTACCCCAACTTTATGGCACATATGTTAAAAAAAAAAGGTGTAATGAGTAGAGTGTTGAGGGGTAATGTAACAAGTTTATATATATAAAGTAAATGAATTAAATAGATTGAGTGCGTAGATGGACCCCAAAAGTAATGACATTTGATGTAAATTTGTGAATATTGTGAGTATGAAGTTTAATAAGAAGTTTTCTTTTTTGGGTGTGCAAATATTTGTGGGACATCCCAAAAAGGAAATTGGGCAAATTTTTCTGGGACGGAGGGAATACTATATTACATGCATGTAAATTTATTGATAAATTCACATATCTAATTAACATGAATTTGACTAAAATAAATACATATACACTTTCAAAGCATATAAAATACATGTATCAACTAATATGCATGTACCTAGGAACTAAATAATAGTTATTGCTCACATGTGTATAAATATTTATTCAATACATGTATATTTTTCATAAAATTAGTACACCTTTTCTAATTCAAGCAAATGACACCCAAAGTTGATAAACGAACTCAAATCACTGAAATTTGGATATCGTCACAATTAACCATAGAAAAATATTTTAGGTCATCTTAATTATATATCACAATTATTAATGATATATAAATTCTTATATATAACGTAATTTATTTTTATATAGAGACATAAATCTTTAAGACGGGACCGAAAAAAGTATGTCTTATTACAATATGGAGTTTATTCATAAATATAATAGGTCCCGAGTTAGGACCGTGATTTTTTATTACTATGGAAAGTTTATTCTTATATAGAGTATTCGTATAAGTAATTTTTACTGTAGTTTACTAATTAATCTCATAATTAATAAATTAGGTGGTATGCATCCTTAGGTTCTAATAATGAAATAAATCTTTCAATATTATTCCAATTAATAAATAATAAATACATTATCATGGCTAAAAATAACATGCTTTTAATGAAGGCTAAACATACAAATAAGAGTAGCCCACAAAAATAATGAAAGATTAAATCATAAAATTCAATCCAAATATGCAATGCTCTACATAATGACAAATGCAATAAAAGAAAATAACAAAAATAAATAAATAAAAGGCAAAGAGAAAGTTAGACTAGTATGCAATGGCAGATCGAGGATTTCAAAACTAAGGGTGATAGTGATAATTAGCATATTCTTTTACATAGACATTGTTTTATATATAAGTTGCACATAATAAGATTAAATCTGCATTTAAATATGATATATATTAGAGTTCCAATAAAATTACAATTACAAGTTACAAATGAGGCCGACGAGTTGGTATTTTTAGGAAGTAATCGGGATTCTTTTTGAAAGCGATCTATTGCTTTCATCCCTCATTTTCTAATTAAATTAATAATAAAATAGGATAGATTGCAAAAAAAGGAGTTAACTTTGCCACCTATTACACTTTAAGGACTGAACTTTCGCATTTTGTAGGGCAGGTACTGAGCTATCAAATATTATTTAAAAAGGACTTTGGGTAATTTTAAAGAAATAATTCGGGTTATTTTCGCCATTTCATATACCACTTTACATAAGAAGCGAGATAGGTACTGAACTTTTAAATTATTGAAAAAAAAAAGACCTACTGCAAAATAAATCTAAATATAATTATGGCTAATTCGTAAACTATTGTTTAATATATTAACATCTTGATATATCATTTGACAACAAATCTTGAGATATAAATGTTGCACTCCCTCCGTCCCGCGATGATTACTTGATCACTTGTCTTATTTAGACATCCCAACATTACTTGAACATTCCCAAAATGGAAACAATAATATTAATACACTCACAACACCCTCATGTTATTCCACTCAAACCCATAAAAATCCACTTTACTTGATTTGCGTGTCATTTTCAATGTTCAAGTCCCCATGGGACGGAAGAAGTATTAACTCTTGATCAAAGTATAAGAGGTGTAGCAATTAATTTATTGGGACTATGAACAAGTTAATTAATTATACTTTTAAAATACTATATATTTTTTTTTTTAATCTATTAAAAAAAAAAACTTGCAAGTTAAATTAACTTTATTTTTCCTTCTTGAGTAGAAAGTAACAACAATTGATACTTTAAAGTGAAATGTAACTTTTTGCAAAATATTTTAGTAAATTGTCATTAGTATTATTATTCATGTTCAAAATATTTTTTTATATAAAATTGTTAACTCTATAAATCACTTGATAAAATAATAGAGAATCTCGCTTCATAATGATATTATTATGCAATAAGTTATTTTTTTACAGTAATTTAAAAGTTCGGGACCTATCAAACTTTTTTTGTAAAATGATATATAAAATGACATAAATACCCCCTATTTTGTCCTTAAAATTGTCCAAAGTCCAATTTTGACACAATTTAATAGTTTGGTACCTGTTCTGCAAAAGACGAATTTTCAGTCCTTGAAATGCAATAAGTGATAAAGTCAAGTCTTGTTTTTTAAATTTGTCCATTAAAATATAAGAATACAATCATAAATAATTAAAATTAAAAGGCACCCTAATTAAAATAGCAATAAATACCATCAAATTATAAATTTTGTACAATTAAAGCCATATCCACATTAAGTAGAAAATATTATAAGCCCTAATTTATAAATATAGTATAATATTACATCTATAATTTAATTAAAAAAATAAAAAACAATTCTGGCCAAGAATTAATAAAAGAAAAGGAACAAGAAAAATAAATCTTACCTTGTGCGAATAGCCGAGAAAAGTTGGATTAGTTATTTTAAAATCTTATAAATTATTTAACACATTTTTTTGCCAAATAAATTTACAGAGGTTCAGCCAAACAAGCTCTAAATAACAGAGGACTTTCTCTCCTTCGTCTCTTCAATTTTAAATGCACGACAATGAGATTATACAGCAGCATCGAGAAAAAAATCACAAATGATCTTGTAACTTTGTCCGAAGCGACAAATGATCCTGTAAATTTTTACTTTATCAATTTTAATAATATTTGTCGGATAATTTAAAATTTGATCGAAAAATTAACCTAATTTTTTATTCTGGTCACGCCAAAGGTCGCCACCACTCTCATTTGAACTGTCTTTCATCTAGGAAGAAAATCTTCAATCAATTTCATGTTTAGATTATACCTACCCCATGAATCGTAACTTCAAATCAGAATTTTATTCATTATTGTGGCTAATTTCGAGTGATTTACGTTGAGGCGATGGTCGAAATCTATACTATTAATCTATTCAATCTCATTAAACCCATCATTTCAATATTATTTTTAGCATTATTTTGTATATTACATAATATTTCCAACCAAATTTAATAATTTTCCGGCGAAAATGACTTGAAATAAAATTAAAATGACCAAAATTGATAAAATAAAAATTTACAGGACCATTTGTAGATTCGGCCAATGTTGTAAGACTATTTGTGATTTTTTTTCTCTAGCAAGCAGCTTTACTTTCTTAATTAAATCTTGAAATCGAGTTGCTTGTTTCGCTTTAATTGTTGATACTAAGGTTGAAAATAGGTCGGGTTGAGTTTGTTTAACGTTGAAAAGTATTAGGCTCAAGACTAACTTGTTATATGTAATATGTTTAATTGGCTTAAGTCTAGTCTTTTTATCAAACGAGTCGGACCTCAAAGCCCGTTTAAAGCCTTTATAAACCTATTTCACCCTATATAAAATTTAAAAGTAATTATATGAATAATTTTAATTTATAATATCAGTTTATTTTATTTTATTTTTAAAAAGATTTAAGGGTTATTGTTTATTATGTTTGTTTAATTGAATAGCTCGTTTAAATATATATTATTTTATATTATTAATTATATAATTTTATAAATGAAAAAAGTAATTGATTAATATTATAATATTTTATATTGTACATTAAAAACATGAATATATATATATATATATATATATATATGCGTAGGTTTAGTGTGAAAATTTTCATGTATGAAAATTTTGTAAAATTGCCCTAAATCAACCATCTACACCCTAAACACTAAATAATGAACCCTAAATTATGACCTATTAGGGCCGGGTGAACCATGAACCATTTGGGTCGAGTGAACCATGAACCACTCAATTTTATCTTACCTTCACCAATTATAAAATTTAGTTGTAAATTAAAGTTTTTTCTTGTATAAAAATTTTCATACTAGACTTTGTCAATATATATAAATTTAAATAAGATGTTAAGTTTAAAAAGTTTTTGAATAGATCCAAATTTGACCTGGATAAATAAATAGCACTCTAAAAAATTCCAAGTCTAAATCGAGTCGAGTTTTAGTAGCAGTGCCTTGAATCCTTGTCGGGTAGTTTCACCCGTTCCACCTCTAGCTGATGCCCACGTCCATTAGTATAGGAAATAAAGGGCGGGCAAGGTTTTTGGGAATAGGGGATGAAAGCATGGTGTTATCCTTAATTGGCCCAGCTCAATAATTTGGTGTGAAGATTTTATTGATATCTCGTTAATAAGACAACAACTCTGTATAAAACACTTTCATGCATGAGACATGATATAATTAATCAAATACAAATTAACGCTCAACACTCTTAAAGTGTTAAAGCGCCAATGTTCAAATTATGTTTACTCTCATCGCGAGACTGTCTCATTCAAGTGTGACTTTGTTAATATAGAGAAAATAGGCAAAAATGCACATTTTGAACTTGCAATACTCTTTTTTGCCCCAAGACTTTGTCAACTCACAATTGTGCCATTTTAGGACGATTCTACCCTCCCCCTTAATCCCATCTCAATCCCACCACAATTTTCAACATTCAAACTGTTGGGATTATACTGGAAAGTATGCTTTTACTTTGTATAATCAAAACTGAATTTCGGACTTATTTACTGAAATAAATTGTTTATCACTGATGCTTTAAATATCATCGAATGTTACATATATTTACTGCATAACTGTTCAATAAATAGTATGTGTTACATTGTAGTTAATTTAGTGATACCAGATCACAGAAGATTAAATTAACAATCCCTTGTAACTAAAAGTACACCATTCACGACCTAGATGGAAATGAACAATCCATCGTGAAAGGTTGAAGTGTAAGGCTCGGATTGACTTGTCTTGACCAAGAGATTACACTAGTGCATGACTGATGCACTGAATAGGACCTACAGGAGGACAAATTCTTCAGAACTGAACAAGGAAGAATTAGACCTCAGTGGTTCGTTATTTCTTAATCTTCGTTCCTTAAATAGGATCACGTGTGGTTGGTAACTATTGCTTTGACTTATCATGGGTAGAGAATCAACGAGATTCAATACTTTTTATCTTGGGCAATATTATTGGTCACATGTGATTGCTAAGATTTAATACGGAGAATCGTGTGCAAGTACACTTGTTCGATTTGCCCCCTTGGGAGGTTCATAAGATTTATCATACCAAATCTTGAAAGTGGAACTAGTTTCCGGTATGGATAATAATGTTGAATCGTTCCTTAACCAAGGACAAAAGATATTAATTAATGGAAAGCTATTTCAGTGGCTTGAATTAATTAATGGGCTAGATAATCTTAAACACGGGAAATAATAACCGGGAGCCATATTGACTATAATATGGGTTAAGATGGATAGTGCAATATTAATTATGTAGTGGGATTAATTAATATTTATGGGCTTGAATAATATTGTGGCTCAATATTGATAATTCAAGATCCATTCGAAGGTCCAATCTTAATTCTCCTAAAGGCCCCCTAAGTAGCCCAACATAAAGTCCAATAACTGAAAAAGGTGTTTAAAATAAAATAAATATTGTTGTCTTATTTTTCCTAATATTTTCGAAATTTATGGATAAAAGGGGAGAAAGATTTTCTTTGAATTTTGTTATGGAATGAAGATATGTATTCTTGGAATACAAGATTATCTCATTAAATTCAAGAAATCTCACACTTGGTTATCCATAGAGCAATTTTTGAAATTTTTGATAATTAAGGGAAAGAAAGATTTTCTTGATTTTCTTGAAAAGATATTATGGAAGATATGTATTTCTTGAAATACAAGAATATCTCATAAAATCAAGAAGATCCAAATCTTGGATTCTTGCCCTATAATTTTCGAAAATACTCCATAACAAAGAGTAGATGGGATTTTGTGGAATATTATAATTATGGAAAAAAGAATATAGGAGATATATTCAAGATTTCTTGGAGATCAAGAAAAGATTTTCCCACATTGTTTTTGCCCCAAAATTTTGACCACCACTACTCTATAAATAGGGGATGATTCTTTCATTCCCAAGTACAATTCCATGTGCTGGAAAAATTAGTAAATCCACAAAGGTGGTGCAACAAAATTTATTTTCCTTTTGTTAATTGTTCGCAAGCATCCTACCACCGGATAGTCGAGCAAGGATTAAGGGAATACTTGGGAAGTTCTTTTGGTGTGTCTAATCAACAAGACCATTGCCGTTCCAAGAGGTATGTTCATGTAAACTCGTAGAAATTCCGCATGCGTAGGATTTACGTGAATTGATTATATGCATGATTTGTTGTTGGATTATTATTTGAATTAATATAGGATTAATTCATGCTAGTAATAATTATAAGAATTAAATTTGTATTTAAATATTTATCCCGAATAGATCCGTGCAACTTATTCCCCAAGACAAACAAGACTTGAACCCAACCCGACCCGCACTACAGAAAATATGCGTTTTAACGACGGACATTAGCGATGGTTAACCAGGCCGTGTCTAATAGCGACGGTTTTGCCGACGGTTTTAGTCAAACCGTCAAAATCAGAACATTTAGCGACGGTTTACCAACGGTCCATCAATGGAGAGTCCGAATCAACATAATTAGCGACGGTTTTCACAAAACCGTCGCTATACTTTGCAAAAAACGAAGAGATACGCCCATTGGGAGGCGGTGTCATTAATTTTGATAGACTTTGTTGGGAGATGAATTTAATAAAGAAGATTTTGATTAGATCCCAAAACCCCTGAGTATGACATGTTCAGGATAATATTGATAGTTGAATCAGGATTCAGTTTTAGAGTGTTCAGGATGTTATCTGCACCATGTATTGTCAGTAGATATAGATCAGGATAGATTCTGAAGATTCTGGAGGCTCAGTAAGTTTCTGAAGTTTCTGAAGTTTCAGTATGAAACTGAGAAACTGAAGTTTCAGTATGAAATTGAGAAACTGAAGTTCAGTTTGAGACTGAGAAACTGAAGACTCAGTATGAAACTGAGAAACTGAAGACTCAGTATGAAACTGAGAAACTGAAGATTCAGTATGAGACTGAGAAACTGAAGACTCAGTATATCAAACAGTATATCTCTGAAGACTCAGAAGACACTGAAGACTCAGAAGACTCTGAAGACTCAGAAGACTGAAGATACTGAAGACAAAGAAGATATTGAAGACACAGTAATTACTGAAGACTCAGTAATATACTGAATGCTCAGTATATAACCTGAATGTTCCAAGGCACTGAAAATATCTATCTGAAGGATACAATACTGAGAAAAACACGAATACTCAGAAGAATAGATATTGCCCTAGACATTCTCATGCAGACAAAATGAACTAAAACTAAGTGTTGTTAAGGTTATATCACTCAGAGATAGTGACCATAAAGAGCTGTTATGTTTGTTTACATTTAACTGAAGACAAGAGCCAATCAGAGGAAGACAACACTGTACTTTACTGACACTGAAAGCGACAGGTCACTGAAGCATGTCAGTAGTACTATGTTCCAGACTGCAAAAAGTGGTGAGTGGCTGCATGAAAGCATATTGCCTAAAACATGCAAGGGAGTATTCAAACCCAAAAATAGCGTTCATCACACACCATAAGAGGAAACTCATGAAGCTATCTCTTCCAACGGATAGTTTTTCAAGAGTGACCTTGGTGTCTGCCTATAAATACTTGTGACCCTCTACATTGAAGGTTACGAGAAATTTGTAAGCAACTCAAGAGCTCAAACTTATTATTGCAAGTTGAAGCACTAGAAAACCCAAGAATTTCCCAAGTGCTTTACATTGAAGAGAGCTCATTCACTAAGACTAGTTTTGATAAGATATATCCAAAGCTTAGTAGAGATATCCTAGCCTTTGCATTGTACTTAATTGTAAAGGATATCTCATCCTAGTTGGAAACCAACCAAGAAACCCCAAACCCTTTGTAAGGTAGTTTGAGTGTGATTGTTGGTGAGTTGGAGTTGTAAAGAGTTAGTAAACTACAGAGGTAGTCAGAAAACTCTAGAGAAGAAGTGAGTAAACTATCTTGGATAGTCAGAATGCTTGTGTGTGTTTTGAGTAAGTAAACTACAGAGGTAGTTAGAAAGCTCAAAATAGAAAGGTTAGTAAACTACAGAGGTAGTCAGAAAACCTTAGGAGGTGATTAAGGAATTTCTCTGAAGGATCAGAGAGAGTGGACGTAGGAGCTTGAGTCTCTGAACCACTATAACTTGCTGTGTTATTTGCTTTCTGCTCTGCATTGATTATCTGTTGCATATCTTTAACTGAAAGCATATTTTCACTGATACTCAGTTGGAATCAATCCACTGAAATTGCATCTAACTGAATCACAACCTTAATCACTGTTCCATTAAAAGGAAGGTTTTCAGCAAAGCATAAAATGAGTATAAACTTAGGGCCAACCATTCCGCACATCTAAGTAGCTATTCAAGCAAGCTCAGGGTCTCTGAAAACTCAGGCTCAGTTGGGATTATCGGAGGTTTCTGAAAGCAGCTCAGGATCACTGTCTCAGGTAGACTTTGACTCAGGGGGATTTGTGCTTCTCAGGACCAAATCATCAGGACAACCTGACCCATATGACCTCAGTGAAGAAAAAGTTTTAAAATTCACTGAACACGTGTATTCCCCCCCATACACGTGTAAGACTCGTTTGCACCGGGACCAACAAGTGGTATCAGAGCGGGAGTTCAAAAGATCACTGATTTCAAAAGTGATCACCTGAACTGATCCATTTTTTTAAAACCCGTCTCTGATCTGATACCAACAAGTGGTATCAGAGTTGTGGTTCAACTTGACCACCTGCTTTGTTGACCATATTCTTATTTGATAAAAGATTCTTGTGGTCTACTGAACAGATCTTATTTGCTGAAATCTTAAAAGGCTCAGACATAATGCCTTCTAAGAAACTTCCAATGTTCTCAGTAGAGAGCTATGATTTGTGGAGATTGAGAATGCAGGCTCACCTGTATTCTAAGCATGAACGAATGTGGAGAGTGGTCTCTGAAGGACCATTCCAATTCACTGTTGTGAATCCCAGAGTTACTGAAAATGAGAGAAATGATCCCAGGACTGAATTTCCAAAGTCTGGTGATCAACTTACTCCTGAGGAGAGGAAGTTAGTCAATCTAGACTATACTGCCAAAGATACACTATATAGCACTATTGATGATGGTGTGATGGGGATGATTTCTCATTGTAATACTGCCAAAGAAATATGGGATACACTTGCTATGATGTTCCAAGGCACAAATCATATTAAAGAGAACAAACTTTCTGTTGCTATTGGAAAGTTTGATAGTTTTGAAATGGAAGATGGTGAATCTATTGACAGACTGGAAGTCAGATTCACTAGTATAATGAATGATCTGAATGCTCTTGGAAAGAGATATCCACAAAGAGAAGTAACATTGAAAATTCTTAGAGGTCTATCTAAGAAATGGGATATTCATGCAGTGGTGATTGAAAACACCAAGAACATTCATTCAATGCCGTACCAACAAGTCTTCTCTGAGCTGAAAGCTTATGAGTTCGTTATTGATAAGAAATCAAAGAAAGCTGACAGCAAAGATGATTCTTCATCTAGTAAAAATGTGGCTTTCAAAGCCAAGGATAAATCCTGTAAAACTAGAGAGTCTGAGAACTCACTTGCTAAAAATCAGGATGAGCTAGAGGATAAGCTAGTACTGATGGCAAGGAGGTTTGAAAGGCTTAATAGTAGATATGGAAAATATAAAAACTATTACAGAATCACAGTGCACCGGAGAGAGATTCTAAAAGTCGAGGACAGATCCACCGAGAAGAAAAAGACACGAAAAGTCAAGGATCTTCATCCAAAAAAGAAGGACTCCAAGACAAAGGAGGAAAGTGATCGGGATGATGATGCCAACAGATGCTACAATTGCCAAAAGAAAGGTTTTTCAAGATGACCGCCCGTAGCTAAGTGTTAAGGAGAGAAAAAGAAAGGCAAGCAAAAAGAGACAAGAAGTTCTCCAAAGAAGAAAGCCATGGTTGCAGAGGAAGAACACTCAAGAAGGTTCCACTCTTGATATAAAATGTTCTCGAATAGTGATGTGATGACATCTCGCCTAATGGTTGTGGAGGAGGTAAATTCTTCTATCTCTGTTGTTGCTCCTACACAAGCACATGAGTTGTCAAGTTCTCTTCATGTGATCAATTTGACCCGATGGATTCTTTTGAGAGTCTTATGAAGGACTATCTTTGTGTTACAAGAATCTGCTGAATGAAACTCAAGAGCGTAACAAAAGAACCGATCACGAGAATCTAAAGTGGAAAGACTCTAGTAATGCTGAGATCACTTCTCAATTGATGGGAACTACTGATGAACTAGATGTTCTGATAGTACAACTCTCAGAGAAAGAGAAGCTGATAGAGACCCTAAATGGAAAACTAGAGAAATCCACTGAGGAGATTCAGCTTATCAGAACTGAGTTCAATGACCTCTCTAAGAAGCATGAAACTCTACAAAAATGTGAGGATAGTGCGCAGAAAAAGCTAACTCTATTGAATTCTGCATCTAAAGTAATAGATGAAATTCAGAGTTATCAGAGACCTGCCACTATAAAAGCTGGATTGGGATACACTCCAGGGGAACCTCACAAGGTCATCTGAATGCTGCTTCTAGTAGCACTAAGACTGTCTTTGTTAAACAAGTGGCACCCGGACTGAAGAATTGCCCAAAGTTTTAGACAAGGGAAAAGGACCTATGGTTCCAAAAAACTGAATGTTCAGGTAAGAAAGCCCAAACCTCAGGAAAATGCTAGAAAACCTGACCACTCAGTAGGAAATTTTCAGGCTAGTACTTCAAAGCCTCAGGCTAAGAATGCAAACCTGAAAAGATCTGCACTGAACCAGCAGAGGAATTTTCAGAAGAGAAACACTCAGCAGAGACATTCTCAACTGAAAAGACTAAGTCCTCAGATTACTAAAAGACCCCAATTTCAGTACAGGCAACCTAAGCTCCACTTGCCTAAGGGTAAAGGTTTCCTGAACCCTAGTCAACATAGACACAGACCAGCTGCACAAAAGCCAAAGCAATGGAACAAAAGGCCTGTACCCAAGAAAAACTCTAAGGCTCATGTTCATGTCAAGGATAGCACTCATACACAGGATACTGCTAAGGCACCTAGAGTGGTGAATGTGTATGTAGATGTTTATGGAAGACAGATCAGCCACTCTAAAGTAATTAGAGTTGTCAGGCATATTTGGATTCCAAAAGGTACAGCTAACTTGGTAGGACCCTACACCAAATGGGTACCTAAGAATTGATCTGTTTTTCAGGTGAAAAACAAGGGCACTAAGATGAATGAAGATCACATAGCACTGATGAGTGGAGATGAAATGGCTCCTGCTGTATGGTATCTTGACAGTGGATGTTCAAGACATATGACAGGATATAAGCAAATACTCACTGACTATGTTGAGCAAAGAGGCCCTCAGATCACATTTGGAGATAACTCCAAGGGACAGACTGAAGGATATGGAACTCTTGAAATTGATTCTGTTCATATCCATGGTGTTTCATATGTATCTGGTTTGAAGCATAACTTGCTTTCAATAAGCCAATTATGTGACAAGGGATTTAATGTTGAGTTCTCAAAGAACTTATGTTATGTGAAAGATGATACCTCACAGAAAATTCTACTGACTGGTACTAGAAAAGGAAATGTGTATCTTGCTGATTGGAGTTCAACTCCTAAAGATACATGTTTGGTTGCAAAAAGTTCCACAGATACCAGTTGGTTATGGCACAAAAGGATGAATCACCTGAATTTCAAAACCCTGAACAAACTTGCAAGATTAGCACTTGTGATAGGGTTACTGAAGTGTTCAGTAAAGAACACGTTTGGGATGCTTGTCAAAAAAGGAAAACAAGTTAGAGCATCATTCAAAAGCAAAGTAGATGTTTCTACTGAAAGAATACTTCAATTGTTGCATATGGATCTTTTTGGTCCAGTAACACCAGTGAGCACTAATGGCAGGAAATATACACTCGTGGTAGTTGATGACTACTCAAGATATACATGGGTCATATTCTTACTCAGTAAGAAAGAGACTCAGATAAAACTGCTTGAACTACTGAAAAGGCTAAGTACTGAAAAGAATCTGAGTGTGGTCAAAATCAGATCAGATAAAGGAACTGAGTTTATAAATCATATTATATCTGATTATTGTGCAGCAAATGGAATAACTCATGAAACATCAGCTGCAAGGACCCCACAACAAAATGGTGTTGCTGAAAGAAGAAACAGGACTCTGAAAGAAGCTGCAAGGACAATGATAGCTGAAGCTGATATTCCTAAAAGATTTTGGGCTGAAGCTGTCAACACTGCATGCTATTCTCAGAACAGATCCGTGCTGACCAAGAGTCAAGGCAAAACTCCATACGAGCTTTGGAATGAAATGAAGCCTCTTGTTTCTTTGTTTCGTGTGTTTGGTTGCAAGTGTTTCATACACAATAATGGTAAAGATCAGTTGAAAACATTTGATAGCAAAGCTGATGAAGGAATATTCTTAGGATATTCTGAAGTCAGTAAAGCCTTCAGAGTTTACAACTGTAGGACTCTTATTGTGGAAGAAACACCTCATGTTGTTTTTGATGAATCTACTTGTGTTCAGAAGAAACAGGAACATGATGCAGAAGAACTGACCAAGAGAATCACCAGACTAAGCCTGGAAAAGAATGACAAAACATCCTCTAAACCTGAAAAGAAGAAGTCAGTCACCTTCTATGAATGGAGTGACTCAGACTCAGACAAAGAAGTTCAGGATGGAACTCAGGATGGTGAGACTCAGGATAGAAATTCTCCACTGAAGGAAAGCCAACACACAAAAGCTGACCAATCTGAACAGACACTAGTTCAGACTCAGGTATGTGATGCCAATGAAGATGTGGTCACAGCTGAGGCAAATTCTGAATCTATCAACCAAAGGGGAACAAATGTCACTGACAATGTTCTGAATGGAATTTACCCTGAGGAAGATGATTCCCTTTCTCCTTTTCTGTTGTTCCCTGAATTTAATGAATTGCCTGAACCTAACATTTCTAATGTTGAGGATACTATTGAAGGGGGAACATCCAAAAGAAGATGGTTAGACAGTCATCCTACAAGTCAGATTGTGGGTGATCTAACTGATGGTGTTAAAACAAGAAGGTTCCATGGTGAAAGTGCACTATTTTGCTGCTTCCTATCAGAGATGGAACCCACTGAGATTGAAGAAGCTCTACAAGATTCATTTTGGATTACTGCTATGCAAGAAGAGCTGAATCAATTCTCCAGGAATGAAGTATGGGAGCTAGTGGATAGACCTGAAAGGAACAATGTGATTGGAACCAAGTGGGTATTCAAGAATAAAAGAGATGAGAACAACAACATTGTAAGAAACAAGGCAAGGCTAGTTGCACAAGGTTATTCCCAAGAAGAAGGCTTGGATTATGATGAAACCTTTGCACCTGTTGCAAGACTAGAAGCCATCAGATTGTTTCTTGCATATGCTGCCCACATGAAATTCACAGTCTATCAGATGGATGTGAAAAGTGCATTTCTGAATGGAGTGCTTAAGGAAGAGGTTTATGTAGAACAACCTCCTGGTTTCAGACAGAATGACCAAGTTTACAGGCTCAGAAAAGCCTTGTATTGCCTTAAGCAAGCACCCAGAGCATGGTATGATACCCTTTCTCGGTTTCTTACTGACCATGGTTTTATCAAATGAACTGTTGATAGGACTTTGTTCAGGATAGAAGATGGGGAAGATATATTACTTGTTCAGATTTATGTAGATGACATCATATTTGGATCTCCAAATCATCAGTTGTGTGAAAAGTTTTCTACACTGATGAAAGGAAAGTTTGAGATGTCAATGATGGGGGAGATGAATTTCTTTCTTGGACTTCAAGTGAAACAATCAAAGGAAGGAATTTTCATCAACCAAGCAAAGTACACCAGAGATCTGATTGCAAAGTGTTGGGAAATTTATAGTTTTGATGAAAGTTCCAACAACACATGTAATAGGACCAGTCAGACCTGTTAGCTGACTGATGTTTATATTACCCGCTATAGGAGACCAGTTGATAATTACTGTATAGAACAACTGATGTAATAGATAGGTCACATATTGAGGGGGAACTCAATATGTATAGGTCAGATCTGAAGACTCAAAGAACTGCTGATATCCGACAGGCCAGAATGTTAGAAAAGAACAGAAGATCAGATCGATCTGATCCAGTCAGATATCTCAGCTGAAGTCATGAAGCTCAAACTCAGGATACTCGAAGATCAGATGACTTCCAGATGATCAGACCAGAAGACCTACATCAGCCGAGTCTGCTAGTTGAAGCTAAGTCAACCGGCACCAGAAGACTCTATCAGGTAGACTGATCAGTTCAGACTGATCAGGTCAGCTCACCAGGTGAAATCTGATGTTTCACCTAATCATACGTCGATGATCTGAACAAGAAGAATGTCAAGCTTAGTTGGAAGAACAGCACTGAAAAGTGAGTCTGCTATCCAATAAGAACAAGACACGTATGATCGGAGCCGGCAATTGCGGGATTTGATTTTACCTCTCTGTAACGGCTACAAAGTACAAATTCACGCTTTCGGCCATGCCGTTCCTGAAGCTAGTCACATCAAGCCTGCAAGTCTACCAAATATAGCCTAAAATTCAAATTGCTCTCCAACGGCTCTTTGATTTCAAGGTCTATATATATGGGATTACACTTTAGAGTGAGATACGGAAATAACGAACGAAAATGCTGAACAATCAAGAAGCTCAAGCTAATTTCAGATTTCCGCACAAGAACACGATCAAGAAGAATGTTTTTATTAAGTGTTCATCCCATAAGTTCTTAGCATAGAAATCTTTTCATCTAGCTGATTAGGCTACTTATACGCAAGAAAAGATTTCATAGTTGGAACCTCAACAATCTTACCCAAACCCCCAAGTTAGGTTAAGTTGTTTAACAAGATTTCAAACTAGGGTTTCTAGTTCTGATTTCTGGGATCGGTTGAGTGTGAACTCTTTAAACATCTAGTCGGTGTACTGTGTTGGACTTACACATAAAACAAAGTCCAGTTGGTTAAGTCGGTGCCCCTTTTGATAGGGAAGAGTGGACGTAGGACTGGTTTGTCCGAACCACTATAAATCTTGTGTGCCACTACTGCTTTGATTAACTGTTCACATAATCGCACACAACCTTTAAAGCGCATACATATTCCAAGTTGAGATCAGCTAGCACCAAGCTTCTGATCTGATCATACTTGACACTTCAGTCAACTGATTAAAAGATTAACCTTGGAATCTGATTTATCAAAACTGGTTTTTCACACGGGTAAAACTTAAGCTTCCGCACACATCAGTTAAACTGATAGTTACCGAACTGATCTGCTTCAGGCGATCAGTAAGTTGGTTATCACCAAATCGATTCACTCGCACTCGATCGACAAAGCTAACTGCCCTCACACCTGATCTGCACGAAAAGTTTTCAGAAGTCTATTCACCCCTCCCCTCTAGACTTCTGCCCTCACTAAACCCGTTCGGGACCTACACAAAGTATGGTGTACAAAATTGCAATGCAGTTAGAATTCCCATGAATACTAACTACAAGATGGATCCTAATCCTGAAGGCAAATCAGTAAGTCACACTGATTATAGAGGGATCATTGGATCATTGCTCTATCTTACAGAAAGTAGGCCGGATATAACATTTGCTGTTGGGATATGTGCAAGATACCAAGCTAATCCTAAGGCTAGTCACATGGAGGCTGCCAAAAAGATACTGAAATATCTTAAGGGCACAGTGAATAGAGGATTATGGTATCCAGCTGATGATAACCTTGAATTAACTGGTTATTCAGATGCTGATTATGGAGGGTGTAGAATTGACAGGAAGTCCACCACAGGAACTTGTCAATTTCTTGGAAGTAAGTTGATATCCTGGTTTTCAAAAGAAATGACCTCGAAGAGCAACAAAGTACTACTGAAGTTTAATACATGGTCATAGGAAGTCAAGTGCCGCATTCTTTTGCTCGCACAACAATTGAGGGATTATAAGATTATAGCCAATGAAGTACCTATATTTTGTGATAATAATAGTGCAATTGCTATTACACAAAATCCTGTATTGCACACCAGATGTAAGCATGTGGATATCAGACATCACTTCATCAGAGATCATGTAGAGAAGAAGGACATCAGGATGGAGAAAATTCATACTGATAAGCAGAGAGCTGATATCTTGACTAAACCTTTGGCTGAATCAAGATTTCAGGAACTATCAGTTGAATTATGGATGTTGGATCCAGGTGTATAGAGCAAATCTGAAAAATTGAAGGTTTTCAGATGCATGAAGTTCTCTCAGAATTCTACTGAGAAACTCAGGATAAAATTAGAAGTACTGAAATCTGAGTCTTGGGAAACTCGATATATCTTTGAAGGTCAAGATCAAGATATATCGGTTCTGCTCAAGATTTTCGATATCATCTTGAACCTGCTCAAGACTTTCGATATATAATCGACATTTTATCAAGGTCAATACAAAGTAAGACTGATAGAGGAAAATTAGTATGAAGAAGTAATGACTCATGCAATGCATTTATTGTCCAACTGAAGCTCAGAAATCATTGGCAATAAATAACAAAACACCTGAAGGGAATGTTTTGGGCGGGACCTTTGAAATCCCAAAGAAGGTCAAATGGTCATTAATTGCACTGTTCAATTAAACACCAATAAGGTTAAATTGGCGGCGTATTTTTCGTGAAATCGTCCTTTCATATACCCGATTAGTCGGTGATCAATCTCAACCGTTGATTTTAATCAATCGATACGATATCCCACGAACCCATTCTATATATTCATTTTAAAATTCATTCAAGCCCCATTTTATTAACCTTCGTCTCCAAAAACACTCTGCAAACTCAAAACCCTTTTTGCCCAGAAATCTTCATCGTCTCAAAAACCCTACACTCAATATCCTCAAAATGACTTTCTCCATATATGATAAACTCACGATTTCGAACAAGCCCTGGTACGAATATGTGGTGTCGCTCGACAGTTCAACAAATGCAACCCACGAAGAAGAGGCACTGCATATGATACGAATCGCGAAGCTTACAAATCTTGTTGCGAACCAACCGGAAGCTGAATACTCTAAGGAGGTAATAGAGTTTATTTCGAACTTGAAATTAAACGACGAGGATCGTATCGAGTCCCAGATTACTATTTCCCATCTAGAACATAGCTCTAAATACGTAGATTTTGTACGGGAGTTGTATATAATCCCTAAAAATTTAAATGATGTATTTGAGTTATGTGATAGAGGTGAAGATCCCACGACGTATATGTTGGGTAGAGAATAGGAATACCTTGATAGGATAACAGAGCATCCTATTAAGTTTGAGGCTACTTTGAATAAACGGCATTTGAAGCCGAAATACAGAGTTTTGTTGGATATTGTTAGTAAGTGTATAATGAGTCGATCTGGAAGTTTTGAGCAGATCAGCACGCCGAAGCTTAGATTAATGGCTGCTATAGAAGATTCACCCACCACTGATTTCAATTGGTTGAAGTATTTGATCAGAGTGGTGAGTGACCAGGCCAAGCAAATCAAGAAGGAGGATGGTTCGATTTCAATCAAAGGCAAAATTCTTCATGCAACCAAAATAGCTTTTATTTTGGAGATATGTCGTGAAGAAGAGGACATTTTTGTCAACTCCTCATCCTTCCCAAAGTCTAAGATCATGTTCAAGCCTACTTCTACAAGAAAGACTCTAAAGGGAAAGAAAGAGAAGAAAGTGGAAAGCGCTGCAGAGGGAGCTGCTGAAGAAGCCCATCAAGCCAGGGGGAAGGCTTTGATCGAGGTGAAGAGGGAGAAGGGAGAAGCAATGAAGAAGAAAAACCTTGCTCCCAAGCGCAGAAGAATGTTAATTTCCACTGAGGAGGAGGTGAGCGAACCTGAGGAGGTGCAACCTGAGGGCCAGCAAGCTCAGAAATCGCCATTACAAGTATTTGATCAGGTTGTATCTACGACACAGGAGCAAACTGAGGAGCAAGTCTTCTCTGAGGTTCTTGAGACATCACTGAGCTCAGATAAATTTTCTCAAGAAATCTTCAAAGGACCTCAGACCTCAGAACAAGCTCAGGTTCCAACTAAGGAATTGCCTGCTCAAACCTCAGACCAAGCTGAGCCTCAGGAGCTGCTGAATCTTGATGAGCTCCTGAGTGATCCATTCTTTGATCCCTCAGCACCAGAAGACCTTCCCACTGAACCTGAGAGCCCGAAGCTGATGAAGGGCGATGCAGAAGAGACTGAGTGGCGAAGCAAGGGGGAACGGTTCATTTTGGACAGATACCCTGAGCTAAGCTCATATCCTGACCTTCAGGATCTCTTCTTCAGACTGAGGACAACAGTCTACATTCTCAACCAGACTCTGCCAGAGATGCTCAATATTGCCTCATTCAGAGGAGAGGACTGGTGGAATGAGGAGACAACAGTTTTAACTGAGTTCTCCGGGTTCAGAAAAACCAAGCTCAAGATGAAAGTGTCAGATTTTGATGAGCTGGTCAGGAAGAAGCTTGCTGAGAGGACAGAAGCTGAGGTTGGTGCCCCGAGCTCCAAAGATAAAAATCAAGATGGGGACCAACAGGGGAATGATGAGAAACAATCTCAAATGGAGAAGGAAAGTACTGATGCTGGACAGCCTGATGTCACACATCCTCAGACTGAAGTTAGTACTCTTCAGGTAACTTTTGGCACTACTAATCATTATGCCAAGGTGTTGGGAAATCTGTAACTTAGTTTTGATGGAAGTTCCAAAACAGGTTGTAATAGGACCAGTCAGACCTGTTAGCTGACTGACGACTTAGAATCAGATTAAGATGACCAGCTGAAATGTATAGATAGCTGATGTAAAAGATAGGTCACATATTGAGGGGGAACTCAATATGTATAGGTCAGGTCGAAGTATCAGATGACCCAGATAAGGTCAGATGATCAGATGACTAAGCACAAATCAGAAGACAAGAAGTCAGAAAATCAGGTGAAGACAAGAAGACACTGAAGACTCAGATGAACCTGAAGACTCAGATGAACCTGAAGACTCAGATAAGCCTGAAGACTCAGATGAACCTGAAGACTCAGATAAACCTGAAGACTCAGCAACAAACCTGAAGACTCAGTATGACTGAATACACTGAGGCTCAGAGACACCTGAAGATCAAAAGACCTGAAGACCTACATTCAGCGGAGTCTGCATATTGAGCTAAGACAATGTGCATCTGAAGACTCAAACAAGGTAGACTGATCAGTTACCTGATCAAGTCAGCTCACACCTGGTGACAATAAAAAAGATACACCAGACAAGACGAATCTTCTACAAAAGAAATATCAATCGTCTAACGGACAAATTTCTGAAGTGCCACCTCGCGAAGCCAAGGAGAAAGCGACACGTGCACAAAAAGAGCTGACAATACGGGATACGACGCTGCAGACAAAAATGGCGCTAATGATGCCTACGGCCACGCCGATAATTGGAGCACGTCACAATCATATCCTACAACCTACCTAATATAGCCCGAAATTCAAATTGCTCTCCAACGGCTCTTTGATTTCGAGGTCTATAAAATGGGACCGATCTTCACTTTGAAGACAAGGACCAACAAGTGAGAACAAGCAAAGAACAAACACGGAGACACCGCAAAAGAAGCTAAAGCTACAGCAAAATCTCCACTCAAAGAACACTACATTTGAAGATTATTCTTAGAGTGTTCATCCCATTAGTTCTTAGCAAGAAATCCTATCCACTAGCATTTTGGCTACCTAAAGCACCAGGATAGATTTCCAGTTGGAACCCTCAAACATTCTTTACCCAAACGCAAGTTAGGTTAAGTCTGTAGAGTGAGAACTCAATAAACATATCGGCCATCCTTTTGAAGGATATAAGTCCCGCTGGTTACGTTTGTAGAGTGGGAACTCGGTAAACATCTCGGCCATCCTGTAAAGGATATAAGTCCCGTAGGTTAAGCTTGAGTGGGAACTCGGTAAACATCTCGGCCATCCTGAAAAGGATATAAGTCCCGCAGGTTAAGTTTGTAAGAGTGAGAACTCGGTAAACATCTCGGCCATCCCGTGAGGGGTATAAGTCCCGCAGGTTAAAGTAGGTTAAGGTTCCCCTGTGTTAAGGGAAGAGTGGACGTAGGACGGGTTTCGTCTGAACCACTATAAAAAGTCTTGTGTGCATTTACTTGCTTTCTTATTGCTTTACACAAGTCACACAACTGAGTTTAAAATAGCATACATATTCTAAGTTAAGCTCAGTCTGCACCAAGCAACTGATCTGATCAGATTGACACCTTAGTCAACTGGTTGAAAACTGACTTAAGAATCTGATTGATAAAACTGGTTTCTCACACGGGTAAAAACAAGCTTCCGCACCACTCAGTTAAACTGACAGATATCAAACTGGTCTGCCCTCAGGCACTCAGTAAGATTGAACATCAGTCTAAACTGATACACTAACACTCTGATCAGGTAATCTGCAGTTCACACCTGATCCGCACGAAAAGTTTTAGAAGTCTATTCACCCCTCCCCTCTAGACTTCCACCCTCACAAAACCCATTCGGGACCTACACAAGGCTACTGAAGTTTCTATCTTTAATTCTGTAATGTATGATATGCAGACTGAGGCTCAGGTGGAAACCGAAGCTCAGGCTGAGACTGAGGCTCAGGCAGAGCAACCAGCTCAGGACAAGCAACAAATTCTCTATGGTCCAGAGATTGATCTCACTCCCATTGTGGAAAAGCTGGACAAGGTTGTGCCAATCGTGGACAAAGTGGCCTAGATTGAAGAAGCATTGGCCAACCAGTCCCAGAAGATATAGACTCTGAGTTCTACTTCAAACCTGATGAAGCTTCAGACTTCTCTGAATGATAAGATGATTGCCATGGAAGGGAAGATAGATGGAGTCAAGACTGAGCTGAGTACAGAGCTGAAGCAAATGTATCAGGAAAGGACTTCATTTCTAGAAGCCAAGCTGGTGGAGAAGAATGATCAACTGATCAAGAATGCTGTTGAGGAAATGGGCTCCATGCTCATGACCAAGATGACAGAGATGATTAAAGATATGCTCTCCAACCAGTTTGCACCAATGTCTGAAGAGTTCTCTGTGGCTAAAAACCACTTGATGAGGCTAGAAGAAGAGCAAGACCAGTTGGCTGGAGAGGTGTGAAGTGTCAGCAAAGAACAATACCACATGGACACTGCACTATCTCAACTTCTGCCAAGGTATGGTGCCAAGAAGGGGGAAAGGCCAGGAGCTGACCTGAGGGTATTATTGGCACACACCTTGGAGAGAAAGGCGGATAAAGAGGCTGAAAAGAAGAATATTGCTGAAGCCTTGAAGGAAGTTGAAGCCACTGAAAAGCTCAAAACCAAGAAAGTGGAGAAGCCTATCTACACTCATGTTTCTGAGGAAACAATGCAAGAAGTCATTGTTGAAAAACTGAGTGCTAGAAGAAAGGTAGAGACAAGCCAAGCCGGAGCTGAACAACCTATCAAGAGGAAGGCTGTGGCGTTTGTCGAACCTGAAAGGAAGAAAGCTAAGGCTTCTAAGCCAACACAGAGAAAGCTGATCATGGAGTTAGAAGAGTCTGAAGAGGAACCAGAGAAAGAAGTCTTCAACACCAGGAGAGCCTTGAGATCACTTCAGGTCGAACAAGCCAAGAAAACTGCTGCTTCAGTTTCAGGAGTTCCTTTGATAAGGAAAAAGAAAGAAGAAGAGCAGAAGCGCATAAGTGGTTTCAAAAAGTTCGTGAGCAAAAGGAGAGGGACAACTAAAACTCAGAAGTGGCCGCACATTGATAAGTGGATGCCAATCCAATTCAATGATGCTTGGGAAGAAATAAAAAGAACCTTCTGGTTTTACTATGAAGTGCTGAGAGAATGGAGAGGGGAAAGCTCAGATCCAAATGAAGCCTTCATTGACTATCTGCTGACCTTCTATCCAAAGTACTTACAGAGTTGGATTAATCTTGCGGGTGAAGGTAAAGTTCAGATTACTGCCCCTGGTCCATACACATACCCTGCTCCTAGGCTAGAGAATGGCTTGGTAAATGAAACAGCCATATCTCAGGAAATTGCTCAATATGCCATCTAGTTAGGCCTGACAGGTAACAACCCTGATATCATCAAGGAGAGAGATGCATTGAAGAAGAGGTATTATGGGATGTTTAACCTAGAAGTGCCTATGGATGAGGTTGAAGAAGAGGACTGAAGAGCTCAAGCTGAAGAATGAAGAAGACTGAAGACTCTTGTAATTCTTTTGTTTTTGTCTTTACTTTTGATAAGTTCATTGTAATCTGTAAGTGTTATCTTACATCAATGGAACTTTATCCTTTATGCCCAAAGATAATATCTCATTATCTTTTTACATGTCTTTATATTTGATATGCCTTATGATTTTGTGAGGAAATTGTTGGGAGAATTATTATGAAATTGTTGGGAGATTTGTCATTCTTGTATTGTAATAGGAAAAACTGAAACCTGAGTATAGGTTAAGTGTTTTTGCAACAAGATGGTTTTGGCATCATCAAAAAGGGGGAAATTGTTGGGAGATGAATTTAATAAAGAAGATTTTGATTAGATCCCAAAACCCCTGAGTATGACATGTTCAGGATAATCTTGATAGTTGAGTCAGGATTCAGTTTTAGAGTGTTCAGGATGTTATCTGCACCATGTATAGTCAGCAGATATAGATCAGGATAGATTCTGAAGATTCTTAAGGCTCAGTAAGTTTCTGAAGTTTCTGAAGTTTCAGTATGAGACTGAGAAACTGAAGTTTCAGTTTGAGACTGAGAAACTGAAGACTCAGTATGAAACTGAGAAACTGAAGACTCAATATGAGACTGAGAAACTGAAGACTCAGTATGAAGACTCAGTATATCAAACAGTATATCCTTGAAGACTCAGAAGACACTGAAAACTCAGAAGACTCAGAAGACTGAAGATACTGAAGACAAAGAAGATACTAAAGACACAGTAGTTACTGAAGACTCAGTAATATACTGAATGCTCAGTATATAACCTGAATGTTTCGAGGCACTGAAAATATCTATCTGAAGGATACAATACTGAGAAAAACGCGAATACTCAGAAGAATAGATATTGCCCAAGACATTCTCATGCAGACAAAAGGAACTAAAACTAAGTGTTGTTAAGGTTATATCACTCATAGATAGTGACCATAAAGAGCTGTTATGTTTGTCTACATTTAACTGAAGACAAGATCCAATCAGAGGAAGACAACACTGTACTTTACTGACACTGAAAGCGACAGGTCATTGAAGCATGTCAGTAGTACTATGTTCCAGACTGCAAAAAGTGGTGAGTGGCTGTATGAAAGCATATTGCCTAAAACATGCAAGGGAGTATTCAAACCCAAAAATAGCCGTTCATCACACACCATAAGAGGAAACTCATGAAGCCATCTCTTCCAACGGATAGTTTTTCAAGAGTGACCTTGGTGTCTGCCTATAAATACTTGTGACCCTCTACATTGAAGGTTACGGGAAATTTGTAAGCAACTCAAGAGCTCAAACTTATTATTGCAAGTTGAAGCACTCGAAAACTCAAGAATTTCCCAAGTGCTTTACATTGAAGAGAGCTCATTCACTAAGCCTAGTTTTGATAAGATATATCCAAAGCTTAATAGAGATATCCTAGCCTTTGCATTGTACTTAATTGTGAAGGATATCTCATCCTAGTTGGAAACCAACCAAGAAACCCCAAACCCTTTGTAAGGTAGTTTGAGTGTGATTGTTGGTGAGTTGGAGTTGTAAAGAGTTAGTAAACTATAGAGGTAGTCAGAAAACTCTAGAGAAGAAGTGAGTAAACTATCTTGGATAGTCAGAAAGCTTGTGTGTGTTTTGAGTAAGTAAACTACAGAGGTAGTCAGAAAGCTCAAAATAGAAAGGTTAGTAAACTACAGAGGTAGTCAGAAAACCTTAGGAGGTGATTAAGGAATTTCTCTGAAGGATCAGAGAGAGTGGACGTAGGAGCTTGAGTCTCTGAACCACTATAACTTGATGTGTTATTTGCTTTCTGTTCTGCATTGATTATTTGTTGCATATCTTTAACTGAAAGCATATTTTCACTGATACTCAGTTGGAATCAATCCACTGAAATTGCATCTAACTGAATCACAGCCTTAATCACTGTTCCATTAAAAGGAAGGTTTTCAGCAAAGCATAAAACAAGTATAAACTTAGGGCCAACCATTCCGCACATCTAAGTAGCTATTCAAGCAAGCTCAGGATCTCTGAAAACTCAGGCTCAGTTGGGATTATCTGAGGTTTCTGAAAGCAGCTCAGGATCACTGTCTCAGGTAGACTTTGACTCAGGGCGATTTGTGCTTCTCAGGACCAAATCATCAGGACAACCTGACCCATCTGACCTCAGTGAAGAAAAAGTTTTAAAATTCACTGAACACGTGTACTCCCCTCCCATACACGTGTAAGACTCGTTTGCACCGGGACCAACAGACTTTAGCGACAGATTTAGCGACGGTTTTTTTAAAACCGTCGCTAAATCCAAATCTATATATACACGGCCAACCTGCCCATTTGTTTCATCAACCAAATCAGAAAGCAATACAAACAAGCCTCGTTCATCTGTATTCTTCGATATTCACGGTACTACTTTAATTATTTTTTTGTATATTTATTTATATTTAATTTTATTTTATATAATATAATTAATATATAAATTTTATATTTTATTTAGATGGCTGCTGAAAGTGGTGACGTTCCTACTTCATCCAGAAGGCCTACTACTGGTTTGTTAATCAATATTGTTAATGGAGCGTAAGTGTTGTTGTTTTATACGATAATAATTGTATAATTAATTAATTTAATACAATAATTATTAATTCTGTATTTATTTTTTAATGTGTTACAGTATTGTACCTGGTCACGAGGCTTCCTATATAGCCAACAACGTCATTATGCGGGTAGGGAATTGTTGTCAACGCTGATCGTTGGAAAAATGTGTCAACTGATCAGCGTTAATTGTATTTTGAGGAGTTTAAGCTATAAAATGTACTTAAAATATTTTATTTTAATATATATTGTTAAAATTAATTTAATTAATTATTGTATTATTTTTTAAATATAGAAACAAACTACGTGGAGTTCCGAGCTTGAGACCGATCAAGTTTACAAGGCATTTTGTAAAGGTGCTTGACCGCGTTACCAAGACATAATGTACAGGTGGCGTACACAATGGAGGAAAGACGGAGTGGATTTATCAGAAGAAATTGGGCACGAAGTGTGGGAGTCACTTGTAGCTGTTTGGAGGGCAATTCCCTAGGATGTTATTTTAATTATGTTATGAACAATTTTTAATTTATGTTTTTGCTTTTAATTTTTAATTATTATTGAACAATTTTAATTTATGTTTTTTTTTTAAATCGTGTATTTAGCGACATATTTAATGGCGGTTATTTAAAATTTCGTCGCTATTAACGATGGATGTATCCGTCGCTAGTTTCATCACTAAAATTTAAGAAAAACCAGGCAGCCCAGTCTGCAGAAATGTCAAAAACAAACAAAAACTTTCAAAAACCAACACCAAATTTTGTGTAGATAGAGGCGAAAATCGTTTTTTGAAGTGCATATTGTGTAGAGGAAAGATATCTACTCCTCGAGGACGATTTTACGGTACGTTTTTACATTTCTACCATTTAAAAATATATATAGTGTAATGTAAATATATAATTGATAAGTTTGGTATTGACATATATTTTATTGATAGTTTATGTTAAATGAATGTTGTGATCATAGCTAGATGAATATTGGGTAGATAGTTTATGTTAAATGAATGTATTTGATGTTATTTGATAGAAGAATATATTTGGATATTTACCTATACAAACGAAACTCTGTCAAATTTTTTGTATGTTATTTGATAGAAGAATATATTTGGATATTTACATATACAGACGAAACTCTGTCAATTTTTTTGTAGAATTAACATGTTGATAATGATTTGAAATAGATGAAATATCTGAATCGCCAGTGGATGTATTCGACTCCTCGACTTATCAACGGAAGTATAAATATGGAGTTCTTGAATGAAGTTAATAACTTCATTCAGTTTGCAATTAATCATGGTGCAACAAATTCAGATGGTCATATAAGATGTCCTTGTAGTGCAAAAAAATGTCAAAACAAGTCATACAGAGAGACTGTGGATGTTCAGACACTTATCGTCATGAATGGTTTTGTTCCATATTACTACAATTGGACACGTCATAGTGAAGAGCGGTGGAATGTTGATTTCAATGACCTTAAAGTGTATTATAATACTATCGAATACAATGAAACACGCGATGATCAGGGATTTGATGATCCTGGAGTACAGTTTGAGCCACCTGTAGTGGATACACCGGATATGTATCATACGATGATCAGGGAAGCTGGTGGGATTCAAGATGAGGCTATGGAGGAGGAACCAAATGAGGAAGCAGCTAATTTTTACAGAATACTCAAAGCAGCTGACGAAGATCTGTATGATGGATGTCAAACTCACTCTCTGTTGTCATTCAATGCTCGACTCATGGCTATCAAGGCTGAGAACAAACTTTCTCAAAGAGCCTATAACCAGATTAGTAAGTTGATCAATGAGATATGTCCTCCGGGTAATAAGGTGCCTATTACAGAATATCAAGCCAAAAATATGTTGAAGAGTATGGGTCTACCAGTAGAGAGTATTGATTGTTGTATCAATAACTGCATGTTATTCTGGGGTAACGAAGAAAATGCGAATCTAGATAAGTGTAGATTTTGTGGACACTCTCGGTACAAAGTACCGCGACGGAACTGGACTGACGATCGAGGGAAGCAGAAAACGAAGAAGAAAGTGGCAAATAAAATAATGTATTACCTCCCGATCATTCCTCGTCTTTAGAGACTGTATCAATCTAGTGCCACAGCCAAAGATATGACATGGCATCATACAGAGACTGATCCTCATACCTTAGAGATGAGACACCCTGCTGACTCGATGGCCTGGAAACATCTTGACGAGGTATTTCCTATTTTTTCTGACGAACCTAGGAACGTTCGGTTAGGTCTCAGCACTGATGGTTTTTGTCCATTTGGAATGCACGGTAAGTAGTATTCGTTATGGACGGTTATATTGACTCCTTATAATCTACCTCCGTGGATGTGCATGAAGCCCCAAACGATGTTTCTAACGGTATTGGTACCCGGTCCAAAGAATCCAAAGGACAAACTAGATGTTTTCCTTCAGCCCCTGATAAGAGACTTAATACATCTGTGGGATAATGGAGTGCTGACATACGATGTATCGAGAAAGCAGAACTTCATGATGAGGGTTGAGCTGCTCTGGACGATCAGCGACTATCCTGCGTACTCCATGTTGTCCGGATGGAGGTCGGCTGGGAAACAAGCATGTCCTTACTGCATGGAGGATTCTGACGCTTTCACTCTCCCTCTTAGCAGAAAAGTTTCATGGTTTGATAACCATCGAAAGTTTTTACCAGAAGATCATCCTTTTCGAAAGAATAAAAATGATTTTATTAAGAACACAGTCGTTAAAAAAAAGGGTTTGAAAAAGAGATCAGGTATTTTTATATTAGTTGTTTTAAATTAATTAATATATTTTTATCTACATATGATAAACTAATTAACTTATAACTCTTTGCATTCATGCAGGTAAAACGTTGTTAAATCAAATTAATCAGAAGGGATTGAGGAAAACAACAGAAGAACATGCTGAGGAGCATAATAAAATGGTACCGGGGGGTTGGAAGAAGAAGAGCATTTTCTGGGACTTGCCCTACTGGAGCTCACTTTTGATTCGGCACAACTTAAATGTGATGCACATCGAAAAGAATGTGTTCGATAACTTGTTCCACACAATCATGAACACAGAGGGCAAGACAAAAGACACTGCAAAGTCGCGTGATGAGCTAAACGAGATATGCAAACGTGATCACTTGAAGAGGGATGAACGTACCGGAAGGTATCCCCAAGCCAATTACACACTTGATAAGAGACAGAAAGTGGCTTTGTGTAATTGGATTGAAGATCTGAGATTTCTAGATGACTATGTCTCCAATCTGAGTCGTTGTTTAAACACATCAAATGGGAAGGTGTCCGGGATGAAAAGCCATGATTGTCACGTGTTTATGCAACGGTTGTTGCCCCTCGCATTCCAGGAATTCCTACCGAACAATATCTGAAGGGTTGTAACTGAGTTGAGTTTATTCTTCAAAGATTTAATGTCTACAATGATTACGTGGGACGACATGGTCCATTTGGAGAAAGACATTCCAGTTATTTTATGCAAGTTGGAGCGCATTTTCCCTCCAAGCTTCTTTGATTCGATGGAGCACTTGCCGGTGCACTTAGCATATGAAGCCAAAATTGTCGATCTGGTGCAATACAGGTGGATGTATCCATTTGAGAGGTAAACCTTCACTTCACAACTATTTATACAAATATTAATATATTTATGTTTTGATCTTATAATTGTTTTCTTATTATATATCTATAGGTATCTACATAACTTGAAGCTCAATGCTAAACAAAAGGCAAAAGTTGAAGCATCAATTGTTAATGCCTACTTGTGTGAGGAGGTTACAACATTTTGTTCTTACTATTTCGAGGATCATGTTAGAACAAGGTTGAGAAATGAGCCTCGTAATTACGATGATAGAGGCACTAACAATGTTGCTGATGATATTGAGGGTATGTTGTCCGTGTTTAAGTTTCCATGTCGATGTTTGGATAAGACAAATGAACGGCCATGGTTGAATCGACAAGAGATTGAAGTTGCACATAAATATGTGTTATTCAATTGTGAGGAAGTCCAACCGTACATTGAGTAAGTATTTCATATACGTATCATTTACATAATTAGAATATTAATTTATTATATAATAGTTGATTAATATAATATATTGCTTTCAATTAGGATCTTTACTAAAGAGCTACACCATATAGATCCAAACATCTCAGATGCACAAGTAGGTGAATATATTACCCGTGGTTTTGCAGAGTGGTTCCAAAACTATGTGAGTGGTTCTAAACCGTTGTTTATTAATAAATTCATATTAAATATTTACAATTATATATTTAACCTCAAATCATCGCGTCACAGGGCTATAATGGTGGAATTATGAACCCATTCATGAGGGATCTCAATAGAGGACCACTACGTGTGGTCAACACGTTCCAATGATACTATGTAAATGGTTACAAATTTCATATAGTGGATTATGCATCGACCAAATCTACTGTGAACAGTGGTGTTTGCATTAACAGTGCAATGTTCGATGGAGAAAGTCGTGACTACTTCGGACACCTGTAAGAAGTCGTTGAAGTAGGATATCCGAGGTTCCCTGAGAAGATTGTTGTTGGGAGATGAATTTAATAAAGAAGTTTTGATTAGATCCCAAAAACCCTGAGTATGACATGTTCAGGATAATCTTGATAGACTGAGTCAGGTTTCAGTATAGATTGTTCAGGAAGTTATCTGCACCATGTATAGTCAGCAGATATAGATCAGGTTAGATTCTGAAGACACTGAAGACTCAGTAAGTTGCTAAAGACACTGAAGACTCAGTATGTCACTGAAGACGTTGAAGACACAGTATGTCACTGAAGACATTGAAGACTCAGTATGTCACTGAAGACACTGAAGACTCAGAAGATACTGAAGACCCAGTAGTTACTGAAGACTCATTAAGATACTGAATATTCAGTATAACCTGAATGTTCAGAGGCACTAAATAATATCTATCTGAAGACTACAAAACTGAGAAAAACGCAAATATTCAGAAAAGTAGATATTGCCCAAAACATTCATATGCAGACAAAAGGAACTAAGTCTAAGTGTTGTTTAAGGTTGTCTCATTCAGAGAGATTGGCCAAAAAGAGCCGTTTTATTTGTCTACATTCACTGAAGACAAGAACCAATCAGAGGAAGACAACACTATACTTTACTGACACTGAAAGCGACAGGACCCTAAATCATGTCAGTAGTACTAAGTTCCAGACTGCAAAAATTGGTGATTGGCTACATGACTGCATATTTCCTAAAACATGCAAGGGAGTATTCAAACCCTAAATATAGTAGTTCATCAAACACCAGAAGAGGAAACTCTTGATACTATCTCCTCCAACGGATAGTTTTTCAAGAGTGACCTTGGTGAAGTTGCCTACAAATACCAGTGACCCTTTACATTGAGAGGTTACGGCAAATTTCAAAGCAAATCAAGAGCTCATTCGTATTATTGCAAATTGAAGCACTCGAATAACCTAGAATTTCCCAAGTGTTTCACATTGGAGAGAGCTCATTCACTAAGCCTAGATTGATAAGAAATATCAAAAGCTTAGTAGAGATATCCTAGCCTTTGCATCTGTTCTTATTGTAAAGGATATCTCACCGTAGTTGGAAACCAACCCAAAACCCAAACCCTTTGTTAAGGTAGTTTGTGTGTGTTTTGTTGGTGAGTTAGAGTTGTAAAGAGTTAGCAAGCTACAGTGACTTAGCCAGAAAACTCTAGAGAAGAAGTTAGTAAGCTACGTGTGGTAGTCTGAACACTTGTGTGTGTTTGAGTTAGTAAGCTGCAGTGAGTCAGCCAGAAAACTCAAGGTAGAAAAGTGAGTAAGATATGATGGAGTTAGCCGTAAAAGCTTTAGGAAGTGGTTAAGAATTTCTCTCAAGATCGAGAGAGAGTGGATGTAGGAGCTTGAGTCTCTCGAACCACTATAATTGTTGTGTTGTTTTGCTTTACATCTTTGCATAATTATCTCATTGCATGTTTTTCACTGAAAGCATAGTTCACTGATATTCAGTTGGAACCAATCCACTGAACTTGCATCAAACCGATCACAACCTTAATCACCGCTTTTATTGAAGGGAAGATTTTCAAAAAAGCTAAAATGAGTATAAACTTAGGGCCAACCACATTCCAAGACACTTGAGTAGCTAGAAACGATAGTTACCAAATCGAACTAACTCTCTTGAGGGTTCAATAAGATAATTATCGATCCAAGCGCCTCGGATCTCCCGATAAACTCGAGCTCGGGCTAATAATCAAGCTTCAAAAAAAGCTCGGGATCATTGTCTTAGTAGACTTTGACTCGAGGCAATCCGTGGCTTCTCATGGCAAAATCATCGGGATAACTCCGACCCATCCGACCTCGGAAAGAAAAAGTTTTAAAATCAATCGAACACGTGTATTCCCCCCCCCATACACGTGTGAGACTTGTTAGCACCGGGACCAACCAGTGGTATTAGAGCAGTGGTTCATTTTGACCACTTGCTTTGGTAGCCATAATCTTTTTTGCTGAAAGACTTTGGTGGTCTACTGAATAGATCTGTTTGCTGATATCTTACAAGGCTCAGTCATCATGCCTTCTAAGAAACTTCCTATGTTCTCTGTTGAGAGCTATGACCTATGGAGATTGAGAATGCGAGGCTCATCTCAGATTCAAAACATGAAAGAATGTGGAGAGTGGTTTCTGAAGGACCATTAAAATTTACTGTTGTGAATCCCAGAATCACTGATACTGAGAGGAATGATCCCAGAGATGAAATTCCAAAGCCTGATGATCAACTTACTCCTGATGAAAGAAAGTTAGTCAATCTGGACTACATTGCTAAAAATACTTTGTATAACACTATTGATGATGGTGTTATGGGGATGATTTCTCACTGTGAAACTGCAAAAGAAATATGGGACACACTTGCTGTTATGTGTCAAGGCACAGATCATATTAAGGAAAACAAACTTTCTGTTGCTACTGGAAAGTTTGATAGCTTTGAAATGGAAGATAGTGAATCCATTGACAAACTTGAGGTCAGATTCACTAGCATCATGAATGATCTGAGTGCTCTTGGGAAAAGATACCCACAGAGAGAAGTGGCACTGAAAATTCTTAGAGGATTATCTAAGAAATAGGATATACATGCTGTGGTGATTGAAAACACCAAAATATTGATTCCATGGCATATCAACAAGTTTTCTCTGAACTGAAAGCTTATGAATTTGTGATTGACAAGAAAACTAAGAAATCTGACAGCAAAGATGATTCTTCATCTAGTAAGAATGTTGCTTTCAAAGCCAAAGATAAATCCTGTAAGTCTAGAGAGTCTGAGAACTCACTTGCCAAAAATCAGGATGAGCAGGAGGATAAGCTAGTACTGATAGGAAGGAGGTTTGAAAGACTCAATAGCAGATATGAGAAATATAAGAAATATTACAGGAATCACAGGTACAAGAGAGACTCAGAAGCTGAGGACATATACACTGAGAAAAGGAAGGACCAGAAAGCTGAAGGATCCTCATCCAAGAAGAAGGACTCCAAGACCAAGGAGGAAAGTGATCAGGATGATGATGCCAACAGATGCTACAATTGTCAAAAGAAAGGTCACTTCCAATATGACTGTCCTGAGCTGAGTGCTAAAGAAAGAAAGGAAAGACAAGCCAAGAGAGACAGGAAGATCTCCAGCAAGAAAGCTATGATTGCAGAAGAGGAAGAACATTCTGAAGAAGGTTCCAGTTCCTCGATGAAATTTTCTCGATAAAGGATGTGATGATGATGTCGGCTTATGGGCCGGGAGGAGGTAAATTATTCTATCTCTCGTTGTTGCTCCTACACAAGCACATGAGTTCTCAAGTTCAACTGAAAATGAAATTTGACTGATGGATTCGTTTGAGAATCTTATGAAGGACTATTCGTGTTACAAGAACTACTCATCAAAACTCAAGAGCGTAACAAGAACCGATCGCCGAGAATCAAGTGGAAAGACTCTAAAAATGTTGAGATCACTTCTCAATTGATGGGAACTCTTGATGAACTAGATGTTACGAAAGTACAACTCTCAGAAAAAGAGAAGGTGATAGAGATTCTGAATGGAAAATTAGAGAAATCCACTAAAGAGATTCAGCTTATCAAAACTGAGTTCAATGACCTCTTTGAGAAGCATGAAACTCTAAAGAAATGTGAGGATAGTGCTCAGAGAAAGTTAGCTCTATTGAATTCTGCATCTAAAGTGATAGATGAAATTGAGTTATCAAAGACCACGAACTATAAAAAGCTGGATTGGGATACATTCCAGGGGGAACCTCACAAGGTCTTCTGAATGCTGCTTCTAGTAGCACCAAGACTGTCTTTGTTAAGCCAGTGTCATCTAATCTTCTTACTGAAGAACTGCCCAGAGTTTTAGACAAGGGTAAAGGACCTATGGTTTCAGAAAATCAAGGTTCGGGAAAGCCTGACCTCGGGAAAAGGCTAGAAAACCCGAACACTCAAGAGGGAAATTTTCAGAGCCAAGATTTCAAAGCCTCGTGCTAAGAATACCAACCTAAAGAGATCTGCAGACTTGAACCATCGGAGGGAATTTTCGGAAGAGAAACACTGCAGAGATATTCTCAACCGAAAGGACCAAGTCCTCGACATTGAAAAGACCCCAATTTCAAAGATGCATAACCCAAACCCCACTTGCCTAAGGGTAAAGGTTTCCTGAACCCAAGTCAGCAGAGACAGAGACCATCTGCACAAAAGCTAAGGCACTTGAACAAAAGGCCTGAACCCCTGAACCCAAGAAGAACTCTAAGGCTCATGTTCATGCTAAGGCTAGCACTCATGCACAGGATACTGCCAAGGCTCCTAGGGTGGTGAATGTGTATGTAGATGTTTATGGGAGAAAAATCAGCCGCTCTAAAGTAATTAGAGTTGTTAGGCAGATTTGGGTTCCATAAGGTACAGCTAACCTGGTAGGACCCTACACCAAATGGGTACCTAAGAACTGATCTGTTTTTTCAAAGAAGGAAAAGGGCACCGAAATAATGAAAACAACATAGCACTGATGAGTGGAAATGAATTGGCTCCTGCTGTATGGTATCTGGACAATGGATGTTCAGGACATGTGACATGATATAAGTAACTAATCACTGACTATGTTGAGCAAAAAGGCCCTCAAATCACATTTGGAGACAATTCTAAAGGACAAACCGAAGGATATGGAACTCTTGAAGTTGACTCTGTTCATATCCATGGTGTTTCATATGTGTCTGGTCTAAAGCATAACTTGCTTTCTATCAGTCAATTCTGTGACAAAGGATTCAGTGTTGAGTTCTCAAAGAACTTATGTTATGTAAAAGACAATACTTCACGTAAAATTTTTCTTGGCTGGGGTACTAGAAAAGGAAATGTGTATCTTCTTTGATTGGAGTTCAACTCCTCTGAGATACATGTTTGGTTTCAAAAAGTTCCACTGATACCAGTTGGTTGTGGCACAAGAATGAATCACTTAAACTTCAAAAACCCTGAACAAACTTGCAAGATTAGCACTTGTAAGGGGGTTACCCAATGAAGTGTTCAGTAAAGATCATGTATGTGATGCTTGTCGAAAAGGAAAACAAATCGAGCATCTTTCAAAAGCAAAGTAGATGTTTCTACTAATAGAATACTACAACCTGTACATATGGATCTCTTTGGTCCAAGAACACATGTGAGCACTAATGGCGTAAAATACACACTTGTGGTAGTTGATGACTACTCTAGATACACATGGGTCATATTCTTACTCAAGAAGAAAGAGACTCGAACAAAAACTACCCGAACTCTTGAAAAAGGCTCAAGATTGAAAAGAATCTGAGTGTGGTCAAAATCAGAATAGATAAAGGAACTGAGTTTATCAATCATATCATATCTGATTATTGTGCAGCAAATGTAATAGCTCATGAAACATCACCGCAAAGGACCCCACAAATGAATGGTGTTCTTTGAAAGAAGAAATAGGACTAAAAAGAAGCTACAAGGATAATGATTGTTGAAGCCGATATTCCTAAGAGATTTTGAAATTTGAAGCTATCAACACCGCATGCTACTCTCGTAACGCATCCATGCTGACCAAGAACCAAGGAAAAACTCCATATGAGCTGTGGAATGAAAGGAAGCCTCTTGTTTCTTTCTTTCGTGTGTTTGGTTGCAAGTGTTTCATACACAATAATGGTAAAGATTAGTTGAAAACATTTGATAGCAAAGATGGTGAAGGGATATTCTTAGGATATTCTGAAGTCAGTAAAGCCTTCAGAGTTTACAACTGTAGGACTCTTATTGTGGAAGAAACACCTCATGTTGTTTTTGATGAATCTACTTATGTTCAGAAGAAATAGGAAAAAGACTTAGGAGAACTGATCAAGAGAATCACCAGACTTAGCCTAAAAAAGAATGATAAAACATCCTCTGAACCTGAAAAGAAGAAGTCAGTCACTTTCTATGAATGGAGTGAATCAGACTCGAGACAAAGAAGTTCGGGATGGAAAAACTTCGGATGGTGAGACTCGGGATGGAAATTCTCCAATCAAGGAAAAAGCAACACACTTGAAGTGACCAATCTAAACATACACCATTCGCACTCGGGTATGTAATGCCGATGAAGATGTGGTCACAAAATGAGGCAAACTCTGAATCTATCAATCAATGGGGAACAAATGTCTCTGACAATGTTCTGAATGGAATTTCCCCTGAGGAAGATGATTCTCTTTCTCCTTTTCTGTTGTTCCCTGAATTTAATGAACTACCTGAAACTAACATTTTTGATGTTGAGGATACTACTGAAGGGGGAACATCCAGGAGAAAATGGTTGGATAGTCATCCTACAAGTCGATTGTGGGTGATCTATCGATGGTGTCAAAACAAGAAGGTTCCATGGAGAAAGTGCTTTGTTCTCACCGCTTCCTATCCTAAAAAAGAACCTCATCGAGATTGAAGAAGCTCTACAAGATTCATTTTGGATTACTGCTATGCAAGAAGAGCCGAATCAGTTCTCAAGGAATGAAGTTTGGGAGCTAGTGGATAGACTTAAGAGGCACAATATGATTGGAACTAAGTGGGTGTTCAAGAATAAGAGAGATGAAAACAACAACATTGTGAGAAACAAGGCAAGGCTAGTTGCACAAGGTTATTCCCAAGAAGAAGGCTTGGATTATGATGAAACCTTTGCACCATTTGCAAGACTAGAAGCCATCGATTGTTTCTTGCATATCTTTTACATGAAATTCACAGATCTATCGATGGATGTGAAAAGTGCATTTCTGAATGGTGTGCTTAAGGAAGAGGTTTATGTAGAACAACCTCCTGGTTTCGAGAAAAGAATGACCAAGTTTACAGCTCGAAAAGCCTTGTATGGTCTTAAGCAAAACACCCCGAGCATGGTATGATACCCTTTCTCAGTTTCTTACTGACCATGGTTTTATCAAAGGAACTGTTGATAGGACTCTGTTCAGGATAGAAGATGGGAAAGACATCTTACTAGTTCAGATTTATGTAGATGACATCATATTTGGATCTCCAAATCATCGGCTGTGTGAAAAGTTTTCTACCCTGATGAAAGGAAAGTTTGAGATGTCAATGATGGGGGAGATGAATTTCTTTCTTAGACTTCAGGTGAAACAAACTAAGGAAGGAATTTTCATCAATCAAGCAAAATACACCGAGATCCGATTGCAAAGTATGGTGTACAGACTGCAATACGCTTAGAATTCCTATGAATACTAACTACAAGATGGATCCCGATCCTCGAAGGCAAATCAAGAAATCACATTGATTATAGAGGATCATTGGATCATCGCTATATCTCACAAAGACAAGTAGGCCTGATATAACATTTGCTGTTGGGATATGTGCAAGATACCAAGCTAATCCTAAGGCTAGTCACATGGAGGCTGCCAAAAAGATTCTGAAATATCTTAAAGGCACTTTGAATAGAGGATTATGGTATCCAGCTGATGATAACCTTGAATTAACCGGGTTATTCGGATGTCGATTATGGAGGATGTAGAATTGACAGAAGTCCACCACAGAACTTGTCAATTTCTTGGAAGTAAGTTGATATCCCGGTTTTCAAAGAAACACTCCTCGAGAGCAACCAAGACTACCGGGTTTGAATACATGGTCTGCGAGGAAGTCAAGCAGCGCAGATTCTTTAACGCACAACAATTGAGGGATTATAAGATTATAGCCAATGAAGTACCTATATTTTTGTGATAATAATAGTGCAATTGTTATTACACAAAATCTCAGTATTACAAACAGATGTAAGCATGTTGATATCGACATCACTTCATCGAGATCATGTTGAGAAGAAAGACATCGAAATGGAGAAAATTCATACCGATAAAAAAAAGAGAAATATCTTGACTAAACCTTTGGTCAATCAAGATTTCGAACTATCGATTGAATTAGGTATGTTGGATCCAGTGAATAAAGAAAATCTAAAAATTGAAGGTTTTCGGATGCATGAAGTTTTCTCGTGTTTTTCTTGAAAAACTTCGGGATAAAATTGAGAGTCTTGAACACCGAGTCTTGGGAAAACTCGGTTATTCTCAAGATCGAGACTCGATATTATAATCGACATTTTATCAAGGTTAAAATCAGTAAGACTGATGGAGAAAATTAGTCTGAGTTATTGACTCATGCAACAGATTTATTGTTTAACTGAATCTCAGTAATCATTGGCAATAAATGACAAAACACCTGAAGAAATAATTGGGCGGGACCTTTGAAATCCACGAAGAAAGTCAATAGTCTGCAGGAACAGTAATTAAATGCACTGTTCATTAATCACCAATAGGGATAAATTGACGGCTAAGTATTTGTGAAATTATCCTTTCATATACCCGTTTTAGTCGGTTTTTAATCTCGACCGTTGATTTCTTCATCTACGCGATTTTTCATAAATCAAAATCCCATATCCATTGAAAAATTTCTTTCAAAGCCTTATTCCAAAAGCCTTCATCTTCACAAACACTCTGCTTCGAAACCTTCGATTGCCCAGAAATTTTCACCTATCTCAAAACCCTTCACCAGAAATTCTCCAAAAATGACACTTTCTGTATACGACAAACTCGCCATTTCCAATAAACCTTGGTACGAATATGTCATTTCTCTAGAAACCTTGTTCAATGCAACTCACGAGGAGGAGGCGTTGCATATGATTCGTTTGGCAAAGCTTACATGCCTGGTCGCGAATCAACCAGAGGCCGAATATGCGAAAGAGGTAATTGAGTTTATCTCTAATATGCAGTTAGATGATGAGAATTGCATTGAATCTCAGATTACAGTCTCGCATTTGGAGCATGGTTCGAAATATGTGGATTTTGTTAGGGAATTATATATTATTCCTAAGAATCTAAATGTCATATATGAGTTAAGTTATAGAGGTGAAGACCCTACGGTATACATGATGGGTAGGGAACAAGAATATTTGGATAAAATTACTGAGCATCCAGTAAAGTTTGAAGCTAATCTGAATAAGAGGCATTTGAAGCCTAAATATCGAGTATTGTTGGATATTGTAAGCAAATGCATCATGAGTAGATCTGGTAGTTTCGAACAGATAAGAACCCCTAAGTTAAGGCTAATGGCGGCGATTGAAGATTCACCTTCCACGACATTCAATTGGTTGCACTATTTGATCAAGGTGGTGAGTGATCAAGCCAAATAAATTCAGAAGGTGGATGGCTCTGTAGTTATCAAAGGAAAGATTCTACATGCAACCAAGATTGCATTTATCTTGGAAATGTGCAGAGAATAGGAGGACATCTTTGCCGATTCCACTTCCTTTCCAAAGTCAAAAATCATGTTCAAACCAACAAAGAAGACTTTGAGAGGAAAGAAAGAGAAAAACTCTGAGTCTCAGGAGGAGACTGCTGAAGAAGAAACTATTGAAGAAGCCAGACAAGCTAAGGGGAAAGCCCTGATGCAAGTTAAAAGAGAGAAATGAGAGAAACTGAAGAAGAAAGCACTGGCTCCTCAGAAGCGCAGAAGGCTTCAATCTATTGCTGAGAAGGAGGCCAATGAAACTGAAGAAACTCAACCTGAAGGCCAGCAAGGGTTGAAATCTCGACTTCAGGTTCTTGCTCAGGTAGTGACAAATGTGCAGGAGCAAGAAACTGAGGAACATGTTTTTTCTGAGGTACTCGAAACCTCTCTGAGCTCAGATAAAATCTCTCAGGAAATCTTCAAGGGACCTCAGATCCCTACTGAAGAAAGACCTGTTCAGACTCCAGATCAGTCTGAACCTCAGGAATTGCTGAACTTGGATGCGCTTCTGAATTAACCATTTCTAGATCCATCAGCTCTAGAACTCATACACTCTAAATCTACTGCTTCTGAAAGCTCAAGATTGAAGAAGGGAGAAGCCGAAGAGACTGAATGGCGAAGCAAGGGGGAACGGTTCATCTTAGACAGATACCCTGAGCTGAATGCCTATCCTGACCTTCAGGATATGTTCTTCAGGCTCAGAACCACAGTGTATATTCTGAATCAAACACTCCCGGAGATGCTGAACATTGCTTCAAACAGAGGAGAAGAGTGGTGGAATGCAGAGACAGCTGCCCTAACCGAATTCTCAGGTTTCAGAAAAACCAAGCTGAGAATGAAAGCTGCTGATTTTGATGAATTGGTGAAACAGAAGCTAGCTGAAAAGAAAGCTACTGAATGAGTTGATGCTTCCAGCTCCCATGATCAAAATAAAGATGATGCAGAAAAAAAATCTGAGAAGGAGAAGGAACCTCAGATAGATACTGAGAAAGAGAAGGAAATTGAGAGTCAGATGGGGACAGATACTGATGTTGAACCAACTGATATCAGACAACCTCAGACTGAAGTTAGCATTCTTAAGGTACCTTTTGGCACTGTTATACATTATGCCGAAGTTACTGAAGTACCTAACTTTAAATCTGATGTTTATGATATGCAGACTGAGGCTCAGATGGAGCACCCAGCTCAATTGGAAAATGTTGTACAAACTCCAGTGGTTGATTTCACACCAATCCTGAATGAGTTAAAGAAGATAGAGCCAAGGATGGAAGAGATACTGGCAGGTCAATCTCAAAAGCTTGAGAATCTAAGCTCTTCATCAAGCATGCTGCAAACAATTCTCACAAACAAGATGACTCAGATGGAGTTAGTTCTGGCTGCTCAAAATCAGAAAATGGAGAACCTGAGTTCATCATCTGATACGCTTCAAACAACTCTATCAAGTAAATTAACTACATTAGATGGAAATATTGATGGAGTACATACAGAGCTTAATGCCAACATGAAGCAAATGTATCAAGAAAGAACTGCCTATCTTGAAGCCAAGCTGATTGAGAAGAATGATCTGATGATCAAAACAGATGTTGAGGAAATGGGCTCTCTTCTCATGACCAAGATGACAGAGATTATGCATGATGTCTTCTCAAAACAGTTTGCTCCTCTTTCGGATGAGTTCTCAATGGCCAAGAACTACATGATGAGGCTAGAAGATGAGCATGATCAGTTGGCAGGAGAAGTGCGCAGTATGAGTAAGGAGCAATACTATATGGATACTGCACTGACTCAACTACTCCCAAGGTATGGTGTCAAAAAGGGGGAAAGGCCTGGTGGCAAATTAAGTGAGTTGTTGGCACAAACCTTGGAGAGAAAGGCTCAAAAAGAAGCTGAAGGAAAGAAAATTGTTGATGCCCTAAGAGAAATTGAAGCCACTGAGAAACTAAAGTTCAAAGAAGCTGAGAAACCTATCTTAACTCAAACATCTGAGCAAACCGTTCAGGAAGTAATTTTTGAGAAACTGAGTGATAGAAGGATGATTGAGACAAGCAAAGCCGGTGAAGATCAAGTCATACCTGAAAAGAGAAAGGCTGTGGCATTTGTGGAACAAGAAAGGAAGAAAAGAGCAAAAAACTCAAAACCTACTCAAAGGAAGTTGATAATGGAATTCGAAGAATCTGAGGAAGAACATGAAACCTAGAAAGAAGCCTTTGATACCAAGAAAACTCTGAAAGCACTTCAGATTGAAAAAGAAAAGAAAACTGCTGCTTCTGTATCAGGTGTTCCACTGATCAGGAAGAAGAGAGAAGAAGAGCAGAAAAGAAGAGGTGGTTTTAAAAAGTTCCTAAGCAAAAGGAGAGGTACAGAAAAGACTCAGAAGTGGCCGCACATTGACAAGTGGATGCCTATACAGTTCAATGATGCATGGGAAGAGATCAAGAGAACCTTCTGGTTCTATTATGAGATTCTGAGAGAATGGAGGTGGAGCAGCTCAGATAAGAATGAAGCCTTTATTGAGTACTTACTGACATTCTATCCTAAGTACCTGCAAAGTTAGATCAACTTGGCAGATGAAGGAAACACTCAGATAGTAGCTCCTGGTCCATACATGTACCCAACTCCTAGGTTTGAGAATGGCAATGTAAATGAGGCAGCCATTTCTCAGGAAATAGCCCAGTATGCCATCCAGCTAGGCCTAACAGGAAACAACCCTGAAATCATCAAGGCAAGAGATGAACTGAAGAAGAGATACTACGGGATGTTCAACCTGGAAGTGCCAGAGGATGAAGTGGAAGAAGACTGAAGACTTAGTGCTTCTGTATTTTCTTTTATTTTCATTGTAATCTGTAACTCTTATCCTACATCAATGAAAATTTTATCTTTATGCTCAAAGATAATATCTCATTATCTTTTTACATGTCTTGATATGCCAGATTGTTAAAGAACTTGATTGGAGAAATACCATTTTGGTTGTAATAGATAAACTGAAACCTGAGGATAGGTTAGGTTTTCTTAAATGTAACAAGATGTGTTGGGAGATGAATTTAATAAAAGATATATGATTTTGATTAAGATCCCAAAACCCCTGAGTATGACATGTTCAGAATGATCTTGATAGTTGAGTCAGGATTCAGTTTTAGAGTATTCAGGATGTTATCTACAAAATGTATAGTCAGCAGATATAGTTCAGCATAGGTTCTGAAGACCCTGAAGAACTCAGTATGAAACTGAGTAACTGAAGACTCAGCATGAAGATTCAGTACAACAGTCAATATGTCTCAGAAGACCCAAGACTCGAAGACTCAAGACCCGAAAGACCACAAGACTCGAGAAGACTCAAGAAGACGCAAGATCAAAGACTTAAGTCTGAAGATCAAGAATATTGAGGCACAAGAATTATCAAGACTCAAGATATGTCTTGAATGCTCAGTATAAACCTGAGTGTTCCGAGGCACTGAATATATCTATCTGAAGGATGCAATACTGAGAAGATCGCAATTCCTTGGAAGAATAGATATCTGCCAAGACATTCAAATGCAGACAAAAGGAACTAAGTCAGAAGTGTTGTTAAGGTTATATCAAACTCAGAGTTTGTAACCAAAAGAGCCGTTGAAGGTGTCTACCTTTAACTGGAGACAAAAGTCAAAAAGAGGAAGACAACATCATACCATCTTGACAATCGATGTTGATGGTCGCAGAAAAAGATGTCAGAAGTACAAAAGTTCAAGACTGCAAAAAGTGAAGACCGGCTACATGAAAGGCTATTGCCTAAAACGTGTTAGGGAGGTTCAAACCCTAAATATAGCCATTCCTCACACACCATAAGAGGGAACTCACGAAGCTATCTCTCCAACGGATAGTTTTCAAAAGTGACCTTGGTGTATGCCTATAAATACTGGTGACCCTCTACATTGTAAGGTTACGGGAAATTTATACGCAACTCAAGAGCTCAAACTTATTCTTGTAAAAGTGAAAGCACTCGAAAAACCTAGAATTTCCCAAGTGCTTCTATATTGAAGAGAGCTCACTATACTAAGCCTAGCTTGATAAGATTTATCCAAAGCTTAGTCGAGATATCCTAACCCTTTGCATTGTGCTTCATTGTAAAGGATATCTCATCCTAGTTGGAAACCAACCGAGAAACCCCAAACCCTTGTGAAGGTAGTTGGAGTGTGTTTGTTGGTGAGAAGTGTTGTAAAGAGTTAGTAAACTACGCGGAGTAGTCAGAAAACTCTAGAGGAGAAGTTAGTAAGCTACAGGGGTAGTCTGAAAGCTTGTTTGTGTTGAGTAAGTAAACTACGGAGGTAGTCAGAAAACTCAAGGTCGGGTTGAGTAAGTAAACTACGTGGAGTAGTCAGAAAACTCAGGGCCGAGTTGAGTAAGTAAACTACGCGAGGTAGTCAGAAAGCTCAGAAGTCGATAGTGAATTTCTCTGAGGATCAGAGAGAGTGGATGTAGGAGCTTGAGTCTCTGAACCACTATAATTGCTGTGTTGTTTACTGCTTTCCTTATCTATGCTTAATTGTTGCATTGTCTTGATTTTGAAAGCATACTTTTCACTGATATTCAGTTGGAATCAATCCACTGAAGTTGCATGTAAATTGAATCACAGCCTAATCACTATTTCATAAAGGGAAGGTTTTCAGCAAAGCTAAAACGAGTATAAACTAAGGGCCAACCATTCCGCACATCTGAGTAGCTAGAACAGATAGTTACCAAACTGAACGTACTCTTCTGAGGGTTCAGTAAGTTAGTTATCTGATCCAAGCAACTCAGGATCTCTGACACTCAGGACTCAGTTGGGATTATCTGGAAGTATCTGAAAGCGGCTCGATCACTTGTCTCGATGAGACTTTGACTCGAGCGATCTGTGCTTCTCGTAACCTAATCTTCGTGATTATCGACCACCCAAGTGACCTCGAAGAAAAAAAGTTTTAAAAACACTGAACACGTGTATTACCCCCCCACACACGTGTAAGACTCGTTTGCACCGGGACCAACAAGTGGTATCAGAGACGTGATTCAACTTGACCACCTGTTGTGTTGACCAAAGTTTTATTTTCAAAAATACTTGTGGTCTATCTGAACTGATCTTATTTGCTGAAATTTTTTCTTTTCAAAAGATCAGATAAAAATGTCTTCTAAAAAACTTCCCATGTTCTCAGTGGAGAACTATGATCTATGGAGATCGAGAATGCAGCTCATCTCAGATTCTAAACATGAGCGTATGTGGAGAGTGGTCTCTCAAGACCATTCCATTTCTTCGTGGTGAATCCCGGAGGAATGAAGATGAGAGAATTGATCCTAGAAAGCAGAATTTCCTAAGTCTGATGACCAACTTAACTCTGAGGAGAGAAAGTTAGTCAATCTAGACTACATTGCAAAAGACACACTATACAGTACAATTGATGATGGTGTGATGGGAATGATCTCTCACTGTAATACTGCTAAAGAAATTTGGGATACACTAGCTGTAATGTGCCAAGGCACAGATCATATAAATGAAAACAAACTTCCAGTGGCAATTGGAAAGTTTGATAGTTTTGAAATGGATGATGGTGAATCAATAGACAAATTGGAAGTCAGATTCACTAGCATCATGAATGATCTAAATGCACTTGGAAAGAAATATCCACAAAGAGAAGTTGCATTGAAAATTCTTAGAGGTCTTTCTAAGAAATGGGATATTCATGCAGTGGTGATTGAAAACACCAAGAATATTAATTCAATGCCTTATCAACAAGTCTTCTCTGAGCTGAAGGCCTATGAATTTGTAATTGATAAGAAATCCAAAAAGGTCGACAAAGAAAGATGATTCATCATCTAGTCGATGTGGCTTTTAAAAGACAAAGATAAAACTCAGAAAACTAGAGAGTTCGAGAACCCCATGCCAAAAATCGGGATGAGCTTGAGGAAAAAGCTAGACCGATGGCAAGGAGGTTTGATAGACTTAATAGTAGATTTGGAAAATATAAAAGCTATTACAGGAACCACAGGTACCAGAAGAAACCTGAGGACAGATCAACTGAGAAGAAGAAGGACCTGAAAGCTGAAGGATCTTCATCCAAAAGAAAGGACTCCAAAGAAGAAACAGATCAGGATGATGATGCCAACAGATGCTATAACTTCCAAAAGAAAGGTCACTTCTAGTATGATTGTCCAGATTTGAGTGCTAAGGAGAGAAGAGAAAGGCAAGCTAAAAGAGACCAGAAGTTCTCAAGCAAAAAGACCATGGTTGCAGAAGAAGAACACTCTGAGGAGGGATCTAGCTCTTCAGATGAAATATTCTCAGACAACGAAAGTGATGACATCTGTCTGATGGCCATTGAGGAGGTAAACTCTTCTTTCTCTGTTGTTGCTCCTACACTAGCACAAGAGTTTTCATGTTTTACTGAAAACAGTCATTTTGACCTGATGGATTCTTTTGAGAATCTGATGAAGGACTATGATGTTTTGCAAGGACTGTCTGAATAGAACTCAAGAGCAGAATAAGGAACTGAAAGCTGAAAATCTAAAATGGAAAGACTCTAGCAATATTGAAATCACTTCTCAATTAATGGGAGCTACTGATGAACTGGATGTTACGAAAGTACAACTCTCGAGAGAAAGAGAAGTTGATAATGACCCTAACGAAAAAGCTAGAGAAATCCATCAAGAGATTCACTAATCGTAACTAAGTTCAATGACCTCTCGAGAAGCATGAAACTCTACAGAATCAGAGGATAGTGCATGTAAGTTAACTCTATTGAATAATGCATCTAATGTAATAGATGAAATTGAGTTACCAGAGATCTGTGACTATAAAAAACTGGATTGGGATTTATTCCGGGGAACCTCACAAGGTCATCTCGAATCTTTGATCAAGTAGCAAGAAGACAATCTTTGTAAAACCAATGGCACCTACACTTCAAAAATCAAGTAATGCCCAAGGTTGTAGACAAGGGAAAAAGACCTATGGTCTCAAAGAAAACCTGAATGATCAAAGTTGGAAAGCCCAAACCTCAGGTAAAGGCTAGAAAACCTGAGCAATCAGTTGGAAAGTTTCAGGCAAGTACTTCAAAGCCTCGGGCTAAGAATGCAAACCTGAAAGGCTCCACATCGAACCATCGAGAGGAATCCTCGGATGAGAAACACTCAAATAGAGATATTCTCAACCAAGAGACCAAGTCTTCAAGATCTTTGAAAGACCAGATTTCAAAGATGCATAACCCGAACCTCACTTGCCTAAGGGTAAAGGTTATCTGAACCCAAGTCATCAAAGATTTAGACCAGCTGCACAGAAGCCAAAGCAATTGAACAGAAGGCCTGAACCAAAGAAGAATTCAAAGGCACATGTTCATGCTAAAGCTAGCACACATATACAGAAAACTGCTAAGGCACCTAGAGTAGTGGATGTATATGTTGATGTTTATGGAAGACAGATTAGCCACTCTAAAGTGATTAGAGTTGTCAGGCAAATTTGGATTCCGAAAGGTACAGCTAACCTCGTAGGACCCTACACAAATTGGGTACCTAAGAATTGATCTGTTTTTCAAGAGGAAAACAAGGGCACTAAGCTAATGAAAGATCACATGGCACTGATGAGCAGAGATGAAAAAGCTCCTGATGTATGGTATCTTGACAAAGGGATGCTCAAGACATATGACAGATTCAAGAAGATGCTCAAAGTGACTATGTTGAACAAAGAGGCCCATGATCACTTTTGGAGATAACTCCAAGGATGACCAAGGATATGGAACTTTGGAAATCGACTCAGTTCATATCCATGGTGTTTCATATGTATCTGGATTGAAGCATAATTTGCTTTCAATTAGCCAATTCTGTGATAAAGGTTTTAATGTTGAGTTCTCTAAGAACTTATGTTTTGTGAAAGATGATACATCATCGTAAAAGTTTTACCGACCGGTACAAGAAAAGGGAATGTGTATCTTGCTGATTGGAGCTCAACTCCTAAAGATACATGTTTGGTTGCTAAAAGTTCCACAGATACCAGTTGGTTATGGCATAAAAGAATGAATCACCTGAATTTTAAAACCCTGAACAAGCTTGCAAGATTAGCTCTTTTAAGAGGGTTGCCTAATGAAGTGTTCAGTAAGGAACACATTTGTGATGCATGCCAGAAAGGGAAACAAGTTAAAGCATCATTTAAAAGCAAAGCAGAAGTTTCTACTGAGAGAATACTTCAGCTTTTGCATATGGATCTCTTTGGTCCTATAACACCAGTGAGTACAAATGGCAGGAAATACACACTAGTAGTAGTTGATGACTACTCAAGATATACTTGGGTCATATTCTTACTCAGTAAGAAAGACACTTAGATAAAATTGCCAGATTTACTGAAAAGGCTCAGTATTGAGAAAAATCTGAGTGTGGTCAAAATCAGATCTGACAAGGGAACTGAATTTATTAATCATATCATATCTGATTATTGTGCAGCAAATGGAATTTCACATGAAACATCAGCTGCAAGGACCCCTCAACAAAATGGTGTTCTTTGAAAGAAGAAACGGGACTCGAAAAGAAGCTGCAAGGACAATGATTCTTTGAAGGTTTATATTCCTAAAAGGTTTTGAATGAGGTCACAACACCGCATGCTACTCTCGAAATAGATCCATGTCCGACAAAGAGTCAAGGCAAAACGCCTTTATGAGCTTTGGAATGAAAGGAAGCCTCTTGTTTCTTTCTTTTCGTGTGTTTGGTTGCAAGTGTTTCATACACAATAATGGTAAAGATCGATTGAAAACATTTGATAGTAAAAGGCGATGAAGGAATATTCTTAGGATATTCGAAGTTAGTAAAAAAACTTTGAGTTTACAACCACCGTAGGACTCTTATTGTGGAGGAAACACCTCATGTTGTTTTTGATTAATCTACTTGTGTTCAGAAGAAACGGGAACATGATGCAAATGAATTGACTAAGAGGATCACCAGATTAAGCCTGAAACAGAAAGATAAATCATCCAATCGAACACCGAAAAGAAGATGTCACCACATCCTATGATTGGAGGACCCTTGACTCGAATAAAGAAGTTCGGGATGGAAATCGTGATGGTGAGACTCAGAAAACCAACACTCCAAAGGTGACCAATCAACAGACACCCGTTCGCACTCGTGTATGTGATGCCAATGAAGATGTGGTCACAAACGAGGCAAATTCTGAATCTATCAACCAAAGGGGAACAAATGTCTCTGACAATGTTCTGAATAGAATTTCCCCTGAGGAAGATGATTCCCTTTCTCATTTTCTGTTGTTTCCTGAATTTATTGAACTAACTGAACCTAACATTTCAAATGTTGAAGATACTACTGAAACAGGAACATCAAGAAGAAAATGGTTAGATAGTCATCCTACAAGTCAGATTGTGGGTGATCTAACTGAAGGTGTTAAGATAAGAAGGTTCCATGGTGAGAGTGCACTATTCTGCTGCTTCCTATCAGAGAAAGAGCCTACTGAGATTGGTGAAGCTCTACAAGATTCTCATTGGATTACTACTATGCAAGATGAGCTGAATCAATTCTCAAGGAATGAAGTATGGGAGCTAGTAGATAGACCAGAAAGGCACAATGTCATTGGAACCAAGTGGATTTTCAAGAATAAGAGAGTTGAAAACAACAACATTGTGAGAAACAAGGCAAGGCTAGTTGCACAAGGTTATTCCCAAGAAGAAGGCTTGGATTATGATGAAACCTTTGCACCAAGTTGCAAAGACTAGAAGCCATCGATTGTTTCTTGCATATCTTTCCACATGAAGTTCACATCCTATCAAATGGATGTGAAAAGTGCATTTCTGAACGGTGTGCTTAAAGAAGAGGTTTATGTGGAACAACCTCCGGTTTCAAAAGAATGAATGACCAAGTTTACTGTGCTCGAAAAAGCTTTGTATGGTCTTAAACAAGCACCCAGAGCATGGTATGATACTCTTTCTCGGTTTTTCTTCGACCATGGTTTTGTCAAAGGATCTTTGCTGATAGAACTCGTTCAGGATAGAGGATGGGAAAGATATCTTACTAGTTCGAGATATATGTTGATGACATCATTTTGGATCTCCAAACCATCACCGTAGGTGAAAAGTTTTCAACACCGATGAAAAGGCAAGTTTGAGATGTCAATGATGGGAGAGATGAATTTCTTTCTAGGTCTTCAAGTGAAACAATCAAAGGAAGGAATATTCATCAACCGTGCAAAGTACACCGTAGATCCGATTGCCAAATATGGTGTATGAGACTGCAATGCGCTTAGGATTCCTATGAATACTAACTACAAGATGGATCCTGATTCGAAGGCAAATCAATAAGCCATACCGATTATAGAGGAATCATTGGATCATTGCTCTATCTCACATCAAGTAGGCCGGATATAACATTTGCTTGTTGGGATATGTGCAAGATACCAAGCTAATCCTAAGGCTAGTCACATGGAGGTCGCCAAAAGATCTTGAGGTATCTTAAGGGCACAGTGAACAGAGGATTATGGTATCCAGCTGATGATAACCTTGAATTAACTGGTTACTCAGATGCTGATTATGGAGGTTGCAGAATTGACAGGAAGTCCACTACAGGAACTTGTCAATTTCTAGGAAGTAAGCTGATATCTTGGTTTTCAATGAAATGCACCTCCTCGGTAGCAACCAAAGACTCTTGAAATCAATACATAGTCTGCGGAAGTTCGTCAGGCTCGATTCTCTCGCTCGCACAACAATTGAGGGATTATAAAGTTGTAGCCAATGAAGTACCAATATTTTGTGACAATAATAGTGCCATTGCTATTTCACAAAATCTGGTATTGCACACCAGATGCAAGCATGTGGATATCAGACATCACTTCATCAGAGATCATGTCGAGAAAAAGGACATAAGGATGGAGAAAATTCATACTGATAGGCAAAGAGCTGATATCTTGACTAAACCTTTGGCTGAATCAAGATTTCAGGAACTTTCAGTTGAATTAGGGATGCTAGAACTAGGTGTATAGAGTAAAATCTAAAAAATTGAAGGTTTTCAGATGCATGAAGTTTTCTCAGAATTCTACTGAGAAACTCAGGATAAAATGGAAATACTGAACTGAGTCTCAAGAAACTCAAAATTATCAAGGTCAAGATTTCGATCATCATCTTGACATTTTATCAAGGTCAGTACTCAGTAAGACTGATAGAGGGAAATTAGTCTGAAGAAGTAATGACTCATGCGACTCATTTATTGCTCAGTAATCATTTGCAATAAATACAAAACACCTGAGGAATGTTTTTGGGCGGGATCGTTTGAAATTCCGAAGAAGGTCAACAGTCATTTAATGCTCTGCTACATTAATGACCAATAAGGATGTTTTGGCGGCTTACTTTTCGGAGATCGTCGGTTCATATACCCGATTAATCGGAGATTAATCTCAACCGTTGCTTTTCACCTAACCAACATGATTCCCCACGATCTCGAAGCTATATAAACCCCAATCAGCCATTCAAGCCAAAATTTTATCAATCCCTTCGTTCCCAAATCCTCTGCAAATAAAATCCCCTTTGCCCAGAAATTTCCAAACCCTAAAAAGCTTCATTTCTTCAATCAATCTCTGAAATGGCTCCAACCTTGTTCGAGAGATTAGCCGAAACCAACAAGCCGTGGTACGAGTTCGTTGTTTCACTCGAAAGCACAACCAACTCAAAGCCAGAAGAGGAGGCTCTGCATATGATCCGATTGGCTAAACTCACCCAACCTGTCGCAAGCCGACCAGACCAGGAGTTTGCGAAAGAGGTAATCGAATTCATTTATAACTTGAAGATAGATGAAGAGGGCTATATGCATTCTAAGTTAATTGTATCACATTTAGAGCAGTCATCCAAATACATCGATTTTGAGAGGGATCTGTATATAGTTCCGAAAAATCTGAATGATGTTTTTGAGCTCTGTGATAGAGGAGAGGATCCTACTATGTATATGTCGGGTAGAGAGCAGGAGTACTTAGATAGGATTGCTGAGAATCCTGTTAAATTTGAAGCGACATTGCATAAGAGGCACTTGAAGCCACAATATCGTGTCTTGATGGATATTGTGAGCAAGAGCATCATGAGCCTTGCGGGGAGTTTTGAGCAGATCAGGACCCCGAAGCTCAGATTGATGGCGGCAATCGAGGCCTCACCCACCACTGACATCAACTGGCTGAAATTTTTGATTCAGACGGTGAGTGAGCAGATCAAAGTTTTGAAGAAGGTTGACGGGGCGATCTCGATAAAAGGCAAGATCCACCATGCCACCAAAATTGCTTATATTTTGGAGATGTGCAGAGAGGAGGAGGATATCTTCGCCAATTCGACCCCATTCCCTAAGTCCAAAATTCTCTTTAAGCCCATTACTGCAAAGAAGCAGGCCATCAAGGGAAAGAGAGAAAAGAAGGTAGAATCACCAGTTGCGGCTGAAAAAGAGACTCAACAAACCAGGGGGAAGGTTTTGTTGGAGGCAAAGATGGAGCAAGGTGCAAGAATAATGAAGCAGAAGAACCTTGCCCCAAAGCGCAGAAGATTGGTGGTTCTCACTGATGAAGATGGCAGTGATTCTGAGGAGATTCAATCTGAGAGCCAAACCGCTCAGAGTTCACCATTGCAAGTGTTAGCTCAGGTTATCTCGAAGGCACAAGAACAGACTGAGGAGTAGGTCTTCTCTGAGGTGCTTGAGACATCTCTAAGTTCAGACAAAATTTCTCAGGAAATTTTCAAAGGAACTCAGGCCTCAGAGATTCCTACTGAAGATGTGTCGGCTCAGACAGCAGAAGAGCCAACTCAGAGTCAATCTGAGGATATGCCAGCTCAGGTCCCAGAACCCACTCAGATGCAAACTGAGGACCTGAATGTACAACAATCAGAAGCTGCTGAGACTCAGGAGCAGAATATCCATGATGAGCTCCTGAGTGATCTACTTCTTGATCCCTCAGCAGAGGCTTCAACTGAACCAGAGAGCCCGAAATGGAAGAAAGGCGAGGCTGAAGAAGGAGAATGGAGGAGCAAGGGGGAACGGTTCATTCTTGACCGATACCCTGAGCTCAGCTCATACCCTGATCTGCAAGATATTCTCTTCAGATTAAGGACAACTGTGTTCATTCTCAATCAGACTCTTCCCGAGATGCTTGACATTGCTGCATTCAGAGGGGAAGACTGGTGGAATGAGGAGACAGCCTTTCTGACCGACTTCTCAGGGTTCAGAAGAACAAAGCTCAGGATGAAAAACTCCGATTTTGATGAGCTGGTTCAAAGAAAGTTAGCTGAAAGAAAAGCTACTGAAGTTGGTGCCCCAAGCAGCGGAGACAAATCTCAAGATGGAGATGGGGACCAATAGGGAGATGCTGAGTATCAGTCTCAGATGGAAAAGGAGACTTCTATTGCTGATCAACCTGTAATTGGTCAACATCAGACTGAAGCTCAGGTGCAGACCGACCCTCAGATTGTGTCTGAACCTCAGGATGATCAAACAACACAGAAGGAGCAGAACGTTCTTGAGATCGACCTCACTCCCGTGATGGAGAAACTTGAGAAGGTTGAGCCAATGATGATCAAAATTGCTCAGATGGAAGAAGCATTGGCCAATCAAGCTTAGAAGATGGAAAGTCTTAGTCACTCTTCAGAGCTGGTGCTAATCCAAAACACTCTGACCTCACAGATGACCTCCATGGAAGAGAAGCTGAATGAAAAGCTGGAGGGAGTCAAGGCTGAGCTCAGTGCTGAAATGAAACAGAAGCACCAGGAGTCAACTGCATTTCTAGAGGTGAAATTGGCAGAGAAGAATGAAGTAATGATAAAATCTGCTGTTGAGGAAATTAGCTCAGTGCTCATGACCAAGATGACAGAGATGTTCAAGGAAGCACTCTCTGGCCAGTTTGCCCACATGTCTGAAGAACTTTATGTGGCTAAGAACCACATCAGGGGGATGGAAGATGAGCAAGATCAAATAGCAGGGGAGGTTCGCTGTGTGAGCAAAGAGCAATATCACATGGACACAGCACTCTCCAGACTTCTTCCAAACTACGGTGCCAAGAAGGGGGAAAGACCAGGTGAGGACTTCAGAAAGTTATTGGCACGTACTTTGGAGAAGAAGGCTCAGAAAGATGCTGAATTGTACAACCTATCCAAAGCCTTCAAAGAAGTCGAAGCTACTGAGAAGTTGAAATCTGCTCAGGTAGAGAAGCCCATCTACACTCGAGTTTCTAAGCAAACCATGCTTGAGGTTGCAAAAGAGAAACTGAGTGCTAGGACTAAGGTTGGAACAAGCCAGGCTGGTGCTGAATTGCCTATAAAGAGGAAAGCCTTGGGCGTTGTTCAACCTGAAAACAAGCGTGCAAAGGCTTCTAAGCCAATCCAGAGAAAGCTGATTCTGGATGATGAAGGTACTGAAGAATCTGAGTCTCAACCTCTGAAGAAAGTCTTCAATACGAGGAATGCTCTGAAGACACTCCAAGAAGAACAAGCTAAGAAAGCTGCCGCTTCAGTCTCAGGCATGCCTGTGATCAAGAAAAAGACTGAAGAGGAGCTGAAGCGAAGGAGTGGATTCAAGAAGTTTGCGAGCAAAAGGAGAGAGACATCAAAAGCACTAAAGTGGCCCCACGTTGATAAATGGATGCCTATCAAACTCAACGATATGTGGGAAGAGGTCAAGAGAACCTTCTGGTTCTACTATGATGTGCTTAGGGAGTGGAGAGGGGAAAGCTCAGATCAGAATGAAGCTTTCATTGAATATCTCCTAACCTTCTATCCAAAATATCTCCAAAGTTGGATAAACCTTGCGGATGAAGGAGAGGTGCAGATAGTAGCCCCTGGTCCATATTCCTATCCTCCTCCAAGACTTGGTAATGGCTTGGTGAATGAAAAGGCTATTACTCAAGAGATTGCTCAGTATGCTGGTCAGTTGGGTTTAACAGGAAACAGTCCGGTCATCATCAAAGAAAGAAATGAGCTGAAGAAGAGATTTTTCGGAATGTTCGACCTGGAGGTGCCCACTGATGAAATCGAAGAAATAGCAAACTGAAGAGCAAGAAGACTGAAGAGCCAAAATCTGAAGACTGGAGACTGAAGACTCAGAAGATTCTGTAAACTTTAAATTTTTGTCTTTTTGATTTTGTTGATAAACTCATTGTAATCTGTAATGGGATACCAATCATCAATGAAGATTTATCATTATGCTCAAAAGATAATATCTCATTATCTTATTTACATGTCTTTTATTTTGATATGCCTGATATGAATGTCTCTGAATTAATTGTTTATGGAAAATTGTTTAAGTATTTAGTGATGAACTATTAAAGAGATTCATTACTGAAGAAATTATTGAATAATTAATTGTTCAAAGACCCTCTGAAATTGTTGGGAAACTCATCATTGAAGGGGGAAGATTGTTGAAAATATTGACAACCAATCTTGTAATAGGATAAACTGAAACCTGAGTATAGGTTATATGTTTTGTAACAAGATAGGTTTTGGCATCATCAAAAAGGGGGAAATTGTTGGGAGATGAATTTAATAAAAGATATATGATTTTGATTAAGATCCCAAAATCCCTGAGTATGACATGTTCAGAATGATCTTGATAGTTGAGTCAGGATTCAGTTTTAGAGTATTCAGGATGTTATCTGCAAAATGTATAGTCAGCAGATATAGTTCAAAGATAGTTCTCAAGACCTCAAGAACTCGAGATGAAATCGAGTAAATCAAGACTCAAAGATGAAGATTCAAGATAACAATCGATATGTCTCGAAAGACCACAAGACTCGTAAGACTCAAGACCCGAAGACCACGAAGACTCGAGAAGACTCAAGACGCAAGACCAAGATCAAGTTCAAGATCAAGAATATCTTGAAGGCGATAATTATCAAGACTCAAGAATGTCTTCAATGCTCAAATATAAACCTGAATGTTCCGAGGCACTGAATATATCTATCTGAAGGATGCAATACTGAGAAGATCGCAATTCCTTGGAAGAATAGATATCTGCCAAGACATTCAAATGCAGACAAAAGGAACTAAGTCAGAAGTGTTGTTAAGGTTATATCAAACTCAGAGTTTGTAACCAAAAGAGCCGTTGAAGGTGTCTACCTTTAACCGGAGACAAAAGTCAAAAAGGAAGACAACATCATACCATCTTGACAATCGACAAAGGATGTGTCGCAAAAAAGATGTCAGAAGTACAAAAGTTCAAGACTGCGAAAAGTGAATACCGGCTACATGAAAGGCTATTGTCTAAAACGTGTTAGGGAGGTTCAAACCCTAAATATAGCCGTTCCTCACACACCATAAGATGGAACTCACGAAGCTATCTCTCCAACGGATAGTTTTCAAAAGTGACATTGGTGTATGCCTATAAATACTGGTGACCCTCTACATTGTAAGGTTACGGGAAATTTATACGCAACTCAAGAGCTCAAACTTATTCTTGTAAAAGTGAAAGCACTCGAAAAACCTAGAATTTCCCAAGTGCTTCTATATTGAAGAGAGCTCACTATACTAAGCCTAGCTTGATAAGATTTATCCAAAGCTTAGTCGAGATATCCTAACCCTTTGCATTGTGCTTCATTGTAATGGATATCTCATCCTAGTTGGAAACCAACCGAAAACCTGTTGGGAGATGAATTTAATAAAAGATTATATGATTTTGATTAAGATCTCAAAACCCCTGAGTATGACATGTTCAGTAATGATCTTGATAGATGAGTCAGGATTCAGTTTTAGAGTATTCAGGATGTTATCTGCAAAATGTATAAGTCAGCAGATATAGTTCAGAATAGTCTCTGAAGACTCAGTATGAAACTGAGAACTGAAGACTCAAAGATGAAGACTCAAGATAATCAACAAGATAAATCAAGACTCAAGACTCAAGACTCGAAAGACTCAAGACACAAGATCAAGACTGAATATCTGAAGATCAAGAATACTGAAAGCACAGTAATTACTGAAGACTCAGTAATGTACTGAATGCTCAGTATAAACCTGAATGTTCCGAGGCACTGAATATATCTATCTGAAGGATGCATACTGAGAGAAACGCGATACCTTAGAAAGTTAGATATTGCCAAGACATTCAAATGCGCATAAAAGGAACTAAGTCGGTGTTGTTAAGGTTATATCAAACTCGAGTTTGTAACCAAAAGAGCCGCTTAAAGTGTCTACCTTTTACCGAGACAAAAGTCAAAAAGAGGAAGACGACATCGTACCATATCGACACCGACAAAGGATGTGTCAATTTGAAAAAGATGTCAGATGTACGAAAGTTCCAGACTGCAAAAAAGTGAAGACCGGCTACATGAAAGGCTATTGCCTAAAACGTATTAGAGAGTTTCAAACTCTAAATATAGCCGTTTCTCACACACCATAAGAGGGAACTCACGAAGCTATCTCTCCAACGGATAGTTTTCAAGAGTGACCTTGGTGTATGCCTATAAATACCGGGTGACCCTCTACTTTGTAAGGTTACGGAAATTTATAATGCTAACTCAAGAGCTCAAACTTATTCTTGCAAAAGTTAAAGCACTCGAAATACCTTGAACTTCCCAAGTGCTTCTATATTGAAGAGAGCTCACTTTACTAAGCCTAGCTTGATAAGATTTATCCAAAGCTTAGTCGAGATATCTTAACCCTTTGCATTGTGCTTCATTGTAAAGGATATCTCATCCTAGTTGGAAACCAACCAAGAAACCCCAAATCCTTGAGAAGGTAGTTGGAGTGTGTTTGTTGGTGAGTAGAGTTGTAAAGAGTTAGTAAACTACGCGGAGTAGTCAGAAAACTCTAGAGGAGAAGTTAGTAAGCTACAGGGGTAGTCTGAAAGCTTGTGTGTGATTGAGTAAGTAAACTACGGAGGTAGTCAGAAAACTCAAGGTCGGGTTGAGTAAGTAAACCACGTGGAGTAGTCGTAAAACTCGGGTACGAAGTTGAGTAAGTAAACCACGAGGTAGTCGAAAAGCTCGGTTTGATAGTGAATTTCTCTGAAGGAGTCAGGGAGAGTGGATGTAGGAGCTTGAGTCTCTGAACCACTATAACTGCTGTGTTCTTTATTGCTTTCCTTATCTGTGCTTAATTGTTGCATTGACTCGATTTTGAAAGCATACTTTTCACTGATATTCAGTTGGAATCAATCCACTGAAGTTGCATAAGTGAATCACAGCCTAATCACTATTTCATAAGGGGAAGGTTTTTCAGCAAAGCTTAAAACGAGTATAAACTAAGGGCCAACCATTCCGCACGACTGAGTAGCTAGAATAGATAGTTACCAAACTGAACTCTCATCTGAGGATTCAGTAAGTTAGTTATCTGATCCAAGCAACTCAGGACCTCTGACACTCAGGACTCAGTTGGGATTATCTGGAGTTTTTCGAAAGCGGCTTCGGGATCACTGTCTCAGTAGACTTTGACTCAGAGCGATCTGTGCTTCTCAGAACCTAATCTTCAGGATTATCTGACCCAAGTTGACCTCAGTAAGAAAAAGTCTTAAAATCACTGAACACGTGTATTCCCCCCCCATACACGCAAAGACTCTTTTTCACCGACCAACAAGTGGTATCGAGAGCAAAGGTTCAACTTGACCACTACTGTGGTGTTGACCAAAGTTTTATTTTCAAAAATACTTGTGGTCTATCTGAACTGATCTTATTTGCTGAAATTTTTTATTTTCAAAAGATCAGAAAAATGTCTTCTAAAAAACTTCCCATGTTCTCAGTAGAGAACTATGATCTATGGAGACTGAGAATGCAGTACATCTCAGATTCCAAACATGAGCGTATGTGGAGAGTGGTTTCTCAAGGACCATTCAAATTTACTGTGGTGAATCCCAGAGAAACAGAAGATGAGAGAATTGATCCTAGAGCAGAATTTCCTAAGTCTGATGACCAACTAACTCCTGAGGAGAGAAAGTTAGTCAATCTAGACTACATTGCAAAAAGACACACTATACAAAGACAATTGATGATGGTGTGATGGGAATGATCTCTCACCGTAATATTTGCTAAAGAGATATGGGATACACTAATTGTTATGTGCCAAGGCACGATCATATAAAAAAAAACAAACTTTCAGTGGCAATTGGAAATTTTGACAGTTTTGAAATGGATGATGGTGAATCAATAGACAAATTGGAAGTCAGATTCACTAGCATCATGAATGATCTAAATGCACTTGGAAAGAAATATCCACAAAGAGAAGTGGCATTGAAAATTCTTAGAGGTCTTTCTAAGAAATGGGATATTCATGCAAAGGGTGATTGAAAACACCAAGAACATTAGTTCAATGCCATACCAACAAGTCTTCTCTCGAAATGAAAGCCTATGAATTTGTAATTGATAAGAAATCCAAAAAGGTCGACAAAGAAAGATGATTCTTCATCAAGTAAGAATGTGGCTTTAAAAGCCAAAGATAAAACCTGTAAAACTAAAGAATCTGAGAACTCCCATGCCAAACATCAGGACGGGCTTGAGGAAAAGCTAGCACTGATGGCAAGGAGGTTTGACAGACTTAATAATAGATTTGGAAAATACAAAAGCTTTTACAGAACTACAATTACCGAAGAAACCCGAGGACGATCAACCGAGAAGAAGAAGGACTGAAAGTCAAGGATCTTCATCCGAAAAGAAGGACTCCAAGTCCAAAGAAGAAAATGATCGATGATGATGCCAACAGATGCTATAATTGTCGAAAGAAAGGTCACTTCCAAAGATGATTGTCCGAGTTGAGTGCTAAGGAGAGAAGAAAAGACAAGCTAAAAGAGACCGTAAGTTCTCAAGCAAAAAGGCCATGGTTGCGGAAGAATAACACTCGAGGAGGAATCTAGCTCTTTCAGATGAGATATTCTCGTGACAAAGGAAAGTGATGACATCCGTCTGATGGCCATTGAGGAGGTAAACTCTTCTATCTCTGTTGTTGCTCCTACACTAGCACAAGAGTTTTCAAGTTCCACCGAAAAATAAATTTTTGACCTGATGGATTCTTTTGAGAATCTGATGAAGGACTATGCTGTTTTGCAAGGACTGCTAAATAAAACTCAAGAGCAGAATAAGGAACTGAATGCTGAAAATCTAAAATGGAAAGACTCTAGCAAAACTGAAATCACTTCTCAATTTATGGGAGCTACTGATGAACTGGATGTTCTGAAAGTACAACTCTCAGAGAAAGAGAAGTTGATAGAGACCCTAACCTAAAAAGCTAGAGAAATCCATCAAGAAACTCAAATTAATCGTAACTAAGTTCAATGACCTCTCTGAGAAGCATGAAACTCTACAGAACTGTGAGGATAGTGCACAGAAGAAGTTAACTCTATTGAATAATGCATCTAAAGTAATAGATGAAATTCAGAGTTACCAGAGATCTGCCACTATAAAATCTGGATTGGGATTCATTCCAGGGGGAACCTCACAAGGTCATCTGAATGCTGCATCAAGTAGCAAGAAGACAATCTTTGTAAAACCAGTGGCACCTACACTTCAATCTGAAGTAATGCCCAAGGTTGTAGACAAGGGAAAAGGACCTATGGTTTCCAAAGAAACCGAATGATCGTTTAGAAAGCCCAAACCTCAGGTGAAGGCTAGAAAACCTGAGCAGCCAGTTAGAAAATTTCAGGCAAGTACTTCAAAGCCTCAGGCTAAGAATGCAAACTTGAAAGGATCTACACTGAACCATCAGAGGAATCTTCAGAAGAGAAACACTCAGCAGAGATATTCTCAACTGAAGAGACCAAGTCCTCAGTACACTGAAAGACCCAGATTTCAGTACAGACAACCTAAACCTCACTTGCCTAAAGGTAAAGGTTATCTGAACCCGAATCAACAAAGATTTAGACCGGCTGCACAAAAGCCTAAGCATCTGAACAGAAGGCCTGAACCAAAGAAGAATTCAAAGACACATGTTCATGCTAAAGCTAGCACACATATACAGAAAACTGCTAAGGCACCCAGAATAGTGGATGTATATGTTGTTGTTTATGGAAGACAAATCAGCCACTCTAAAGTAATTAGAGTTGTCAGGCAGATTTGGATTCCGAAAGGTACATCTAACCTTGTAGGACCCTACACAAATTGGGTACCTAAGAATTAATTTGTTTTTCAGGAGGAAAACAAGGGCACTGAACTGACTAAAGATCACATGGCAATCGATGAAAGCAGAGATGAAAAAAGCTCCTCGATATATAGTATCTTGACAAAGGATGTTCAAGACATATGACAGATACAAGAAGATACTCAAAGGACTATGTTGAACAAAGAGGCCCACAGATCACTTTTGGAGATAACTCCAAGGGACAGACTGAAGGATATGGAACTTTGAAAATCGACTCAGTTCATATCCATGGTGTTTCATATGTATCTGGATTGAAACATAACTTGCTTTCAATTAGCCAATTCTGTGATAAAGGTTTTAATGTTGAGTTCTCCAAGAACTTATGTTTTGTGAAAGATGATACATCACGTAAAAATACTACTTGGTTGGTAAGAAAAAGGGAATGTGTATCTTGCTGATTGGAGTTCAACTCCTAAAGATACATGTTTAGTTGCTAAAAGTTCCACAGATACCAGTTGGTTATGGCATAAAAGAATGAATCACCTAAATTTCAAAACCCTGAACAAGCTTGCAAGATTAGCTCTTGTAAGAGGGTTACCTAACGAAGTGTTCAGTAAGGAACATATTTGTGATGCATGCCAGAAAGGCAAACAGATTAAAGCATCATTTAAAAGTAAAGTTGAGGTTTCTACTGAAAGAATACTTCAGTTACTTCATATGGATCTTTTTGGTCCTATAACACCTGTGAGCACTAATGGCAGGAAATACACATTGGTAGTAGTTGATGACTACTCGAGATATACTTGGGTCATATTCTTACTCAGTAAGAAAGAGACTCAGATAAAGCTGCCAGAGCTACTAAAAAGGCTCAGTATTGAGAAAAATCTGAGTGTGGTCAAAATCAGATCTGACAAAGGAACTGAATTTATAAATCATATTATATCTGATTATTGTGCAGCAAATGGAATTTCTCATGAAACATCACCGCAAGGACCCTCAACAAAATGGTGTTCTTTGAAAGATGGAACAGGGACTCGAAAGAAGTTCGCAAGGACAATGATAAATTTGTCGATATTCCTAAAAGATTTTGAAATTTGAAGTCGCCAACACTGCATGCTACTCACAGAATAGATCCATGCTGACCAAGAGTCAAGGCAAAACACCTTATGAGCTTTGGAATGAAAGGAAGCCTCTTGTTTCTTTCTTTCGTGTGTTTGGTTGCAAGTGTTTCATACACAATAATGGTAAAGATCAGTTGAAAACTTTTGATAGTAAAAAGTTCGATGAAGGAATATTCTTAGGATATTCTCAAGTCAAGAAAAACTTTCGAGTTTACAACCGTAGGACTCTTATTGTGGAGGAAACACCTCATGTTGTTTTTGATGAAACTATTTGTGTTCAGAAGAAACAGGAACATGATGCAGATGAACTGACTAAGAGGATCACCAGATTAAGCCTGAAACAAAAAGATAAATTATCCACTGAACCAGAAAAGAAGAAGTCAGTCACTATCTATGATTGGAGTGACTCAAACTTAGATAAAGAAGTTCGTAATGGAAATCGGGATGGTGAAACTCGTGAAAACCAACACTCAAAGGTGACCAATCAACTGCAGACACCGCCTCGGACTCGTATGTGATGCCAATGAAGATGTGGTCACAAACGAGGCAAATTCTAATCTATCAACCAAAGGGGAACAAATGTCTCGACAATGTTCTCAATAGAGTTTCCCGAGGAAGATGATTCACTTTCTCCTTTTCTGTTGTTCCCTGAGTTTACTGATATAATTGAACCTAACATTTCAAATGTTGAGGATACTATTGAAGGGGGAACATCAAGAAGGAAATGGTTAGATAGTCATCCTACAAGTCAGATTGTGGGTGATCTAACCAAGGTGTTAAGACAAGAAGGTTCCATGGTGAGAGTGCACTATTCTCGGCAGCTTTTATCGGAGAAAGAACTCAGCAGAGATTGGTGAAGCTCTACAAGATTCTTATTGGATTCTTTGCTATGCAAGATGAAATTTGAATCAATTCTCAAGGAATGAAGTATGGGAGTTGGTAGATAGACCTGAAAGGCACAATGTCATTGGAACCAAGTGGGTTTTCAAGAATAAAAGAGATGAAAACAACAACATTGTAAGAAACAAGGCAAGGCTAGTTGCACAAGGTTATTCCCAAGAAGAATGCTTGGATTATGATGAAACCTTTGCACCTGTTGCAAGACTAGAAGCCATCAGATTGTTTCTTGCATATGCTGCCCACATGAAGTTCACAGTCTATCAAATGGATGTGAAAAGTGCATTTCTGAACGGTGTGCTTAAAGAAGAGGTTTATGTGGAACAACCTCCTGTTTCAAACAGAATGACCAAGTTTACAAGCTCAGAAAAGCCTTGTATGGTCTCAAGCAAGCACCCCAGAGCATGGTATGATACTCTTTCTCAGTTTCTTACTGACCATGGTTTTGTCAAAGGAACTGTTGATAGAACTCTGCTCGGATAGAGGATGGGGAAGATATCTTCTTGGTTCGATATATGTTGATGACATCATTTTTGGATCTCCAAACCATCACCGTGGTGAAAAGTTTTCAACACTGATGAAAGGCAAGTTTGAGATGTCAATGATGGGAGAGATGAATTTCTTTCTAGGTCTTCAAGTGAAACAATCAAAGGAAGGAATATTCATCAACCGTGCAAAGTACACCGTAGATCCGATTGCCAAATATGGTGTATGATTGCAACGCAGATTAGGATTCCTATGAATACTAACTACAAGATGGATCCTGATTCGTAAGGCAAATCAATGAATCATACCGATTATAGAGGAATCATTGGATCATTGCTCTATCTCACGACAAGTAGGCGGATATAACATTTCTTTGTTGGGATATGTGCAAGATACCAAGCTAATCCTAAGACTAGTCACATGGAGGTCGCCAAAAAAGATAATGAGATATCTTAAGGGCACGTGAATAGAGGATTATGGTATCCAAATTGATGATAACCTTGAATTAACCGGTTACTCGAGATCTCGACTATGGAGGTTGCGTAAATTGACAGAAGTCCACAACAGAACTTGTCAATTTCTAGGAAGCAAACCGATATCTTGGTTTTCAAAGAAAAAATTCTCGGTAGCAACCCAGTACTATCGGTCAATACATGGTCTGCGAAAGTCTGCGCTTTCGATTCTTTGCTCGCACAACAATTAAGGGATTATAAAGTTGTGGCTAATGAAGTACCAATATTTTGTGACAATAATAGTGCCATTGCTATTTCACAAAATCCCAGATTGCACACCGATGCAAGCATGTGGATCTCGAGACATCACTTCATCGAGATCATGTCGAGAAAAGGACATAAGGATGGAGAAAATTCATAATGATAGGCAAAAGAGTCGATATCTTGACTAAACCTTTGGTCAATCAAGATTTCGTGAACTTTCGATTGAATTAGGGATGTTAGAACCAGTGTATAAAGTAAATCAAAAACAAGATTTTCAGATGCATGAAGCTTTCTCAGAACTCTACTGAGAAACTCAGGATAAAATGGAAATACCGAATCGAGTCTCGTGAAACTCGATTTCTCAAGGTCAAGATTTCGAAGATCTTGAACCCTTTCAAGATTTCGATATTATACTGACATTTTATCAAGGTCAGTACTCAGTAAGACTGATAGAGGGAAATTAGTCTGAAGAAGTAATGACTCATGTGACCTATTTATTGCTTAAGTAAAACTCAGTAATCATTCGCAATAAATACAAAACACCTGAGGAATGTTTTTGGGCGGGATTGTTTTAAATTCCGAAGAAGGTCAACAGTCATTTAATGCTCTGCAACATTATTGACCAATGAGGATATTTTGGCGGCTTACTTTTCGGAGATCGTCGGTTCATATACCCGATTAATTGGAGATTAATCTCAACCATTGCTTTTCACCTAACCAACACGATTCTCCACGATCTCGAAGATATTTATACCTCTTTAAGTCATTCAAGCCAAAATTTTATCAAACCCTTCGTTCCCAAATACTCTGTAACTAAAATCCCCTTTGCCCAGAAATCGCAAAACCCTAAAGCTTCACATTCTTCAAAACACATTCTAAAATGGCTCCAACCGTGTACGAGAGATTAGCCATAACCAATAAGCCATGGTACGAGTTCACTGTCTCACTTGAGAGCACAACCAACTCAATGCCAGAAGAGGAGGCTCTGCATATGATCCGACTGGCTAAACTCACCCATCTAGTCACAAGCCGACCAGACCAGGAGCTCGCAAAGGAGGTAATCGAATTCATCTGCAATTTGAAAATAGATGAAGAAGATTGTATGCACTCTTCGACATCAGATCTCATCTAGATCACTCATCAAAAAAATACGCCGATTTTGAGAGGGAGTTGTGCATTATCCCGAAAAATCTCAATGATGTGTTTGAGTTATGTGATAGAGGAGAGGATCCCGCGATGTATATGTCGCAAAGAAAGCAGGAGTACCTAGATAGGATTGCCGAGAATCTCAGAAAGTTTGAGGCAACTTTGCACAAGAAGCATCTAAAGCCACAATATCGTGTCTTTGATGGATATTGTGAGCAAGAGCGCCATGAGTCTTCAAGGGGGAGTTTTGAGCGATTAGTACCCGGGCTCGATTGATGGCGACGATCGAGGCATCTCCCCACCACCGACTTCAACCGGCTGAAATTCTTAGTCCAGATGGTGTCGGAGCAAGCCAAGATCATAAAAAGAGTCAATGGGGAAATCAGATGAAAGGCAAGATCCACCATGCCACCAAAATTGCCTATATTTTGGAGATGTGCGAGAGGAGGAGGATATCTTCGCCAACTCAACCCCATTCCCTAAATCCAAAATTCTCTTCAAGCCCATTTCTTTGAAGAAAGAAAGCTATTCGAGGGAAAAGAGAAAAGAAGGTAGAATCACCTTTTGCGGCCGCCGAGAAAGAGACCCAACAAACCGGGGAAGGTTCTCATGGAGGCAAAAATGGAGCAAGGAGCAAAAACTGGTGAAGGTAAGAACCTCGCCCCAAAGCGCTAAAGATTGGTGGTTCTCACCGACGGGCGTAAAGATGATTCGAAGGTGAGACAACCCCGAGGGCCAAATCGCGAGTTCACCATTACAAGTAATCGCTCAGTTATCTCAAGGACACAGGATCGACCGAGGAGGTGTCTTCTCGAGGTGCTCGAGACATCACTCGGTTCGAGCAAAATTTCTCGGGAAATTTTAAAGAGCTCAGACCTCGAGATGCCTACCTCGGATGTGCAAAAGCTCGATCAAGAGCCACCTCGAGTCGATCCGAAGATGTGCAGTTCGATCGACGAGCCAACTCGCACTCATACCGAGGAAATGCCACCAGTTCCTCGTAACCCACTCGATGCAAACCGAGGACCTGAATGCACAAGCTTCAGATACTATCGAGGCTCGGAGCAAAAATGTACTCGATGAGCTCCCGAAAGACTCCATCGCTTGATCCCTTAGCGTAAGCTTCTATCGAACCGTAGAGCCCGAGATGGAAGAAGGGCGAGGGTCAAGAAGGCGAATGGAGGAGCAAGGGGGAACGGTTCATCCTTGACCGATACCCCGAAAGCTCACCATACCCCGATCCGCAAGATATATTCTTCGATTAAGGACGACAGCAGTATATCCTCAATCGACTCTTCCCGAGATGCTTGATATTGCCGCATTCAAATTCAAAGACCGGTGGAATGAGGGGGATGCTTTTCCCGACCGACTTCTCGGGTTCGTATGACAAAGCTCAGATGAAAAATTCGATTTTGATGAGCCGGTTCAGAGGAAGTTTAGCCGAGAAGAAAGCAATCGAGGTTGAGTGCCCCGAGCAAATGGAGACAAATCCAAAGATGGAGATGGGGACCAACAGGAGATGCCGAGGATCGGCCTCAAACGTAAAAAGAGACTTCATGTCGATCAACTCAGATCGGTTAGCACTCTTCAGTACCTTTTTGGCACTATTAATAATTATGCCAGAGTTAATTGAAAAGTACTATCTTTAATTCCAAAATGTCCGATCTTGGATCGAGGCTCAATTGAGGCCGGAGCTCAGATGATCAAACAAAGACGTAAGGTCGTAAAGGTCACGAGATTGATCTCACTCCCCGTAATGGAGAAACTTGAGAAGATTGAGCCAATGGCAATCAAAATTGCTCGAGATGGAAGAAACGTTGGCCAATCAAGCTCGGACAATGGAAGGACTTAGCCATTCTTCGAAATCGGTGCGGAGATACAAAACACTCGACCACTCGGATGACCTCCATGGAAGAAAAAATTTGGAGGAGTCAATGCAGAGATAAGTGATGAAATGAAACAAAAGCACCGTGAGTCGATCAATTTCTAGAGGTGAAACCGACAGAGAAAAATGAGGTGGGATCAAATCTGCTTGCTGAGGAAATGAGCTCGGTTTCATGACCAAGATGACAGAGATGCTTAAAGATGCACTCTCTCCGGCGGTTGCACATATCTCGAAGAACTGCCTGCGTGGGCTAAGAACCACATTAGGAGAATGGAAGATGAGCAAGATCACCTAGCGAGAGATCCATTGTGAGCAAAGAACAAGATCATATGGACACGACTCTCTCCGCACTTCTTCCAAACTACGGTGCCAAGAAGGGGGAAAGGGAAGGTGCAGACCTCAGGAAGTTCATGGCACGTACTTTGGAAAAGAAGGCTCAGAAAGATGCTGAAATGTACAATCTAGCCCAAGCCTTTAAAGAAGTCGATGCTACTGAGAAGTTGAAATTTGCTCAAGTGGAGAAGCCTGTCTACATTCGAGTTTCTGAGCAAACCAAGATTGAGGTTGCAAGAGAGAAACTGAGTGCTAGAACTAAGGTTGGAACAAGCCAGTTTGGTCTTGAATCGCCTATGAAGAGGAAAGCCTTGGGCGTTGTTCAACTCAGAAGCAAGCGTCTTGAAGGCTTCTAAGCCAATCCAGAGAAAATTGATTCTGGAAGATGCAGAAGAATCTGAGTCTCAACCTCAGAAGAAAGTCTTCAACTCCAGAGAGGCTCTGATGACACTCCAAAAAGAACAAGCTAAGAAAGCTACCGCTTGGTCTCGTGAACTTCGTGATCGAAAAGAAGATAGACGAAAGCGCGTAACGAATGAGTGACTTCGAAAAGTTTATGAGCAAGAGGAAGGAACATCGAAAAGCGCTGAAGGGGGCCCTATGTTGATAAATGGATGCCCATTAAACTCAACGACATGTGGGAAGAAGTGAAGAGAACCTTCGTTCAATTATGATGTTCTCGTGGAATGGAGAGGGGAAGGCTCAGACCAGAACGAAGCTTTCATTGAACATCTTCTCACCTTTTATCCAAAGTATCTACAAAGCTGGATTAACCTTGCGGATGAAGGTGGAGTACAGATAGTAGCCCCCGGTCCATATTCCTATCCTCCTCCGAGACTTGGTAATGGCTTGGTAAATGAAAAAAAGCATTACGCAAGAAATTGCTCAAGACTGATTGGTCGGGCTTGGGCCTAATCGAAACAAATCCGACATCATCGTGGAAAGAAATGAAAGAAATGAGTCAAGAAGAGATTCTTCGGAATGTTTGATCTGGAAGTGCCCACTGATGAAATCGAAAATGAAGCAACAGAGCAGAAGACTGATGAGCCGAATCTAAAGATTAAAAACTGAAGACTCAGAAGATTTTGTGTTCTTTAAATTTTTGTCTTTTTGATTTTGTTTGATAAATTCATTGTAATCTGTAAAGGTACACTTATCATCAATGAAGATTTATCATTATGCTCAAAAGATAATATCTCATTATCTTATTTTACATATCTTTTGATATGCCTGATTACTGTTGTTTGGTGATGAAATTGTTGGGAGACTCTCTGAAATTGTTGGGAGATTCTCTGATTCAGGAAACTATTGGGACATAACCAATCTTGTAATAGATAAAACTGAAACCTGAGAATAGGTTATATATTTGTAACAAGATAGGTTTTGGCATCATCAAAAAGGGGGAAATTGTTGGGAGATGAATTTAATAAAAGATTATATGATTTTGATTAAGATCCCAAAACCCCTGAGTATGACATGTTCAGTAATGATCTTGATAGATGAGTCAGGATTCAGTTTTAGAGTATTCAGGATGTTATCTGCAAAATGTATAAGTCAGCAGATATAGTTCAGAATAGTCTCTGAAGACTCGGTATGAAACTGAGAACTGAAGACTCAAAGATGAAGACTCAAGATAATCAACAAGATAAAATCAAGACTCGAAAGACTCAAAGACTCGTAAGACTCTAAAGACACAAGACTGAAGACTGAATATTTGAAGATCAAGAATACTGAAAGCACAGTAATTACTGAAGACTCAGTAATGTACTGAATGCTCAGTATAAACCTGAATGTTCCGAGGCACTGAATATATCTATCTGAAGGATGCATACTGAGAGAAACGCGATACCTTAGAAAGTTAGATATTGCCAAGACATTCAAATGCAGACAAAAGGAACTAAGTCAGAAGTGTTGTTAAGGTTATATCAAACTCAGAGTTTGTAACCAAAAGAGCCGTTTAAAGTGTCTACCTTTTACAGGAGACAAAATTCAAAAAGAGGAAGACGACATCATGCCATCATACCGACAATCGACAAAGGATGAGTCACGAAAAAAAAGATGTCGATGTAATGAAAAGTTCCAGATCGCAAAAAAAGTGAAGACCGGCTACATGAAAGGCTATTGCCTAAAACGTATTAGAGAGTTTCAAACTCTAAATATAGCCGTTTCTCACACACCATAAGAGGGAACTCACGAAGCTATCTCTCCAACGGATAGTTTTCAAGAGTGACCTTGGTGTATGCCTATAAATACTGGTGACCCTCTACTTTGTAAGGTTACGGGAAATTTATACGCAACTCAAGAGCTCAAACTTATTCTTGCAAAAGTTAAAGCACTCGAAATACCTTGAATTTCCCAAGTGCCTTTATATTGAAGAGAGCTCACTTTACTAAGCCTAGCTTGATAAGATTTATCCAAAGCTTAGTCGAGATATCCTAACCCTTTGCATTGTGCTTCATTGTAAAGGATATCTCATCCTAGTTGGAAACCAACCAAGAAACCCCAAATCCTTGAGAAGGTAGTTGGAGTGTGTTTGTTGGTGAGTAGAGTTGTAAAGAGTTAGTAAACTACGCGGAGTAGTCAGAAAACTCTAGAGGAGAAGTTAGTAAGCTACAGGGGTAGTCTGAAAGCTTGAGTGTGATTGAGTAAGTAAACCACGGAGGTAGTCGAAAACTCAAGGTCGGGTTGAGTAAGTAAACCACGTGGAGTAGTCGAAAAACTCGGGGCGAAGTTGAGTAAGTAAACTACGAGGTAGTCAGAAAGCTCAGTTTGATAGTGAATTTCTCTGAAAGAGTCAGGGAGAGTGGATGTAGGAGCTTGAGTCTCTGAACCACTATAACTGCTGTGTTCTTTATTGTTTTCCTTATCTGTGCTTAATTGTTGCATTGACTCGATTTTGAAAGCATACTTTTCAATCGATATTCGGTTGGAATCAATCCACCGGGTTGCATAAGTGAATCACACCTAATCACTATTTCATAAGGGAAGGTTTTTTAAAGAAAGCTTAAAACGAGTATAAACTAAGGGCCAACCATTCCGCAGACGATCGAGTAGCTAGAAACAGATAGTTACCAAACCGAACTCTCATCCGAGGATTCATTAAGTTAGTTATCGATCCAAGCAACTCAGGGACCTCGACACTCGGGACTCGGTTGGGATTATCTCGAGGTTTACGAAAGCGGCTTTCGGGATCACTGCCTCTCGGAGAGACTTTGACTCGAGGCGATCTGTGCTTCTCGAACCTAATCTTCGAGATTATCGACCCAAGTGACCTCGATGAAAAAAAGTCTTAAAATCACTGAACACGTGTATTCCCCCCCCCATACACGTGTAAGACTCGTTTTCACCGGGACCAACAAAACCCCAAACCCTTGTGAAGGTAGTTGGAGTGTGTTTGTTGGTGAGAAGTGTTGTAAAGAGTTAGTAAACTACGCCGAGTAGTCGAAAAACTCTAATGGAGAAGTTAGTAAGTTTCTGAGGGTAGTCCAAAGCTTGTTTTTGTTGAGTAAGTAAACTACGGAGGTAGTCGAAAAACTCAAGGTCGGGTTGAGTAAGTAAACCACGGAGTAGTCGTAAAACTCGTACGAAGTTGAGTAAGTAAACTACGAGGTAGTCGAAAAGCTCGGTCGATAGTGAATTTCTCTGAGGATCAGAGAGAGTGGATGTAGGAGCTTGAGTCTCTGAACCACTATAATTGTTGTGTTGTTTACTGCTTTCCTTATCTGTGCTTAATTGTTGCATTGTCTTGATTTTGAAAGCATACTTTTCATCGATATTCGGTTGAATCAATCCAATCGGGTTGCATGTAAATTGAATCACAACCTAATCACTATTTCATAAAGGGAAGGTTTTCAGCAAAGCTAAAACGAGTATAAACTAAGGGCCAACCATTCCGCACATCTGAGTAGCTAGAACAGATAGTTACCAAACTGAACGCATTTTCTTACGAGGGTCAATAAGTTAGTTATCTCGATCCAAGCAACTCAGATCTCTCGACACTCGTGACTCGGTTGGGATTATCTCGAGGTATCTCGAAAGCTCGTAATCATCGCTCTCGAGAGACTTTGACTTCGAGAGCGATCTCAGGCTTCTCGAACCTAATCTTCGAGATTATCCGACCCCAAGTGACCTCGAAGAAAAAAAAGTTTTAAAAACACTGGACACGTGTATTCCCCCCCCCCATACACGTGTAAGACTCATTTGCACCGGGACCAACATGATGGTTTTGGCATCATCAAAAAGGGGGAAATTGTTGGGAGATGAATTTAATAAAGAAGTTTTGATTAGATCCCAAAAACCCTGAGTATGACATGTTCAGGATAATCTTGATAGATCGAGTCGAGGTTTTTCAAAGATAGATTGTTCAGAAGTTATCTCGCACCATGTATAGTCGCCAGATATAGATCGTTAGATTCAAGACATCAAGACTCAAGAAGTTGTCAAGACATCAAGACTCAAGATGTCATCAAGACATTGAAGACTCAGTACGTCACTGAAGGCATTGAAGACTCAAGACATCATCAAGACATCAAGACTCGTAAGATATCAAGACCCAAGAGTTATCAAGACTCAAGAAGATATCAATACTCAAGATAACCTGAATATTCAGAGGCACTAAATAATATCTATCTGAAGACTACAAAACTGAGAAAATTGCAAATATTCAGAAAAGTAGATATTGCCCAAAACATTCATATGCAGACAAAAGGAACTAAGTCTAAGTGTTGTTTAAGGTTGTCTCATTCAGAGAGATTGACCAAAAAGAGCCATTTTATTTGTCTACATTCACTATAGACAAGAACCAATCAGAGGAAGACAACACTGTACTTTACTGACACTGAAAACGACAGGACCCTGAATCATGTCAGTAGTACTAAGTTCCAGACTGCAAAAATTGGTGATTGACTACATGACTGCATATTTCCTAAAACATGCAAGGGAGTATTTAAACCCTAAATATAGTCGTTCATCAAACACCAGAAGAGGAAACCCTTGATACTATCTCCTCCAACGGATAATTTTTCAAGAGTGACCTTGGTGAAGTTGCTGTTGGGGTTATACTGAAAAGTATGCTTTTACTTTGTATAACCAAACTAAATTTTCTGTCTTATTTACTGAAATAAATTATTTATCACTGATGCTTTAAATATCATTGAATGTTACATATATTTATTGCATAATTGTTCAATAAAAAGCACGTGTTACATTGTAGTTAATTTAGAGATACCAAATCACAGAAGATTAAATTAACAGTCCCTTGTAACTAAAAGTATGCGGTTCACGACCTAGATGGAAATGCACAATCCATCGTGAAAGGTTGAAGTGTAAGGCTCAGATTGACTTGTCTTGACCAAGAGATTACACTAGTGCATGACTGATGCATTGAACAAGGACCTACAGGAGGATAAATTCTTCAGCACTGAACCAGGATGAATTAGACCTCAGTGGTTCGTTATTTCTTAATCTTTGTCCCTTAAATAGGATCGTGTGTGGTTAGTAATTATTGCTTTGACTTATGACGGGTAGAGAATCAATAAGATTCAATACTTTATATCTTGGGCAATATTACTGGTCACATGCGATTGCTAAGATTAATACGAAGAATCGTGTGCGAGTACACTCATTTGATTTGCCCCCTTGGGAGGTTCATAAGATTTATCATACCAAATCTTGCAAGTGGAATTTGTTTCCGGTATGGATAATAATGTTGAACCGTTCCTTAACCAAGGATAAAAGATATTAATTAATGGAAAGCTATTTCAGTGGCTTGAATTAATTAATGGGCTAGATAATATTAAACACGGGAAATAATAACCGGGAGCCATATTAACAGTAATATGGGTTAAGATGGATAGTGCAATATTAATTATGTAGTGGGATTAATTAATATTTATGGGCTAGAATAATATTGTGGCTCAATATTAGATATTTAAAGTCCACTAGAAGGTAAAATCTTAATTCTCCTAAAGGCCCCTCAAGTAGCCCAAACATAGTGTCCAATAACTGAAAAAGGTGTTTAAAATAAAATAAAATATTGTTGCCTATTTTTCCTATTTTTCGAAAATAGATAAATAAAAGAGGGAGAAAGATTTTCTTTGAATTTTGTTATGGAATGAGGATAAGTATTCTTGGAATACAAGTTTATCTCATTAAATTCAAGAAATCTCCCACTTGGCTATTTATCTTGTAATTTTTGAAAATAATGAAGAAAATAAGGAAGGAAAGATTTTCTTGATTTTCTTGAAAAGATATTATGGAAGATATGTATTCTTAGAATACAAGAATATCTCATAGATTCAAGAAGATCACAATCTTGGAAATTTTGGACCTTATTTTTGAAAATATCCATAACAAGAGGAAGTGGGATTTTTGTGGAATATTTTAAATATGGAGAAAAGAATATATGAGATATATTAAAGATTTCTTGGAGATCAAGAAAAAGATTTTTCCATCTTTATTTCCACCAAAAATTTCGACCACCCCCTCATTATAAATATGGGATGAATGTTTCATCCCCAAGGGGAACACGAAAATTAATTTTTCGGAAAAATATCAGCGTCTATAAAATATCAAATATTTTGAAACGTCGACAAATTGTGTATTTTCGAAAATCTTCAATTGTGAGTGTGCAATTCCATGTGTTGGAAAAATTAGAAATCCACAAAGGTGGTGAAACATAATTTTATTTTTTCTTTTGTTAAATTGTTCGCGAGTTCCTTCCACCGGATTGTTGAACAAGGGCAAGGGAATACTTGAGAAGGCTTTTTGGTGTGTTCGTGTGAACGGGATCCATCTTCTCAACGGTTGTCACTCCGAGAGGTTAGTTCACATAAACCCGTAGCAATTCCGCATGCGTAGGATTTATGTGAACTGTTTATATGCATGATTTGTTGTTGAATTATTATTTGAATTAATATAGGATTAATTCATGCTAGTAATAATTGTTTTTGAGATTTTAAATATGATGCATGTGATCGAATCTTGTGATATACTTGTGCTTATGCATATAGTTGTTTATTTCAGTTCAGCATGTCGTTACCTTTTAATCCACTGTTATTATACTTAAAGTCAAAACAATATGTATGGAAGCTATATTGATTGGAAACGAAAAATTATAATTGTCCTAACTGCACAAAAGCACAAGTGGATTTTGACACACAAAAATCAGATGAGCCAACTGACGAGTCAAAACATGCGGGACTCGTTAGATCACCTTGCGAGAAATGTCGTCGCTGAAAATGGTGGAGGGCAAACCCGTAAGGGATTACGTCCTCAAAATAGATGGCCCATCTGAACAAACTTGAGATTCTGAGTGCAGATTATGATCTGGAGACTCAGATGAATTTGGTACTTCACTCTCTGCCCAAAAAGTTTTGAGCATTTTGGCCTCGCTAGCTAATTTGTTGCAAACTTTTGGTCTCGGCAGAAATGATGATAAGGCACCAAACTCAAGCTTTGACGGCAAGTGGTCCGTCTTCATCTTCTAGGCCAAGGGTAGGCAAGATAAAGAAGAGGACCAAAGGCCATAAGCAATAAAACTCAACTGTTGCCAAGGGCAATGGTAAGATGAGGAATGCTTGTTGTGTCAAGGAAAATCCAAAGAGGAAGTGCTTAAAATGCGGTAAGAGAGGACAATGGAGGTTTTGCCTGTTCCAACCCCAAAAGGGACGGAAAGAAAGGTAATTCTCACGCACTAGTTGTTGAAACTTGTTTAGCGGCGTATACTTCTCATTCGTGGGTGGTTGATACGAGATCCACTAATCATGTTGGCTTCACGGGTTCTAAAATGATCCGGCAACTTAGTGGGAGTGAGATCCTCATCACACTGGGCAACGTTACGAAAGTAGAAGACATTGCAATGCTACGTAAGTGACAGATATTGCAATGCTACGATAGTAACGATTATTGCAATACTACGCAAGTAGCAGACATTGCAATGCTACATGAGTAGCAGTTAAAGCAGTGGGAGAAGTGCACCTATCTTTTGAAGATAAAGTTTTTTGAGATTATCTTTATGTTCCCAGTTTTAGAAAGAATTCAATTTCAGTTTCTAAAATTCGATTAAAGGACACTAATTTTCTTCTAATAAGAATGACATCATTTTTGAAATGATGAGTGTATCTGTTACGGGACATTGATGGAAAATCTCTATACAAATTAACTGTGCATACCACTCACGAAATGCATCCTATAACACATCAACTATTTCTGACAAAAGAAAGCGTGAACGAAACACTTCTTTGGCATCTAAGATTAGGTCATATAAATCCAAAGAGGATCCAAAGGTTGGTGAAAGATGGTTCACTGGAGCGTCTCCAAGTTGAACAAATTCCAACCTGCGAATCATGTTTGGAGGGTAAAATGACCAAGAGGGCATTTGGAGCCAAGGGGAATAAGGCCAAATAAGTGTTAGAGATCGTTCACACAGATGTATGTGGTCCAATGTCAACCAAAGCAAGAGGAGGTTATGAGTATTTTTATTGATGATTACTCAAGGTACGGTTACATTTCCTTATGAAGCATAAATCTGAGACCTTTGAGAAATTCAAAGAATTTAAGGCTCAAACAGAGAATCATAGGAAAAACGATATCAAGTCTCTACGATCCGATCGTGGAGGCGAATACCTCAAATGATAAGTTTTTGAACTACTTATCCGATGAAGGGATTGTATCCCTCCATCGCATCCCTAACCCCTCAACAAAACGGGGTTGCAGAGCGAAAGAAACAAGATTCTTTTGAAATGGTTAGATCAATGATGAGTTATGCGGATCTTCCCGAGTCGCTTCGGGGTCATGCCTTGAAAACAACAAATTACATTCTCAACTTGGTGCTATCCAAATCGGTTCCCAAAGCTCCCAAAGAATTGTGGACCCAAGCGCAAGCCTAGTATGATACACATGAGAATTGGGGTGTCCGCTTACGTGTTGGACAAGGAAGCCGATAGATTGATCCTCGATCGTAATTAAGGTTGTTTGTAGGATACCCCGAGGGAACAAAAGGGTGTATGTTCTATAGTCCCGAAGATCAAAAGGTGGTCATCAAGACCACTTTAGATTTTTTTGAAGAAGACTATATGAACCAAAGAAAACCCGTATGAGATTACCTTAAATGAGCTTAGAGGGCAAACCTCAATTACCAACTAATAGATGATGATATACCAAACGATACGTTTTTCTGGCAACCGAGCCTCGTCAGAGTGGGAGGGTTGTTAGACAGCCCGAGAGATTCATGGGAATAGGAGAGTCCTCGGACTTGATTCCCGGACAAGACGAATCAGACCCATGGACATATGACGAGGCACTCCAAGAAAAGGATGCAGATTCTTGGCAAACAGCAATGAAAGCTGAAATGAGGTCTATGTTTCATAATAGAGTGTGGGAGCTAGTCGAACCACTTAATGGGGTCAAACCCATTGGATGCAAGTGGGTATATAAGAGGAAAAGAGGACCAGACGGGAAGGTTGAAACCTTTAAAGCAAGACTAGTGGCGAAAGGTTATACTCAGAAAGAAGGGATCGATTATGAGGAAACTTTTTCGCCCGTAGCCATGCTTAAAGTCCATCCGTATTCTCTTATCGATTGCTGCGCATTACGACTTTGAAATCTAGCAAATGGATGTCAAGACAGCTTTCCTTAACGGAAGTCTTGATGAAGAGATCTATATGCAACAACCCCAAGGTTTCATTGAAACAGGCCAAGAACACCTAGTTTGTAAGCTCAAGAGGTCCATTTACGGACTCAAACAGGCATCCAGAGCTTGGAACCAAAGTTTTGATCATGTAATAAAGTCTTATGGGTTCGATCAAAATGAGTTTGAAAGTTGTGTGTATAAAAAGCGTGTCGGAACTGCATTGGTATTCTTAGTACTATACGTAGATAACATTGTGATCATCGGGAACGATGTGAAGGTGTTATCAGACGTAAGGGCATGGCTTTCAAAACAGTTTGATATGAAAGACTTAGGGAAAGCCGGACACATCCTTGGGATCAAGATCACTCGAGATCGCAAGAAAAGGATGATCAGGATATCGCAAGTTTCATACATAGACACTGTCTTGAAATGATTCAGCATGCAAGATTCCAAGAAAGGATTCGTACCTTTCAGACTTGGAATCCATCTATCCAAGAAAATGTCCCCTAAGACGCAAAAGGAGATAGATGACATGAAAGGCATTCCTTGTGCTTCTACCGTTCGGAAACCTTATGTATGCAATGTCAGATATTTGAGACCGGATATCTCGCTTTGCCGTAGGCATGGAAGCAAGATATCAAAGTAACCCAGGAAAGCGCATTGACGACAATTAAAAAACATTCAAGTGTCCTCCAAAAGAACTCGGGATAGAATGTTGATTTATCGATCGATACTCCAATCCCCATCGGCCACACCGGACTCGGATTTCCAATCGATTTAGATTCCGAAATTATCCGCCTCGCTTAGTGTGTTTCCATTTGGGAAGTGTAGCCATCAATGGACGAGTGTGAAGCGTAAATGCATCAACGACTCAACCATGGAAGTCGGGTAAAGTAGTCGCCAGTGAAGTAGTGAAAAGAACCGATTGGGCTCTAGATCTTCTTAGTGGACTTGGATGGTGTTCTCAATTTGTCTAGCAATATCTCGCTAGGGCGCTTGCAAAATTCAAGAGAACCAAGAGTCCACGAGTCAAACAAACACATTAAAGGAAAGACATCTTATACGAGAAATCGTTAAGAGAGGAGATATAGATGTGGCAAAGATAGCGTCGAGGACGACCTAGCGAGATCCATTCACAAAGTGTGTCGCCTCAATACATTCGAGACATGTGAGTGGAATGGGTGTCAAAACCGCTGCTAACTGCTTTTGAGTATAAGTGGGAGAAATTATTAGGTTCGTGTAGGTGACATTAGATGTCACGGACTTTCGCGAGACATGTTGTAGTATACTTAAAAGCGCACTTTGAGTATAAGTGGGAGATTGTTGGGATTATAATTTGAAAAAGTATGCTTTTTACTTTGTATAATCGAAACCGGATTTTCGAACTTATTTACCAAATAAATTGTTTATCACCGATGCTTTAAATATGATTGAATGTTACATATATTTATTTGCATAACTGCTCAATAATTCGTGACGCGTTTACATTGTAGTTAATTTAGTGATACCGGATCACGTAAGATTAAATTAATACCCCTTGTAACTAAAAAAGTACGCCATTCACGACCTAGATGGGAATGAACAACCCATCGCGAAAGGTTGAGGTGTAAGGCTCGATTGGTTTGTCTTGACCAAGAGATTACACTAGTGCATGACCGATCAAGTTGAATAGGACCTCTGAGAGGATAAATTCTTCGAACTTAACAAGGAAGAATTAGACCTCGGTGGTTCGTTGTTTCTTAACCTTCGTCCCCTTAAATAGGATCACGTGGGATTGGTAACTATTGCTTTGACTTATCATGGGTAGAGAATCGAGAGATTCAATACTTTTTATCTTGGGCAATATTATTGGTCACATGTGATTGCTAAGATTTAATACGAAGAATCGTGTGCAAGTACGCTTGCTTGATTTGCCCCCTTTGGGAGGTTCATAAACTTTATCATACCAAATCTTGCAAGTGGAATTAGTTTCCGGTATGAATAATAATGTTGAACCGTTCCTTGACCAAGGACGAAAGATATTAATTAACGGAAAGCTATTTCAGTGGCTTGAATTAATTAATGGGCTAGATAATCTTAAGCACGGGAAATAATGACCGGGAGCCATATTGACTGTAATATGGGTTAAGATGGATAGTGCAATATTAATTATGTAGTGGGATTAATTAATATTTATGGGCTTGAATTATATTGTGGCTCAATATTAGATATTCAAGATCCATTAGAATGTCCAATCTTAATTCTCCTAAAGGCCCCCTGAGTAGCCCAACAAATAGTCCATTAACTGAAAAGGTGATTAAAATAAAATAAATATTGTTGCTTAATTTTTCCTAATTATTTCAAAATTTATGGATAAAAGAGGGAGAAAGATTTTCTTTGAATTTTGTTATGCAATGAAGATATGTATTCTTGGAATCTTGCTTAAACATTTTCGAAAATTATCCATAATTGAGGAGGTGGGATTTTTGTGGAATATTTTAATTATGGGAAAAAGAATATAGGAGATATATTCAAGATTTCTTGGTGACCAAGAAAAGTCTTTTCCCACATTGATTTTCTACAAGAATTTCGACCACTCCCTCTCCTATAAATAGGGGATGATTGTTTCATTCCTAAGTACAATTCCATGTGCTGGAAAAATGAGCAAATCCACATAAGTGGTGCAACAAAGTTTATTTTTCCTTTTGTTAATTGTTCGACAAGTGTACTTCCACCGGATAGTTGAGCAAGGGCTAAGGGAATACTTGGGAAGTCCTTTTGGTTAGTCCGTCCGACCGAAGTCACTGCCATCCCGAGAGGTACGTTCACGTAAACCCGTAGATTCCGCATGCGTAGGTTTTACGTGGCTTATTATATGCATGATATGTTGTTGCAATTATTATTTGAATTAATATAGGATTAATTCATGCTAGTAATAATTAAAGAATTAAATTTGTATTTAAATATTCACCCCGAATAGATCTGTGCAACATGTTCCCCAACAGTATAGGGCTCGGAGTTATCCAAGGCAGATGGTTGAGAAGTCATATGTTCTGATGCCCCAGAGTCCAAATACCAATCCGGAGTAGGATCCGAAATGGTGCACTGCGAATTGAACGCCTGAGCCAATTGAGCAGTGTGACCTGCATTACGAGCATTAAGAAATTGCGGACATTTATCTGCATAATGCTCACCCCCCAAAATTTGACAAAGGGAGGACGACGACCACCATTGTTCGAGTTGCCCACCCATAGCGATAGGAATTCCCACCATTGTTGCCCTTGTAATTAGAACTCGGGCCATTCTTGTTCGTCGATCGTTCTTTGACGTAATTCCTCGGACCCTAGTTCCAATTTGTCTAACTCGAGCCGTCTCTTTGGCGCCTCGCCCGCTTGCTCGAATTTTGGTCATGTGGAGTCGCAAATCGGTAGTGAATGCGACTTGAAGCGGGTGGCGCCCCTCCATGGCTCGCCGGAGAGACTCATCTTGTTTCTCTTGATTGAGGAGGTCTCAAACGCCGACCGGGAGAGGGCCATCCGTGTGTGTCCGGGCTGCCGAGTATTGAACATCTAAACCATCGAGAAACCAAAGGCTTTTGTCCATCTCAGAATAGATCGACCTATGCCGATGAGCCGACGCGTAGGGCCTTGATTTTCCGCCGTATTCTTCAACCGAGAGATCGTTTAACGAAGGCGATAAGAGTTCCTAGCGAATCGGGTAGGCTCGCGACTCGAGGCCTGCATATATGCCCGCGAGGACCGGCCCAAGCATCGTGGGAAGATTTGCAATCAATAACCCGGACATGGCTTCGGCGTGAGAGAAGTGAACAAAACACCAAGCAACTTTTTGTCCTTCTTGCGCCATTCTGTGTATGCCGGATTGGGGGAGATAACACCAGCATCAGATGTGAGAGTGGGAGAGGGCGCGGGTGTGGACCCGTCGAGAAACCCTAGGATGTCGAAACATTCGGCCATGGAAATGGCATGGACCTTCCACATGAGATAGGTAGAAGCATCAAGTTTGATGGGGACCATGTTGATCATGGTTGTAATGGGAAGAGGATCGGCCGATGATGCCGTGAGGGAGGGGAGACGAAAATCGGCGACGGCGGTGTAAGGAGGAAACCGCGACGGAAAGAATTTGGGGAGAGGGAGATTAGGGTTTGTTAGGATATTCTGGCTGATACCATGTGAGAACAAGATTGGGATCACCGTTGAATTGATGATTGACAGACGTGTTATTAATAAAAGGAGATTACAGAGATATTTATGGAAATGAAATTTCTACCATTACAACAGAATATACAATTTGAATATTTAATTCAAACATTACTATTTAACACTATTATAGTCCAACCTTTAATTTTTGAAAATTAATAAATTATCACGTCGACAACAATTGTGTGGAAATAATTCCGTGATAAAATTGACATGACATGGAAAAATTATGACTATTTTTGCAATTAAACCAATATATAATGCACTCTAAACATATACATTTGCTAGATGAACATACATATGTATTATATTGTAAATGTAATCAAAGATATTAACACGAAATTAAAGAAAGAATCATATTTCTGCATATGATTATGATCATATGCATTTCATTGCTTAATTTTTCGAACAATTTCTATAAGCCTAACTCACCATTTTTATACAAAAATTACGCTTATTAAGCATAGAACTTATAAGTTTTTGCTTGGAGTATTATCTGCCTTAGCCCTCCAATGGGTCCCACGATCATCAAAATAACCCCAAAAATTATGCAGATCTGGAAATATGACACAAAAGCAAATCAAAAGAATCACTTCTCTGTTTATAAGAAAGAAAATTTCTGTAAAAGAAAAATAAAATCAATAGCTCTATACACAATTATTTACTATAATACTGAAGTTAAAATAACATACCCAATTGGCGAACCACGAAAGGCCGAATTTCTTTGGTTTACAGATAGCAAGCCATATGATACAGGGGAGCTGCAAACACAATGTGTATACAAATTTTTATTTTGAACTAATATATAAATATGTTGGGTCAATCCAGACTTTGAAATATAAGATGAAATACTGTTTTAAAATAAAGAATTGTTTTTTCTGAAATCGGGCCGTGAACTATTTTTTATGAGTGTCACTGTTATGCATATAGAGTGTCACCGTTTAAAAAAATACTTGAATTTTAAACAAGAACACATCATATTCATAACAAGAATACTTGAAGAAAAAAAGTTCAATATGAACTCGATTTCATTTTTACTTTAAAATAGAACATCTCTTCTGGTGTGTATATAAATAGTGACTTACAAAGTATGTGGTTGGCGCGAAAGCAAATCCTCCAAAAAATGCAAGAAGGCCATTAAAGAAAGGGAAGGTGATGGCAATAAACATTGTAAAAGCTGAAATCCAAGAGTATGCACAAACTTGTAAGAATAAATTAAACTAAAGTTGTAATAAAGATTGGAAGAGTCAATGAGGAAGTGAGCATACCAACATAAGTGGTCCTTGTAATAAAGCGCAAATACCAACTTTGTTTGAACTTTAGCTTCTTTACAAGCACGGATTCCATCATGTCAAAAACCGGCATGGCGTAAATACTCATACAGTCAATCCAAAACAATTTTGCCTCTAAAAAAATGGCAAATTCTCCGGTACACCTATGCACCAATAAAATTGGTGCAATAAAATTAGGAGTATTTTTTCTTATTTTTTTCAGTTTTAATTTTTTTTCTTTTTTTCAATTTCAATTTTCTTTTAATTTTAATTTCAATTTTAGGTTTTGTTTTCCTCGATCACAGTGGTTCATGGTTCACCTGGCCCGAATGATTGATATATAATATAGAATTCATTGTTTAGGGGTTAGAGTTTAGAGTGCATAGTTCATCCAAATTAAAATTGAAACTAATTGCACCAATTGCAATTGGTGCACAGGAGAGTAACTCAAAAAAAACAAAAAAAAAATAGATAAATCCTAAGGTAGCGCGCAATTTGCATCTCTGAAATAACTAAATGCACTCATAATTAGTCAAATTTTCTCAGAAAACGCAAAAAAAAAAAAAAAAAAAAAAAAAAGAACCCTTTAAATGATTTTTTAAGGTATAATGGAAAAGAGACACACTTGCATGAGACCGTCTCACGGGTGAGACGGGGGTATAAATTGAGCATTGACGCTTTAACACTTTAAAAAGGGTAGATGTGATATGTGCTAAAGTTGTACAGACTGCGTCTCATCATGAGACCGTCTCATACGAGTTTTTGTAAATGGAAAAACATCCACCAACTTTGAACTTGATTATTATGAAAATGGCCCCTAACTTCGTAATTATTACACGAAAATATCTTTCAACTTTAAAAAGATATGTAGAGCTTTTAAAAAAATGTTAAGAATAACAATTTAACAGCAAGTCACGCCAGTTTAAAAAAACTTGACAAAAATGCCCAATAAGTTGATACAATGGGTCGTTGGGAATTTCTACTATCAATTTTTTTAAATTAAAATACCATTGCGTATAATCGCAAAGTTAGTGAAAATTTTCATAATAAATTGAAAGTTACTAGGTCTTTTTTCAATTGACCTGATTTTATATAAATACCGTTACACTCCGTTTGGATGGATAGATTTGAAATTCGTGGATTTCACACATAAATCACCACTCTAAATCTCCACTTAAGTAATGAATTTACGAATACTTAATTTTGAGTCTAGTTTCAAATTGAAGGATTTCAAATCTTCTCCAAAATCATGTCATTTGTAGTCCCCTTCTCTCTACCCCTTCCCTCTCTCTCCCCCCTTCACTCTCTTCCCTTCTCTCACATCTCTGGACAATTCATAATTTGAAATATATGCATTTTTACCTTTATTATTTTTCAAATTCATTCATTTCAAATCTTTCCTATCCAAATAGAGTCTTATTCTTTCTGAATATAATATATCATTCAATTCTAGACCGGGGTTAGACAAGACTACGTGCGTACGTACCTGATAGCTTCCAATGAGATGGACGACGACGAAAAAGTTAGCCATGGCAATGAGCCACACGGGCTTGCCTAGCGAAAAGGAGAATGTTCTCCTCGACCCCGCTGCCAAACATCCAGTATCCGGCCGAGTGCAACGGGGAGATAACACACCGCAATCACTATATAAGCGATGATCACGCCTTTCCACATAGGTCTCTTCGAAGGCTTATCGGGAGGTGAAGGCATCGTTGCTTGAATTTCCATCACCACATTGTGACCACCGTAGGCGAAAACTATCGCCCCCCCAACGCTAAAAGAAATCGAAAACTGTGCCAGCTGTAGTTTTCGATCTGTACCCGTATTGCACATCGGGTTGCACTCCCTTTTCTGCTGATGAACCCTTGCAATTGTGGAGTAGCTGCAGAGCAAAACAGAGTTCAATTAATGACTTTGCAAGAGAAAATGGAGCAACAAGGATTTAAATTAGTTAATTTCAAATTAGGGAAAAAGATTTATTTTTTTGGGTAAGTTTGCTCATTTTTTTGGTTCAAGATGCTCCATTTTCCCGAACTGAAACATCGTTCGATTAACTTTCAAAATTCAACTTTTATATTGTCTTTTTTAGTCTTCTGGTCAACTATGGTGGGTGAGCAGCCAATTTGAGCTGACGTGACATTTTATTTCTAACTTTGCTAAATAATTGTAGCATGTCAAAGGACTAAAAAATTGGATTTTAAAAGTTAATAGGACGAAAGTTCAATTCGAAAAATTGAAGCATCCTGAAACCAAAAATGGGCAAACATACCTGTTAAGAAAAACATTTTCACAATTAATTAATCAAATTAATAGATGAGCGACAACGGCTTTTAATTTGTAAACGATCGAATTTATCCATAAATCCTAAAGTCATCGCGTCTCTATCATTCTCCTCCATTTGAAAGACGTCTCCATCAATTACTTTTCTATATGGTCGGAATTTGATGCAATTTACACGAAAAATTGAATGAGACGTGATACTCTTACATATTTTTATGACGTAGTCAATTTAAATAATATTGTGCGTACCTCAAAGACATAACTGCAGCAGCAAGAGAGAGACCAGAGATAGAATTCATGCTGGGAAGTTGGGAGAGAACAAAATGGACAGATGCAAAGATCATGATAAAATAGGTGAGTTTTATTTGCTTGCAATATTTACAAACCAAAGTGTGGAATTTCTTGAGGGATTGGCCTCCTGTGATCATGTAAATAATGTCGACCCCAACTTCAACGACTAGCTGCTGAGGCACCACGATCCACAACCCGAGCTTATCGCCAAACGCATGCTGACCCAGCTCGTGGTATCTGTCGAAACGCTTACCAGGCACGATTTCCTGCATCTCCACCATTTGCCATAAAGAGTAGAGGGTAACAATCCACGATAGGACCAAGGCTGTTATCCCCGGTCCCCTGAAAAAAAAAAAATGATCAATTTATTTTCACCATACTTCGTGCCGAGCCTAATTTCAAAATAAGGTAATTATAAAAAATATAGTTTTAAATAATTTGCGTAAAATGTAAATAAAAATAATTAAACAAAAGGGACAGGACCCCCACTTGAGGATGAGTCACCTGGCCCACCCGTCCCTTTGACATCCCTAGTTAATAATTATCTCATTTTAACTAATTATTTTGTTGTAATCAATTATCTTAAATAAACTATACCTTAACAAGAAACTAATCTAAAAAATAAACTGATTCAACACCTCTCCACGTACTCGAACTTTTGCTATCAAAAATCATTTCTTGTAACCAACTTATTACAAAATTGAAACTATACACTTACAATATAATTAATCATCATTCTGATTGTAATTCACTATTCAATTACTACTCTTATCACCATTTTCATTGGTCGAAGTTTTTGAACCAAACGCTCCTTAAGTTTAAACTTTTAAAAAGAAGTTTTACCATCCGAACTGAGACATGGCGTAAGGGAGACCCAAAACTCCGGCTCCAACGACAGCCGTGACATTGTGAAAAGCCGAGTACCACCATTTTGCAGTTCTTGATGCCGTGATTGGAAGCCAATCATCTATCGCCTTCTCTTGCGCCGATCGTTCATCCACCTATTATTAATTTACAAATTTGTGATCAAGTTATATATGCTGCATCTAGCTATAGTTTATTATTTTCTAATTAGATACATAAATGTGGAAAAAAAAATTAATGAACCATCCAGGAAGTGCAGAGACAAACGGTTGAAGATATTACTTACATCTTCGTAGTAGTATTTCTTGCCATAATTAGGAGCATCGGGTGCCATTAATAGTTTCGGCTTAACTCTACTTAAGAAAAAGTCTGCAAATCTTGACGAAGAACTAAAGAGAGATAATCATATAGGATGAGGGAAAGAGGTGATTTTTATGTATTCATTTCTTATGGAGTAGAATTTTTTTTTTGTTAGTTGACTTGATTTATTTATTTTGGTAATGACTTATAATGAGCAGGGGCAACTTCAGTTTCTACTTAAAAAAGCAACACACAAACCTTTGATCTCACGTAATATGTAGTGAGTGGAAAAAAATATTAATTTACTTTTTAAATAAAAAATAATACTCCTTCCGTCCAGGTGTAATTGCTCCGTTTCTTTTTGTTGTTTTGTTTAAGGAATAATAATAAAATAATAAAAATAAAGGGTAGTTTTGGGTATTGAGAGAGAGGAAAAAGGTATGTGGAGTAATGAGTGGAATAATGGGTGACATTTTTTGTAATATTGTGTGAATAGTGAGGATAAAAATTATGGATAGTGGAGTTACGTTTTCAATTTATGGAATCGAAAAGTTATAGTGGCACATCCATAAAAGAAAATCGACACAATTATAGTGAGATGGAGGGAGTAGTTTTCTATTGAAAAATAATTACTTTCTATCATGAAATTTATTTACACAAACTCTCATGCAAAACTTGTTCATAGTATAAAACTCATATCATTACACTTATCACTACAAAATGAAGGCAATTTAAAAAGGGTTTTAGAGAGAGTTTTGACGAGGGAATCGAATTTAGAGAGGGTTCTAATGAGTGATATAATCCCTCTATAAAATGCCCTCGGTAATTCCTCATTAAATGTTACCCTCGTGAAAACCCTTGATAATTACTGAGGGTTTTTTTCCCTCTTTGATTTCCCTCATTAAATTAGTATTTTTTTATAGTGTATAAACTGATATCACTGCTCTTGTAAATTAGTACCTATAGCATTAAATACTATGATCTCAATTTATAAGTGTATATAATGGTATCAGTTGATAAGTATAGTGGTATTAGTTTGTAGGATAAAATTTATTTTTGGTCACTCAAGTTTACCTTTTTCCAGATTTGGTCATCCATTTTTAGTCACTTTCAAAATTGATCACCCAAATTTATTTTTCCTCTCAAAATTGGTCCTGTCATCGGTTCTTCGCTTTGGATCGATGAAAACAATCTTGAAAAAATGTGAATTCAAATCCACGATTTAAAAAATACCCCAAGAATCGAAATTTCAGACTCTCTATTTCCCCTATTTTCCAAAAACCCTAATTTCTACAATTTCTCTTGTATTTCTCTCCAATCAAAGTTCATATGACAAACAAATACGTAATATTGAGTTTGGGCTTCTGTCTTTCAAGAGATTTTGGGTGATTTCGATTGTTGCATCTTCAGTTCAAATTAATGGCGAGAAGGGAAAAACTTGGGTCTGCACCCCAATACGGTAAACTTCGATTATTGCTTTAGTTGCTATGCCTGTGAACTGTTGAACCACTAAATGGAGGAAATTAAGGTTTGTGAAAAATAGGGGAAAGAGAGAGTCTGGAATTTCGATTTTGGAGGTTTTTTATATCTTTGTGGACTTTGAATTAAGCTTTTTCTCGTTGGTTCTGTCAGTAAAAGACGGGTCAACTGACGGCAGGACTAATTTTGAGAGGAAAAATGAACTTGGGTGACCAATTTTGAAAGTGATTAAATGTGGGTGACTAAATCTGAAAAAAGGTAAACTTGAGTGACCTAAAATAAAATTTTCCCTAGTTTATAAGTGTAGTGGTTATTTTATATTATGAATAAGTTTCACCAGAGTCCTATTCTACTTTTTATCTTCATATTATTATATTAGTTTGAAAAATATATTTATTTTGAAGTAAATATCTTGTGAAACTTATTCACAATATGAAATTTATATCAATACATTAACATTATAATCTTATCAACTGATATTATTTTGCATATAAATTAATATTATAATATTAAATGCTATTGTTATTTATTTATAAAAAAAATATTAATTTATAAATATAATGTTATCAATTTCATGCTATAAATAAGTTTTAACGAAAATTTTGTGTTTATTTTGTTCCATCTCACAAACATTATAAAAAAAAAAAAAAATTGGTATAGAAACAAAGAAGGGAGAGGGTCTCTAGATCGTGAGACGGCTCACATATAATTTTGATCAATTAATAAAATAATAATTGCATATCAAGATGGAGAAGTGGTGAAGAAAACATTTAATTATTATATACATATATATTTCATGATTTATTATTAAAAAAAATTCGAAGTCAATCGGCGCCGCCCCATACTTATCCAACGGTATTTATTAATAATTTCCAGTGACTACGAGATACAAATTAATGTACTTTTTTCATCACCAAATAAAAATATTAAATATTTTTAATAATATTAATTTTTCCTTTGTATATTCTCAACTCCAAAAGTTTATTGATTTGATAATGATAATCCCAAGATTCCTGCTTAGAACGTGTATATGTAGGACCCAAGCCAGATCAGGCCAGCAAGAAAGACAACTAGGTTGAAATTGTTCAATATAAAAATTTATATAAGTCAAAAGAGTACTAACATGCATGCCCTCTCACTGATTTGATCAGGTTTGTCATTCAGGAATTTGAGACACTAAAATAAGCTTCAACTTTTTATCCTAAAATTGTATTTGCATTATATTAAATATAAATATATGTATAAAAAAATTATATACAATACATGTAGTTAGAGTGTGTCTCCTTTGCCACGGGCATGGTGCACTACATAGTGTATTTTAAAAAACATATAATTAATTTGTTACATTAAAACGTGCAACTTGTGTTCGTAAAACAAGTTGCACGTTTCAGTGTAACAAGTTGTATGTTTTAATGCAACGTTGTATGTTTCTAAAATGAGGTACAATTGCATGAGACGGTCTCACGGTGAGACGGAGTATAATTTGGGATTGACGCTTTAACACTTTGGAGGGGTGGGTGTGATTTGTGCTTATTTGTACTCCATCTCATTTATGAGACCGTCTCATATGAGTTTTTGTCTTATAAAATATACTATAGAATGCATGGTGCACCTAGTGCATGCAATACGGCGCACAGGGGTGTTTTGCGCATTTTATATGAAATACAATGATAATTTTTGCTTTTTTCCCGTTGTAAAGTGCACTTGATGTGTACAAGACTTTGTCTTTCTAGAGATATGAAAAGGATTTAGGGTTATCTCATAATCTTCTAATCAAATTTAATTAATATCAAATATTAACAATATTAATATTACTATCATTAAAATAAAATCATTCCACCGAAATATCAAATTTTGTAAGAATTCCATTATGGAGAGCAACCAGACGGACCTGATCGGACCCAATTAGATTAAGCTCCAATATTACTCTTGATTAATCAAAGAATAATTTATTAATCATGTTCTATTCCACTAAAATAATGAGACTGCACTATTAGTCTAACTGAAATTACTGAAACAATTAATCAATTCTAAGGGAATATAGTTATTTTCCAACTAATACCTTTGTTCCTTCCTACTAATACTCTACATTAATTAGTAAGTTGGTTCAGCCCTTATAAATAGGAATAGATAGGAAGTCAAACTTCCCTTTCATTCATTCAATACAATTTCAATGTTCTTCTTTAGAGTTTGATATGGCATCAGTTTGTGAATTCGTTGAGTTCATCTGTTATGCCTTCGCGAATTGATTTTGTCTTTCGATCCGCCGAATTCTTCGATTGCGTCTAGCGTCGTTTGAATTTTTTTTCCGCTGCTTTCTTGGTCGTTATTCGATCGTTTCTTGAGTTCTATGCTCACTGATTGTTCGTGTTCTTCACGAATTTATTTCGATTTCCTTCGATTTTCTGTGAATCGCGTTCGTTTTTTCCCTAATTATTCGATATGGCGTTCAATGGGGCCTCACTCAATCCGGTGGAGAATCCACTTTCTCCCCTTGCCCTTCACCCGAATGACAACCCTGCGGTTTCCATCGTTCTCGAACCTCTGGATGGGACGAATTTTATCTCCTGGAGTCGTGCGGTTAAGGGGTCCTTAAGTGTCAAGAATAAGGCTTCACTGATCGATGTTTCGTTGCCGATTCCGAAAGACGGAGCTGATTAGGTTATTCATGTTGCGTGGGTGCGAGCCAACGATCTGGTGTTGATGTGGATTCTGAATTCAATCAATCCAGAAATCAAGAAGACTCTTCAGTATTTTACGATTGTTAAAGATGTTTGGGACGAGCTTCGAGTCAGGTATTTTCAATCTGACGACACTCATGTCTATAAGCTTGAAAAGTCGCTTAGTGCTATTTTGAAAGGAAATCAGTCTTTAGTGTCTTATTATAACCAGTTTAAGTCCCTCTAGAATGAGTAGTTAAGCTTTCATCCTGCTTTACAATATTCTTGTGGAGCTATGAATCATTGTACGTGTGATATTCCTAGAATTTTGGCTAAAACTCAAGAAAAGGACGATATTGTCAAGTTTTTTATAGGGTTAGATGATTCTTATTCTGCATTAAGGTCTCAAGTTTTGATGTTGTCTAGAAAACTTTCTTTGGCAAAAGTTTATTCTATTTTACTCCAAGAGAAGTCTCAAAGGGCCTTAAAGTGTGATCATGTGATTGCTCAGTTTGATAGTGTTGCTATGCTTGCTAAGAATGCAAGATTTTATAAGGATAAGAAGAAACATGTCACTTGTACCCATTATGATGCCCCTGGGCACATGGTTGATAGGTGTTTTCATCTGATTGGAAACCCCCCTGGTTGGTAGGATCCCAGAGGACCAAGAAAGGCCAATTCTCAACCTGGTACTGCTAATAATGTTCAATCTCATTCTGAACAATGCTCTGAGGATGTTGCTGTGGCTTCTAATCCTTTGTTCACACAAGACATGTTTGAACAATTTCTAAATTTTGCAAAGAAACAGAAGTGTCATGAGCCTGTTCACTCTGCTGCTGGAGCTTTTGCTAAAGGACTTCCTCAGCAATCAGGTATTTCTTGTGACAAAGTCTCATGTGCAACTGGTGCACGGATCTAAGATCCGTACACTCGCCCCAACCGTCCCCATATATCTACAGAACATGTCTAATATATTTAATGGGTCAAGTATTTTTTTAAATGGGTTATTGGGTCATTCAGCTGCATGAATGCACGGTGCATTTGGGTGCACAAGAGACTCACTCATTTCTTGTTGTTTCAATTCTGTGAATGATGATATTTATTCTTGGATTTTGGATACTGGTGCTACTATTCATATGGTTCACGACTTAGCTTTATTCACTTTTGTCCCTGGGCCTTCTGATATTAAGATAAAGCTTCCTAATAATTATTTTACCACTGCAACATATATGGGTAATATCAGATTAAATGAGTTGTTGACTTTATACAATGTCCTTTATGTACTTGAGTTTTCATTCAATTTGTTATCCATCTCTCATCTAACAAGGTACTCAAATTGCATTGTTAATTTTCTTGCCTCACACTGTGTTTTGCAGGACAATGCCAGCTGGAAGGTGGTTGGTTCTACTGAACAATATGGAGAGTTATACTGCCTAAAGTATGTTTTTTCTACTGTTAATAAGTGTGACTTTGCTTTATAGCATGCTAGATTAGGTCACATTTCTACTAAGAAGTTGTTGCAAATTAAACAATTGACTGTAAACAGTTCTGAGATTGTGAATAAAGTTTGTGACATTTGCCCGTTGGCTAAGCAAAAGAAGTTGCCCTTTCCTGATAGGCATTCTGTGACTAGTTCTATTTTTCAGTTGATCCATTCTGATGTATGGTATCCCTTTTCTATTCAATTTATGTCTAATCAGAAGTATTTCTTGACTATAGTAGATGACTTCAGTAGATATACTTGCACTACAAAAAAAGCAGGTTTTAACGACGGTTTTTAGCGACGGTTCTAAAAACCATCGTTAATTGCGACGGTTTTGTCGACGGTTCAGGTCAGACGATCAAAGTCATCGATTTAGCGACGGTTTAGCAACGATTTTCAAAACCGCTGCCGCGAGTAACGGTTCTTTTCAATCGAGCCGAAGCCGGGTTGAATCGGTCACTTAGCTACGCTTTATCGACGGTTTTGAAACCGCCGCTAAGTCGCGTCTGAGACACACGCGGCGACTAAGGCACTTCGGCCCACCGCAGCAAGGGCGGTTAGCGATGGTGTTTTGAATTTATCGACGGTTTTTTCGTCTCTATTAACGACGGTATTTAAACACCGTCGCTAATCCGTCGCTAAATCTGATTATATAAACAATCCCGCAACCTTCTTTCTGCGTTTTTTTTCTCAAATTAGGAGCCGTCCCGCCGCCGTACGTCATTCGTTGTTGCCGTCGTGAGCATTCCACCCATTAGACGATAATCGTAATGTCGCACTCTTCAATTTGACGGTAATTTTCTTACTTTTTACTGTTCGTTTTCAAATTGTTATATATATATATATATTTATATTATTATATATATATTTATATATCATTTAAATATATATATATTAATATATACATATATTTCGAAATTATATATATATATTTTCAAAATTATATATTAATATATATATATATATATATTAGAATTTTTTGTATATATTATATTAGATTAATTCGAAATGTGCATGTTATATATATTAGAAATTATTTGTATACATTAGATAGTATTACTTGTATATGCATGTTAAATTTGAAATGTGCTTGTTAGAAATTAGACTAGTTAGATATTATAATTGTTAGAATTGTTAGATTGTTGGTTGAATAGGATGAGTTTAAAATAATATAGTCGAAATTATTTGTAAATATTAGATAATATTACTTGCATATACATGTTAAATTAGTTTTATAGTATTACTTGTATATGCATGTTTAATTAGTTTTATAGTATTACTTTTATATGCATGTTTAATTAGTTTAGCTAGTCTAGTTAGAAATTAAACTAGTTAGATATTATAATTGTTAGAATTGTTAGATTGTTGGTTGAATAGGATGGGTTTAAAATAATACAGTCGAAACTCTGTCGAAATTTAGGCGCAATTTTAATTAATTAATTAATAGTTTTAATTTATAAGTAATTTATGTCAAATGACATTCATATTTTTTTATATAATGCAGATGAGTACTACTGGACGTGTTAGTGATAGTGGTCGAAGCGGCGGCAACGACGACGGCCGAGGCAGCAGCAGCAGCGGTGGCCGAGGCAATGGCGATGGTCTAGGCGAAGGTAGTGTTCCTCAGAGCACTAGGAGGAAGAGGATCCTTCGACCGACGGTGAACCGGCACCCACCCGCCCCCGCCGGGTCCAGCTCGCAGAACCCGCCACCGACAGGGGCATCTCCAAGAGGGTCGAGCTCAGGTTCGGCCTCTGTTCATCGTGGCTCGGCACCCAATGCTCGTTTAGTGATCGACTTGAGAGCGGGAAAGTGAGTTATAATTTACTTTTATTTATTAATTTGTTTAGTTATACAGTTAGTTATTTAATTATACTTATTAATTTTTTATATTGTTGTTTCAGCATCATACCCGGTCACGAGGCTGCTGCTATAGCCACCAACTCCATCTTGCGAGTTGGAATTACCATGGGGGCCCATAGCTGGAAAGGCGTGCCTGAATCCCACCGCCAACTCTACTTCAACGAGTTTAGGGTACGTACAATAATTAATTACTAAAAGTATTCATAATTATTTATTTTAATTTAATACAATAAAGTTTGTGTTAATGAAATTAAAAAACAGACGAAGTGGGGAGAGGATAGGACCCCGACCGATTTTTATCGTCCGTTCAAAAAGCTTGCCCAAGTCTGGTACAAAGACTTGTTGTATAGGTGGCACGCCACGTGGAAGGATGAAGGGCTGGATATGACTGACGACATGGATCCTGGCGTCTGGGAGTCGATTGTGGCTTTGTGGAGCAATCCCGCTTATCAGGAGATGTGCCGGAAGAATCGCGAAAACTGCATGAGCCAGCACGGATGGGGATGGAGTCGCTGTGCATAAGGCCGGATCCCGGTCGATTCTGGAGCACCAAATGATGGAAGTAAGTAATTAAAATATATTAATATTTAATTCTACTAGTTCATAATTCATTTTAATACGTGTATTTGTTAATAGGAACTACGGCTCGGACGCCCTCTGGACGCTCTGGAGACGTTGGTACTCGGCCACCCCTACGAAGAGGAGACAAGGTCCTCCACCTACCACCGCAGCACCCACGTGCACGTAAGTAATTTAATTATAATATTGTATTTCGTAATTACTAACCTACTCATGTTGTTAATCTCATGTATATTCCAAGCCGCCGCCTCAGGTGATGATAATCCACCACCTCCTCCGATTAATTTGAATCAAATCTAAGTGGAGGAGGCCGGCATCTGTAGACAGCGGGTCCTTGGGTTCGGTAGGTTGTCTCCCATCATAATCGCGGAGACGCAACCCTACTCGTCTCAGACCTCTGTTACTTCAGCACCGCAGTCGCCGCATCCGCAGCAGACGGTTGAACATATTAGAGAGGCGGTGACGGCCGAGCTCAGAGAAGAAAATAAATGGAAGTGGCAGCAGCTTGCATCCGCTCTGGCCGTTCAAATGGGTTGCTCACCGAATTATTTCCTCGACAGCATTAATTTCGAGGACGTGGCAGTCGTGGTGGTAGCAGAGGTGGCCTTGTGATTGGCGGTGGTCGTGGTGGCGGCGGCGGCGGTGGTCGTGGCGATGGCGGTGGTCGTGCTGGTGGTGGTGGCAGTGGCAATGGCAGCGGGCCGGGGTCAGAAATGACGGTGGCGGCGGTGGTGGTGGCGGCGTGGATAATATCGGTGACATCGACCCTGATAATTTATTTTTTTCTACTAATTTGGGAGATGATGAGGATAATTATTATCCGAATCAGTGATTGGAGGGGATGATTTGAACAATTTACTCTGTTTTTATTTTTATTACTTGTTCATCGACACTTTTTTTAAATTTTTATTGTGAATTATGTATGCCTAATGTTTAAATCGTTTATTTTTTTCTATTGTTTATTTTTAGAGAAAATTATAACTTGTTTAGATAGAAAAATATAACTTGTTTAAATAAAAGTATTACTTGATTAAATAGAAAAGTATAACTTGTTTAAATAGAAAATTATAACTTGTTTAAAGAAAAGTATTACTTGATTAAATAGAAAAGTATAACTTGTTTAAATAGAAAAGTATAACTTGTTTAAATAGAAAAGTACCTGTTAGTAAATTTTCTCAAAATTTTGTACCTGCCAGTAATTACCCCCCTATTTATAGGGGACTCATGCATGAATGTACACAATGATAATATACTAGGATAATTAAAAAAGATAAAGAGTCCTAAGACCATTGCTTGTAACTCCCATTAAAATACTTTTGTAACCTCCAAGAACATTCAAATATTATTTCATAACATTATTATAATAATTACTTTCAAATAGTAACACATTTAAGTAGAATGAGGGAGTTGTGCTACACTGTCGGGTATGTCTGGATTTCTTATAATGACTGGCTGATTATAATATTAATTGTTAAGTAATGTTTGGTATAACTTATTCATAGTTATGAAATTTATACCATATCATTATACTTATAAATTAATATCATTATATTTATCAACCGATATTATTATATTTATAAAATAAAAAATAATAATATTTAATGTTATATTCACTACAAAAAAAACTGTTAAATTCGACCGACATAAATTTGTCACAATTACCGACGATTTTGCGACGTCTAGCAAAAATTAATTAATAATTACGAAATTACCGACGAAAATATTTCCGTCGATAATTACTGACGATCTTTCCAATGAATTTAAAAAAAATAAGATTAGATTACAGACGAGATTCCCGACGAGTAACAAAAATTACTAAATAATTACAAAATTAGCAATGGAAATACTTTCGTTGGTAATTACCGACAGATCGAATTAAAAAAAAATATCCGATCGATGACATTACCAATGGACTTCCGACGAATAGAAAGAAATTAAAAAATTAATTACGAAATTAACGACAGAGATTTTCCGACGAATTAAAAAAAAAAAAATTGATGACATTGTTGTCCCAATTTCTAAAAAATAGCAAAACTAAATATATTACGAAATTACTAAAGGTCCTTTTGATGAGTTTTCAAATGTATTACGAAATTACTAAATATCCTTATATTAATGTTTGAATTGAGTTTAATGCAATTGTATGTGTTAAATATGTGGATATGTGTTAAAAAAAATATTATGTACACATAACATATATGTATATATACATATAGAGAATGATTTTAAAAAATCAAAGTTTTTTTTAAATAATATTAATAAGCATGCATGCAAAAAAAAAAATTGGAAAAAGAAATTGAAAAAAGTACATTTTAAAATTGAATACAAAATACGAATATTGATAATTTGGTCAAGAATATAAACAAAAGAAGCAAATGTTCCAATGTTATCGTGGTTCTGGAGAAAAAAGGGTTTTTTGGTCCCAAAACTTTCCTATAATTCGTTTTTTGTCCCAAAAAATTTAACTATCCAATTTTAATTTCATAACTATTGCATTTGTTCAGTTTTGGTCCCATTTTTGCCGGAAAAACGAAAACAACATCGTTTTCGTTCAAAAATTGGGGATTTCCGATCGCGCGTGTGTCCAAAATGTCGTTTGTCCAATTTTGATCCCATAACTATTGTGTTAGTACAATTTTGGTCCCATGTTTGTTTCTTTTAATTTTAATTTTAGTTGTAGCATAATTTTAGTTACTGCATAATTTTACTTATTCTTTTAAGTTGCAGCATTTATTCTTAATATTAATTAAAAAATTATTTAAATTTATTGTAATTATGCTACAATTAAGATTAAAATTAAAATAAAATATGGGACCAAAATTGAACAAACGCAATAGTTATGGAACCAAATTTGACAAACGACAAATTGGACACGCGCGTGATCGGAGATCCCCAATTTTTGAACAAAAACGACGTCGTTTCTATTTTTTCGGCGAAAATGAGACCAAAATTGGACAAACGCAATAGTTATGGGACCAAAATTGAATAATCAAATATTTTGAGACCAAAAACAGATTACAGGGAAATTATGTGATCCAAAAACTTTTTGTCTAGAACGTTCTGTAACCCTCTGATGAGAACCGCGATCGCAAAACACAAATAATACGCAAAGAACGATAATAATTGTTGCCCCAACGCAGGTTGGCAAGAAACTATTAGGTTTTGAAAAAGTTGCCAAGGGTTTTTTTATTAATTTTCTTCTTAAAAAACAAAGAAAAACGTCCCTAGTATTTATAGGACAAAAACATGACCAAATTTGCTCCAAAAAGGACCAAATCTCACCCTAAATCTAGAAGTGATATACTTGAATGAAAATTAAAGGATAAAAACGAAATCTAACCTATTAAATAAATAAAAACAGTAAGATATGATAATCTTGAACTTTCTTGAGGATCTTGCCAAATCTTGGAATATATCTTTGAAAATCTTGGACATTATCTTTGGAAATTGTCAAAGTGGGACAATTTCGTTGCCAAAATCCATGCCCCCCACTCCTCTTTCTTGCGACCCAATCCCAAACTTATTGGGATCTTCTTGGTCAATTTCCTTGTTCGCATCACCCTCCATTAGCTCGGGTTTGAAACCTGCTGGCCGAAAAAATTTAGAGGATAGAACTTGGAGTACTTTCAAGCCAATTTTGGATTATTTCTTTTCAGGATAGTGCTTGGATTACTTTCTAGCCAATTTTGATTTTTTTTTTCAATAACTTTCAATGACGAATTAAATTCGTCCTAGCCAATTTTGGAAAAAAATATTCAATAACTTTTAACGGTGGATTGAAATCGTCGGTAAATTTTGTGACGTGGTTTTTAAAGACAGAAAATGAGTCGTCAGATGGGTGATTAACATTTTTTTTGTAATGTATTAATATTAATTTATAGAAATAATGGTATTCGTATAAGTGTAATGGTATCTATTTTATAATATTAACAATTTTCGCTTAATTTCTAAATACAAATGGATCGAACTGACCTAACATTTTTTATATATAAATTGTTGATTCTTTTTTAAGGGCTAAAAAATCCAAATCAACTTAAAACTTCAACGGTATATATAGGCTTGACAAGGTAAACTATTAGCTACATTTATTTGGAGTAATTAAGGAATTAAGGGACTCCGAATAGAATAACTATCCTGTGAATTATGGTTTAATTTTTAACCATATCGATCATATTCACCAAGGGTTCGTATGACTAAGCTTATTTTAAATATCTTATAAACTCTAACATCTTATAAATTATTTAAAGAGCTTATAAGATATAATTTTAAAATATTTTATAAATTGTTAAAGTGTTTGTTAATAATAAAATTTATAAGTTCTATAATAATTTTTTAAAAATATATTTTTTAATTATATATTGAAATTTATTTTTTTGGAAAAATAATTTTTTAAATAATTTTTTTTCGTTTTTTTATTAAATTCTTTTTTTCTGGAAATAATTTTTTTTTAAATAATTTTTCTTCTAAAATAAATATTTTTTTCTGAAAAAAAAAATCGGAATTTTTTTTTTCTGAAACTAATTTTTTTTTTCAAATTTTATTTTATATTCTAATTTTTTTCAGGAAAAAACAGAAATGGTTGGGTTGAATTCAAGCTGGGTTTCAATCGGAATATGTTAAGATAGGTTAGATATAATTTTTATAAAATAAGTTGGGATATCCCAATTTTTTTTTTTTGGAGCTTATAAGCTCTAAAGAGCTTTTTTTAGATCCTATAAGATGATAAATATTTTATTTTACCAAACAAAATTAAAGAGCTTATAAGCTTTTAAACAATATATAAGTTATTTTAAAAAACTTATAAGATGTGCCAAACGGCCCATAAATGGTATTGACTTATTTTCACCGGAATGTATTCATTAATTTCACTAAGCATGCATTACTATATTGTCTTTATAGTATAAAATTGGTACAAATGATGTGTTTAAATATAAATAAGTAATACTATATAGTAAAAAGTACTGGTACTGATCAGGTACAAATGATGTGTTTAAATATAAATAAGTAATATACTTATTAAATGAAACAATCAATACTTTTTAAAAAAATAGAGGATATTGTTTTAAAAAAGAAAAAAAAAACTTTACATGATATTATATATATATATATATATATATATATATATATATATATAGAGAGAGTAGTGATATAGAACCAACTATCTGATCTTTTATGGAAACAGATTAATGAGGTGTCATGCAACCTCATCATCCACATAATTAATTCTACTTAAATAAATTAACTATAGCCTAAATCATGAACCTTAAACCCTAAATTATGAATCATTCGGGTCGAGTGAGCCATGAACCACTCGGGTCGGGTTCAGGTCTAGCCGGGTTGGGTCCAAGCCAGGTAAAAAAAAAATTCCAGTTTAGTTTTATTTTTTCAGTTCAGTTCAATTTTATTTTTCCCGGCCCGGACCCAAACCCAGCCCGAGTGTGTCGGGTGAACCATGAACCACTCGGGCTGGGTGAAAAAAATTGAACTGAACTGAACTTAAAAAATAAATCTAAACTGAATTTTTTTATTTTTTATTTTTACCCAGCCCGAGAGACTGAACTCGGCCCGAGTGGTTCATGGTTCACCCGACCCGAATAGTTTATGATTTAGGGTTTAAGGTTCATAGTTTAGGGTATAGTATATTATAAAATATTTTATAATTTATTTGAGTAAAATTAATTATGTGGATGATGAGTTGACATGACACCTCATTAATCTGATTCCATAAAAAATTAGATAGTTGGTTCCATATAACTACTCTATATATGTGTGTGTGTTAGGACTTAGGAGGATATATATGTATTAAATTTAAGAAAAGATTCTGTATATACCAACACGAATGAGGTTTAATTTATTTGAGGTATGATGGTATCAGAATTTAATAATCTCATTTGCAAAAAGAAAAGTTTTTATAGTAAAGAGTAATACGTGGAGAAAAGTACACTGCGAATGAAGAAAAAAAAAAAAAACTTCGGGGAAGACTTTTTCAGCAAAGTTTTGCAGCATGTATTATTAGGCATAGGCGTACACCAAAACAAGTAAACAAGTAAATCAAAATAGATAAGTTCTTTGGAATAAGTTCGATTAATAAAATATAGGCCGGACAATATAGATTTATAGTAAACCTATTTGATTAACGTGCTCGCTTCTAAAATGCACATATATAAATAAAATCATACGTAAAAATTTGTGTCAGTACTGTAAACCACTTCAAAGTGAATAAATAAAAGAACTTGTGGTACGTAGGATTCGTTTCTAATTGGACCATAAAGGGAAAAGACAAAAAAATTGTGTAAAATGGTTTCATGGTGAGGCGATGATGGTCCCGAAAAACCCGATTTAAAACTCGTAAAATCTCAATGGGAGGTGACTTAAATTTTTTTTTTTTTTTTCGAATGTGTTATGCAGATTTGTTAAAGTATGTATGACAGTTAATATGAAAGCAAATAAGAACACACGTATTTTTATAGTGGTTCGGACAACTCGTCCTACATCCACTCTTCCCTTCATGGGGCACCAACTTAACCAACAGATGTTTACCGAGTTCTCACTCAAACGGGACTTATCACCCTCTAAGGGATCGCCTACCCTCCCTTTCGGGATTGCTTAGATGTTTACCGAGTTCTCACTCGACGGGACTTATCACCCTCACGGGATCGCCTACCCTCCCTTTCGGGATTGCTAGATGTTTACCGAAGTTCACACTCACCTACAAACTTAACCAAACAGATTTGGGTAAGGTTTTTTTTTTCCAACTAGGTTGAGATTTTCCCTTACATTTGTTTAGCCTCAATGCTAAGGATGGGAAAAATCTCTAAGCTTAGGATATAGCATTTGTGCTTAGATCTAGGGTAGAACACTTTTGAATATATGTGTGTATTTCTTGCTCTGTGTTCTATGAATGGAGTTGCTTGAATATTTGGCTTTTATTTCACTTAGCAGATCCTCCATCCTCTTCTTTTGAAGATAGTGCAATGATTTATAGTGTGGATTTAAATATTACCGTTGGAAAGTAATATTCAAATCCATACTAATAACTTCCAGCTTTTCTTTGTCCTTTTGCACTTTTCCTTGCGAACTTTATGTCACATCAATATGTGTGTTGTCTTCTTATTGGCCACCGCTTTTGTGTGTCTAATCTGGATCCGATTCCAAATCGCCTTATTATTTTATTCGAAATCTTTCCGATTCTCGGGTCGTTTGATCCGGTATGCAGATTCTCAGTCCGTAGAAAACTGGTCCGCAGATTTCGGTCTCCTGTTTCGATCAAGACAAACAGATCGATCAAGACAACATCAGTCGAAGAATATCCGGTCAATCAGATCTCGTCAAGAAACATCGTCAAGAAGATCGGTCACCGCACCTAGTCAAGAATATCAGTCACCAGATCTGGTCAAAAAGATCGTCACCAGATTCGTCAAGAAGATCAGTCACCAGACTCGTCACCAGATCCGTCAAGAAGACATCGGTCGGACATCTAAATCTCGACGAACTCGTGATCAAGATTTGATCAAGATTTCTTCTTCAAAAATCAGCATGTTTCTTCTTGTTCAGCTCATCAGTTTACTCGGAACTCATCCTATTCATCTGATCTCGATCATCTTCGTCTAATTTCTCTCGTTCCCCCTCAATTTGTTCTCTCGTTCCCCCTCAACTTGTTATCTGTAGATTAGCTTCAAAAATACAAGTTGATAATGTTTTCGCATAATTTATCAAAACTAAAATATCCCAACAATTTCCCCCTTTTTGATAATGATGCCAAAACTAACTAACAATAAAAATATACAAGAAAAACAGTGTTAGTTAAACAAGAGAAATGATGAAGAACATTGTTTTCATTTTAAAAATGAGAAGATGATTGTCAGCCTCCATGAATTTTATAAAATTTATGCATTTTAAACTAAATGGGTTTTAATAAAAAAGATCAGTTCAGTGTTCACATTAAAATCTAGTGAACTTTTGAACCCCTACTCTGATACCACTTGATGGTCCCGAAAAACCCGATTTAAAACTCGTAAAATCTCAATGGGAGGTGACTTAATTTTTTTTTTTTTTTTTCGAATGTGTTATGCAGATTTGCTAAAGTATGTATGACAGTTAATATGAATGCAAATAAGAACACACGTATTTTTATAGTGGTTCGGACAACTCGTCCTACAGGCGATTCACAAACTAGCACAAATAAATACTTCTATTCTTGTTATGACAAAATCTAATATGAAAATTTGCATACATGAAAAACCTTTTATTTACAAATTTTTTTTGTATATGGTGAAGGTAAGACAAAGTTGAGTGGTTCATGGTTCATGGTTCACTCAGCCCGAGTGGTTCATGGTTCACCCGGCCCGACTAGATCATGATTTATGGTTCATTATTTAGTGTTTAGGATGTAGATGGTTCACTCAGCCAGAATAGATCATGATTTATGGCGATTTTATAGTTTTTCATACATGAAAATTTTCGCACTAGACCTACTTTTTTTTAATATGTTAAAATGTTATTATCAAATTAGGTTCGTTAAACAAGACTTATACAAGGAAAATTAATTGGCTTAGGTGCTAGTAAATATATTAGATCGATATAAATTTGCAAAAAGTATCTGTACGTGATGTAAATATATATTAATCTAGCGCGTTTTAGAAAATATTGCATTTTTCAAGCAAGATATACATTTGTTCTTCATCTTATTACTGATTTTTTTTTTGTTATTTGGTCAAATATGAGAATAGCTTGATTTATGTAGAGCAGCCTAACCCTAAACCGTAACTATCTACTTAAATATCTCTCAACTTTCTTTCAAGATTTTAAAAGTAAACACTTTTAGAAAACGTCAACCAATTTAAAAAATACTCTCATTTGACCATTTTTCTTAATTATTGAACGTCCTAATTTTGATCGGTCATTTTCTAAAATGAAAATAAAACAATTTTCTTAACCTAAAAATACCCCTATACAAACTTCTCTTATTTACACTACATACTACTAAAAGAACATTTATACCCTTCCACCAAACCCACTTTACATTACATAAAGTTAAAAGGACATTCATACCCCTTCATGTTTGACCAAAATTTTTTTTTTTTTTAAAAGAAAGAACATTTGCTTTAGGTGCAATTAACCCTATAAAAATGTCATGATTATAAATAAGAGGATGTTCCCTTACATTTGGAAAATCATGCACTAAAACAACATATCACATTATAAATTTCATCTCCCTCAAAATGACTTTCAATTACCAAGTCTCCGCCATTTATCTCCTCCCTCTCATCTTCTTTGCCGTCGCGAATCCACTACTTGCCCGTGACCAAATCGGACGAGTCCCCATAATCGGAGGTGTGAGTGCAAGCGGCAACCTTTGTTGCACGTCCACCGGGAATTGCCCCGGCAAGCCCCTTTCCGGGGCATTGTTAAGCCTCAATTGCAACACATCCTTGGGTGGTTCAGTATTACCATTAGGCCAAAACACCACCGATATTAATGGATCATTTACCATTATTGTTGGTTCTGAATTAGGGGCTACTCTTAGCCAGGCTGGCCTTTGCAACATCACCCTTCAACTCCCTCTCAATAAAACTATCTGCTCCGTTTTATCCACTATCAACGGTGTTATTACCAGTGTTGCTACGCCTGTCGGATTACAATTAACGGAAAGGTTTGGGTTGGTTGTTGTAGTTAAAATAGGACCTTTTACTATTACCGTCGGAGGGGAATAATATTTTTTTAGGCCAATAAGGGTTGGATTTAAAGACAATAATTTTATGAATTTGAAAATATAGGACAATATGTTGTAAAATCTGCAAAAGCTGAAAATAAGTTGAGTTCTTGAAACGACAAAAGAATCTCTTTCCGCGGAAGAACTACCCTTCTCAACAATGTTTTAATATAATTGTCTCTTTTACGTTCAAAATAAATAATAATGAGCTTGCTTATTTAGCTTCCAAGCATGACTATCGAAATACATAAAAGAATTCAATATGGAAAAGTGGGGTTTGCTAGATCTAATAATGGCAAATTTTTTGGGATTAAAAATTTAAATACAATTTCCCAACTAATTAATCAAATTAAGAGACGAGCGGCTTCGGCTTTTGCAGATGATCGTATTTATCCATAAAGCCTAACTAACGTCGTCGCGTCTCTATTTTTTTTCTCCTCGCTTGAAAGACGTCTACATCAATTACTTCTAACAGTTCTCTTTATGGTCGGAATGAGATGCAATTAACACAAAAAAATTAGAGAAAAAAACCTTTACCCTAATTCAAATGGGACCATTTCTGCAACTTACCCTAATTTATCTATGATTTCATATTTTGTCCAAAAAATTTAAGTGTTCAAAATTTTGGCCCTATAACTAAATTGATTGTCCTATTTATGATCTTATTTTCACCAAAAAAATTGCGAACGACGGCATTGTTTTCGGTCACATGGAAATAATGTGCGGATAAATTTAGTTATTTTTCAATTTGTAGATTGTGAAATTTTACGGATTTTACAATCCAATACAATCGCATCACCGTTCTCATTCTTCTATTTTTTACTCGTTCAATACAATAATATAATACAACATCAACTATAATTAAATATTGATTCAATGTAAAACAAAATCTCACCCTAATAAAATCATAAAACAAAAGGGGTGGAGTTATAAATAGCCAAATGTAAAAGTAAATATTCTTTTATGTCATTAAATTTCAATTTGTTCTTTTTTTAGCCAAGAGAATTATTATTTAGACTCTTATACCTCTATTTACTTAACTAAAAGAGCTAAATAAAATAGGGAAAAAAAAACAGCTGCATTCTTAAAAAAAAAAAAAAAACAGCGGTTTTTTCTCCTAAATATTAGAACAACTTTCTATCTCCCTCATCCGATCAACACTCTAATATTACACAATATTCAAATATTAATTCATTCCGTACCACATTTTATTAAGTTCGTACTACAATTAATTCACCTCATACCACACTTTATTACGGGTGTATCGCCATTAATTTACTCCGTACCACTCATTATTGAGGTCGTACCGCCATTAATTCACCTCGTACAACCATTTTTTTCACATGTACCACACTTTATTGAAGTCCGTACCACCATTAATTCACCTCGTAATATATTTTATTAAGCTCATACCACCATTAATTCACCTTGTACCACATTTTATTGAAGCTCGTACCACAATTTTTTCACCCATACCACACTTTATTGAAAAATGAAAGAAAAAGAAAACAAAAGAACTAGTCTTGTTAAAAAAGAGAGATAAGGATATAGTTGGTAAACAAAATATTCTCTTGGTTAGAAAAGAATAAAATTAAAATCATTGATAAAAAAGAACTTTTTAAAATATAATTGGCTAAAAATTGGGGTTCCGTCAACAGGGTGTGAAATTAATTTGTTTATTAAATTTTTCTAACACTCTCCCTCACTCGTGGGCTTAATTATCCTGCCCCATCATTGGGAGGAAACTCATTGAGTGGAAAATTTAATATGGGTAGAGTTGCTTTCAACGAGAATCGAACCCAGGATGTGAGCGTGAGCCTGAAGGCTATGATACCATGAAATAATTTCGTCGCATTTAAAAGTCCGAACTTGTAGAGAGTTGTGGAATTAATTCGTTTATTTGATTTCCCTAACACTCCTTCTCACCCGTGGGCTGAATTATCTTACTCCATCATTGGGAGGAGGTCCATCAAGTGGACAATTTAATATGGGTGAAGTAACTTTAAGCAGTAATTGAAGCCTGAAGGCTCTAACACAATGAAAGAATTTGATCTCATCTAAAAGTTCGGACTTATAGAGAGGTTTAAAATTAATTTTTTTATTTAATTTCCCTAATAGTCTGGGGCATTAATTCTGTTGATTTCAAGAATACCGAAAAAATGATAAACTCAAATACGTTGATTCTTACAAAAATACTATATAAAAGAGAGATATGAAATAAAACTCATGTTTTTCATTAATCAAATTCAATTCCCTTTTACAATAATAAGAATGTCTATTTATAATACTAAATTAAGTTAGAAAACACAAAACGTAAATAAATCCTAGATATTACAATATCGAATCAAATTAAATTATTAACATAAATATAAAAGTCTATTTATAATATAAAATATGATATTGATAATCATCAATAGCATTCATATATACCTACATCATTATTCGAGGATATAATTAATTGATTATATATTGCGATTATAATTACTAAATAAGCAGCTTAATTTTATTTTTCAGTCCCGCGTACGATTTTTGCTTCACGAAAATGATCTTTTTTTTAACAATTTCGGGTCTCATAGGAATTTTCCTATCAAAACTAAACTGATGTTGATAAGCGAGATACACACGACTTTAAGGATTTTACAAAGAGTAACACTCCTTTGAAACAGTTTGAAACAGGTTCACACTATGAACTCTAATTTAATATGATATATTTCAATACTAGTCCACGCAATTCGGTCTCTCTCGCGTCGCACTGTCGTACGCTCGTTCCAGTCCACACGCTTTGGACTCTCTCGCGTCCGTCATGCGCCGTCGCGTCTCGCGGTCATTCCACGCTCTTGTATATAACAGTGATAGTTTTTCTTAGTAATTGTAATAGTTTTTCTAATTAACAATGATAATTTTTCTGAGTAACAGTGATTGTTTTTATATATAACAATGATAGTTTATGTGTAATAGTGAAACTTATTATAGCATATAATGACTGTGATAGTTATTATAAGTAACAATGATAGTTTTTCTAAGTAACAGTGATAGTTATAATATATAGCAGTGATAATTTATGTGTACCAGTGAAACTTATTATAACATATAGTAACATTGATAGTTTTTCTGTGTAACAATTATAGTTTTTCTGAGTAATATAGTGAGAGTTTTTATGAGTAACCGTGATAGTTTTTTAACACCAATTTCTGAGAACATGAATCAGGAGAATGCTATTCTCCGGTTTATCAATGCATAGCGACCTTCGCGGAGGCGGGGAAGGGGGATGGGTCGCGGCGATGTGCTGTGGGGAGGGGAGGGGTCGCGGCAGCGTGGGGAGGGTGGCCGCGACGAGTTTCTTGGTGGAGAGGGGAGGGGTCGCATCGGCGGTCTCAAGTATATATATATATATATATATATATGATTCATTTGTAGTGTATGGGTCGGGTTTGACCCGAATTCATAGCATGAACCAGGTCTATACAAGTTTTTGTCTTTTTTAAAATTGATCTGTTTTTGATCAACTTTGGTTGCACGGGAATTTCAAAATTCTAGTCAACTGTCTAATTATGTCAAATAATTAACAGATGTAATTAAAATTGCAAAAGTAAGACTTTTCGAACATAGGTAATAAAAGTATTGCAATGACCACCGAACCTCCCTTGAAATGATGCACAAGCGATCCACATTATCTAAGTCAACCAAGCTAGTCCATAAACACTTTGTCTATTTGACTAAGAGGTATAAAATTAATTCGTTTATTTGCTCCCTCTTACTCATAAGTTGAATTATCTTACTCCATCATTGAGAGTAGGCATGAGTCTGGAAGCTCTGATACTATATATGAAAGAATTTCGTCTCACCTAAAAGTTCAGACTTATAAAGAGCTATGTAATTAATTCGCTTATTTAATTTTTCTAGCAGCCTGGGACCATGCATTGCTCTTTTAGGACCATGCATGGTCCCAAGTCACCATATTAATACGATATTGTCCACGTTGAGTCAAGCCCACATGAATTTATTTCTGGGCTTTCCCTAAAAGGCTTCGATACTGAAATACTTATTCATCGATCCTTATAAACTATATGTATGACCCTCCTACAGGACGTGGGATATTATTTGAAGCCCCAACAGTACGCAGCCACATAGCCACATGTATAGAGCAGCCCAACCCTAATCGGCCCCTATATAGGTGTCTACTTAAATTCTTAATTGTCTTGACTTGACTTATATCGTTACACGTATAAAAAGATGTTTCCTTACAATTGGACACACCAAATATAGTTGAAAAACAAAACAATTAATATCTATACAGCATTAATTTGTTCTCTCCACAAAAGTGCCCACATATGGCTTCCATTAGAGCCATGCTTTCCTTACTGCTCTCATCATCTTCGCCACCACAAATCCTCTCGCCCACGGGCTTTCCGTCATACCCGGCCCAATTCTTCCCGGCCCGATTCCATGGCCATTCGCTAGTGGTGTGAGTGTTTGGGGCAACCTTTGTTGCACGCCCAGCGGAACTTGTCCTGGCGCGCCCGTTGCAAGTGCGTTAGTACGCTTGACGTGCAACAGCCTATTGGGCACTTCAGTGATACTTGGACAAAATACTACTGATACCAATGGATTCTTTAACATTACTTTTCCTAATGCATCCTGGATATTTCTGCCCTCCCAAGTTTCATGCATCGTCAACCTTCAGCTCCCACTGAATATAACAAACTGCCCTTCTTTATCCACAGTCAATGGCACTCTTGTCGGCATTCTTGAACCACTTAATAATATTGAATTACTATACCCTGTTTTATTTGTTCGGACGTTTACTGTGCGAACATTTTTTAAAGTGTAAGTAATGCTGCATGCCATCATCAAGAAGTGCATGTTGACCGGTGATTCTTCTCCACCACTAATAATGTTAATTATCATCATGCCAATTACTCCACTCTATATACTAAGCTTAATTTACTTGTTTATTTTTCAACCATCCAATATATACATCTACACTTATGTACATATATATTTGGGGAAATTACTGACAGGTATAATTTTTTAAAAAACTTACTAACAGATACAAAATGGTTGCATATATGTAGGTATAATTGCACTTTCAAATGCAATTTTGACTTTCTATGCAATCTCATTTGTACCTGCTAGTAAGTTTTCTCAAAATTTTGTACCTGCCAGTAATTACCGCTATACATTTCTCACTCAATTATGAATGGAGAAGATAAATATATATATATATATATATATATATATATATATATATTATATTTAATTTTTTTGGTTCTTATTTAATGTAGACAGCAATTGATTCTAAAAAAAATACTGTAATTAAAAAAGATATATGAGATAAAACTCACGTTTTTTATTAATTTTTTACAGGAAAATTTAATGATTTTAAATTTTAAACGGATTCTGATATTATATATATAGATAGATAGATAATATAAATAAATTTCGTACAAGAGTTTGTGTTGAAACATGATTAAGTTACTGGTCAGTATGCTAGCTGGCCATAGGCCTCTTCATTCTGTCGCTCAACCTTGCACGATTGTACAGCTCATAAAAGAAAATTAATATATTATTCTCACAAATGTCAACGGTAACTTTGTTACATTATCTTATGCACGTATAGTTGAAAATTCAACTGGCCAGAACCAGAAAATCACCGCTTATAAGATATTTCATTTTTAAAATATATACTATATTTTAGAATTATTGCATATGCATTCAGCCGTCAAAAATTTAAAGAGAGCACCACTCATTCAATCTATTTTAAACAAGCTAATTTATCACATGAGAATATATTATGTGCACCATGTTCAATTACACCATTATTACTATTATTTATAAGGATCAATATTTATAAACAATAGTAGTAGTAATGTACGGTGAATATAATACACAATAATACTTTATCTTATCCTCATCGAGACCAATCAACATCACCTATTTCATGTAAATATTTTATCTTCCTTAATTATGGTTTTAATATTAATTATTTATTACACATGTTATATATTTATAGTAAAATATGAGATGTAACACCAAAATACAATAAAGGATGACAAATATTTGTATAGACTTGGTTCATGCTATGAACATTGTTTATAATATTCATGGCATTTCACTCTACCTAAAGTATAATACGGGTCAAGTTTAGTGATTTAAAAAAATATATCGGAAATGAATAAAATGAATTTAAATAATCAAAGTTCATAGCATAGAGTTGGTTCATTGGAGAAAAACTACAAAGGATTATGCTGGAAATTGGAATTGAGACATTTTAAGTAAATGTATAATTTTTTTATTTTATTTTGTTATATGCTGAATGTGATCGGTAACATTCATATTTTTTCAGTTCGCCACATAAGTTAAATCAACTTTATCAATACATAGTGTTAAGATTAAAATTAAGATAAAATTAGGATATATAATACAAGTTTTTTATTTTTATATTTTTTTTGTTATAATTCTATGTCGATATATGTTTTAACAGATTAACAATTTATTGTTGACATGCTAGCCAGAGTTTTTTCTAAAAATGTTATTAAAAAATTTATGATAGGTCAATAATAATGTTTTTTTATCACGATAGTTTGAAGTATATATATTCATTTTATTTTAGTCTGTGAGAACAGGATTGGGATCACCGTTGAGTAGGTGATTGACAGACGTGTTATTAATAAAAGGAGATTACATAGATATTTACGGAAAGGAAATCTCTACAATAACAACAGAATATACAATTTGAATATTTAATTCAAACATTCCTATTTAACACTATTACCCCCCCCCCACCCCAAGTGATGTGTGGGGTGTAGACGAACGCATAGCTTGGACCTCAAAAATTCGAAGGCGGGACGAGGCAAGCCCTTTTTGAAGATATCTGCCAACTGAAGATGCGATGGAACAAAGCTAGTTGACATCTTTCCCCGAGGAGACCAGTTCCCTGACAAAATGATAGTCAAGGTCGATATGTTTCGCCCGTTTGTGAGCAACCGGATTCTGACTCAAGAAGATTGCACTGCGATTGTCACATAGTAAAACCGGCCGAGATGGGGGAAGGGACCGAAGTTCATGTAGCAGATTAGAAATCCATATCAACTCGGCTGCTGCGTTTGCCATGGCACGATATTCGGACTCACAACTCGAACGAGCAACTGTTGGTTGCTTTTTGGCACTCCATGATACAAGATTGCCCCCCAGAAAAATAGAGTACCCATAAGTAGAGCGACGGGTTTCGATGCACCTAGCCCAGTCAGCATCTGAATACCCAATAACTGATATGTCCTAGGATGTGGAGTAGGAGAGACCGTAATGGATAGTCCCTTTGACGTAGCGGAGAATATGTTTGACCACCGAGAAGTGATCATCTGTGGGCGACTGTAGAAACTGACTTACTTGATTCACAACATAAGAGAGGTCCAGCCTAGTAATAGTGAGGTATTGAAGCGCGCCAACGAGAGACCTGTAAAGAGTTGGATCTTTGAACAAGGAACCGGTGCTAGCAAGAGTTTCGCCCGCGGCTAAGGGGGTGGCGACGGACTTCGAGTCGAGGAGATTGGCACGGGTGAGGATGTCGTGGGCGTACTTGACTTGCCCGATGAATTAGCCATTTGACGTGTATGAAACCTCAAGACCCAAGAAGTAATTGAGAAGACCAAGATCTTTGATCGCAAATTCCTTATGCGTCCGATCATTGAATTTCCGAAGAACTGAAGTGTCATTTCCTGTGACAATTATATCATCTACATGTAAGAGAAGATAGATGATAGAAGTACCTTCGTGAAAGTGGAAAAGAGATGAGTCAGAGCGACTCTGACGAATCCCAAACTCAAGAGATAAGAGCTAAACCACTGAAACCAGGCAAGAGGAGCTTGACGAAGGCCATACAATGCTTTCTTAAGGTGACATACATGATCTGGAAATCGAGCATCAATGAATCCGGGAGGCTGAGCCATGAAGACAGGTTTGTCTAAAACTCCATTTAAAAATGCATTCTTAACATCAAGTTGATGAAGAGGCCACTTTCGATGAACAGCAAGTGCAAGAACAATTCGAACAGTAGCGGCTTTGACAACCGGACTAAAATTTAGTACGAAACACCCACTTCGATCCGATAATATTTGTATGAAACATGAAATTGAGCCATCAACATGAAATTTAGTACGAAACACCCACTTCGATCCGATAATATTTGTACCAGAGGGACGAGGCACAAGATCCCAAGTGTGGTTGGACTGAAGAGCATCGATTTCTTCTTGCATGGCTGCTAACAAATGAGGAGATTTGGCTGCAGATTTGAAGCCATGAGGCTTCGATGTAGCAGTGAGAGCCGAGAGTAAAGACGTGACAGCAAGATTTACCGGATATTTTGGCCTGAAAATTCCAGCTCGACCCCGGGTCACCATAGGATGAGTTGAAGAAGTGGTTGGGGCAGAGGCGGGTGCGGGCTGCACGAGTCCGGGTTGCTGGTGCTGGTCGGGGGCGGGGGCAGCCGGGACTGGATCGGGCTGTGGTGCCGGATCGGGCAGTGGTGCCAGCTGTGCAGGAGGTTCGGGAACCGCCGTGGCGTGCGGTTCAGTGTAGGGCTCGTCCATGGGAAATGGCCGCGTGCGCAGGGGCTGGGGAGACATGACGGGCACACTCGGAATAGGGGGAGAGCAGCCGGTGTTCTCCCAGAAAGTGGATAGTTTTATATTAGCAGTAGAAACAGTGGATGAAGAGCCTTGAGAGAAAGGAAATAGCAACTCGTCAAACCGAGCGTGGCGAGTTGTGTATACTCTTGAGGTCTCTGGATTCAAACATTGTAAACCTTTATACAAACTGCTATAGCCAAGAAATATGCATGGATGACTTCGTGGTGCCAACTTGTTTGGTGCATAATCTCGAAGATAAGGAAAAACAAGACAACCGAAAGGCTTGAAGTTGGCATAGTTGGGTGCAGTGCCAAATAGGATTTCAAAAGGAGAAGTATCGTTCAGAACCGAAGATGGTAGCCTATTAATAACAAAAACAACAGTGGCAAAAGCATCAAACCAGAGAGAGGCATGAAACATCATGGATAGACCGGTCTCAGATATATGGCTGTGTTTTCTTTCTGCCCGTCCATTCTGCTGTGGTGTGTATGGACATGATAGACAATGAAAAATTCCATGTTGGTTCATAAAAGAAGTAACCCGTGAATTCACAAATTCCGTACCACCATCACTTTGGAACACTTTGACAGTCCGGGAGAACTGGTTGCATACAAAAGTGTGAAAGCGAACAAAAGTATCAAAGAAATCCGATTTAGCACGCAGAGGATATATCCAAGTAAAGCGAGAAAAATCATCCACGAAAGCAACATAATAACAAAAGCCATCAGAGGTAGAAATTGGAGCTGGACCCCATAAATCACAGTGAACCAAATCAAGTACAACAGAAGCACGTTTATCATTCAAAGCAAAAGACAATCTCTTACTGTTTACCAATTGACAGGAGGAACAAATACGGGGATTCGGTAAAACAGAAGTAACAGATAATTGCCCTAATTTATTTAGTAAAGAAATAACCGAAAATGGGACATACCCCAGGCGTAAGTGCCACAAATCAAAACTAGCCTTCAAAGTCTTCGTCCGAATTGCTGCCACCAAAGTTGGAATGCCCCGGTCAAGTATTTATAGACCCCTGTCACATCTACCCTGAGCCAGTATTTTCTTTGTAACTCGATTCTGAATAGCAAAGAACTTGTCAGAAAATATAATGTCGACAGGATAATCTGCAGTCAGTTTACTGATAGACAAAAGATTTTGGTAATATGGGGAACGATCAACACATCCAACAGTTTAATATCTGAAGATAAATTGCTAGAACCGATATGAGAAATAGGTAATGACTCCCCATTACCAACAATTACAGAACCTTTACCAGTATATGTTGGGATTATACTGAAAAGTATGCTTTTTACTTTGTATAATCGAAACTGGATTTTCAGACTTATTTACTGAAATAAATTGTTTATCACTGATGCTTTAAATATGATTGAATGTTACATATATTTATTTGATAACCGTTTCAATAATTAAATGACGTGTTACATTGTAGTTAATTTAGTGATACCGGATCACGAAGATTAAATTAATAAATCCCTTTGTAACTAAAAAAGTACGCCATTCACGACCTAGATGGGAATGAACAACCCATCGCGAAAGGTTGAGGTGTAAGGCTCAGATTGGTTTGTCTTGACCAAGAGATTACACTAGTGCTTGATCGATCTTGTTGAATAGGACCTCTGAGGAGGATAAATTCTTCGTAAACTAAACAAGGAAGAATTAGACCTCGGTGGTTCGTTGTTTCTTAACCTTCGTCCCCTTAAATAGGATCACGTGGGATTGGTAACTATTGCTTTGACTTATCATGGGTAGCGAATCGGAGAGATTCAATACTTTTTATCTTGGGCAATATTATTGGTCACATGTGATTGCTAAGATTTAATACGAAGAATCGTGGTGCAAGTACGCTTTTGCTTGATTTGCCCCTTTGGGAGGTTCATAAGCTTTATCATACCAAATCTTGCAAGTGGAATTAGTTTCCGGTATGGATAATAATGTTAAACCGCCTTGACCAAGGACGAAAAGATATTAATTAACGGAAAGCTATTTCAAAGGGCTTGAATTAATTAATGGGCTAGATAATCTTAAGCAACGGAAATAATGACCGGAGCCATATTGACTGTAATATGGGTTAAGATGGATAGTGCAATATTAATTATGTAGTGGGATTAATTAATATTTATGGGCTTGAATTATATTGTGGCTCAATATTAGATATTCAAGATCCATTAGAAGGTCCAATCTTAATTCTCCTAAAGGCCCCCTGAGTAGCCCAACAAATAGTCCATTAACTGAAAAGGTGATTAAAATAAAATAAATATTGTTGCTTAATTTTTCCTAATTATTTCGAAATTTATGGATAAAAGAGGGAGAAAGATTTTCTTTGAATTTTGTTACGGAATGAAGATATGTATTCTTGGAATACAAGATTATCTCATTAAATTCAAGAAATCTCCCACTTGGCTATTCATTAAGGAATTTCGAAATTTTTGGAAATATAGTGGGCAAGAAAGATTTTCTTGAAAAGATATTATGGAAGATATGTATTTCTTGAAATACAAGAATATCTCATAAATTCAAGAAGATCCAAATCTTGGAATCTTGCTTAAATATTTTCAAAAATTATCCATAATTGAGGAGGTGGGATTTTTGTGGAATATTTTAATTATGAGAAAAAGAATATAGGAGATATATTCAAGATTTCTTGGTGACCAAGAAAAGTTTTTTCCCACATTGATTTTCTACAAGAATTTCGACCACTCCCTCTCCTATAAATAGGGGATGATTGTTTCATTCCTAAGTACAATTCCATGTGCTGGAAAAATTAGCAAATCCACATAAGTGGTGCAACAAAGTTTATTTTTCCTTTTGTTAATTGTTCGACAAGTGTCCTTCCACCGGACAGTTGAGCAAGGGCTAAGGGAATACTTGGGAAGTCCTTTTGGTTAGTCCATCCGACCGAAGTCACTGCCATCCCGAGAGGTACGTTCACGTAAACCCGTAGATTCCGCATGCGTAGGTTTTACGTGGCTTATTATATGCATGATATGTTGTTGCAATTATTATTTGAATTAATATAGGATTAATTCATTCTAGTAATAATTAAAGAATTAAATTTGTATTTAAATATTCACCCCGAATAGATCTGTGCAACATGTTCCCCAACAACTGGTATCAGAGCCACGGTTTCGGGCTCTGAATTTTTTAAATTGTAATTTAATTCACGGACATTAAATTTGAAATTGGATAGTAGAACTGTTAGATCTGTTTTGCAGGTATCCAATTGTCATGGATTTTAATGTGTTTATTTATGCATGCATATAAATTGTGGTTTTTAATTCGATTCGTTCGGATTTGTTTTGCCTCGTGAGAAAATCCACGAGTAGACCTTGATTTGTTTGATTTGACCAATGTAATAGACTAGTCTAGATCTAGGTTTATTTATTTTTTGTAAATAAATTGTAACCGGATCGGGAACGAAGAGACGAAGAATTAAAGGACAAAATCCGTAACCCATAGGCGGCGGCGGGCAGGGCGGCGCAGGCCAAACCGGGCCGAAAGCGAGAGGAATGGGTCATGCAGAATAGCTAGATGCGGGTAGACGACGCGGTACCGGCGCCAAGATCGCCGAAGCCGATGGGCGGACGCGACGCGGGCGCCATGAGACGGGAGAGGCTGGTCGCTTAGGTCGCGGGCAAGTCGGAGGCGGGCGCTCGCCGAGATATCGCGTGATGCTCACGACACCGCCGAGGCATTGAGGGCGCGGCCCACGGGGCGGTGCCGCCGAGGTCGTTTAGGCCAAGGGCGGCGGATCGATGCGCGTGCATCCTTACCCGCGAAGCCGCTGGCGTGGCGTTCGAGACGGGCATTTTTTTTCGAGACGAACGAGTGGGAGAAATTCGAGACGTGTTTCTTCAAGATCAAACCAAGAAAAATCAAACCATGACAATTGATAATTTGTGCCCAATATGTTTATTTTTCTGTTTTGCTTGATTTATTTTGTGCTACCTTATGCTTTATTTAATTTGTTTAAATGTACTTGCATGAGAATTGCCCAAATGAAAAATCTCACCTTCAAAATTACTAAGTATGTTTAAATAATTAATTGACAATTTTATTCTGGATAATAAAATTGAATTAATTTTGACCTCCATGATTTATTTATTTGTGAATTCTTTTGGAGAAATTCCCCACTTTTAAAGGTCAAAAGATAGCTTTCACATGAATGAATTTCAAATGGATGATTGTGGGTTATTACTAGTGGCGATTTATGACCCTCCCCACGAGGCTCGCTTCAAAGCGAAATAATAATCCTCAGATTTAATCATGGTTATTACTTAGGTATAAAATTGATATGCATATACTTCCCCAAGTCCCCGTCAATTTTATATTGGTCAAGTGGCAGCCAACTATTAATCTGATATTAAAGGTTTGTAAATCGTTTTTGTTTGTAACCTGCTTGAATGTGTTTAAATAATGACCCACCCCACGTGGCTTATTTAAACTGTTTTGAGATGTTGGCTGATGCATGTTCATATTTTTTTTGAGATTTTAAATATGATGCATGTGATCGAATCTTGTGATATACTTGTGCTTATGCATATAGTTGTTTATTTCAGTTCAGCATGTCGTTACCTTTTAATCCACTGTTATTATACTTAAAGTCAAAACAATATGTATGGAAGCTATATTGATTGGAAACGAAAAATTATAATTGTCCTAACTGCACAAAAGCACAAGTGGATTTTGACACACAAAAATCAGATGAGCCAACTGACGAGTCAAAACATGCGGGACTCGTTAGATCACCTTGCGAGAAATGTCATCATTTGAAAATGGTGGAGGGAAAACCCGTAGAGGGATTACGCCCTCAAAATAGATGGCCCATCTCCCGAACAAACTTGAGATTCTGAGTGCAGATTATGATCTGAGACTCAGATGAATTTGGTACTTCACTCTCTTGCCCAAAAAGGTTTTGAGCATTTTGGCCTCGCTAGCTAATTTGTTGCAAACTTTTGGTCTCGGCGAAATGATGATAAGGCACCAAACTCAAGCTTTGATGGAAAGTGGTCCGCCTTTCATCTTCTAGGCCAAGGGTAGGCAAGATAAAGAAGAGGACCAAAGGCCATAAGCAATAAAACTCTCAATCAAGGCCAAGGGCAATGGTAAGATGAGGAATGCTTGTTGTGTCAAGGAATATCCAAAGAGGAAGTGCTTAAAATGCGTAAGAGAGGACAATGGAGGTTTTGCTGTTCCAACCCCAAAAGGGACGGAAAGAAAGGTAATTCTCACGCACTAGTTGTTGAAACTTGTTTAGCGGGCGATACTTCTCATTTGTGGGTGGTTGATACGAGATCCACTAATCATGTTGGCTTCACGGGTTCTAAAATGATCCCAAGAACTTAGTGGGAGTGAGATCCTCATCACACTGGGCAACGTTACGAAAGTAGAAGACATTGCAATGCTACGTAAGTGACAGATATTGCAATGCTACGATAGTAACGATTATTGCAATACTACGCAAGTAGCAGACATTGCAATGCTACATGAGTAGTAGTTAAAGCAGAGGGAGAAGTGCACCTATCTTTTGAAGATAAAGTTTTTTAAGATTATCTTTATGTTCCCAGTTTTAGAAAGAATTCACTTTCAGTTTCTAAAATTCGATTAAAGGACACTAAGTTTCTTCTAATAAGAATGACATCATTTTTGAAATGATGAGTGTATCTGTTACGGGACATTGATGGAAAATCTCTATACAAATTAACTGTGCATACCACTCACGAAATGCATCCTATAACACATCAACTATTTCTGACAAAAGAAAGCGTGAACGAAACACTTCTTTGGCATCTAAGATTAGGTCATATAAATCCAAAGAGGATCCAAAGGTTGGTGAAAGATGGTTCGCTGGAGCGTCTCCAAGTTGAACAAATTCCAACCTGTGAATCATGTTTTGAGGGTAAAATGACCAAGAGGGCATTTGGAGCCAAGGGGAATAAGGCCAAAGAAGTGTTAGAGATCGTTCACACAGATGTATGTGGTCCAATGTCAACCAAAGCAAGAGGAGGTTATGAGTATTTTTATTGATGATTACTCAAGGTACGGTTACATTTCCTTATGAAGCATAAATCTGAGACCTTTGAGAAATTCAAAGAATTTAAGGCTCAAACAGAGAATCATAGGGAAAAACATATCAAGTCTCTACGATCTGATCGTGGAGGCGAATACCTCAAATGATGAGTTTTTGAACTACTTATCCGATGAAGGGATTGTATCCCACCATCAGACCCGAACCCCTCAACAAAACGGGGTTGTAGAGCGAAGAAACAAGATTCTTTTGGAAATGGTTAGATCAATGATGAGTTATGCGGATCTTCCCGAGTCGTTCTGGGGTCATGCCTTGGAAACAAGATCTTACATTCTCGAACTTGGTGCTATCCAAATCGGTTCGCAAAAAACTCCCAAAGAATTGTGGACCCAAGCAAGCCTAGTATGATACACATGAGAATTTGGGGGTGTCCGCCCTCGTGTTGGACAAAGGAAGCCGATAGATTGGATCCTCGATCGTAATTAAGGTTGTTTGTAGGATACCCCGAGGAACAAAAAGGGTGTATGTTCTATAGTCCCAAGATCAAAAGGTGGTCATCGACCCACTTTTAGATTTTTTGGAAGAAGACTATATGAACCAAAGAAAACCCGTATGAGATTACCTTAAATGAGCTTAGAGGGCAAACCTCGATTAAACCGTACTAGATGATATACCAAACGATACATTTTCACAACCGAGCCTCGTCAGAGTGGGAGGGTTGTTAGACGACCCGAGAGATTCATGGGAATAGGAGAGTCCCGGACTTGATTCCCGGACAAGACGAATCAGACCCATGGACATATGACGAGGCACTCCAAGAAAATGATGCAGATTCTTGGCAAACAGCAATGAAAGCTGAAATGAGGTCTATGTTTCATAATAGAGTGTGGGAGCTAGTCGAACCACTTAATGGGGTCAAACCCATTGGATGCAAGTGGGTATATAAGAGGAAAAGAGGACCGGACGGGAAGGTTGAAACCTTTAAAGCAAGACTAGTGGCGAAAGGTTATACTCAGAAAGAAGGGATCAATTATGAGGAAACTTTTTCGCCCGTAGCCATGCTTAAAGTCCATCCGTATTCTCTTATCGATTGCTGAGCATTTCGACTTTGAAATCTAGCAAATGGATGTCAAGACAGCTTTCCTTAACGGAAGTCTTGATGAAGAGATCTATATGCAACAACCCCAAGGTTTCATTGAAACAGGCCAAGAACACCTAGTTTGTAAGCTAAAGAGGTCCATTTACGGACTCAAACAGGCATCCCGAGTTTGGAACCAAAGTTTTGATCATGTAATAAAGTCTTATGGGTTCGATCAAAACGAGTTTGAAAGTTGTGTGTATAAAAAGCGTGTCGGAACTGCATTGGTATTCTTAGTACTATACGTAGATGACATTGTGATCATCGGGAACGATGTGAAGGTGTTATCAGACGTAAGGGCATGGCTTTCAAAACAGTTTGATATGAAAGACTTAGGGAAAGCTGGACACATCCTTGGGATCAAGATCACTCGAGATCGCAAGAAAAGGATGATCAAGTTATCGCAAGTTTCATACATAGACACTGTCTTGAAATGATTCAGCATGCAAGATTCCAAGAAAGGATTCGTACCTTTCAGACTTGGAATCCATCTATCCAAGAAAATGTCCCCTAAGACGCAAAAGGAGATAGATGACATGAAAGGCATTCCTTGTGCTTCGGCTGTCGGAAACCTTATGTATGCAATGCTGTATACAAGACCAGATATCTGCTTTGTCGTAGGCATGGAAGCAAGATATCAAAGTAACCCAGGGAAAGCGCATTGGACGACAGTTAAAAACATTCTGAAGTGTCTGAAAAGAACTCGGGATAGAATGTTGATTTATCAGTCAGATACTCCAATCCCCATCGGCTACACGGACTCGGATTTCCAATCAGATTTAGATTCCAAAAATTATCTCGCCTCGCTTAGTGTGTTTCCATTTGGGAAGTGTAGCCATCAAATGGACGAGTGTGAAGCGGAAATGCATCACTGACTCAACCATGGAAGTCGGGTAAGTAGCTGCTTGTGAAGCAGTGAAAGAACCGATTGGGCTCTAGATCTTCTTAGTGGACTTGGATGGTGTTCTGAATTTGTCTAGCAATATCTGCTAGGGGCAGTTGCAAATTCAAGAGAACCAAGAGTCCACGAGTCAAACAAACACATTAAAGGAAAGACATCTTATACGAGAAATCGTTAAGAGAGGAGATATAGATGTGGCAAAGATAGCGTCCCGAGGACAAACTAGCGCATCCATTCACAAAGTGTCTGCCTCTGAATACATTCGAGAGACATGTGAGTGGAATGGGTGTCAAGACCGTTGCCAATCTGCTTTGAGTATAAGTGGGAGAAATTATTAGGTTTTTGTAGGTGACACTAGATGTCACGGACTACGCGAGACATGTTGTAGTATACTTAAAAGCAGACTTTGAGTATAAGTGGGAGATTGTTGGGATTATACTGAAAAGTATGCTTTTTACTTTGTATAATCGAAACTGGATTTTCAGACTTATTTACTAAAATAAATTGTTTATCACTGATGCTTTAAATATGATTGAATGTTACATATATTTACTGCATAACTGTTCAATAATTCGTACATGTTACATTGTAGTTAATTTAGTGATACCAGATCACAGAAGATTAAATTAACAGTCCCTTGTAACTAAAAGTACGCCATTCACGACCTAGATGGGAATGAACAACCCATCGCGAAAGGTTGAGGTGTAAGGCTCAGATTGGTTTGTCTTGACCAAGAGATTACACTAGTGCATGACTGATGCGCTGAATAGGACCTACAGGAGGATAAATTCTTCAGAACTGAACAAGGAAGAATTAGACCTCAGTGGTTCGTTGTTTCTTAACCTTCGTCCCTTAAATAGGATCACGTGGGATTGGTAACTATTGCTTTGACTTATCATGGGTAGCGAATCAGAGAGATTCAATACTTTTTATCTTGGGCAATATTATTGGTCACATGTGATTGCTAAGATTTAATACGAAGAATCGTGTGCAAGTACGCTTGCTTGATTTGCCCACTTGGGAGGTTCATAAACTTTATCATACCAAATCTTGCAAGTGGAATTAGTTTCCGGTATGAATAATAATGTTGAACCGTTCCTTGACCAAGGACGAAAGATATTAATTAACGGAAAGCTATTTCAGTGGCTTGAATTAATTAATGGGCTAGATAATCTTAAGCACGGGAAATAATGACCGGGAGCCATATTGACTGTAATATGGGTTAAGATGGATAGTGCAATATTAATTATGTAGTGGGATTAATTAATATTTATGGGCTTGAATTATATTGTGGCTCAATATTAGATATTCAAGATCCATTAGAATGTCCAATCTTAATTCTCCTAAAGGCCCCCTGAGTAGCCCAACAAATAGTCCATTAACTGAAAAGGTGATTAAAATAAAATAAATATTATTGCTTAATTTTTCCTAATTATTTCGAAATTTATGGATAAAAGAGGGAGAAAGATTTTCTTTGAATTTTGTTATGGAATGAAGATATGTATTCTTGGAATCTTGCTTAAACATTTTCGAAAATTATCCATAATTGAGGAGGTGGGATTTTTGTGGAATATTTTAATTATGGGAAAAAGAATATAGGAGATATATTCAAGATTTCTTGGTGACCAAGAAAAGTCTTTTCCCACATTGATTTTCTACAAGAATTTCGACCACTCCCTCTCCTATAAATAGGGGATGATTGTTTCATTCCTAAGTACAATTCCATGTGCTGGAAAAATTAGCAAATCCACATAAGTGGTGCAACAAAGTTTATTTTTCCTTTTGTTAATTGTTCGACAAGTGTACTTCCACCGGATAGTTGAGCAAGGGCTAAGGGAATACTTGGGAAGTCCTTTTGGTTAGTCCGTCCGACCGAAGTCACTGCCATCCCGAGAGGTACGTTCACGTAAACTAGTAGATTCCGCATGCGTAGGTTTTACGTGGCTTATTATATGCATGATATGTTGTTGCAATTATTATTTGAATTAATATAGGATTAATTCATGCTAGTAATAATTAAAGAATTAAATTTGTATTTAAATATTCACCCCGAATAGATCTGTGCAACATGTTCCCCAACAGTATAGGGCTCGGAGTTATCCAAGGCAGATGGTTGAGAAGTCATATGTTCTGATGCCCCAGAGTCCAAATACCAATCCGGAGTAGGATCCGAAATGGTGCACTGCGAATTGAACGCCTGAGCCAATTGAGCAGTGTGACCTGCATTACGAGCATTAAGAAATTGCGGACATTTATCTGCATAATGCTCACCCCTGCAAATTTGACAACGGGGAGGACGACGACCACCATTGTTCGAGTTGGCCGACCCATAGCGATAGGAATTCCCACCATTGTTGCCCTTGTAATTAGAACTCGGGCCATTCTTGTTCGTCGATCGCCTGCGACTGAATTCCTCGACCCCGGTTCCAATTTGTCTAACTCGAGCCGTCTTTGGGCGCCCGCCCGCTTGCCTGAATTTCGGTCATGTGGGAGTCGCAAATCAGCCGTGAATGTGACTTGAGCGGGTGGCGCGCCCTCCATGGCTCGTTGGAGAGACTCATACTGTTTCGCTTGATTGAGGAGGTCTCGAAACGCTGGGACCGGGAGAGGGCCATCCGTGTGTCGTGCGCTTGCCGCTATTGAACATCTAAACCACCGAGAAACCAAAGTGGCTTTTGTCCATCTCAGAATAGATCGACCTATGCCGACGAGCCGATCGATAGGGCCTTGATTTTTCGGCCGCATTTCTTCAATCGAGAGATCATTTCGACGGTTTATAAGAGTTCCTAGCGAATCGGTAGGCTCGCGACTTCGAGGCTCGGGCATATATGCCCGCGAGGACCGTCCAAGCATCGTGGGAAGATTTGCAATCAATAACTTCAGACATGGCTTCTGGCGTGAGAGAAGTGAACAAAACACCAAGCAACTTTTTGTCCTTCTTGCGCCATTCTGTGTATGCCGGATTGGGGGAGATAACACCAGCATCAGATGTGAGAGTGGGAGAGGGCGCGGGTGTGGACCCATCGAGAAACCCTAGGATGTCGAAACATTCGGCCATGGAAATGGCATGGACCTTCCACATGAGATAGGTAGAAGCATCAAGTTTGATGGGGACCATGTTGATCATGGCTGTAACGGGAAGAGGATCGGCCGATGATGACGTGAGGGAGGGGAGACGAAAATCGGCGACGGCGGCGTAAGGAGGAAACCGCGACGGAAAGAATTTGGGGAGAGGGAGATTAGGGTTTGTTAGGATATTCTGGCTGATACCATGTGAGAACAAGATTGGGATCACCGTTGAATTGATGATTGACAGACGTGTTATTAATAAAAGGAGATTACAGAGATATTTATGGAAATGAAATTTCTACCATTACAACAGAATATACAATTTGAATATTTAATTCAAACATTACTATTTAACACTATTATAGTCCAACCTTTAATTTTTGAAAATTAATAAATTATCACGTCGACAACAATTGTGTGGAAATAATTCCGTGATAAAATTGACATGACATGGAAAAATTATGACTATTTTTGCAATTAAACCAATATATAATGCACTCTAAACATATACATTTGCTAGATGAACATACATATGTATTATATTGTAAATGTAATCAAAGATATTAACACGAAATTAAAGAAAGAATCATATTTCTGCATATGATTATGATCATATGCATTTCATTGCTTAATTTTTCGAACAATTTCTATAAGCCTAACTCACCATTTTTATACAAAAATTACGCTTATTAAGCATAGAACTTATAAGTTTTTGCTTGGAGTATTATCTGCCTTAGCCCTCCAATGGGTCCCACGATCATCAAATCAAAAGAATCACTTCTCTGTTTATAAGAAAGAAAATTTCTGTAAAAGAAAAATAAAATCAATAGCTCTATACACAATTATTTACTATAATACTGAAGTTAAAATAACATACCCAATTGGCGAACCACGAAAGGCCGAATTTCTTTGGTTTACAGATAGCAAGCCATATGATACAGGGGAGCTGCAAACACAATGTGTATACAAATTTTTATTTTGAACTAATATATAAATATGTTGGGTCAATCCAGACTTTGAAATATAAGATGAAATACTGTTTTAAAATAAAGAATTGTTTTCTGAAATCGGGCCGTGAACTATTTTTTATGAGTGTCACTGTTATGCATATAGAGTGTCACTGTTTAAAAAATACTTGAATTTTAAACAGTAACACATCATATTCATAACAGTAATACTTGAAGAAAAAAAGTTCGTATGAACTCGATTTCATTTTTACTTTAAAATAGAACATCTCTTCTGGTGTGTATATAAATAGTGACTTACAAAGTATGTGGTTGGCGCGAAAGCAAATCCTCCAAAAAATGCAAGAAGGCCATTAAAGAAAGGGAAGGTGATGGCAATAAACATTGTAAAAGCTGAAATCCAAGAGTATGCACAAACTTGTAAGAATAAATTAAACTAAAGTTGTAATAAAGATTGGAAGAGTCAATGAGGAAGTGAGCATACCAACATAAGTGGTCCTTGTAATAAAGCGCAAATACCAACTTTGTTTGAACTTTAGCTTCTTTACAAGCACGGATTCCATCATGTCAAAAACCGGCATGGCGTAAATACTCATACAGTCAATCCAAAACAATTTTGCCTCTAAAAAAATGGCAAATTCTCCGGTACACCTATGCACCAATAAAATTGGTGCAATAAAATTAGGAGTATTTTTTCTTATTTTTTTCAGTTTTAATTTTTTTTCTTTTTTTTAATTTCAATTTTCTTTTAATTTTAATTTCAATTTTAGGTTTTGTTTTCCTCTATCACAGTGGTTCATGGTTCACCTGGCCCGAATGATTGATATATAATATAGAATTCATTGTTTAGGGGTTAGAGTTTAGAGTGCATAGTTCATCCAAATTAAAATTGAAACTAATTGCACCAATTGCAATTGGTGCACAGGAGAGTAACTCAAAAAAACAAAAAAAAAATAGATAAATCCTAAGGTAGCGCGCAATTTGCATCTCTGAAATAACTAAATGCACTCATAATTAGTCAAATTTTCTCAGAAAACGCAAAAAAAAAAAAAAAAAAAAAAAAAAGAACCCTTTAAATGATTTTTTAAGGTATAATGGAAAAGAGACACACTTGCATGAGACCGTCTCACGGGTGAGACGGGGGTATAAATTGAGCATTGACGCTTTAACACTTTAAAAAGGGTAGATGTGATATGTGCTAAGTTGTACCGCGTCTCATGCATGAGACCGTCTCATACGAGTTTTTGTAAATGGAAAAACATCCACCAACTTTGAACTTGATTATTATGAAAATGGCCCCTAACTTCGTAATTATTACACGAAAATATCTTTCAACTTTAAAAAGATATGTAGAGCTTTTAAAAAAATGTTAAGAATAACAATTTAACAGCAAGTCACGCCAGTTTAAAAAAAAAAACTGACAAAAATGCCCAATAAGTTGATACAATGGGTCGTTGGGAATTTCTACTATCAATTTTTTTAAATTAAAATACCATTGCGTATAATCGCAAAGTTAGTGAAAATTTTCATAATAAATTGAAAGTTACTAGGTCTTTTTTCAATTGACCTGATTTTATATAAATACCGTTACACTCCGTTTGGATGGATAGATTTGAAATTCATGGATTTCACACATAAATCACCACTCTAAATCTCCACTTAAGTAATGAATTTACGAATACTTAATTTTGAGTCTAGTTTCAAATTGAAGGATTTCAAATCTTCTCCAAAATCATGTCATTTGTAGTCCCCTTCTCTCTACCCCTTCCCTCTCTCTCCCCCCTTCACTCTCTTCCCTTCTCTCACATCTCTGGACAATTCATAATTTGAAATATATGCATTTTTACCTTTATTATTTTTCAAATTCATTCATTTCAAATCTTTCCTATCCAAATAGAGTCTTATTCTTTCTGAATATAATATATCATTCAATTCTAGACCGGGGTAGAAATAGACAAGACTACGTACGTACGTACCTGATAGCTTCCAATGAGATGGACGACGACGAACAAGTTAGCCATGGCAATGAGCGACACGGGCTTGCCTAGCGAAAGGAGAATGTTCTCCTCGACCCCGTTGCCAAACATCCAGTATCCGACGAGTGCAACGGGGAGATAACACACCGCAATCACTATATAAGCGATGATCACGCCTTTCCACATAGGTCTCTTCGAAGGCTTATCGGGAGGTGAAGGCATCGTCGCTTGAATTTCCATCACCACATTGTGACCACCGTAGGCGAAAACTATCGTCCCCAACGCGCTAAAGAAATCGAAAACTGTGCCAGCTGTAGTTTTCGATCTGTACCCGTATTGCACATCGGGTTGCACTCCCTTTTCTCTGCTGATGAACCCTTGCAATTGTGGAGTAGCTGCAGAGCAAAACAGAGTTCAATTAATGACTTTGCAAGAGAAAATGGAGCAACAAGGATTTAAATTAGTTAATTTCAAATTAGGGAAAAAGATTTATTTTTTGGGTAAGTTTGCTCATTTTTTGGTTCAAGATGCTCCATTTTCCCGAACTGAAACATCGTTCGATTAACTTTCAAAATTCAACTTTTATATTGTCTTTTTTAGTCTTCTGGTCAACTATGGTGGGTGAGCAGCCAATTTGAGCTGACGTGACATTTTATTTCTAACTTTGCTAAATAATTGTAGCATGTCAAAGGACTAAAAAATTGGATTTTAAAAGTTAATAGGACGAAAGTTCAATTCGAAAAATTGAAGCATCCTGAAACCAAAAATGGGCAAACATACCTGTTAAGAAAAACATTTTCACAATTAATTAATCAAATTAATAGATGAGCGACAACGGCTTTTAATTTGTAAACGATCGAATTTATCCATAAATCCTAAAGTCATCGCGTCTCTATCATTCTCCTCCATTTGAAAGACGTCTCCATCAATTACTTTTCTATATGGTCGGAATTTGATGCAATTTACACGAAAAATTGAATGAGACGTGATACTCTTACATATTTTTATGACGTAGTCAATTTAAATAATATTGTGCGTACCTCAAAGACATAACTGCAGCAGCAAGAGAGAGACCAGAGATAGAATTCATGCTGGGAAGTTGGGAGAGAACAAAATGGACAGATGCAAAGATCATGATAAAATAGGTGAGTTTTATTTGCTTGCAATATTTACAAACCAAAGTGTGGAATTTCTTGAGGGATTGGCCTCCTGTGATCATGTAAATAATGTCGACCCCAACTTCAACGACTAGCTGCTGAGGCACCACGATCCACAACCCGAGCTTATCGTCAAACGCATGCTGACCCAGCTCGTGGTATCTGTCGAAACGCTTACCAGGCACGATTTCGTGCATCTCCACCATTTGCCATAAAGAGTAGAGGGTAACAATCCACGATAGGACCAAGGCTGTTATCCCCGGTCCCCTGAAAAAAAAAAATGATCAATTTATTTTCACCATACTTCGTGCCGAGCCTAATTTCAAAATAAGGTAATTATAAAAAATATAGTTTTAAATAATTTGCGTAAAATGTAAATAAAAATAATTAAACAAACGGGACGGGACCCCCACTTGAGGATGAGTCACCTGGCCCACCCGTCCCTTTGACATCCCTAGTTAATAATTATCTCATTTTAACTAATTATTTTGTTGTAATCAATTATCTTAAATAAACTATACCTTAACAAGAAACTAATCTAAAAAATAAACTGATTCAACACCTCTCCACGTACTCGAACTTTTGCTATCAAAAATCATTTCTTGTAACCAACTTATTACAAAATTGAAACTATACACTTACAATATAATTAATCATCATTCTGATTGTAATTCACTATTCAATTACTACTCTTATCACCATTTTCATTGGTCGAAGTTTTTGAACCAAACGCTCCTTAAGTTTAAACTTTTAAAAAGAAGTTTTACCATCCGAACTGAGACATGGCGTAAGGGAGACCCAAAACTCCGGCTCCAACGACAGCCGTGACATTGTGAAAAGCCGAGTACCACCATTTTGCAGTTCTTGATGCCGTGATTGGAAGCCAATCATCTATCGCCTTCTCTTGCGCCGATCGTTCATCCACCTATTATTAATTTACAAATTTGTGATCAAGTTATATATGCTGCATCTAGCTATAGTTTATTATTTTCTAATTAGATACATAAATGTGGAAAAAAAAAAAAAAATGAACCATCCAGGAAGTGCAGAGACAAACGGTTGAAGATATTACTTACATCTTCGTAGTAGTATTTCTTGCCATAATTAGGAGCATCGGGTGCCATTAATAGTTTCGGCTTAACTCTACTTAAGAAAAAGTCTGCAAATCTTGACGAAGAACTAAAGAGAGATAATCATATAGGATGAGGGAAAGAGGTGATTTTTATGTATTCATTTCTTATGGAGTAGAATTTTTTTTTTGTTAGTTGACTTGATTTATTTATTTTGGTAATGACTTATAATGAGCAGGGCAACTTCAGTTTCTACTTAAAAAAAGCAACACACAAACCTTTGATCTCACGTAATATGTAGTGAGTGGAAAAAAATATTAATTTACTTTTTAAATAAAAAATAATACTCCTTCCGTCCAGGTGTAATTGCTCCGTTTCTTTTTGTTGTTTTGTTTAAGGAATAATAATAAAATAATAAAAATAAAGGGTAGTTTTGGGTATTGAGAGAGAGGAAAAAGGTATGTGGAGTAATGAGTGGAATAATGGGTGACATTTTTTGTAATATTGTGTGAATAGTGAGGATAAAAATTATGGATAGTGGAGTTACGTTTTCAATTTATGGAATCGAAAAGTTATAGTGGCACATCCATAAAAGAAAATCGACACAATTATAGTGAGATGGAGGGAGTAGTTTTCTATTGAAAAATAATTACTTTCTATCATGAAATTTATTTACACAAACTCTCATGCAAAACTTGTTCATAGTATGAAACTCATATCATTACACTTATCACTACAAAATGAAGGCAATTTAAAAAGGGTTTTAGAGAGAGTTTTGACGAGGGAATCGAATTTAGAGAGGGTTCTAATGAGTGAAATAATCCCTCTATAAAATGCCCTCGGTAATTCCTCATTAAATGTTGCCCACGTGAAAACCCTTGATAATTACTGAGGGGTTTTTTCTGAATAAGTGTAGTGGTTATTTTATATTATGAATAAGTTTCACTAGAGTCCTATTCTACTTTTTATCTTCATATTATTATATTAGTTTGAAAAATATATTTATTTTGAAGTAAATATCTTGTGAAACTTATTCACAATATAAAATTTATATCAATACATTAACATTATAATCTTATCAACTGATATTATTTTGCATATAAATTAATATTATAATATTAAATGCTATTGTTATTTATTTATAAAAAAAATATTAATTTATAAATATAATGTTATCAATTTCATGCTATGAATAAGTTTTAACGAAAATCTTGTGTTTATTTTGTTCCATCTCACAAACATTATAAAAAAAAAAAATATTGGTATAGAAACAAAGAAGGGAGAGGGTCTGTAGATCGTGAGACGGCTCACATATAATTTTGATCAATTAATAAAATAATAATTGCATATCAAGATGGAGAAGTGGTGAAGAAAACATTTAATTATTATATACATATATATTTCATGATTTATTATTAAAAAAAATTCGAAGTCAAGCGGCGCCGCCCCATACTTATCCAACGGTATTTATCAATAATTTCCAGTGACTACGAGATACAAATTAATGTACTTTTTTCATCACCAAATAAAAATATTAAATATTTTTAATAATATTAATTTTTCCTTTGTATATTCTCAACTCCAAAAGTTTATTGATTTGATAATGATAATCCCAAGATTCCTGCTTAGAACGTGTATATGTAGGACCCAAGCCAGATCAGGCCAGCAAGAAAGACAACTAGGTTGAAATTGTTCAATATAAAAATTTATATAAGTCAAAAGAGTACTAACATGCATGCCCTCTCACTGATTTGATCAGGTTTGTCATTCAGGAATTTGAGACACTAAAATAAGCTTCAACTTTTTATCCTAAAATTGTATTTGCATTATATTAAATATAAATATATGTATAAAAAATTATATACAATACATGTAGTTAGAGTGTGTCTCCTTTGCCACGGGGCATAGTCTACACATAGTGTATTTTAAAAAACATATAATTAATTTGTTACATTAAAACGTGCAACTTGTGTTCGTAAAACAAGTTGCACGTTTCAGTGTAACAAGTTGTATGTTTTAATGCAATGTTGTATGTTTCTAAAATGAGGTACAATTGCATGAGACGGTCTCACGGTGAGTGAGGCGGAGATAATTTGGGATTGACGCTTTAACACTTTGGAGGGTGGGTGTGATTTGTGCTTATTTGTACTCCATCTCATTTATGAGGCAAAAATCATATGAGTTTTTGTCTTATAAAATATACTATAGAATGCATGGTGCACCTAGTGCATGCAATACGGCGCACAGGGGTGTTTTGCGCATTTTATATGAAATACAATGATAATTTTTGCTTTTTTCCCGTTGTAAAAGTCAATGTGTACAAAGACTTTTGTCTTTCTAGAGATATATGAAAAGGATTTAGGGTTATCTCATAATCTTCTAATCAAATTTAATTAATATCAAATATTAACAATATTAATATTACTATCATTAAAATAAAATCATTCCACCGAAATATCAAATTTTGTAAGAATTCCATTATGGAGAGCAACCAGACGGACCTGATCGGACCCAATTAGATTAAGCTCCAATATTACTCTTGATTAATCAAAGAATAATTTATTAATCATGTTCTATTCCACTAAAATAATGAGACTGCACTATTAGTCTAACTGAAATTACTGAAACAATTAATCAATTCTAAGGGAATATAGTTATTTTCCAACTAATACCTTTGTTCCTTCCTACTAATACTCTACATTAATTAGTAAGTTGGTTCAGCCCTTATAAATAATAGGAATAGATAGGAAGTCAAACTTCACTTTACTTTTCCCTCTTCTTTCAATTGTAACAAACCCTTTCATTCATTCAATACAATTTCAATGTTCTTCTTTAGAGTTTGATATGGCATCAGTTTGTGAATTCGTTGAGTTCATCTGTTATGCCTTCGCGAATTGATTTTGTTTTTCGATCCGCCGAATTCTTCGATTGCGTCTAGCGTCGTTTGAATTTTTTTTTCCGCTGCTTTCTTGGTCGTTATTCGATCGTTTCTTGAGTTCTATGCTCACTGATTGTTCGTGTTCTTCACGAATTTATTTCGATTTCCTTCGATTTTCTGTGAATCGCGTTCGTTTTTTCCCTAATTATTCGATATGGCGTTCAATGGGGCCTCACTCAATCCGGTGGAGAATCCACTTTCTCCCTTGCCCTTCACCCGAATGACAACCCTGCGGTTTCCATCGTTCTCGAACCTCTGGATGGGACGAATTTTATCTCCTGGAGTCGTGCGGTTAAGGGGGCCTTAAGTGTCAAGAATAAGGCTTCACTGATCGATGTTTCGTTGCCGATTCCGAAAGACGGAGCTGATTAGGTTATTCATGTTGCGTGGGTGCGAGCCAACGATCTGGTGTTGATGTGGATTCTGAATTCAATCAAGCCAGAAATCAAGAAGACTCTTCAGTATTTTACGATTGTTAAAGATGTTTGGGACGAGCTTCGAGTCAGGTATTCTCAATCTGACGACACTCATGTCTATAAGCTTGAAAAGTCGCTTAGTGCTATTTTGAAAGGAAATCAGTCTTTAGTGTCTTATTATAACCAGTTTAAGTCCCTCTAGAATGAGTAGTTAAGCTTTCGCCCTGCTTTACAATATTCTTGTGGAGCTATGAATCATTGTACGTGTGATATTCCTAGAATTTTGGCTAAAACTCAAGAAAAGGACGATATTGTCAAGTTTTTTATAGGGTTAGATGATTCTTATTTTGCATTAAGGTCTCAAGTTTTGATGCTGTCTAGAAAACTTTCTTTGGCAAAAGTTTATTCTATTTTACTCCAAGAGAAGTCTCAAAGGGCCTTAAAGTGTGATCATGTGATTGCTCAGTTTGATAGTGTTGCTATGCTTGCTAAGAATGCAAGATTTTATAAGGATAAGAAGAAACATGTCACTTGTACCCATTATGATGCCCCTGGGCACATGGTTGATAGGTGTTTTCATCTGATTGGAAACCCCCCTGGTTGGTAGGATCCCAGAGGACCAAGAAAGGCCAATTCTCAACCTGGTACTGCTAATAATGTTCAATCTCATTCTGAACAATGCTCTGAGGATGTTGCTGTGGCTTCTAATCCTTTGTTCACACAAGACATGTTTGAACAATTTCTAAATTTTGCAAAGAAACAGAAGTGTCATGAGCCTGTTCACTCTGCTGCTGGAGCTTTTGCTAAAGGACTTCCTCAGCAATCAGGTATTTCTTGTGACAAAGTCTCATGTGCAACTGGTGCACGGATCTAAGATCCGTACACTCGCCCCAACCGTCCCCATATATCTACAGAACATGTCTAATATATTTAATGGGTCAAGTATTTTTTTAAATGGATTATTGGGTCATTCAGTTGCATGAATGCACGGTGCATTTGGGTGCACAAGAGACTCACTCATTTCTTGTTGTTTCAATTCTGTGAATGATGATATTTATTCTTGGATTTTGGATACTGGTGCTACTATTCATATGGTTCATGACTTAGCTTTATTCACTTTTGTCCCTGAGCCTTCTGATATTAAGATAAAGCTTCCTAATAATTCTTTTACCACTGCAACATATATGGGCAATATCAGATTAAATGAGTTGTTGACTTTATACAATGTCCTTTATGTACTTGAGTTTTCATTCAATTTGTTATCCATCTCTCATCTAACAAGGTACTCAAATTGCATTGTTAATTTTCTTGCCTCACAATGTGTTTTGCAGGACAATGCCAGCTGGAAGGTGGTTGGTTCTACTGAACAGTATGGAGAGTTATACTGCTTAAAGTATGTTTTTTCTACTGTTAATAAGTGTGACTTTGCTTTATAGCATGCTAGATTAGGTCACATTTCTACTAAGTTGTTGCAAATTAAACAATTGACTGTAAACAGTTCTGAGATTGTGAATAAAGTTTGTGACATTTGCCCGTTGGCTAAGCAAAAGAAGTTGCCCTTTCCTGATAGGCATTCTGTGACTAGTTCTATTTTTCAGTTGATCCATTCTGATGTATGGTATCCCCCTTTTCTATTCAATTTATGTCTAATCGTAAGTATTTCTTGACTATAGTAGATGACTTGATGATATACTTGCACTACAAAAAAGCGTGTTTTAACGACGGTTTTTAGCGACGGTTCTAAAAACCATCGTTAATTGCGACGGTTTTGTCGACGGTTCAGGTCAGACGATCAAAGTCATCGATTTAGCGACGGTTTAGCAACGATTTTCAAAACCGTTGCCAGTAGCAACGGTTCTTTCGAATCAGGCTGAGTCGGGTTGAATCGGGTCACTTAGCTACAGTTTATCGACGGTTTGAAACCGTCGCTAAGTCGCGTACGGGACACGGGGCGACTCGGCACTTGGCCCACCGCAGCAAGGGCGGTTAGCGATGGTGTTTTGAATTTATCGACGGTTTTTCCGTCTCTATTAACGACGGTATTTAAACACCGTCGCTAATCCGTCGCTAAATCTGATTATATAAACAATCCCGCAACCTTCTTTCTGCGTTTTTTTTCTCAAATTAGGAGCCGTCCCGCCGCCGTACGTCATTCGTTGTTGCCGTCGTGAGCATTCCACCCATTAGACGATAATCGTAATGTCGCACTCTTCAATTTGACGGTAATTTTCTTACTTTTTACTGTTCGTTTTCAAATTGTTATATATATATATTTATTTATTATTATATATATATTTATATATTATTTAAATATATATATATTAATATATACATATATTTCGAAATTATATATATATTTCGAAATTATATATTAATATATATATATATATTAGAAATTTTTGTATATATTATATTAGATTAATTCAAAATGTGCATGTTATATATATTAGAAATTATTTGTATACATTAGATAGTATTACTTGTATATGCATGTTAAATTTGAAATGTGCTTGTTAGAAATTAGACTAGTTAGATATTATAATTGTTAGAATTGTTAGATTGTTGGTTGAATAGGATGAGTTTAAAATAATACAGTCGAAATTATTTGTAAATATTAGATAATATTACTTGTATATACATGTTAAATTAGTTTTACAGTATTACTTGTATATGCATGTTAAATTAGTTTTATAGTATTACTTGTATATGCATGTTTAATTAGTTTAGCTAGTCTAGTTAGAAATTAGACTAGTTAGATATTATAATTGTTAGAATTGTTAGATTGTTGGTTGAATAGGATGGGTTTAAAATAATACAGTCGAAACTCTGTCGAAATTTAGGCGCAATTTTAATTAATTAATTAATAGTTTTAATTTATAAGTAATTTATGTCAAATGACATTCATATTTTTTTATATAATGCAGATGAGTACTACTGGACGTGTTAGTGATAGTGGTCGCGGCGGCGGCAACGACGACGGCCGAGGCGGCAGCAGCAGCGGTGGCCGAGGCAATGGCGATGGTCGAGGCGAAGGTAGTGTTCCTCAGAGCACTAGGAGGAAGAGGATCCTTCGACCGACGGTGAACACTCCCGCCCGCCCCCTCGGCAAGGGTTCACTTGAACCCGCCACCGATAGGGGCATCTCCAAGAGGGTCGAGCTCAGGTTCGGTCTCTGTTCATCGTGGCTCGGCTCCCATTGCTCATTTAGTGATTGACTTGAGAGCGGGAAAGTGAGTTATAATTTACTTTTATTTATTAATTTATTTAGTTATACAGTTAGTTATTTAATTATACTTATTAATTTTTTATATTGTTGTTTCAAAGATCATACCCTATTCACGAGGTTTCTTTTATAGCCACCAACTCCATCTTACGAGTTGGAATTACAATGGGGCCCATAGTCGAAAGGCGTGCTCGAATCCCACCGCCAACTGACTCTACTTGACGAGACCTGAAGAATCCCATAGTGAGTTTAGGTGCGTGCAATAATTAATTACTAAAAGTATTCATAATTATTTATTTTAATTTAATACAATATAGTTTGTGTTAATGAAACTAAAAAAAAGGCATTTAAGTGGGGGAGAGGATAGGACCCCTACCGATTTTTATCGTCTGCTCAAAAAAGCTTGCCCAAGTCTGCAGGTACAAAGACTTCTTTCAGATAGGTGGCACGCCGCGTGGAAGGATGAAGGGTTGGATATGATCGACGACATGGATCCCGGCGTCGGGAGTCAATTAATGGCTTTGTGGAGCAATCCGCTTTATCGAGATGTCTTGGGAAGAATCGCGAAAACCGCATGAGCCAAAGATGATGATGGAGTCGGCCATGCAAGGTCGGATCCCGATCGATTCTGAGCACCAAATGATGGAAGTAAGTAATTAAAATATATTAATATTTAATTCTACAAGTTCATAATTAATTTTAATACGTGTATTTGTTAATAGGAACTACGGCTCGGACGCCCTCTGGACGCTCTGGAGACGTTAGCACTCAGCCACCCCTACGAAGAGGAGACAAGGTCCTCCACCTACCACCGCAGCACCCACGTGCACGTAAGTAATTTAATTATAATATTGTATTTTATAATTACTAACCTACTCATGTTGTTAATCTCATGTATATCCCAAGCCGCCATCTCTCGGTGATGATAATCCACCACCTCCTCCGATTAATTTGAATCGGATCTAAGTGGAGGAGGCCGCATCCCAGAGACGCTGGTCCTTGGGTTGAGAGGTTGTCTCCCATCATAATCTCGAGTCGCAACCGCACATCGCCTCGCACCTCTATTACTTTTGAAGATCGCAATCGCGATCCGCAGCAGGCAGTTGAGAACCCGATTAGAGAGGCGGTGACTCGAGCTCTGAAGAAAAAATAAATGGAAGTGGCGGCAATTTTGCATCCGCCTGCCCGTTCAAATGGGTTGCTCATCGAATTATTTCTCGACAAATTAATTTTGAGGACGTGGCGATCGTGGTGGTAGCGGCGGTGGCCTTGTGATTGGCGGTGGTCGGGGGTGGCGGCGGCGGTGGTGGTCGCGATGGCGGTGGTGGTCTTTGGTGGTGGTGGCGATGGCGGTGGCGGCGGGTCGGGTCGAAAATGACGATGGCGGTGGTGGTGGCGGCGTGGATAATATCGGTGACATCGACCTTTGATAATTTATTTTTTCTACTAATATGGGAGATGATGAGGATAATTATTATCAGAATCAGTGATTGGAGGGATGATTTGAACAATTTACTCTGTTTTTATTTTTATTACTTGTTCATCGACATTTTTTTAAATTTTTTATTGTGAATTATGTATGCCTAATGTTTATATCGTTTATTTTTTTCTATTGTTTATTTTTAGAGAAAATTATAACTTGTTTAGATAGAAAAATATAACTTGTTTAAATAAAAGTATTACTTGATTAAATAGAAAAGTATAACATGTTTAAATAGAAAATTATATTTGTTTAAAGAAAAGTATTACTTGATTAAATAGAAAAGTATAACTTGTTTAAACAGAAAAGTATAACTTGTTTAAATAGAAAAGTAATTGTTAGTAAATTTTCTCAAAATTTTGTACCTGCCAGTAATTACCCCTCTATTTATAGGGGACTCATGCATGAATGTACATAATGATAATATACTAGGATAATTAAAAAAGATAAAGAGTCCTAAGACCATTGCTTGTAACTCCCATTAAAATACTTTTGTAACCTCCAAGAACATTCAAATATTATTTCATAACATTATTATAATAATCTTTCAAATAGTAACACATTTAAGTAGAATGAGGGAGTTGTGCTACACTGTCAGGTATGTCTGGATTTCTTATAATGACTGGCTGATTATAATATTAATTGTTAAGTAATGTTTGGTATAACTTATTCATAGTTATGAAATTTATACCATATCATTATACTTATAAATTAATATCATTATATTTATCAACCGATATTATTATATTTATAAAATAAAAAATAATAATATTTAATGTTATATTCACCACAAAAAAAAACTGTTAAATTCGACCGACATAAATTTGTCACAATTACCGACGATTTTGCGACGTCTAGCAAAAAATAATTAATAATTACGAAATTACCGACGAAAATATTTCCGTCGGTAATTACTGACGATCTTTCCAATGAATTTTAAAAAAATAAGATTAGATTACAAACGAGATTCCCGACGAGTAACAAAAATTACTAAATAATTACAAAATTAGCAATGGAAATACTTTCGTCGGTAATTACCGACAGATTTTCTGACGAATTTAAAAAAAATATCCGATCGATGACATTACCAATGGACTTCCGACGAATAGAAAGAAATTAAAAAATTAATTACGAAATTAACGACAGAGATTTTCCGACGAATTAAAAAAAAATAAAAATTGATGACATTGTTGTCCCAATTTCTAAAAAATAGCAAAACTAAATATATTACGAAATTACTAAAGGTCCTTTTGATGGGTTTTCAAATGTATTACGAAATTACTAAATATCCTTATATTAATGTTTGAATTGAGTTTAATGCAATTGTATGTGTTAAATATGTGGATATGTGTTAAAAAAATATTATGTACACATAACATATATGTATATATACATATAGAGAATGATTTTAAAAATCAAAGTTTTTTTTAAATAATATTAATAAGCATGCATGCAAAAAAAAAAATTGGAAAAAGAAATTGAAAAAAGTACATTGTAAAATTGAATACAAAATACGAATATTGATAATTTGGTCAAGAATATAAACAAAAGAAGCAAATGTTCCAATGTTATCGTGGTTCTGGAGAAAAAAGGGTTTTTTGGTCCCAAAACTTTCCTATAATTCATTTTTTTTCCCAAAAAAATTAACTATCCAATTTTAATTTCATAACTATTGCATTTGTTCAGTTTTGGTCCCATTTTTGCCGGAAAAACGAAAACAACATCGTTTTCGTTCAAAAATTGGGGATTTCCGATCGCGCGTGTGTCCAAAATGTTGTTTGTCCAATTTTGATCTCATAACTATTGTGTTAGTACAATTTTGGTCCCATGTTTGTTTCTTTTAATTTTAATTTTAGTTGTAGCATAATTTTAGTTACTGCATAATTTTACTTATTCTTTTAAGTTGCAGCATTTATTCTTAATATTAATTAAAAAATTATTTATATTTATTGTAATTATGCTACAATTAAGATTAAAATTAAAATAAAATATGGGACCAAAATTGAACAAACGCAATAGTTATGGAACCAAATTTGACAAACGACAAATTGGACACGCGCATGATCGGAGATCCCCAATTTTTGAACAAAAACGACGTCGTTTCTGTTTTTTCGGCGAAAATGAGACCAAAATTGGACAAACGCAATAGTTATGGGACCAAAATTGAATAATCAAATATTTTGAGACCAAAAACAGATTACAGGAAAATTATGGGATCCAAAAACTTTTTGTCTAGAACGTTCTGTAACCCTCTGATGAGAACCGCGATCGCAAAACACAAATAATACGCAAAGAACGATAATAATTGTTGCCCCAACGCAGGTTGGCAAGAAACAATTAGGTTTTGAAAAAGTTGCCAAGGGTTTTTTTATTAATTTTCTTCTTAAAAAAAAAAAGAAAAACGTCCCTAGTATTTATAGGACAAAAACAGGACCCAATCTGCTCCAAAAATAACCAAATCTCACCCTAAATCTAGAAGTGATATACTTGAACGAAAATTAAAGGATAAAAATGAAATCTAACCTATTAAATAAATAAAAACAGAAAGATATGATAATCTTGAACTTCCTTGAGGATCTTGCCAAATCTTGGAATATATCTTTGAAAATCTTGGACATTATCTTTGGAAATTGTCAAAGTGGGACAATTTCGTTGCCAAAATCCTTGTCCCCCACTCCTCTTTCTTGCGACCCAATCCCAAACTTATTGGGATCTTCTTGGTCAATTTCCTTGTTCGCATCACCCTCCATTAGCTCGGGTTTGAAACCTGCTGGCCGAAAAAATTTAGAGGATAGAACTTGGATTACTTTCAAGCCAATTTTGGATTATTTCTTTTCAGGATAGTGCTTGGATTACTTTCTAGCCAATTTTGGAAAAAAAAATTCAATAACTTTTAACGGTGGATTAAAATCGTTGGTAAATTTTGTGACGTGGTTTTTAAAGACAGAAAATGAGTCGTCAGATGGGTGATTATCAATTTTTTTGTAATGTATTAATATTAATTTATAGAAATAATTGTATTCGTATAAGTGTAATGGTATCTATTTTATAATATTAACAATTTTCGCTTAATTGCTAAATACAAATGGATCGAACTGACCTAACATTTTTTATATATAAATTGTTGATTCTTTTTTAAGGGCTAAAAAATCCAAATCAACTTAAAACTTCAACGGTATATATAGGCTTGACAAGGTAAACTATTAGCTACATTTATTTGGAGTAATTAAGGAATTAAGGGACTCCGAATAGAATAACTATCCTGTGAATTATGGTTTAATTTTTAACCATATCGATCATATTCACCAAGGGTTCGTATGACTAAGCTTATTTTAAATATCTTATAAACTCTAACATCTTATAAATTATTTAAAGAGCTTATAAGATATAATTTTAAAATATTTTATAAATTGTTAAAGTGTTTGTTAATACTAAAATTTATAAGTTCTATAATAATTTTTTAAAAATATATTTTTTTAATTATATATTGAAATTTATTTTTTTGGAAAAATAATTTTTTAATATAATTTTTAAATAAATTTTTTCGTTTTTTTTATTAAATTCTTTTTTTCTGGAAATAATTTTTTTTTAAATAATTTTTCTTCTAAAATAAATATTTTTTTCTGAAAAAAAAATTCGGAATTTTTTTTTTCTGAAAATATAATTATCTTTTTCTGAAACTAATTTTTTTTTTTCATTTTTTTTTATATTCTAATTTTTTTCCTAAAAAAATTGAGAAATGGTCGGGTTGAATTCAAGCTTTGGGTTTCAATCGAATATCTTAAGATAGGTTAGATATAATTTTTATAAAATAAGTTGGGATATCCCAACTTTTTTTTTTTGGAGCTTATAAGCTCTAAAGAGCTTTTTTTAGATCCTATAAGATGATAAATATTTTATTTTACCAAACAAAATTAAAGAGCTTATAAGCTTTTAAACAATATATAAGTTATTTTAAAAAACTTATAAGATGTGCCAAACGGCCCATAAATGGTATTGACTTATTTTCACCGGAATGTATTCATTAATTTCACTAAGCATGCATTACTATATTGTCTTTATAGTATAAAATTGGTACAAATGATGTGTTTAAATATAAATAAGTAATACTATATAGCAAAAAGTACTGGTACTGATCAGGTAATAATATTTAGCGAAAATAAGAGATATTGTTCACTTATACTTATTAAATGAAACAATCAATACTTTTTAAAAAAATAGAGGATATTGTTTTAAAAAAGAAAAAAAAAACTTTACATGATATTATATATATATATATATATATATATATATAGAAAGTAGTGATATAGAACCAACTATTCGTCTTTTTATGGAACCAGATTAATGAGGTGTCATGCAACCTCATCATCCACATAATTAATTCTACTTAAATAAATTAACTATAGCCTAAATCATGAACCTTAAACCCTAAATTATGAACCATTCTGGTCGAGTGAACCATGAACCACTCGGGTCGGGTTCAGGTCTGGCCGGGTTGGGTCCAAGCCAGGTAAAAAAAAAAATCCAGTTTAGTTTTATTTTTCAGTTCAGTTCAATTTTATTTTTCCCGGCCCGGACCCAAACCCAGCCCGAGTGTGTCGGGTGAACCATGAACCACTCGGGCTTGGGTGAAAAAAATTGAACTGAACTGAACTTAAAAAATAAATCTAAACTGAATTTTTTTACCCAAATTTTGGCTTAGACTGAACTCGGCCCGAGTGGTTCATGGTTCACCCGACCCGAATAGTTTATGATTTAGGGTTTAAGGTTCATAGTTTAGGGTATAGTATACTATAAAATATTCTATAATTTATTTGAGTAAAATTAATTATGTGGATGATGAGTTGACATGACACCTCATTAATCTGATTCCATAAAAAATCAGATAGTTGGTTCCATATAACTACTCTCTATATGTGTGTGTGTTAGGACTTAGGAGGATATATATGTATTAAATTTAAGAAAAGATTCTGTATATACCAACACGAATGAGGTTTAATTTATTTGAGGTATGATGGTATCAGAATTTAATAATCTCATTTGCAAAAAGAAAAGTTTTTATTTTATTAGAATATAGTAAAGAGTAATACGTGGAAAAAAGTACACTGCGAATGAAGAAAAAAAAAAAAACTTCGGGGAAGACTTTTTCAGCAAAGTTTTGCAGCATGTATTATTAGGCATAGGCGTACACCAAAACAAGTAAACAAGTAAATCAAAATAGATAAGTTCTTTGGAATAAGTTCGATTAATAAAATATAGGAAAAGACAAAAAAATTGTGCAAAATGGTTTCATGGTGAGGCGATTCACAAACTAGCACAAATGAATACTTCTATTCTTGTTATGACAAAATCTAATATGAAAATTTGCATACATGAAAAACCTTTTATTTACAAATTTTTTTTGTATATGGTGAAGGTAAGACAAAGTTGAGTGGTTCATGGTTCACTCAGCCCGAGTGGTTCATGGTTCACCCGACCCGACTAGATCATGATTTAGGGTTCATTATTTAGTGTTTAGGATGTAGATGGTTCACTCAGCCAGAATAGATCATGATTTATGGCGATTTTATAGTTTTTCATACATTAAAATTTTCGCACTAGACCTACTTTTTTTTAATATGTTAAAATGTTATTATCAAATTAGGTTCGTTAAACAAGACTTATACAAGGAAAATTAATTGGCTTAGGTGCTAGTAAATATATTAGATCGATATAAATTTGCAAAAAGTATCTGTACGTGATGTAAATATATATTAATCTAGCGTGTTTTAGAAAATATTGCATTTTTCAAGCAAGATATACATTTGTTCTTCATCTTATTACTGATTTTTTTTTTGTTATTTGGTCAAATATGAGAATAGCTTGATTTATGTAGACCAGCCTAACCCTAAACCGTAACTATCTACTTAAATATCTCTCAACTTTCTTTCAAGATTTTAAAAGTAAACACTTTTAGAAAACGTCAACCAATTTAAAAAATACTCTCATTTGACCATTTTTCTTAATTATTGAACGTCCTAATTTTGATCGGTCATTTTCTAAAATGAAAATAAAACAATTTTCTTAACTTAAAAATACCCCTATACAAACTTCTCTTATTTACACTACATACTACTAAAAGAACATTTATACCCTTCCACCAAACCCACTTTACATTACATAAAGTTAAAAGGACATTCATACCCCTCCATCAAATTTATTTTAAATCATTTAATACTAATAAACAATACTTTTATTAAAACCCTGTCATTTTCAAATGGCCAAACAAAAACGGGATGGAAAGAGTATATAAAAATGAGGTATATTCCACTACTACTAGTTCCATAGGAATTTTTTGCACACTTTTTTCGTTGTTAGAAAATAGTCTTCTTTTTTTTTTTTCAATTTTGATCTCACCCGCTAACTGATTTACATAATAAATTTAAAAGAATTCCGAAATTTCTGTATGACCAAAATTGATCACTTTTGTAAAATTTCCTAACGACACATGTATCTCACGCATCAACATCCATTAGTCTTAGACAAAAAATTCATGTTTGACCAAAATTATTATTTTTTTTAAAAGAAAGAACATTTGCTTTAGGTGCAATTAACCCTATAAAAATGTCATGATTATAAATAAGAGGATGTTCCCTTACATTTGGAAAATCATGCACTAAAACAACATATCACATTATAAATTTCATCTCCCTCAAAATGACTTTCAATTACCAAGTCTCCGCCATTTATCTCCTCCCTCTCATCTTCTTTGCCGTCGCGAATCCACTACTTGCCCGTGACCAAATCGGACGAGTCCCCATAATCGGAGGTGTGAGTGCAAGCGGCAACCTTTGTTGCACATCCACCGGGAATTGCCCCGGCAAGCCCCTTTCCGGGGCATTGTTAAGCCTCAATTGCAACACATCCTTGGGTAGTTCAGTATTACCATTAGGCCAAAACACCACCGATATTAATGGATCATTTACCATTATTGTTGGTTCTGAATTAGGGGCTACTCTTAGCCAGGCTGGCCTTTGCAACATCACCCTTCAACTCCCTCTCAATAAAACTATCTGCTCCGTTTTATCCACTATCAACGGTGTTATTACCAGTGTTGCTACGCCTGTCGGATTACAATTAACGGAAAGGTTTGGGTTGGTTGTTGTAGTTAAAATAGGACCTTTTACTATTACCGTCGGAGGAATAATATTTTTTAGGCCAATAAGGGTTGGATTTAAAGACAATAATTTTATGAATTTGAAAATATAGGACAATATGTTGTAAAATCTGCAAAAGCTGAAAATAAGTTGAGTTCTTGAAACGACAAAAGAATCTCTTTCCGCGGAAGAACTACCCTTCTCAACAATGTTTTAATATAATTGTCTCTTTTACGTTCAAAATAAATAATAATGAGCTTGCTTATTTAGCTTCTAAGCATGACTATCGAAATACATAAAAGAATTCAATATGGAAAAGTGGGGTTTGCTAGATCTAATAATGGCAAATTTTTTGGGATTAAAAATTTAAATACAATTTCCCAACTAATTAATCAAATTAAGAGACGAGCGGCTTCGGCTTTTGCAGATGATCGTATTTATCCATAAAGCCTAACTAACGTCGTCGCGTCTCTATTTTTTTTCTCCTCGCTTGAAAGACGTCTACATCAATTACTTCTAACAGTTCTCTTTATGGTCGGAATGAGATGCAATTAACACAAAAAAATTAGAGAAAAAAACCTTTACCCTAATTCAAATGGGACCATTTCTGCAACTTACCCTAATTTATCTATGATTTCATTTTTTGTCCAAAAAATTTAAGTGTTCAAAATTTTGGCCCTATAACTAAATTGATTGTCCTATTTATGATCTTATTTTCACCAAAAAAATTGCGAACGACGGCATTGTTTTCGGTCACATGGAAATAATGTGCGGATAAATTTAGTTATTTTTCAATTTGTAGATTGTGAAATTTTACGGATTTTACAATCCAATACAATCGCATCACCGTTCTCATTCTTCTATTTTTTACTCATTCAATACAATAATATAATACAACATCAACTATAATTAAATATTGATTCAATGTAAAACAAAATCTCACCCTACTAAAATCATAAAACAAAAGGGGTGGAGTTATAAATAGCCAAATGTAAAAGTAAATATTCTTTTATGTCATTAAATTTCAATTTGTTCTTTTTTAGCCAAGAGAATTATTATTTAGACTCTTATACTTCTATTTACTTAACTAAAAGAGCTAAATAAAATAGGGGGGGAAAAAACCAGCTGCATTCTTAAAAAAAAAAAAAACAGCGGTTTTTTCTCCTAAATATTAGAACAACTTTCTATCTCCCTCATCCGATCAACACTCTAATATTACACAATATTCAAATATTAATTCATTCCGTACCACATTTTATTAAGCTCGTACTACAATTAATTCATCTCATACCACACTTTATTACGGGTGTATCGCCATTAATTTACTCCGTACCACTCATTATTGAGGTCGTACCGCCATTAATTCACCTCGTACAACCATTTTTTTCACATGTACCACACTTTATTGAAGTCCGTACCACCATTAATTCACCTCGTACCATATTTTATTTAAGCTCATACCACCATTAATTCACCTTGTACCACATTTTATTGAAGCTCGTACCACAATTTTTTCACCCATACCACACTTTATTGAAAAATGAAAGAAAAAGAAAACAAAAGAACTAGTCTTGTTAAAAAAGAGAGATAAGGATATAGTTGGTAAACAAAATATTCTCTTGGTTAGAAAAGAATAAAATTAAAATCATTGATAAAAATGAACTTTTTAAAATATAATTGGCTAAAAATTGGGGTTCCGTCAACAAGGTGTGAAATTAATTTGTTTATTAAATTTTTCTAACACTCTCCCTCACTCGTGGGCTTAATTATCTTGCCCTATCATTGGGAGGAAACTCATTGAGTGGAAAATTTAATATGGGTAGAGTTGCTTTCAACGAGAATCGAACCTAGGATGTGAGCGTGAGCCTGAAGGCTATGATACCATGAAATAATTTCGTCGCATTTAAAAGTCCGAACTTGTAGAGAGTTGTGGAATTAATTCGTTTATTTGATTTCCCTAACACCCCTCCTCACCCGTGGGCTGAATTATCTTACTCCATCATTGGGAGGAGGTCCATCAAGTGGACAATTTAATATGGGTGGAGTAACTTTAAGCAGTAACTGAAGCCTGAAGGCTCTAACACAATGAAAGAATTTGATCTCATCTAAAAGTTCGGACTTGTAGAGAGGTTTAAAATTAATTTATTTATTTAATTTCCCTAATAGTCTGGGACATTAATTCTGTTGATTTCAAGAATACCGAAAAAATGATAAACTCAAATACGTTGAATCTTACAAAAATACTATATAAAAGAGAGATATGAAATAAAACTCATGTTTTTCATTAATCAAATTCAATTCCCTTTTACAATAATAAGAATGTCTATTTATAATACTAAATTAAGTTAGAAAACACAAAACGTAAATAAATCCTAGATATTACAATATCGAATCAAATTAAATTATTAACATAAATATAAAAGTCTATTTATAATATAAAATATGATATTGATAATCATCAATATCATTCATATATAACTACATCATTATTCGAGGATATAATTAATTGATTATATATTGTGATTATAATTACTAAATAAGCAGCTTAATTTTATTTTTCAGTCCCGCGTACGATTTTTGCTTCACGAAAATGATCTTTTTTTTAACAATTTCGGGTCTCATAGGAATTTTCCTATCAAAACTAAACTGATGTTGATAAGCGAGATACACACGACTTTAGGGATTTTACAAAAGAGTAACACTCCTTTGAAAACGGTTTCACACTATGAACTCTAATTTAATATGATATATTTCAATACTAGTCCACGCAATTCGGTCTCTCTCGCGTCGCACTGTCGTACGCTCGTTCCAGTCCACACGCTTTGGACTCTCTCGTCCGTCATCTTGCAATGATCGCGTCTCATGGGTCATTCTACGCTCTTGTATATAACAAATGATAGTTTTTTCCGAGTAATTGTAATAGTTTTTCTAATTAACAATGATAATTTTTCTGAAAAATGATGATTGTTTTTATATATAACAATGATAGTTTATGTGTAATAGTGAAACTTATTATAGCATATAATGACAGTGATAGTTATTCTAAGTAACAATGATAGTTTTTCTAAGTAACAGTGATAGCTATAATATATAGCAGTGATAGTTTATGTGTACCAGTAAAACTTATTATAACATATAGTAACATTGATAGTTTTTCTGTGTAACAATTATAGTTTTTCTGAGTAATATAGTGAGAGTTTTTATGAGTAACCGTGATAGTTTTTAACACCAATTTAGAGAACATGAATCAGAGAATGCTATTCTCCGGTTTATCAATGCATAGCGACCTTCGCGGAGGCGGGGAAAGGATGGGTCATGCGATGTCTTTGTGGGGGAGGGGAGGGTCAGCAAAAGGGGGGGAGGGTGGCATGACGAGTTTCTTGGTGGAGAGGGAAGGGGTCGCATCGGCGGTCTCAAGTATATATATATATATATATATATATATATATATATATATATATATATATATATATATATATATATATCTGATTTATTTGTAGTGTATGGGTCGGATTTGACCCGAGTTCATAGCATGAACCAGGTCTATACAAGTTTTTGTCTTTTTTAAAATTGATCTGTTTTTGATCAACTTTGGTTGCACGGGAATTTCAAAATTCTAGTCAACTGTCTAATTATGTCAAATAATTAACAGATGTAATTAAAATTGCAAAAGTAAGACTTTTCGAACATAGGTAATAAAAGTATTGCAATGACCACCGAACCTCCCTTGAAATGATGCACAAGCGATCCACATTATCCAAGTCAACCAAGCTAGTCCATAAACACTTTGTCTATTTGACTAAGAGGTATAAAATTAATTCGTTTATTTGCTCCCTCTTACTCATAAGTTGAATTATCTTACTCCATCATTGAGAGTGGACAATTTAATATGATGGAGTTTCTTTCAGCAGGAACCGAACCCAGGATGTGGGCATGAGTCTGGAAGCTCTGATACTATATATGAAAGAATTTAAATCACCTAAAAAAAAGTCGGACTTGTAAAGAGCTATGTAATTAATTAAACTTATTTAATTTTTTCTAGCAGCGACTGCGACCATGCATTGCTCTTTTTTAGGACCATGCATGGTCCCAAGTCACCATATTAATACGATATTGTCCGCGTTGAGTCAAGCCCACATGAATTTATTTCTGGGCTTTCCCTAAAAGGCTTCGATACTGAAATACTTATTGATCGATCCTTATAAACTATATGTATGACCCTCCTACAGGACGTGGGATATTATTTGACGCCCCAACAGTACGCAGCCACATAGCCACATGTATAGAGCAGCCCAACCCTAATCGGCCCCTATATAGGTGTCTACTTAAATTCTTAATTGTCTTGACTTCACTTATATCGTTACACGTATAAAAAAGATGTTTCCTTACAATTGGACACACCAAATATTGTTGAAAAACAAAACAATTAATATCTATACAGCATTAATTTGTTCTCTCCACAAAAGTGCCCACATATGGCTTCCATTAGTAGCCATGCTTTCCTTACTGCTCTCATCATCTTCGCCACCACAAATCCTCTCGCCCACGGGCTTTCCGTCATACCCGGCCCAATTCTTCCCGGCCCGATTCCATGGCCATTCGCTAGAGGTGTGAGTGTTAGGGGCAACCTTTGTTGCACGCCCAGCGGAACTTGTCCTGGCGCGCCCGTTGCAAGTGCGTTAGTACGCTTGACGTGCAACAGCCTATTGGGCTCTTCAGTGATACTTGGACAAAATACTACTGATACCAATGGATTCTTTAACATTACTTTTCCTAATGCATCCTGGATATTTCTGCCCTCCCAAGGTTCATGCATCGTCAACCTTCAGCTCCCACTGAATATAACAAACTGCCCTTCTTTATCCACAGTCAATGGCACTCTTGTCGGCATTCTTGAACCACTTAATAATATTGAATTACTATACCCTGTTTTATTTGTTCGGACGTTTACTGTGCGAACATTTTTTAAAGTGTAAGTAATGCTGCATGCCATCATCAAGAAGTGCATGTTGACCGGTGATTCTTCTCCACCACTAATAATGTTAATTATCATCATGCCAATTACTCCACTCTATATACTAAGCTTAATTTACTTGTTTATTTTTCAACCATCCAATATATACATCTACACTTATGTACATATATATTTGGGGAAATTACTGACAGGTATAATTTTTTAAAAAACTTACTAACAGATACAAAATGGTTGCATATATGTAGGTATAATTGCACTTTCAAATGCAATTTTGACTTTCTATGCAATCTCATTTTATCTTTTCAGTAAGTTTTTCTCAAAATTTTGTACCTGCCAGTAATTACCGCTATACATTTCTCACTCAATTATGAATGGAGAAGATAAATATATATATATATATATATATATATATATTAATTACTTTTTGGTTCTTATTTAATGTAGACAGCAATTGATTCTAAAAAAAATACTGTAATTAAAAAAGATATATGAGATAAAACTCACGTTTTTTATTAATTTTTTACAGGAAAATTTAATGATTTTAAATTTTAAACGGATTCTGATATTATATATATAGATAGATAGATAATATAAATAAATTTCGTACAAGAGTTTGTGTTGATACATGATTAAGTTACTGGTCAGTATGCTAGCTGGCCATAGGCCTCTTCATTCTGTCGCTCAACCTTGCACGATTGTACAGCTCATAAAAGAAAATTAATATATTATTCTCACAAATGTCAACGGTAACTTTGTTACATTATCTTATGCACGTATAGTTGAAAATTCAACTGGCCAGAACCAGAAAATCACCGCTTATAAGATATTTCATTTTTAAAATATATACTATATTTTAGAATTATTGCATATGCATTCAGCCGTCAAAAATTTAAAGAGAGCACCACTCATTCAATCTATTTTAAACAAGCTAATTTATCACATGAGAATATATTATGTGCACCATGTTCAATTACACCATTATTACTATTATTTATAAGGATCAATATTTATAAACAATAGTAGTAGTAATGTACGGTGAATATAATACACAATAATACTTTATCTTATCCTCATCGAGACCAATCAACATCACCTATTTCATGTAAATATTTTATCTTCCTTAATTATGGTTTTAATATTAATTATTTATTACACATGTTATATATTTATAGTAAAATATGAGATGTAACACCAAAATACAATAAAGGATGACAAATATTTGTATAGACTTGATTCATGCTATGAACATTGTTTATAATATTCATGGCATTTCACTCTACCTAAAGTATAATACGGGTCAAGTTTAGTGATTTAAAAAAATGTATCGAAAATGAATAAAATGAATTTAAATAATCCAAGTTCATAGCATAGAGTTGGTTCATTGGAGAAAAACTACAAAGGATTATGCTGGAAATTGGAATTGAGACATTTTAAGTAAATGTATAATTTTTTTATTTTATTTTGTTATATGTTGAATGTGATCGGTAACATTCATATTTTTTCAGTTCGCCACATAAGTTAAATCAACTTTATCAATACATAGTGTTAAGATTAAAATTAAGATAAAATTAGGATATATAATACAAGTTTTTTATTTTTATATTTTTTTTGTTATAATTCTATCTCGATATATGTGTTTTAACAGATTAACAATTTATTGTTGACATGCTAGCCAGAGTTTTTTCTAAAAATGTTATTAAAAAATTTATGATAGGTCAATAATAATGTTTTTTTATCACGATAGTTTGAAGTATATATATTCATTTTATTTTAGTCTGTGAGAACAGGATTGGGATCACCGTTGAATAGGTGATTGACAGACGTGTTATTAATAAAAGGAGATTACATAGACATTTACGGAAAGGAAATCTCTACAATTACAACAGAATATACAATTTGAATATTTAATTTAAACATTCCTATTTAACACTATTACCCCCCCCCACCCCAAGTGATGCGTGGGGTGTAGACGAACGCATAGCTTGGACCTCAAAAATTCGAAGGCGGGACGAGGCAAGCCCTTTGTGAAGATATCTGCCAACTGAAGATGCGATGGAACAAAGCTAGTTGACATCTTTCCCGAGGAGACCCGCCTCGACAAAATGATAGTCAAGGTCGATATGTTTTTACTGCTTGTGAAAGCAACCGGATTCTGACTCAAGAAGATTGCACTGCGATTGTCACATAGTAAAACCGGCCGAGATGGGGGAAGGGACCGAAGTTCATGTAGCAGATTAGAAATCCATATCAACTCGGCTGCTGCGTTTGCCATGGCACGATATTCGGACTCACAACTCAAACGAGTAACTGTTGGTTGCTTTTTGGCACTCCAGGATACAAGATTGCCCCCCAGAAAAATAGAGTACCCATAAGTAGAGCGACGGGTTTCGATGCACCTAGCCCAGTCAGCATCTGAATACCCAATAACTGATATGTCCGAGGATGTGGAGTAGGAGAGACCGTAATGGATAGTCCCTTTGACGTAGCGGAGAATATGTTTGACCACCGAGAAGTGATCATCCGTGGGCGACTGTAGAAACTGACTTACTTGATTCACAACATAAGAGAGGTCCAGCCTAGTAATAGTGAGGTATTGAAGCCATGAACGAGAGACCTATAAAAGAGTTGGTTCTTTGAACAAGGAACCGTGCTAGTAAAAGAGTTTAAGCCTCTTGACTAAGGGGGGGGTGGCGACGGGCTTCGAGTCGAGGAGATTGGCACGGGTGAGGATGTCGTGGGCGTACTTGGCTTGCCCGATGAATTAGCCATTTGACGTGTATGAAACCTCAAGACCCAAGAAGTAATTGAGACGACCAAGATCTTTGATCGCAAATTCCTTATGCGTCCGATCAATGAATTTCCGAAGAACTGAAGTGTCGTTTCCTGTGACAATTATATCATCTACATGTAAGAGAAGATAGATGATAGAAGTACCTTCGTGAAAGTGGAAAAGAGATGAGTCAGAGCGACTCTGACGAAATCCCAAACTCAAGAGATAAGAGCTAAACCACTGAAACCAGGCAAGAGGAGCTTGACGAAGGACATACAATGCTTTCTTAAGGTGACATACATGATCTGGAAATCGAGCATCAATGAATCCGGGAGGCTGAGCCATGAAGACAGGTTTGTCTAAAACTCCATTTTAAAATGCATTCTTAACATCAAGTTGATGAAGAGGCCACTTTCGATGAACAGCAAGTGCAAGAACAATTCGAACAGTAGCGGCTTTGACAACCGGACTAAAAGTGTGATGAAAGTCGAGCCATCAAATCTGAGTAAAGCCTTATACCAGCGGGCAAAGGTGCACGGTCGCACGAGTCCTCTTGGTCATGAGGCTTTGGTTGCAGATGTAGCGAGTGAGAGCCGAGAGTAAAGACGTGATAATGACAAGATTTATTTGGATATTTTGGCTGAAAATTCAGCTCGACCCCGGTCACCATAGGATGAGTTGAAGAAGTGGTTTGGGCAGAGGCGGTGCGGGCCGCACGAGTCCGGGTTCTTTGGTCTTTGGGGGCAGGGAAGCGGCCGGATCGATCGGGCAGTGGTGCCAGTATGCAGGAGGTTAAAGAACCGCCGTGGCGTCTTGATTCAGTGTAGGGCTAAATCCATGGGAAATGGCAGCGTCTTGCGCAGAGGCTGGGGAGACATGACGGGCACACTGGAATAGGGGAGAGCAGCCGGTGTTCTCCAAGAAAGTGGATAGTTTTATATTAGCAATAAAACAGTGGATGAAGAGCCTTGAGAGAAAATAAATAGTAACTCGTCAAACCGAAAGCATGGCGAGTTGTGTATACTCTCGAGGTCTCTGGATTCAAACATTGTAAACCTTTATACAAACTGCTATAGCCAAGAAATATGCATGGATGACTTCGTGGTGCCAACTTGTTTGGTGCATAATCTCAAGATAAGGAAAACAAGACAACCGAAAGGCTTGAAGTTGGCATAGTTGGGTGCGAAGTACAAAATTGAATTTCAAAAGGAGAAGTATCGTTCGAACCGAAGATGGTAGCCTATTAATAACAAAAAACAACGAAAGGGCAAAAGCATCAAACCGAGAGAGGCATGAAACATCATGGATAGACCGGGTCTCGGATATATGGTCAGTTTTTTTTCTTTACGCCTGTCCATTCTCTGGCGTAGTGTGTATGGACATGATAGACAATGAAAAAAATTCCATGTTGGTTCATAAAAGAAGTAACCCGTGAATTCACAAATTCGGTACCACCATCACTTTGGAACACTTTGACGGTCCGGGAACTGGTTGCATACAAAAAAGTGTGAAAGCTTAACAAAAAGTATCAAAGAAATCCGATTTAGCACGCAGAGGATATATCCAAGTAAAGCGAAAAAATTATCCACGAAAAGCAACATAATAACGAAAAGCCATCGAGGTAGAAATTGGAGCCGGACCCCATAAACCATGGTGAACCAAATCAAGTCAATGAAAGACGTTTATCATTCAAAGCAAAAGACAATCTCTTACTTTTACCAATTGATGGAGGAACAAATCGGGATTCGGTAAAGTAAGTAATGAGATAATGCCCTAATTTATTTAGTAAAGAAATAACCGAATATGGGACATACCCCAGGCGTAAGTGCCACAAATCAAAACTAGCCTTCAAAGTCTTCGTCTGAATTGCTGCCACCAAAGTTGGAATGCCCCGGTCAAGTAAATATAGACCCCTGTCACATCTACCATGAGCCAGTATTTTCTTTGTAACTCGATTCTGAATAGCAAAGAACTTGTCAGAAAATATAACGTCGACAGGATAATCTGCAGTCAGTTTACTGATAGACAAAAGATTTTGGTAATATGGGGAACGATCAACACATCCAACAGTTTAATATCTGAAGATAAATTGCTAGAACCGATATGAGAAATAGGTAATGACTCCCCATTACCAACAATTACAGAACCTTTACCAGTATATGTTGGGATTATACTGAAAAGTATGCTTTTTACTTTGTATAATCGAAACTGGAGTTTCAGACTTATTTACTGAAATAAATTGTTTGTCACTGATGCTTTAAATATGATTGAATGTTACATATATTTCTTTGCATAACCGTTCAATAATTAAATGCGTGTTACATTGTAGTTAATTTAGTGATACCGGATCACGAAGATTAAATTAACAAATCCTTGTAACTAAAAAAAGTCGCCATTCACGACCTAGATGGGAATGAACAACCCATCGCGAAAGGTTGAGGTGTAAGGCTCAGATTGGTTTGTCTTGACCAAGAGATTACACTAGTGCATGACTGATGCGCTGAATAGGACCTACAGGAGGATAAATTCTTCAGAACTAAACAAGGAAGAATTAGACCTCAGTGGTTCGTTGTTTCTTAACCTTCGTCCCTTAAATAGGATCACGTGGGATTGGTAACTATTGCTTTGACTTATCATGGGTAGCGAATCAGAGAGATTCAATACTTTTTATCTTGGGCAATATTATTGGTCACATGTGATTGCTAAGATTTAATACGAAGAATCGTGTGCAAGTACGCTTGCTTGATTTGCCCCCTTGGGAGGTTCATAAGCTTTATCATACCAAATCTTGCAAGTGGAATTAGTTTTCGGTATGGATAATAATGTTGAACCGTTCCTTGACCAAGGACGAAAGATATTAATTAACGGAAAGCTATTTCAGTGGCTTGAATTAATTAATGGGCTAGATAATCTTAAGAACGGGAAATAATGACCGGGAGCCATATTGACTGTAATATGGGTTAAGATGGATAGTGCAATATTAATTATGTAGTGGGATTAATTAATATTTATGGGCTTGAATTATATTGTGGCTCAATATTAGATATTCAAGATCCATTAGAAGGTCCAATCTTAATTCTCCTAAAGGCCCCCTGAGTAGCCCAACAAATAGTCCATTAACTGAAAAGGTGATTAAAATAAAATAAATATTGTTGCTTAATTTTTCCTAATTATTTCAAAATTTATGGATAAAAGAGGGAGAAAGGTTTTCTTTGAATTTTGTTATGGAATGAAGATATGTATTCTTGGAATACAAGATTATCTCATTAAATTCAAGAAATCTCCCACTTGGCTATTCATTAAGGAATTTCGAAATTTTTGGAAATATAGTGGGCAAGAAAGATTTTCTTGATTTTCTTGAAAAGATATTATGGAAGATATGTATTTCTTGAAATACAAGAATATCTCATAAATTCAAGAAGATCCAAATCTTGGAATCTTGCTTAAATATTTTCGAAAATTATCCATAATTGAGGAGGTGGGATTTTTGTGGAATATTTTAATTATGGAAAAAAGAATATAGGAGATATATTCAAGATTTCTTGGTGACCAAGAAAAGTCTTTTCCCACATTGATTTTCTACAAGAATTTCGACCACTCCCTCTCCTATAAATAGGGGATGATTGTTTCATTCCTAAGTACAATTCCATGTGCTGGAAAAATTAGCAAATCCACATAAGTGGTGCAACAAAGTTTATTTTTCCTTTTGTTAATTGTTAACAAGTGTACTTCCACCGGATAGTTGAGCAAGGGCTAAGGGAATACTTGGGAAGTCCTTTTGGTTAGTCCGCCCGCCGAAGTCACTTCCATCCCGAGAGGAATGCGTTCACGTAAACCCGTAGATTCCGCATGCGTAAGTTTTACGTGGCTTATTATATGCATGATATGTTGTTGCAATTATTATTTGAATTAATATAGGATTAATTCATGCTAGTAATAATTAAAGAATTAAATTTGTATTTAAATATTCACCCCGAATAGATCTGTGCAACATGTTCCCCAACAGTATAGGCTCGGAGTTATCCAAGGCGGATGGTTGAGAAGTCATATGTTCGATGCCCCGAGTCCAAATACCAATCCGGAGTAGGATCCGAAATGGTGCACTGCGAATTGAACGCCTGAGCCAATTGAGCAGTGTGACCTGCATTACGAGCATTAAGAAATTGCGGACATTTATCTGCATAATGCTCACCCCTGCAAATTTGACAACGGGGAGGACGACGACCACCATTGTTCGAGTTGCCCGACCCATAGCGATAAAATTCCCACCATTGTTGCCCTTGTAATTAGAACTCGGGCCATTCTTGTTCGTCGATCGTGGCGACCCGAATTCCACGGACCACTGGTTCCAATTTGTCTAACTCGAGCCGTCTTTGAGGGCACCCGGCCTTTGCTGGAATTTCGGTCATGTGGGAGTCGCAAATCAGCCATGAATGTGACTTGAGCGGGTGGCGCGCCCTCCATGGCTCGCTGGAGAGACTCATACTGTTTCGCTTGATTGAGGAGGTCTCGAAACACTGGGACCGGGGAGAGGGCCATCCGTGTGTCGTGAAGCCAATGTATTGAACATCTAAACCACCGAGAAACCAAAGGGCTTTTTGTCCATCTCGAGAATAGATCGACCTATCTTCGAAAAAGCCGATCGCATAGGGCCTTGATTTTTCGGCCGTACTCTTCAAATCGAGAGATCGTTTTAACGAAGCGATAAGAGTTCCTAAGCATGGCGGTAGGCTCGCGACTCGAGGCTCTGGGCATATATGCCCACGGACCGGCCCAAGCATCGTGGGAAGATTTGCAATCAATAACTTCAGACATGGCTTCTGGCGTGAGAGAAGTGAATAAAACACCAAGCAACTTTTTGTCCTTCTTGCGCCATTCTGTGTATGCCGGATTGGGGGAGATAACACCAAAGATCGATGTGAGAGTGGGAGAGAGGGCGCGGGTGTGGACCCATCGAGAAACCCTAGGATGTCGAAACATTCGGCCATGGAAATGGCATGGACCTTCCACATGAGATAGGTAGAAGCATCAAGTTTGATGGGGACCATGTTGATCATGGCTGTAACGGGAAGAGGATCGGCCAATGATGACGTGAGGGAGGGGAGACGAAAATCGGCGACGGGCGGCGTAAGGAGGAAACCGCGACGGAAAGAATTTGGGGAGAGGAGATTAGGGTTTGTTAGGATATTCTCGGCCGATACCATGTGAGAACGAGATTGGGATCACCGTTGAATTGATGATTGATGACGTGTTATTAATAAAAGGAGATTACGAGATATTTATGGAAATGAAATTTCTACCATTACAACAGAATATACAATTTGAATATTTAATTCAAACATTACTATTTAACACTATTATAGTCCAACCTTTAATTTTTTGAAAATTAATAAATTATCACGTCGACAACAATTGTGTGGAAATAATTCCGTGATAAAATTGACATGACATGGGAAAATTATGACTATTTTTGCAATTAAACCAATATATAATGCACTCTAAACATATACATTTGCTAGATGAACATACATATGTATTATATTGTAAATGTAATCAAAGATATTAACACGAAATTAAAGAAAGAATCATATTTCTGCATATGATTATGATCATATGCATTTCATTGCTTAATTTTTCGAACAATTTCTATAAGCCTAACTCACCATTTTTATACAAAAATTACGCTTATTAAGCATAGAACTTATAAGTTTTTGCTTGGAGTATTATCTGCCTTAGCCCTCCAATGGGTCCCACGATCATCAAAATAACCCCAAAAATTATGCAGATCTGGAAATATGACACAAAAGCAAATCAAAAGAATCACTTCTCTGTTTATAAGAAAGAAAATTTCTGTAAAAAAAAAATAAAATCAATAGCTCTATACACAATTATTTACTATAATACTGAAGTTAAAATAACATACCCAATTGGCGAACCACGAAAGGCCGAATTTCTTTGGTTTACAGATAGCAAGCCATATGATACAGGGGAGCTGCAAACACAATGTGTATACAAATTTTTATTTTGAACTAATATATAAATATGTTGGGTCAATCCAGACTTTGAAATATAAGATGAAATACTGTTTTAAAATAAAGAATTGTTTTCTGAAATCGGGCCGTGAACTATTTTTTTTTGAGTGTCACTGTTATGCATATAGAGTGTCACTGTTTAAAAAAATACTTGAATTTTAAACAAGAACACATCATATTCATAACAAATACTTGAAGAAAAAAAAAAAGTTAAATATGAACTCGATTTCATTTTTACTTTAAAATAGAACATCTCTTCTGGTGTGTATATAAATAGTGACTTACAAAGTATGTGGTTGGCGCGAAAGCAAATCCTCCAAAAAATGCAAGAAGGCCATTAAAGAAAGGGAAGGTGATGGCAATAAACATTGTAAAAGCTGAAATCCAAGAGTATGCACAAACTTGTAAGAATAAATTAAACTAAAGTTGTAATAAAGATTGGAAGAATCAATGAGGAAGTGAGCATACCAACATAAGTGGTCCTTGTAATAAAGCGCAAATACCAACTTTTTTTGAACTTTAGCTTCTTTACAAGCACGGATTCCATCATGTCAAAAACCGGCATGGCGTAAATACTCATACAGTCAATCCAAAACAATTTTGCCTCTAAAAAAATGGCAAATTCTCCGGTACACCTATGCACCAATAAAATTGGTGCAATAAAATTAGGAGTATTTTTTCTTATTTTTTTCAGTTTTAATTTTTTTTCTTTTTTTCCAATTTCAATTTTCTTTTAATTTTAATTTCAATTTTAGGTTTTTTTTTCCTCGATCACAGTGGTTCATGGTTCACCTGGCCCGAATGATTGATATATAATATAGAATTCATTGTTTAGGGGTTAGAGTTTAGAGTGCATAGTTCATCCAAATTAAAATTGAAACTAATTGCACCAATTGCACCTTGTGCAATTGGTGCACAGGAGAGTAACTCAAAAAAAACAAAAAAAAATAGATAAATCCTAAGGTAGCGCGCAATTTGCATCTCTGAAATAACTAAATGCACTCATAATTAGTCAAATTTTCTCAGAAAACGCAAAAAAAAAAAAAAAAAAAAAAAGAACCCTTTAAATGATTTTTTAAGGTATAATGGAAAAGAGACACACTTGCATGAGACCGTCTCACGGGTGAGACGGGGGTATAAATTGAGCATTGACGCTTTAACACTTTAAAAAGGGTAGATGTGATATGTGCTAAGTTGTACCGCGTCTCATGCATGAGACCGTCTCATACGAGTTTTTGTAAATGGAAAAACATCCACCAACTTTGAACTTGATTATTATGAAAATGGCCCCTAACTTCGTAATTATTACACGAAAATATCTTTCAACTTTAAAAAGATATGTAGAGCTTTTAAAAAAATGTTAAGAATAACAATTTAACAGCAAGTCACGCCAGTTTAAAAAAACTTGACAAAAATGCCCAATAAGTTGATACAATGGGTCGTTGGGAATTTCTACTATCAATTTTTTTAAATTAAAATACCATTGCGTATAATCGCAAAGTTAGTGAAAATTTTCATAATAAATTGAAAGTTACTAGGTCTTTTTTCAATTGACCTGATTTTATATAAATACCGTTACACTCCGTTTGGATGGATAGATTTGAAATTCGTGGATTTCACACATAAATCACCACTCTAAATCTCCACTTAAGTAATGAATTTACGAATACTTAATTTTGAGTCTAGTTTCAAATTGAAGGATTTCAAATCTTCTCCAAAATCATGTCATTTGTAGTCCCCTTCTCTCTACCCCTCCCCTCTCTCTCCCCCCTTCACTCTCTTCCCTTCTCTCACATCTCTGGACAATTCATAATTTGAAATATATGTATTTTTACCTTTATTATTTTTCAAATTCATTCATTTCAAATCTTCCCTATCCAAATAGAGTCTTATTCTTTCTGAATATAATATATCATTCAATTCTAGACCGGAGTAGAAATAGACAAGACTACGTACGTACGTACCTGATAGCTTCCAATGAGATGGACGACGACGAACAAGTTAGCCATGGCAATGAGCGACACGGGCTTGCCTAGCGAAAGGAGAATGTTCTCCTCGACCCCGTTGCCAAACATCCAGTATCCGACGAGTGCAACGGGGAGATAACACACCGCAATCACTATATAAGCGATGATCACGCCTTTCCACATAGGTCTCTTCGAAGGCTTATCGGGAGGTGAAGGCATCGTCGCTTGGATTTCCATCACCACATTGTGACCACCGTAGGCGAAAACTATCATCCCCAACGCGCTAAAGAAATCGAAAACTGTGCCAGCTGTAGTTTTCAATCTGTACCCGTATTGCACATCGGGTTGCACTCCCTTTTCTGCTGATGAACCCTTGCAATTGTGGAGTAGCTGCAGAGCAAAACACAGTTCAATTAATGACTTTGCAAGAGAAAATGGAGCAACAAGGATTTAAATTAGTTAATTTCAAATTAGGGAAAAAGATTTATTTTTTGGGTAAGTTTGCTCATTTTTTGGTTCAAGATGCTCCATTTTCCCGAACTGAAACATCGTTCGATTAACTTTCAAAATTCAACTTTTATATTGTCTTTTTTAGTCTTCTGGTCAACTATGGTGGGTGAGCAGCTAATTTGAGCTGACGTGACATTTTATTTCTAACTTTGCTAAATAATTGTAGCATGTCAAAGGACTAAAAAATTGGATTTTAAAAGTTAATAGGACGAAAGTTCAATTCGAAAAATTGAAGCATCCTGAAACCAAAAATGATATTGTGCGTACCTCAAAGACATAACTGCAGCAGCAAGAGAGAGACCAGAGATAGAATTCATGCTGGGAAGTTGGGAGAGAACACAATGGACAGATGCAAAGATCATGATAAAATAGGTGAGTTTTATTTGCTTGCAATCTTTACAAACCAAAGTGTGGAATTTCTTGAGGGATTGGCCTCCTGTGATCATGTAAATAATGTCGACCCCAACTTCAACGACTAGCTGCTGAGGCACCACGATCCACAACCCGAGCTTATCGCCAAACGCATGCTGACCCAGCTCGTGGTATCTGTCGAAACGCTTACCAGGCACGATTTCGTGCATCTCCACCATTTGCCATAAAGAGTAGAGGGTAACAATCCACGATAGGACCAAGGCTGTTATCCCCGGTCCCCTAAAAAAAAAATGATCAATTCATTTTCACCATACTTCGTGCCGAGCCTAATTTCAAAATAAGGTAATTATAAAAAATATAGTTTTAAATAATTTGCGTAAAATGTAAATAAAAATAATTAAACAAACGGGACGGGACCCCCACTTGAGGATGAGTCACCTGGCCCACCCGTCCCTTTGACATCCCTAGTTAATAATTATCTCATTTTAACTAATTATTTTGTTGTAATCAATTATCTTAAATAAACTATACCTTAACAAGAAACTAATCTAAAAAATAAACTGATTCAACACCTCTCCACGTACTCGAACTTTTGCTATCAAAAATCATTTCTTGTAACCAACTTATTACAAAATTGAAACTATACACTTACAATATAATTAATCATCATTCTGATTGTAATTCACTATTCAATTACTACTCTTATCACCATTTTCATTGGTCGAAGTTTTTGAACCAAACGCTCCTTAAGTTTAAACTTTTAAAAAGAAGTTTTACCATCCGAACTGAGACATGGCGTAAGGGAGACCCAAAACTCCGGCTCCAACGACAGCCGTGACATTGTGAAAAGCCGAGTACCACCATTTTGCAGTTCTTGATGCCGTGATTGGAAGCCAATCATCTATCGCCTTCTCTTGCGCCGATCGTTCATCCACCTATTATTAATTTACAAATTTGTGATCAAGTTATATATGCTGCATCTAGCTATAGTTTATTATTTTCTAATTAGATACATAAATGTGGAAAAAAAAATTAATGAACCATCCAGGAAGTGCAGAGACAAACGGTTGAAGATATTACTTACATCTTCGTAGTAGTATTTCTTGCCATAATTAGGAGCATCGGGTGCCATTAATAGTTTCGGCTTAACTCTACTTAAGAAAAAGTCTGCAAATCTTGACGAAGAACTAAAGAGAGATAATCATATAGGATGAGGGAAAGAGGTGATTTTTATGTATTCATTTCTTATGGAGTAGAATTTTTTTTTTGTTAGTTGACTTGATTTATTTATTTTGGTAATGACTTATAATGAGCAGGGGCAACTTCAGTTTCTACTTAAAAAAGCAACACACAAACCTTTGATCTCACGTAATATGTAGTGAGTGGAAAAAAATATTAATTTACTTTTTAAATAAAAAATAATACTCCTTCCGTCCAGGTGTAATTGCTCCGTTTCTTTTTGTTGTTTTGTTTAAGGAATAATAATAAAATAATAAAAATAAAGGGTAGTTTTGGGTATTGAGAGAGAGGAAAAAGGTATGTGGAGTAATGAGTGGAATAATGGGTGACATTTTTTGTAATATTGTGTGAATAGTGAGGATAAAAATTATGGATAGTGGAGTTACGTTTTCAATTTATGGAATCGAAAAGTTATAGTGGCACATCCATAAAAGAAAATCGACACAATTATAGTGAGATGGAGGGAGTAGTTTTCTATTGAAAAATAATTACTTTCTATCATGAAATTTATTTACACAAACTTTCATGCAAAACTTGTTCATAGTATGAAACTCATATCATTACACTTATCACTACAAAATGAAGGCAATTTAAAAAGGGTTTTAGAGAGAGTTTTGACGAGGGAATCGAATTTAGAGAGGGTTCTAATGAGTGAAATAATCCCTCTATAAAATGCCCTCGGTAATTCCTCATTAAATGTTGCCCACGTGAAAACCCTTGATAATTACTGAGGGTTTTTTTCCCTCTTTGATTTCCCTCATTAAATTAGTATTTTTTTATAGTGTATAAACTGATATCACTGCTCTTGTAAATTAGTACCTATAGCATTAAATACTATGATCTCAATTTATAAGTGTATATAATGGTATCAGTTGATAAGTATAGTGGTATTAGTTTGTAGGATAAAATTTATTTTTGGTCACTCGAGTTTACCTTTTTCCAGATTTGGTCATCCATTTTTAGTCACTTTCAAAATTGATCACCCAAATTTATTTTTCCTCTCAAAATTGGTCCTGCCATCAGTTTACTGTCTTTGACTGACGAAAACAACGGGAAAAATGTGAATTCAGTCCACAGTTTCAGAAAAATACCCCAAGAATCGAAATTTCAGACTCTCTATTTCCCCTATTTTCCAAAAACCCTAATTTCTACAATTTCTCTTGTATTTCTCTCCAATCAAAGTTCATATGACAAACAAATACGTAATATTGAGTTTGGGCTTCTGTCTTTCAAGAGATTTTGGGTGATTTCGATTGTTGCATCTCCAGTTCAAATTAATGGCGAGAAGGGAAAAACTTGGGTCTGCACCCCAATACGGTAAACTTCGATTATTGCTTTAGTTGCTATGCCTGTGAACTGTTGAACCACTAAATGGAGGAAATTAAGGTTTGTGAAAAATAGGGGAAAGAGAGAGTCTGGAATTTCGATTTTGGAGGTTTTTTTATACTGTGGACTGAATTCGCTTTTTTCTCGTTGGTTCTGTCAGTAAAAGACGGGTCAACTGACGGCAGGACTAATTTTGAGAGGAAAAATGAACTTGGGTGACCAATTTTAAAAGTGATTAAAAGTGGGTGACTAAATCTGAAAAAATGTAAACTTGAGTGACCTAAAATAAAATTTTCCCTAGTTTATAAGTGTAGTGGTTATTTTATATTATGAATAAGTTTCACCAGAGTCCTATTCTACTTTTTATCTTCATATTATTATATTAGTTTGAAAAATATATTTATTTTGAAGTAAATATCTTGTGAAACTTATTCACAATATGAAATTTATATCAATACATTAACATTATAATCTTATCAACTGATATTATTTTGCATATAAATTAATATTATAATATTAAATGCTATTGTTATTTATTTATAAAAAAAAATATTAATTTATAAATATAATGTTATCAATTTCATGCTATGAATAAGTTTTAACGAAAATTTTGTGTTTATTTTGTTCCATCTCACAAACATTATAAAAAAAAAAAATTGGTATAGAAACAAAGAAGGGAGAGGGTCTGTAGATCGTGAGACGGCTCACATATAATTTTGATCAATTAATAAAATAATAATTGCATATCAAGATGGAGAAGTGGTGAAGAAAACATTTAATTATTATATACATATATATTTCATGATTTATTATTAAAAAAAATTCGAAGTCAAGCGGCGCCGCCCCATACTTATCCAACGGTATTTATCAATAATTTCCAGTGACTACGAGATACAAATTAATGTACTTTTTTCATCACCAAATAAAAATATTAAATATTTTTAATAATATTAATTTTTCCTTTGTATATTCTCAACTCCAAAAGTTTATTGATTTGATAATGATAATCCCAAGATTCCTGCTTAGAACGTGTATATGTAGGACCCAAGCCAGATCAGTCCAGCAAGAAAGACAACTAGGTTGAAATTGTTCAATATAAAAATTTATATAAGTCAAAAGAGTACTAACATGCATGCCCTCTCACTGATTTGATCAGGTTTGTCATTCAGGAATTTGAGACACTAAAATAAGCTTCAACTTTTTATCCTAAAATTGTATTTGCATTATATTAAATATAAATATATGTATAAAAAAATTATATACAATACATGTAGTTAGAGTGTGTCTCCTTTGCCACGGGCATGGTGCACTACATAGTGTATTTTAAAAAACATATAATTAATTTGTTACATTAAAACGTGCAACTTGTGTTCGTAAAACAAGTTGCACGTTTCAGTGTAACAAGTTGTATGTTTTAATGCAATGTTGTATGTTTCTAAAATGAGGTACAATTGCATGAGACGGTCTCACGGTGAGACGGAGTATAATTTGGGATTGACGCTTTAACACTTTGGAGGGGTGGGTGTGATTTGTGCTTATTTGTACTCCATCTCATTTATGAGACCGTCTCATATGAGTTTTTGTCTTATAAAATATACTATAGAATGCATGGTGCACCTAGTGCATGCAATACGGCGCACAGGGGTGTTTTGCGCATTTTACATATGAGTTTTTGTCTTATAAAATATACTATAGAATGCATGGTGCACCTAGTGCATGCAATACGGCGCACAGGGGTGTTTTGCGCATTTTATATGAAATACAATGATAATTTTTGCTTTTTTCCCGTTGTAAAGTGCACTTGATGTGTACAAGACTTTGTCTTTCTAGAGATATGAAAAGGATTTAGGGTTATCTCATAATCTTCTAATCAAATTTAATTAATATCAAATATTAACAATATTAATATTACTATCATTAAAATAAAATCATTCCACCGAAATATCAAATTTTGTAAGAATTCCATTATGGAGAGCAACCAGACGGACCTGATCGGACCCAATTAGATTAAGCTCCAATATTACTCTTGATTAATCAAAGAATAATTTATTAATCATGTTCTATTCCACTAAAATAATGAGACTGCACTATTAGTCTAACTGAAATTACTGAAACAATTAATCAATTCTAAGGGAATATAGTTATTTTCCAACTAATACCTTTGTTCCTTCCTACTAATACTCTACATTAATTAGTAAGTTGGTTCAGCCCTTATAAATAGGAATAGATAGGAAGTCAAACTTCACTTTACTTTTCCCTCTTCTTTCAATTGTAACAAACCCTTTCATTCATTCAATACAATTTCAATGTTCTTCTTTAGAGTTTGATATGGCATCAGTTTGTGAATTCGTTGAGTTCATCTGTTATGCCTTCGCGAATTGATTTTGTTTTTCGATCCGCCGAATTCTTCGATTGCGTCTAGCGTCGTTTGAATTTTTTTTCCGCTGCTTTCTTGGTCGTTATTCGATCGTTTCTTGAGTTCTATGCTCACTGATTGTTCGTGTTCTTCACGAATTTATTTCGATTTCCTTCGATTTTCTGTGAATCGCGTTCGTTTTTTCCCTAATTATTCGATATGGCGTTCAATGGGGCCTCACTCAATCCGGTGGAGAATCCACTTTCTCCCCTTGCCCTTCACCCGAATGACAACCCTGCGGTTTCCATCGTTCTCGAACCTCTGGATGGGACGAATTTTATCTCCTGGAGTCGTGCGGTTAAGGGGGCCTTAAGTGTCAAGAATAAGGCTTCACTGATCGATGTTTCGTTGCCGATTCCGAAAGACGGAGCTGATTAGGTTATTCATGTTGCGTGGGTGCGAGCCAACGATCTGGTGTTGATGTGGATTCTAAATTCAATCAAGCCAGAAATCAAGAAGACTCTTCAGTATTTTACGATTGTTAAAGATGTTTGGGACGAGCTTCGAGTCAGGTATTCTCAATCTGACGACACTCATGTCTATAAGCTTGAAAAGTCGCTTAGTGCTATTTTGAAAGGAAATCAGTCTTTAGTGTCTTATTATAACCAGTTTAAGTCCCACTAGAATGAGTAGTTAAGCTTTCGCCCTGCTTTACAATATTCTTGTGGAGCTATGAATCATTGTACGTGTGATATTCCTAGAATTTTGGCTAAAACTCAAGAAAAGGACGATATTGTCAAGTTTTTTATAGGGTTAGATGATTCTTATTCTGCATTAAGGTCTCAAGTTTTGATGCTGTCTAGAAAACTTTCTTTGGCAAAAGTTTATTCTATTTTTCTCCAAGAGAAGTCTCAAAGGGCCTTAAAGTGTGATCATGTGATTGCTCAGTTTGATAGTGTTGCTATGCTTGCAAAGAATGCAAGATTTTATAAGGATAAGAAGAAACATGTCACTTGTACCCATTATGATGCCCCTGGGCACATGGTTGATAGGTGTTTTCATCTGATTGGAAACCCCCCTGGTTGGTAGGATCCCAGAGGACCAAGAAAGGCCAATTCTCAACCTGGTACTGCTAATAATGTTCAATCTCATTCTGAACAATGCTCTGAGGATGTTGCTGTGGCTTCTAATCCTTTGTTCACACAAGACATGTTTGAACAATTTCTAAATTTTGCAAAGAAACAGAAGTGTCATGAGCCTGTTCACTCTGCTGCTGGAGCTTTTGCTAAAGGACTTCCTCAGCAATCAGGTATTTCTTGTGACAAAGTCTCATGTGCAACTGGTGCACGGATCTAAGATCCGTACACTCGCCCCAACCGTCCCCATATATCTACAGAACATGTCTAATATATTTAATGGGTCAAGTATTTTTTTAAATGGATTATTGGGTCATTCAGTTGCATGAATGCACGGTGCATTTGGGTGCACAAGAGACTCACTCATTTCTTGTTGTTTCAATTCTGTGAATGATGATATTTATTCTTGGATTTTGGATACTGGTGCTACTATTCATATGGTTCATGACTTAGCTTTATTCACTTTTGTCCCTGAGCCTTCTGATATTAAGATAAAGCTTCCTAATAATTCTTTTACCACTGCAACATATATGGGCAATATCAGATTAAATGAGTTGTTGACTTTATACAATGTCCTTTATGTACTTGAGTTTTCATTCAATTTGTTATCCATCTCTCATCTAACAAGGTACTCAAATTGCATTGTTAATTTTCTTGCCTCACACTGTGTTTTGCAGGACAACGCCAGCTGGAAGGTGGTTGGTTCTACTGAACAGTATGGAGAGTTATACTGCTTAAAGTATGTTTTTTCTACTGTTAATAAGTGTGACTTTGCTTTATAGCATGCTAGATTAGGTCACATTTCTACTAAGAAGTTGTTGCAAATTAAACAATTGACTATAAAATGATTACGAGATTGTGAATAAAGTTTGTGACATTTGCCCGTTGGCTAAGCAAAAGAAGTTGCCCTTTCCCCGATAGGCATTCTCATGACTAGTTCTATTTTTTCATTGATCCATTCTGATGTATGGTATCCCTTTTCTATTCAATTTATGTCTAATCAGAAGTATTTCTTGACTATAGTAGATGACTTCAGTAGATATACTTGCACTACAAAAAAAGCAGGTTTTAACGACGGTTTTTAGCGACGGTTCTAAAAACCATCGTTAATTGCGACGGTTTTGTCGACGGTTCAGGTCAGACGATCAAAGTCATCGATTTAGCGACGGTTTAGCAACGATTTTCAAAACCGTTGCCAGTAGCAACGGTTCTTTCGAATCAGGCTGAGTCGGGTTGAATCGGGTCACTTAGCTACAGTTTATCGACGGTTTGAAACCGTTGCTAAGTCGCGTACGGGACACGAGGCGACTCGGCACTTGGCCCACCGCAGCAAGGGCGGTTAGCGATGGTGTTTTGAATTTATCGACGGTTTTTCCGTCTCTATTAACGACGGTATTTAAACACCGCCGCTAATCCGTCCTTCATCGATTATATAAACAATCCCGCAACCTTCTTTTCTGCGTTTTTTTCTCAAATTAGGAGCCGCCCCTTGCCAGTCGTCATTCGTTGTTGCCGTCGTGAGCATTCCACCCATTAGACGATAATCGTAATGTCGCACTCTTCAATTTGACGGTAATTTTCTTACTTTTTACTGTTCGTTTTCAAATTGTTATATATATATATATATTTATTTATTATTATATATATATTTATATATTATTTAAATATATATATATATTAATATATACATATATTTCGAAATTATATATATATTTCGAAATTATATATTAATATATATATATATTAGAAATTTTTGTATATATTATATTAGATTAATTCGAAATGTGCATGTTATATATATTAGAAATTATTTGTATACATTAGATAGTATAACTTGTATATGCATGTTAAATTTGAAATGTGCTTGTTAGAAATTAGACTAGTTAGATATTATAATTGTTAGAATTGTTAGATTGTTGGTTGAATAGGATGAGTTTAAAATAATACAGTCGAAATTATTTGTAAATATTAGATAATATTACTTGTATATACATGTTAAATTAGTTTTACAGTATTACTTGTATATGCATGTTAAATTAGTTTTATAGTATTACTTGTATATGCATGTTTAATTAGTTTAGCTAGTCTAGTTAGAAATTAGACTAGTTAGATATTATAATTGTTAGAATTGTTAGATTGTTGGTTGAATAGGATGGGTTTAAAATAATACAGTCGAAACTCTGTCGAAATTTAGGCGCAATTTTAATTAATTAATTAATAGTTTTAATTTATAAGTAATTTATGTCAAATGACATTCATATTTTTTTATATAATGCAGATGAGTACTACTGGACGTGTTAGTGATAGTGGTGTGGGGCAAATCGACGACGGCCGCAAGGCAAAGAAGAAGCAGCAGGCCGAGGCAATGGCGATGGTCGAGGCGAAGGTAGTGTTCCTCAGAGCACTAGGAGGAAGAGGATCCTTCGACCGACGGTGAACCTGCACCCGCCCGCCCCCGCCGGGTCCAGCTCGCAGAACCCGCCACCGACAGGGGCATCTCCAAGAGGGTCGAGCTCAGGTTCGGTCTCTGTTCATCGTGGCTCGGCTCCCAATGCTCATTTAGTGATCGACTTGAGAGCGGGAAAGTGAGTTATAATTTACTTTTATTTATTAATTTATTTAGTTATACAGTTAGTTATTTAATTATACTTATTAATTTTTTATATTGTTGTTTCAGCATCATACCCGGTCACGAGGCTGCTGCTATAGCCACCAACTCCATCTTACGAGTTGGAATTACAATGGGGGCCATAGCTGGAAAGGCGTGCCTGAATCCCACCGCCAACTCTACTTCGACGAGACACAGCAAGAATCCCATAGCTGAGTTTAGGGTACGTACAATAATTAATTACTAAAAGTATTCATAATTATTTATTTTAATTTAATACAATAAAGTTTGTGTTAATGAAACTAAAAAACAGACGAAGTGGGGAGAGGATAGGACCCCGGCCGATTTTTATCGTCCGTTCAAAAAGCTTGCCCAAGTCTGGTACAAAGACTTGTTGTATAGGTGGCACGCCGCGTGGAAGGATGAAGGGTTGGATATGACTGACGACATGGATCCTGGCGTCTGGGAGTCAATTGTGGCTTTGTGGAGCAATCCCGTTTATCAGGAGATGTGCCGGAAGAATCGCGAAAACTGCATGAGCCAGCACGGATGGGGATGGAGTCGCTGTGCAAAAGGTCGGATCCCGGTCGATTCTGGAGCACCAAATGATGGAAGTAAGTAATTAAAATATATTAATATTTAATTCTACAAGTTCATAATTAATTTTAATACGTGTATTTGTTAATAGGAACTACGACTCGGACGCCCTCTGGACGCTCTGGAGACGTTGGCACTCAGTCACCCCTACGAAGAGGAGACAAGGTCCTCCACCTACCACCGCAGCACCCACGTGCACGTAAGTAATTTAATTATAATATTGTATTTTATAATTACTAACCTACTCATGTTGTTAATCTCATGTATATCCCAAGCCGCCGCCTCAGGTGATGATAATCCACCACCTCCTCCGATTAATTTGAATCAGATCTAAGTGGAGGAGGCCGGCATCTGTAGACAGCGGGTCCTTGGGTTCGGTAGGTTGTCTCCCATCATAATCTCGGAGTTGCAACCGTACACGTCTCAGACCTCTTTTACTTCAGCACCGCAGTCGCCGCATCCGCAGCAGACGGTTGAACTGATTAGAGAGGCGGTGACGGCCGAGCTCAGAGAAGAAAATAAATGGAAGTGGCAGCAGCTTGCATCCGCTCTGGCCGTTCAAATGGGTTGCTCACCGAATTATTTCCTCGACAGCATTAATTTTGAGGACGTGGCAGTCGTGGTGGTAGCAGCGGTGGCCTTGTGATTGGCGGTGGTCGTGGTGGCGGCGGCGGCGGTGGTCGTGGCGATGGCGGTGGTCGTGCTTGTGGTGGTGGCAGTGGCAGCGGGCCGGGGTCAGAAATGACGGTGGCGGCGGTGGTGGTGGCGGCGTGGATAATATCGGTGACATCGACCCTGATAATTTATTTTTTTCTACTAATATGGGAGATGATGAGGATAATTATTATCAGAATCAGTGATTGGAGGGATGATTTGAACAATTTACTCTGTTTTTATTTTTATTACTTGTTCATCGACATTTTTTTAAATTTTTTATTGTGAATTATGTATGCCTAATGTTTATATCGTTTATTTTTTTCTATTGTTTATTTTTAGAGAAAATTATAACTTGTTTAGATAGAAAAATATAACTTGTTTAAATAAAAGTATTACTTGATTAAATAGAAAAGTATAACATGTTTAAATTGAAAATTATAACTTGTTTAAAGAAAAGTATTACTTGATTAAATAGAAAAGTATAACTTGTTTAAACAGAAAAGTATAACTTGTTTAAATAGAAAAGTAATTGTTAGTAAATTTTCTCAAAATTTTGTACCTGTCAGTAATTACCCCTCTATTTATAGGGGACTCATGCATGAATGTACATAATGATAATATACTAGGATAATTAAAAAAGATAAAGAGTCCTAAGACCATTGCTTGTAACTCCCATTAAAATACTTTTGTAACCTCCAAGAACATTCAAATATTATTTCATAACATTATTATAATAATCTTTCAAATAGTAACACATTTAAGTAGAATGAGGGAGTTGTGCTACACTGTCAGGTATGTCTGGATTTCTTATAATGACTGGCTGATTATAATATTAATTGTTAAGTAATGTTTGGTATAACTTATTCATAGTTATGAAATTTATACCATATCATTATACTTATAAATTAATATCATTATATTTATCAACCGATATTATTATATTTATAAAATAAAAAATAATAATATTTAATGTTATATTCAACACAAAAAAAAAACTGTTAAATTCGACCGACATAAATTTGTCACAATTACCGACGATTTTGCGACGTCTAGCAAAAAATAATTAATAATTACGAAATTACCGACGAAAATATTTCAGTCGGTAATTACTGACGATCTTTCCAATGAATTTTAAAAAAATAAGATTAGATTACAAACGAGATTCCCGACGAGTAACAAAAATTACTAAGTAATTACAAAATTAGCAATGGAAATACTTTCGTCGGTAATTACCGACAGATTTTCTGACAAATTTAAAAAAAAATCCGATCGATGACATTACCAATGGACTTCCGACGAATAGAAAGAAATTAAAAAATTAATTACGAAATTAACGACAGAGATTTTCCGACGGATTAAAAAAAATAAAAATTGATGACATTGTTGTCCCAATTTCTAAAAAATAGCAAAACTAAATATATTACGAAATTACTAAAGGTCCTTTTGATGGGTTTACAAATGTATTACGAAATTACTAAATATCCTTATATTAATGTTTGAATTGAGTTTAATGCAATTGTATGTGTTAAATATGTGGATATGTGTTAAAAAAATATTATGTACACATAACATATATGTAAGAATGATTTTAAAAAATCAAAGTTTTTTTTAAATAATATTAATAAGCATGCATGCAAAAAAAAAAAATGGAAAAAGAAATTGAAAAAAGTACATTGTAAAATTGAATACAAAATACGAATATTGATAATTTGGTCAAGAATATAAACAAAAGAAGCAAATGTTCCAATGTTATCGTGGTTCTGGAGAAAAAAGGGTTTTTTGGTCCCAAAACTTTCCTATAATTCGTTTTTTTTCCCAAAAAATTTAACTATCCAATTTTAATTTCATAACTATTGCATTTGTTCAGTTTTGGTCCCATTTTTGCCGGAAAAACGAAAACAACATCGTTTTCGTTCAAAAATTGGGGATTTCCGATCGCGCGTGTGTCCAAAATGTCGTTTGTCCAATTTTGATCCCATAACTATTGTGTTAGTACAATTTTGGTCCCATGTTTGTTTCTTTTAATTTTAATTTTAGTTGTAGCATAATTTTAGTTACTGCATAATTTTACTTATTCTTTTAAGTTGCAGCATTTATTCTTAATATTAATTAAAAAATTATTTAAATTTATTGTAATTATGCTACAATTAAGATTAAAATTAAAATAAAATATGGGACCAAAATTGAACAAACGCAATAGTTATGGAACCAAATTTGACAAACGACAAATTGGACACGCGCATGATCGGAGATCCCCAATTTTTGAACAAAAACGACGTCGTTTCTGTTTTTTCGGCGAAAATGAGACCAAAATTGGACAAACGCAATAGTTATGGGACCAAAATTGAATAATCAAATATTTTGAGACCAAAAACAGATTACAGGAAAATTATGGGATCCAAAAACTTTTTGTCTAGAACGATAATAATTGTTGCCCCAACGCAGGTTGGCAAGAAACAATTAGGTTTTGAAAAAGTTGCCAAGGGTTTTTTTATTAATTTTCTTCTTAAAAAACAAAGAAAAACGTCCCTAGTATTTATAGGACAAAAACAGGACCCAATCTGCTCCAAAAATAACCAAATCTCACCCTAAATCTAGAAGTGATATACTTGAACGAAAATTAAAGGATAAAAATGAAATCTAACCTATTAAATAAATAAAAACAGTAAGATATGATAATCTTGAACTTCCTTGAGGATCTTGCCAAATCTTGGAATATATCTTTGAAAATCTTGGACATTATCTTTGGAAATTGTCAAAGTGGGACAATTTCGTTGCCAAAATCCTTGTCCCCCACTCCTCTTTCTTGCGACCCAATCCCAAACTTATTGGGATCTTCTTGGTCAATTTCCTTGTTCGCATCACCCTCCATTAGCTCGGGTTTGAAACCTGCTGGCCGAAAAAATTTAGAGGATAGAACTTGGAGTACTTTCAAGCCAATTTTGGATTATTTCTTTTCAGGATAGTGCTTGGATTACTTTCTAGCCAATTTTGAATTTTTTTTTCAATAACTTTCAATGACGAATTAAATTCGTCCTAGCCAATTTTGGAAAAAAATATTCAATAACTTTTAACGGTGGATTGAAATCGTCGGTAAATTTTGTGACGTGGTTTTTAAAGACAGAAAATGAGTCGTCAGATGGGTGATTAACATTTTTTTTGTAATGTATTAATATTAATTTATAGAAATAATGGTATTCGTATAAGTGTAATGGTATCTATTTTATAATATTAACAATTTTCGCTTAATTGCTAAATACAAATGGATCGAACTGACCTAACATTTTTTATATATAAATTGTTGATTCTTTTTTAAGGGATAAAAAATCCAAATCAACTTAAAACTTCAACGGTATATATAGGCTTGACAAGGTAAACTATTAGCTACATTTATTTGGAGTAATTAAGGAATTAAGGGACTCCGAATAGAATAACTATCCTGTGAATTATGGTTTAATTTTTAACCATATCGATCATATTCACCAAGGGTTCGTATGACTAAACTTATTTTAAATATCTTATAAACTCTAACATCTTATAAATTATTTAAAGAGCTTATAAGATATAATTTTAAAATATTTTATAAATTGTTAAAGTGTTTGTTAATACTAAAATTTATAAGTTCTATAATAATTTTTTAAAAATATATTTTTTTAATTATATATTGAAATTTATTTTTTTGGAAAAATAATTTTTTTAATATAATTTTTTAAATAAATTTTTTTCGTTTTTTTATTAAATTCTTTTTTTCTGGAAATAATTTTTTTTTAAATAATTTTTCTTCTAAAATAAATATTTTTTTCTGAAAAAAAAATTCGGAATTTTTTTTTTCTGAAAATATAATTATTTTTTTCTGAAACTAATTTTTTTTTTTCAATTTTTTTTTATATTCTAATTTTTTTCCGGAAAAAAACAGAAATGGTCGGGTTGAATTCAAGCTGGGTTTCAATCGGAATATGTTAAGATAGGTTAGATATAATTTTTATAAAATAAGTTGGGATATCCCAACTTTTTTTTTTTTGGAGCTTATAAGCTCTAAAGAGCTTTTTTTAGATCCTATAAGATGATAAATATTTTATTTTACCAAACAAAATTAAAGAGCTTATAAGCTTTTAAACAATATATAAGTTATTTTAAAAAACTTATAAGATGTGCCAAACGGCCCATAAATGGTATTGACTTATTTTCACCGGAATGTATTCATTAATTTCACTAAGCATGCATTACTATATTGTCTTTATAGTATAAAATTGGTACAAATGATGTGTTTAAATATAAATAAGTAATACTATATAGCAAAAAGTACTGGTACTGATCAGGTAATAATATTTAGCGAAAATAAGAGATATTGTTCACTTATACTTATTAAATGAAACAATCAATACTTTTTAAAAAAATAGAGGATATTGTTTTAAAAAAGAAAAAAAAAACTTTACATGATATTATATATATATATATATATGTATATAGAGAGAGTAGTGATATAGAACCAATTATCTGATCTTTTATGGAACCAGATTAATGAAGTGTCATGCAACCTCATCATCCACATAATTAATTCTACTTAAATAAATTAACTATAGCCTAAATCATGAACCTTAAACCCTAAATTATGAACCATTCTGGTCGAGTGAACCATGAACCACTCGGGTCGGGTTCAGGTCTGGCCGGGTTGGGTCCAAGCCAGGTAAAAAAAAAAAATCCAGTTTAGTTTTATTTTTTCAGTTCAGTTCAATTTTATTTTTCCCGGCCCGGACCCAAACCCAGCCCAAGTGTGTCGGGTGAACCATGAACCACTCGGGCTTGGGTGAAAAAAATTGAACTGAACTGAACTTAAAAAATAAATCTAAACTGATTTTTTTTTTACCCAGCCCGGCTAGACCTGAACTCGGCCCGAGTGGTTCATGGTTCACCCGACCCGAATAGTTTATGATTTAGGGTTTAAGGTTCATAGTTTAGGGTATAGTATACTATAAAATATTCTATAATTTATTTGAGTAAAATTAATTATGTGGATGATGAGTTGACATGACACCTCATTAATCTGATTCCATAAAAAATCAGATAGTTGGTTCCATATAACTACTCTCTATATGTGTGTGTGTTAGGACTTAGGAGGATATATATGTATTAAATTTAAGAAAAGATTCTGTATATACCAACACGAATGAGGTTTAATTTATTTGAGGTATGATGGTATCAGAATTTAATAATCTCATTTGCAAAAAGAAAAGTTTTTATTTTATTAGAATATAGTAAAGAGTAATACGTGGAAAAAAGTACACTGCGAATGAAGAAAAAAAAATAACTTCGGGGAAGACTTTTTCAGCAAAGTTTTGCAGCATGTATTAATAGGCATAGGCGTACACCAAAACAAGTAAACAAGTAAATCAAAATAGATAAGTTCTTTGGAATAAGTTCGATTAATAAAATATAGGAAAAGACAAAAAAATTGTGCAAAATGGTTTCATGGTGAGGCGATTCACAAACTAGAACAAATGAATACTTCTATTCTTGTTATGACAAAATCTAATATGAAAATTTGCATACATGAAAAACCTTTTATTTACAAAAAAATTTTGTATATGGTGAAGGTAAGACAAAGTTGAGTGGTTCATGGTTCACTCAGCCCGAGTGGTTCATGGTTCACCCGGCCCGACTAGATCATGATTTAGGGTTCATTATTTAGTGTTTAGGATGTAGATGGTTCACTCAGTCAGAATAGATCATGATTTATGGCGATTTTATAGTTTTTCATACATTAAAATTTTCGCACTAGACCTACTTTTTTTTAATATGTTAAAATGTTATTATCAAATTAGGTTCGTTAAACAAGACTTATACAAGGAAAATTAATTGGCTTAGGTGCTAGTAAATATATTAGATCGATATAAATTTGCAAAAAGTATCTGTACGTGATGTAAATATATATTAATCTAGCGCGTTTTAGAAAATATTGCATTTTTCAAGCAAGATATACATTTGTTCTTCATCTTATTACTGATTTTTTTTTGTTATTTGGTCAAATATGAGAATAGCTTGATTTATGTAGAGCAGCCTAACCCTAAACCGTAACTATCTACTTAAATATCTCTCAACTTTCTTTCAAGATTTTAAAAGTAAACACTTTTAGAAAACGTCAACCAATTTAAAAAATACTCTCATTTGACCATTTTTCTTAATTATTGAACGTCCTAATTTTTATCGATCATTTTCTAAAATGAAAATAAAACAACTTTCTTAACTTAAAAATACCCCTATACAAACTTCTCTTATTTACACTACATACTACTAAAAGAACATTTATACCCTTCCACCAAACCCACTTTACATTACATAAAGTTAAAAGGACATTCATACCCCTCCATCAAATTTATTTTAAATCATTTAATACTAATAAACAATACTTTTATTAAAACCCTGTCATTTTCAAATGGCCAAACAAAAACGGGATGGAAAGAGTATATAAAAATGAGGTATATTCCACTACTACTAGTTCCATAGGAATTTTTTGCACACTTTTTTCGTTGTTAGAAAATAGTCTTCTTTTTTTTTTTTCAATTTTGATCTCACCCGCTAACTGATTTACATAATAAATTTAAAAGAATTCCGAAATTTCTGTATGACCAAAATTGATCACTTTTGTAAAATTTCCTAACGACACATGTATCTCACGCATCAACATCCATTAGTCTTAGACAAAAAATTCATGTTTGACCAAAATTATTATTTTTTTTAAAAGAAAGAACATTTGCTTTAGGTGCAATTAACCCTATAAAAATGTCATGATTATAAATAAGAGGATGTTCCCTTACATTTGGAAAATCATGCACTAAAACAACATATCACATTATAAATTTCATCTCCCTCAAAATGACTTTCAATTACCAAGTCTCCGCCATTTATCTCCTCCCTCTCATCTTCTTTGCCGTCGCGAATCCACTACTTGCCCGTGACCAAATCGGACGAGTCCCCATAATCGGAGGTGTGAGTGCAAGCGGCAACCTTTGTTGCACATCCACCGGGAATTGCCCCGGCAAGCCCCTTTCCGGGGCATTGTTAAGCCTCAATTGCAACACATCCTTGGGTAGTTCAGTATTACCATTAGGCCAAAACACCACCGATATTAATGGATCATTTACCATTATTGTTGGTTCTGAATTAGGGGCTACTCTTAGCCAGGCTGGCCTTTGCAACATCACCCTTCAACTCCCTCTCAATAAAACTATCTGCTCCGTTTTATCCACTATCAACGGTGTTATTACCAGTGTTGCTACGCCTGTCGGATTACAATTAACGGAAAGGTTTGGGTTGGTTGTTGTAGTTAAAATAGGACCTTTTACTATTACCGTCGGAGGGGAATAATATTTTTTTAGGCCAATAAGGGTTGGATTTAAAGACAATAATTTTATGAATTTGAAAATATAGGACAATATGTTGTAAAATCTGCAAAAGCTGAAAATAAGTTGAGTTCTTGAAACGACAAAAGAATCTCTTTCCGCGGAAGAACTACCCTTCTCAACAATGTTTTAATATAATTGTCTCTTTTACGTTCAAAATAAATAATAATGAGCTTGCTTATTTAGCTTCTAAGCATGACTATCGAAATACATAAAAGAATTCAATATGGAAAAGTGGGGTTTGCTAGATCTAATAATGGCAAATTTTTTGGGATTAAAAATTTAAATACAATTTCCCAACTAATTAATCAAATTAAGAGACGAGCGGCTTCGGCTTTTGCAGATGATCGTATTTATCCATAAAGCCTAACTAACGTCGTCGCGTCTCTATTTTTTTTCTCCTCGCTTGAAAGACGTCTACATCAATTACTTCTAACAGTTCTCTTTATGGTCGGAATGAGATGCAATTAACACAAAAAAAATTAGAGAAAAAAAACCTTTACCCTAATTCAAATGGGACCATTTCTGCAACTTACCCTAATTTATCTATGATTTCATTTTTTGTCCAAAAAATTTAAGTGTTCAAAATTTTGGCCCTATAACTAAATTGATTGTCCTATTTATGATCTTATTTTCACCAAAAAAATTGCGAACGACGGCATTGTTTTCGGTCACATGGAAATAATGTGCGGATAAATTTAGTTATTTTTCAATTTGTAGATTGTGAAATTTTACAATCCAATACAATCGCAGCACCGTTCTCATTCTTCTATTTTTTACTCGTTCAATACAATAATATAATACAACATCAACTATAATTAAATATTGATTCAATGTAAAACAAAATCTCACCCTAATAAAATCATAAAACAAAAGGGGTGGAGTTATAAATAGCCAAATGTAAAAGTAAATATTCTTTTATGTCATTAAATTCCAATTTGTTCTTTTTTAGCCAAGAGAATTATTATTTAGACTCTTATACCTCTATTTACTTAACTAAAAGAGCTAAATAAAATAGGGAAAAAAAACAGCTGCATTCTTAAAAAAAAAAAAAAACAGCGGTTTTTTCTCCTAAATATTAGAACAACTTTCTATCTCCCTCATCCGATCAACAGTCTAATATTACACAATATTCAAATATTAATTCATTCCATACCACATTTTATTAAGTTCGTACTACAATTAATTCACCTCATACCACACTTTATTACGGGTGTATCACCATTAATTTACTCCGTACCACTCATTATTGAGGTCGTACCGCCATTAATTCACCTCGTACAACCATTTTTTTTCACATGTACCACACTTTATTGAAGTCCGTACCACCATTAATTCACCTCGTACCATATTTTATTTAAGCTCATACCACCATTAATTCACCTTGTACCACATTTTATTGAAGCTCGTACCACAATTTTTTCACCCATACCACACTTTATTGAAAAATGAAAGAAAAAGAAAACAAAAGAACTAGTCTTGTTAAAAAAGAGAGATAAGGATATAGTTGGTAAACAAAATATTCTCTTGGTTAGAAAAGAATAAAATTAAAATCATTGATAAAAATGAACTTTTTAAAATATAATTGGCTAAAATTTGGGGTTCCGTCAACAAGGTGTGAAATTAATTTGTTTATTAAATTTTTCTAACACTCTCCCTCACTCGTGGGCTTAATTATCTTGCCCTATCATTGGGAGGAAACTCATTGAGTGGAAAATTTAATATGGGTAGAGTTGCTTTCAACGAGAATCGAACCTAGGATGTGAGCGTGAGCCTGAAGGCTATGATACCATGAAATAATTTCGTCGCATTTAAAAGTCCGAACTTGTAGAGAGTTGTGGAATTAATTCGTTTATTTGATTTCCCTAACACCCCTCCTCACCCGTGGGCTGAATTATCTTACTCCATCATTGGGAGGAGGTCCATCAAGTGGACAATTTAATATGGGTGGAGTAACTTTAAGCAGTAACTGAAGCCTGAAGGCTCTAACACAATGAAAGAATTTGATCTCATCTAAAAGTTCGGACTTGTAGAGAGGTTTAAAATTAATTTTTTATTTAATTTCCTAATAGTCCGGACATTACATTAATTACATTGATTTCAAGAATACCGAAAAAATGATAAACTCAAATACGTTGAATCTTACAAAAATACTATATAAAAGAGAGATATGAAATAAAACTCATGTTTTTCATTAATCAAATTCAATTCCCTTTTACAATAATAAGAATGTCTATTTATAATACTAAATTAAGTTAGAAAACACAAAACGTAAATAAATCCTAGATATTACAATATCGAATCAAATTAAATTATTAACATAAATATAAAAGTCTATTTATAATATAAAATATGATATTGATAATCATCAATATCATTCATATATAACTACATCATTATTCGAGGATATAATTAATTGATTATATATTGTGATTATAATTACTAAATAAGCAGCTTAATTTTATTTTTCAGTCCCGCGTACGATTTTTGCTTCACGAAAATGATCTTTTTTTTAACAATTTCGGGTCTCATAGGAATTTTCCTATCAAAACTAAACTGATGTTGATAAGCGAGATACACACGACTTTAGGGATTTTACAAAGAGTAACACTCCTTTGAAACAGGTTCACACTATGAACTCTAATTTAATATGATATATTTCAATACTAGTCCACGCAATTCGGTCTCTCTCGCGTCGCACTGTCGTACGCTCGTTCCAGTCCACACGCTTTGGACTCTCTCGCGTCCGTCATGCGCAGTCGCGTCTCGCGGTCATTCTACGCTCTTGTATATAACAGTGATAGTTTTTCTGAGTAATTGTAATAGTTTTTCTAATTAACAATGATAATTTTTCTGAGTAACAGTGATTGTTTTTATATATAACAATGATAGTTTATGTGTAATAGTGAAACTTATTATAGCATATAATGACAGTGATAGTTATTCTAAGTAACAATGATAGTTTTTCTAAGTAACAGTGATAGTTATAATATATAGCAGTGATAGTTTATGTGTACCAGTAAAACTTATTATAACATATAGTAACATTGATAGTTTTTCTGTGTAACAATTATAGTTTTTCTGAGTAATATAGTGAGAGTTTTTATGAGTAACAGTGATAGTTTTTTAACACCAATTTCTGAGAACATGAATCAGGAGAATGCTATTCTCCGGTTTATCAATGCATAGCGACCTTCGCGGAGGCGGGGAAAGGGGATGGGTCGCGGCGATGTGCTGTGGGGAGGGGAGGGGTCGCGGCAGCGTGGGGAGGGTGGCCGCGACGAGTTTCTTGGTGGAGAGGGGAGGGGTCGCATCGGCGGTCTCAAGTATATATATATATATATATATATCTGATTTATTTGTAGTGTATGGGTCGGATTTGACCCGAGTTCATAGCATGAACCAGGTCTATACAAGTTTTTGTCTTTTTTAAAATTGATCTGTTTTTGATCAACTTTGGTTGCACGGGAATTTCAAAATTCTAGTCAACTGTCTAATTATGTCAAATAATTAACAGATGTAATTAAAATTGCAAAAGTAAGACTTTTCGAACATAGGTAATAAAAGTATTGCAATGACCACCGAACCTCCCTTGAAATGATGCACAAGCGATCCACATTATCCAAGTCAACCAAGCTAGTCCATAAACACTTTGTCTATTTGACTAAGAGGTATAAAATTAATTCGTTTATTTGCTCCCTCTTACTCATAAGTTGAATTATCTTACTCCATCATTGAGAGTGGACAATTTAATATGATGGAGTTTCTTTCAGCAGGAACCGAACCCAGGATGTGGGCATGAGTCTGGAAGCTCTGATACTATATATGAAAGAATTTCGTCTCACCTAAAAGTCCAGACTTGTAAAGAGCTATGTAATTAATTCGCTTATTTAATTTTTCTAGCAGCCTGCGACCATGCATTGCTCTTTTAGGACCATGCATGGTCCCAAGTCACCATATTAATACGATATTGTCCGCGTTGAGTCAAGCCCACATGAATTTATTTCTGGGCTTTCCCTAAAAGGCTTCGATACTGAAATACTTATTGATCGATCCTTATAAACTATATGTATGACCCTCCTACAGGACGTGGGATATTATTTGACGCCCCAACAGTACGCAGCCACATAGCCACATGTATAGAGCAGCCCAACCCTAATCGGCCCCTATATAGGTGTCTACTTAAATTCTTAATTGTCTTGACTTCACTTATATCGTTACACGTATAAAAAGATGTTTCCTTACAATTGGACACACCAAATATTGTTGAAAAACAAAACAATTAATATCTATACAGCATTAATTTGTTCTCTCCACAAAAGTGCCCACATATGGCTTCCATTAGTAGCCATGCTTTCCTTACTGCTCTCATCATCTTCGCCACCACAAATCCTCTCGCCCACGGGCTTTCCGTCATACCCGGCCCAATTCTTCCCGGCCCGATTCCATGGCCATTCGCTAGAGGTGTGAGTGTTAGGGGCAACCTTTGTTGCACGCCCAGCGGAACTTGTCCTGGCGCGCCCGTTGCAAGTGCGTTAGTACGCTTGACGTGCAACAGCCTATTGGGCTCTTCAGTGATACTTGGACAAAATACTACTGATACCAATGGATTCTTTAACATTACTTTTCCTAATGCATCCTGGATATTTCTGCCCTCCCAAGGTTCATGCATCGTCAACCTTCAGCTCCCACTGAATATAACAAACTGCCCTTCTTTATCCACAGTCAATGGCACTCTTGTCGGCATTCTTGAACCACTTAATAATATTGAATTACTATACCCTGTTTTATTTGTTCGGACGTTTACTGTGCGAACATTTTTTAAAGTGTAAGTAATGCTGCATGCCATCATCAAGAAGTGCATGTTGACCGGTGATTCTTCTCCACCACTAATAATGTTAATTATCATCATGCCAATTACTCCACTCTATATACTAAGCTTAATTTACTTGTTTATTTTTCAACCATCCAATATATACATCTACACTTATGTACATATATATTTGGGGAAATTACTAACAGGTATAATTTTTTTAAAAACTTACTAACAGATACAAAATGGTTGCATATATGTAGGTATAATTGCACTTTCAAATGCAATTTTGACTTTCTATGCAATCTCATTTGTACCTGCTAGTAAGTTTTCTCAAAATTTTGTACCTGCCAGTAATTACCGCTATACATTTCTCACTCAATTATGAATGGAGAAGATAATATATATATATATATATATATATATATATATATATATATGTTAATTACTTTTTGGTTCTTATTTAATGTAGACAGCAATTGATTCTAAAAAAAATACTGTAATTAAAAAAGATATATGAGATAAAACTCACGTTTTTTATTAATTTTTTACAGGAAAATTTAATGATTTTAAATTTTAAACGGATTCTGATATTATATATATAGATAGATAGATAATATAAATAAATTTCGTACAAGAGTTTGTGTTGAAACATGATTAAGTTACTGGTCAGTATGCTAGCTGGCCATAGGCCTCTTCATTCTGTCGCTCAACCTTGCACGATTGTACAGCTCATAAAAGAAAATTAATATATTATTCTCACAAATGTCAACGGTAACTTTGTTACATTATCTTATGCACGTATAGTTGAAAATTCAACTGGCCAGAACCAGAAAATCACCGCTTATAAGATATTTCATTTTTAAAATATATACTATATTTTAGAATTATTGCATATGCATTCAGCCGTCAAAAAATTTAAAGAGAGCACCACTCATTCAATCTATTTTAAACAAGCTAATTTATCACATGAGAATATATTATGTGCACCATGTTCATTATTACACCATTATTACTATTATTTATAAGGATCAATATTTATAAACAATAGTAGTAGTAATGTACGGTGAATATAATACACAATAATACTTTATCTTATCCTCATCGAGACCAATCAACATCACCTATTTCATGTAAATATTTTATCTTCCTTAATTATGGTTTTAATATTAATTATTTATTACACATGTTATATATTTATAGTAAAATATGAGATGTAACACCAAAATACAATAAAGGATGACAAATATTTGTATAGACTTGATTCATGCTATGAACATTGTTTATAATATTCATGGCATTTCACTCTACCTAAAGTATAATACGGGTCAAGTTTAGTGATTTAAAAAAATGTATCGAAAATGAATAAAATGAATTTAAATAATCCAAGTTCATAGCATAGAGTTGGTTCATTGGAGAAAAACTACAAAGGATTATGCTGGAAATTGGAATTGAGACATTTTAAGTAAATGTATAATTTTTTTATTTTATTTTGTTATATGTTGAATGTGATCGGTAACATTCATATTTTTTCAGTTCGCCACATAAGTTAAATCAACTTTATCAATACATAGTGTTAAGATTAAAATTAAGATAAAATTAGGATATATAATACAAGTTTTTTATTTTTATATTTTTTTTGTTATAATTCTATCTCGATATATGTGTTTTAACAGATTAACAATTTATTGTTGACATGCTAGCCAGAGTTTTTTCTAAAAATGTTATTAAAAAATTTATGATAGGTCAATAATAATGTTTTTTTATCACGATAGTTTGAAGTATATATATTCATTTTATTTTAGTCTGTGAGAACAGGATTGGGATCACCGTTGAATAGGTGATTGACAGACGTGTTATTAATAAAAGGAGATTACATAGATATTTACGGAAAGGAAATCTCTACAATTACAACAGAATATACAATTTGAATATTTAATTTAAACATTCCTATTTAACACTATTACCCCCCCCCCCCACCCCAAGTGATGCGTGGGGTGTAGACGAACGCATAGCTTGGACCTCAAAAATTCGAAGGCGGGACGAGGCAAGCCCTTTGTGAAGATATCTGCCAACTGAAGATGCGATGGAACAAAGCTAGTTGACATCTTTCCCGAGGAGACCAGTTCCCTGACAAAATGATAGTCAAGGTCGATATGTTTCGCCCGTTTGTGAGCAACCGGATTCTGACTCAAGAAGATTGCACTGCGATTGTCACATAGTAAAACCGGCCGAGATGGGGGAAGGGACCGAAGTTCATGTAGCAGATTAGAAATCCATATCAACTCGGCTGCTGCGTTTGCCATGGCACGATATTCGGACTCACAACTCAAACGAGTAACTGTTGGTTGCTTTTTGGCACTCCAGGATACAAGATTGCCCCCCAGAAAAATAGAGTACCCATAAGTAGAGCGACGGGTTTCGATGCACCTAGCCCAGTCAGCATCTGAATACCCAATAACTGATATGTCCGAGGATGTGGAGTAGGAGAGACCGTAATGGATAGTCCCTTTGACGTAGCGGAGAATATGTTTGACCACCGAGAAGTGATCATCCGTGGGCGACTGTAGAAACTGACTTACTTGATTCACAACATAAGAGAGGTCCAGCCTAGTAATAGTGAGGTATTGAAGCGCGCCAACGAGAGACCTATAAAGAGTTGGTTCTTTGAACAAGGAACCGGTGCTAGCAAGAGTTTCGCCCGCAGCTAAGGGGGTGGCGACGGGCTTCGAGTCGAGGAGATTGGCACGGGTGAGGATGTCGTGGGCGTACTTGGCTTGCCCGATGAATTAGCCATTTGACGTGTATGAAACCTCAAGACCCAAGAAGTAATTGAGACGACCAAGATCTTTGATCGCAAATTCCTTATGCGTCCGATCAATGAATTTCCGAAGAACTGAAGTGTCGTTTCCTGTGACAATTATATCATCTACATGTAAGAGAAGATAGATGATAGAAGTACCTTCGTGAAAGTGGAAAAGAGATGAGTCAGAGCGACTCTGACGAAATCCCAAACTCAAGAGATAAGAGCTAAACCACTGAAACCAGGCAAGAGGAGCTTGACGAAGGACATACAATGCTTTCTTAAGGTGACATACATGATCTGGAAATCGAGCATCAATGAATCCGGGAGGCTGAGCCATGAAGACAGGTTTGTCTAAAACTCCATTTTAAAATGCATTCTTAACATAAAGTTGATGAAGAGGCCACTTTCGATGAACAGCAAGTGCAAGAACAATTCGAACAGTAGCGGCTTTGACAACCGGACTAAAAGTGTGATGAAAGTCAGTTCCCGAAATCTGAGTAAAGCCTTGCGGGTGCGGGCTGCACGAGTCCTCTTGGTCATGAGGCTTCGATGTAGCAGTGAGAGCCGAGAGTAAAGACGTGACAGCAAGATTTACTGGATATTTTGGCCTGAAAATTCCAGCTCGACCCCGGGTCACCATAGGATGAGTTGAAGAAGTGGTTGGGGCAGAGGCGGGTGCGGGCTGCACGAGTCCGGGTTGCTGGTGCTGGTCGGGGGCGGGGGCAGCCGGGACTGGATCGGGCTGTGGTGCCGGATCGGGCAGTGGTGCCAGCTGTGCAGGAGGTTCGGGAACCGCCGTGGCGTGCGGTTCAGTGTAGGGCTCGTCCATGGGAAATGGCCGCGTGCGCAGGGGCTGGGGAGACATGACGGGCACACTCGGAATAGGGGGAGAGCAGCCGGTGTTCTCCAAGAAAGTGGATAGTTTTATATTAGCAATAGAAACAGTGGATGAAGAGCCTTGAGAGAAAGGAAATAGTAACTCGTCAAACCGAGCATGGCGAGTTGTGTATACTCTCGAGGTCTCTGGATTCAAACATTGTAAACCTTTATACAAACTGCTATAGCCAAGAAATATGCATGGATGACTTCGTGGTGCCAACTTGTTTGGTGCATAATCTCGAAGATAAGGAAAAACAAGACAACCGAAAGGCTTGAAGTTGGCATAGTTGGGTGCAGTGCCAAATTGGATTTCAAAAGGAGAAGTATCGTTCAGAACCGAAGATGGTAGCCTATTAATAACAAAAACAACAGTGGCAAAAGCATCAAACCAGAGAGAGGCATGAAACATCATGGATAGACCGGTCTCAGATATATGGCTGTGTTTTCTTTCTGCCCGTCCATTCTGCTGTGGTGTGTATGGACATGATAGACAATGAAAAATTCCATGTTGGTTCATAAAAGAAGTAACCCGTGAATTCACAAATTCGGTACCACCATCACTTTGGAACACTTTGACAGTCCGGGAGAACTGGTTGCATACAAAAGTGTGAAAGCGAACAAAAGTATCAAAGAAATCCGATTTAGCACGCAGAGGATATATCCAAGTAAAGCGAGAAAAATTATCCACGAAAGCAACATAATAACGAAAGCCATCAGAGGTAGAAATTGGAGCTGGACCCCATAAATCATGGTGAACCAAATCAAGTACAGCAGAAGCACGTTTATCATTCAAAGCAAAAGACAATCTCTTACTCTTTACCAATTGACAGGAGGAACAAATACGGGGATTCGGTAAAACAGAAGTAACAGATAACTGCCCTAATTTATTTAGTAAAGAAATAACCGAATATGGGACATACCCCAGGCGTAAGTGCCACAAATCAAAACTAGCCTTCAAAGTCTTCGTCTGAATTGCTGCCACCAAAGTTGGAATGCCCCGGTCAAGTAAATATAGACCCCTGTCACATCTACCATGAGCCAGTATTTTCTTTGTAACTCGATTCTGAATAGCAAAGAACTTGTCAGAAAATATAACGTCGACAGGATAATCTGCAGTCAGTTTACTGATAGACAAAAGATTTTGGTAATATGGGGAACGATCAACACATCCAACAGTTTAATATCTGAAGATAAATTGCTAGAACCGATATGAGAAATAGGTAATGACTCCCCATTACCAACAATTCTGTAAACCTTTACCAAAGATATGTTGGGATTATCTTTGAAAAAGTATGCTTTTTACTTTGTATAATCGAAATTGGAGTTTTCGAACTTATTTATGAAATAAATTGTTTGTCAATGATGCTTTAAATATGATTGAATGTTACATATATTTACTTTGCAAACTGTTCAATAAATAATTATATGTGTTACATTGTAGTTAATTTAGTGATACCGGATCACGAAGATTAAATTAATGTCCCTTTTGTAACTAAAAAAGTACGCCATTCACGACCTAGATGGGAATGAACAACCCATCGCGAAAGGTTGAGGTGTAAGGCTCGATTGGTTTGTCTTGACCAAGAGATTACACTAGTGCATGACCGATCTTTTGAATAGGACCTCTGGGAGGATAAATTCTTCAGAACTAAACAAGGAAGAATTAGACCTCAGTGGTTCGTTGTTTCTTAACCTTCGTCCCTTAAATAGGATCACGTGGGATTGGTAACTATTGCTTTGACTTATCATGGGTAGCGAATCAAAGAGATTCAATACTTTTTATCTTGGGCAATATTATTGGTCACATGTGATTGCTAAGATTTAATACGAAGAATCGTGTCTTAAGCACGCTTGCTTGATTTGCCCCCTTGGGAGGTTCATAAGCTTTATCATACCAAATCTTGCAAGTGGAATTAGTTTTCGGTATGGATAATAATGTTGAACCGTTCCTTGACCAAGGACGAAAGATATTAATTAACGGAAAGCTATTTCAGTGGCTTGAATTAATTAATGGGCTAGATAATCTTAAGAACGGGAAATAATGACCGGGAGCCATATTGACTGTAATATGGGTTAAGATGGATAGTGCAATATTAATTATGTAGTGGGATTAATTAATATTTATGGGCTTGAATTATATTGTGGCTCAATATTAGATATTCAAGATCCATTAGAAGGTCCAATCTTAATTCTCCTAAAGGCCCCCTGAGTAGCCCAACAAATAGTCCATTAACTGAAAAGGTGATTAAAATAAAATAAATATTGTTGCTTAATTTTTCCTAATTATTTCAAAATTTATGGATAAAAGAGGGAGAAACATTTTCTTTGAATTTTGTTATGGAATGAAGATATGTATTCTTGAAATACAAGATTATCTCATTAAATTCAAGAAATCTCCCACTTGGCTATTCATTAAGGAATTTCGAAATTTTTGGAAATATAGTGGGCAAGAAAGATTTTCTTGATTTTCTTGAAAAGATATTATGGAAGATATGTATTTCTTGAAATACAAGAATATCTCATAAATTCAAGAAGATCCAAATCTTGGAATCTTGCTTAAATATTTTCGAAAATTATCCATAATTGAGGAGGTGGGATTTTTGTGGAATATTTTAATTATGGAAAAAAGAATATAGGAGATATATTCAAGATTTCTTGGTGACCAAGAAAAGTCTTTTCCCACATTGATTTTCTACAATAATTTCGACCACTCCCTCTCCTATAAATAGAGGATGATTGTTTCATTCCTAAGTACACTTCCATGTGCTGGAAAAATTAGCAAATCCACATAAGTGGTGCAACAAAGTTTATTTTTCCTTTTGTTAATTGTTCGACAAGTGTCCTTCCACCGGATAGTTGAGCAAGGGCTAAGGGAATACTTGGGAAGTCCTTTTGGTTAGTCCGTCCGACCGAAGTCACTGCCATCCCGAGAGGTACGTTCACGTAAACCCGTAGATTCCGCATGCGTAGGTTTTACGTGGCTTATTATATGCATGATATGTTGTTGCAATTATTATTTGAATTAATATAGGATTAATTCATTCTATTAATAATTAAAAAATTAAATTTGTATTTAAATATTCACCCCGAATAGATCTGTGCAACATGTTCCCCAACAACTGGTATCAGAGCCACGGTTTCGGGCTCTGAATTTTTTAAATTGTAATTTAATTCACGGACATTAAATTTGAAATTGGATAGTAGAACTGTTAGATCTGTTTTGCAGGTATCCAATTGTCATGGATTTTAATGTGTTTATTTATGCATGCATATAAATTGTGGATTTTAATTCGATTCGTTCGGATTTGTTTTGCCTCGTGAGAAAATCCACGAGTAGACCTTGATTTGTTTGATTTGATCAATGTAATAGACTAGTCTAGATCTAGGTTTATTTATTTTTTATAAATAAATTGTAACCGGATCGGGAACGAAGAGACGAAGAATTAAAGGACAAAATCCGTAACCAACGTGGCGGGCGGGGCGCTGGTATTGGGCGAGGCCGGCCGGGCAGAGCGAGGAACAAGGCCGAACGAGCGCAGCGAGAATGCTGGGAAGAGCGAAGCGGGCGCTAATCGCACTGCGGCGCCGCGATCGCGGTGGATGAGGGGACGCGACGCTGGCGCCTTGACGGCGAGGTCGCGGGCAAGGCGGAGGCGGTCGGCGGCCGGCCTTGGCGATCTGATGCGCCAGACGCTCCGCCGAGATCTGGCCGATGCTCGCCGACACCGCCGAGGCACCAAGGGCGCAGACTCGCCGTCATCTTGAGGGGCGTTCTAGGCCAAGTGGCCGGTGGATCTTGGCGTGCATCCCGACCACGAAATTTTGGCGTGGCGTTTGAGATCGGCAAGTATTTTTTCGAGACGAACGAGTGGGAGAAATTCGAGACGTGTTTCTTCAAGATCAAGCCAAGAAAAATCAAACCATGACAATTGGATAATTTGTGCCCAATATGTTTATTTTTCTGTTTTGCTTGATTTATTTTGTGCTACCTTATGCTTTATTTAATTTGTTTAAATGTGTTTGCATGAGAATTGCCCAAATGAAAAATCTCACCTTCAAAATTACTAAGTATGTTTAAATAATTAATTGACAATTTTATTCCGGATAATAAAATTGAATTAATTTTGACCTCCATGATTTATTTATTTGTGAATTCTTTTGGAGAAGTTCCCCCCACGGGAAGGTCAAAAGATAGCTTTCACATGAATGAATTTCAAATGGATGATTGTGGGTTATTATTAGTGGTGACGATGACCCTCCCCACGAGGCTCGTTCAAAGCGAAATAATAATCCTGTATTTAATCATGGTTATTACTTAGGTATAAAATTGATATGCATATACTTCCCCGAAGTCCCTGTCAATTTTATATTGGTCAAGTGGCACCAACTATTAATCTGGATATTAAAGGTTTGTAACTGTTCTTGTTTGTAACCTGCTTGAATGTGTTTAAATAATGACCCACCCCACGTGGCTTATTTAAACTGTTTTGAGATGTTGGCTGATGCATGTTCATATTTTTTTTGGGATTTTAAATATGATGCATGTGATCGAATCTTGTGATATACTTGTTCTTATGCATATAGTTATTTATTTCAGTTCAACATGTCGTTACCTTTTAATCCACTGTTATTATACTTAAAGTCAAAACAATATGTATGGAAGCTATATTGATTGGAAACGAAAAATTATAATTGTCCTAACTGCACAAAAGCACAAGTGGATTTTGACACACAAAAATCAGATGAGCCAACTGACGAGTCAAAACATGTTGGACTCGTTAGATCACCTTGCGAGAAATGTCGTCGCTGAAAATGGTGGAGGGCAAACCCGTAAGGGATTACGTCCTCAAAATAGATGGCCCATCTGAACAAACTTGATATTCTCGAAAGCAGTTATGATCTGGAGACTCAGATGAATTTGGTACTTCACTCTCTGCCCAAAAAGTTTTGAGCATTTTGGCCTCGCTAGCTAATTTGTTGCAAACTTTTGGTCTCGGCAGAAATGATGATAAGGCACCAAACTCAAGCTTTGATGGCAAGTGGTCCGTCTTCATCTTCTAGGCCAAGGGTAGGCAAGATAAAGAAGAGGACCAAAGGCCATAAGCAATAAAACTTCAATCTCATGTTGCCAAGGGCAATGGTAAGATGAGGAATGCTTGTTGTGTCAAGGAAAATCCAAAGAGGAAGTGCTTAAAATGCGGTAAGAGAGGACAATGGAGGTTTTGCCTGTTCCAACCCCAAAAGGGACGGAAAGAAAGGTAATTCTCACGCACTAGTTGTTGAAACTTGTTTAGCGGCGTATACTTCTCATTCGTGGGTGGTTGATACGAGATCCACTAATCATGTTGGCTTCACGGGTTCTAAAATGATCCGGCAACTTAGTGGGAGTGAGATCCTCATCACACTGGGCAACGTTACGAAAGTAGAAGACATTGCAATACTACGTAAGTGACAGATATTGCAATGCTACGATAGTAACAATTATTGCAATACTACGCAAGTAGCAGACATTGCAATGCTACATGAGTAGCAGTTAAAGCAGTGGGAGAAGTGCACCTATCTTTTGAAGATAAAGTTTTTTGAGATTATCTTTATGTTCCCAGTTTTAGAAAGAATTCACTTTCAGTTTCTAAAATTCGATTAAAGGACACTAAGTTTCTTCTAATAAGAATGACATCATTTTTGAAATGATGAGTGTATCTCGATACGGACATTGATGGAAAATCTCTATACAAATTAACGTGCATACCACTCACGAAAATGCATCCTATAACACATCAACTATTTACGACAAGAGAAAGTGTGAACGAAACACTTCTTTGGCATCTAAGATTAGGTCATATAAATCCAAAGAGGATCCAAAGGTTGGTGAAAGATGGTTCACTGGAGCGTCTCCAAGTTGAACAAATTCCAACCTGTGAATCATGTTTGGAGGGTAAAATGACCAAGAGGGCATTTGGAGCCAAGGGGAATAAGGCCAAATAAGTGTTAGAGATCGTTCACACAGATGTATGTGGTCCAATGTCAACCAAAGCAAGAGGAGGTTATGAGTATTTTTATTGATGATTACTCAAGGTACGGTTACATTTCCTTATGAAGCATAAATCTGAGACCTTTGAGAAATTCAAAGAATTTAAGGCTCAAACAGAGAATCATAGGGAAAAACGTATCAAGTCTCTACGATCTGATCGTGGAGGCGAATACCTCAGCGATGAGTTTTTGAACTACTTATCTGATGAAGGGATTGTATCCCAGCTCACTGCACCCGGAACCCCTCAACAAAACGGGGTTGCAGAGCGAAGAAACAAGATTCTTTTGGAAATGGTTAGATCAATGATGAGTTATGCGGATCTTCCCGAGTCGTTCTGGGGTCATGCCTTGGAAACAGCAGCTTACATTCTGAACTTGGTGCTATCCATGTTGGGGAATGATTCACACAGATCTATTCGGGGTGAATATTTAAATACAAATTTAATTCATTAATTATTACTAGCATGAATTAATCCTATATTAATTCAAATAATAATTGCAACAACATATCATGCATATAAAAAGCCACGTAAAACCTCGCGTCACGCGAATCTACGGGTTTTACGTGAGCGTACCTCTCGGGATGGCGTTGGCTTTGGTCGGATGGACTAACCAAAAAGGACTTCCCAAGTATTCCTTAGCCCTTGCTCGACAATCCGGTGGGAAGGATACTTTCATGAACAATTAACAAAAGGAAAAAAAATAAACTTTGTTGCACCAACATGTGGATTTGCTAATATTTCCGGACATGGAATTGTACTTGGGAATGAACTAATCATCCCCTATTTATAAGAGGGGTTTGGACGAAAAATTATGTGATATTTCAATGTGGGAAAAAGACTTTTCTTGGTCACCAAAAAATCTTGAATATATCCCATATATTCTTTTTTTCCCATAATTAAAATATTCCACAAAATTCAACTTCCTCTTTTTATGGCATAATTTTTAAAAAATACTAGGCAAGATACCAAGATTTGGATCTTCTTGAATTTATGAGATATTCTTGTATTTCAAGAAATACATATCTTCCATAATATCTTTTCAAGAAAATCAAGAAAATCTTTCTTGCCCACTATATTTCCAAAAATTTCGAAATTCCTTAATGAATAACCAAGTGGGAGATTTCTTGAATTTAATGAGATAATCTTGTATTCCAAGAATACATATCTTCATTCCATAACAAAATTCAAAGAAAATCTTTCTCCCTCTTTTATCCATAGATTTCGAAAATATCATAGGAAAATTAAGCAACAATATTTATTTTATTTTAATCACCTTTTCAGTTATTGGACTATATGTTGGGCTACTCAGGGGGCCTTTAGGAGAATTAAGATTGGACCTTCTAATGGATCTTGAATATCTAATATTGAGCCACAATATAATTCAAGCCCATAAATATTAATTAATCCCACTACATAATTAATATTGCACTATCCATCTTAACCCATATTACAGTCAATATGGCTCCCCGATCATTATTTCCCTCGTGTTTAAGATTATCTAGCCCATTAATTAATTCAAGCCCTTTGAAATAGCTTTCCGTTAATTAATATCTTTTGTCCTTGGTCGAGAACGGTTCAACATTATTATCCATCTGGGAAACTAATTCCACTTGCAAGATTTGGTATGATAAAACTTATGAACCTCCCAAGGGGGCAAATCAAGCAAGCGTACTTGCACACGATTCTTCGTATTAAATCTTAGCAATCACATGTGACCAATAATATTGCCCAAGATAAAAAGTATTGAATCTCTCTACGATTAAGCTACCCATGATAAGTCAAAGCAATAGTTACCAATCCCACGTGATCCTATTTAAGGGATGAAGGTTAAGAAACAACGAACCACTGAGGTCTAATTCTTCCTTGTTCAGTTCTGAAGAATTTATCCTCCTGTAGGTCCTATTCAACATCCGATGCATGCACTAGTGTAATCTCTTGGTCAAGACAAACCAATCTGAGCCTTACACCTCAACCTTTCGCGATGGTTGTTCATTTCCATCTAGGTAAGTGAATGGCGTACTTTTTTTAGTTACAAGGAATTTGTTAATTTAATCTTCGTGATCCGGTATCACTAAATTAACTCTGATGTAACACGTCGAATTATTGAACAGTTATGCAGTAAATATATATAACATTCAATCATATTTAAAGGATCAGTGATAAACAATTTATTTCAGTAAATAAGTCTGGAAATTCATTTTCGATTATACAAAGTAAAAAGCATACTTTTCAGTATAATCCCCAACAATCTCCCACTTATACTCAAAGTCCGCTTTTAAGTATACTACAACACGTCTCAAGTCCGTGACATCTCACCTACGAACCTAATCCACTTATACTCAAAGCATCTAATATCACCCCATTCCACTCACCTAATAATTTCTCCCACTTATACTTTGTGAATGGATCTTGGTCTTGACACCCATTCCACTCTACATGTCTCTCGTGGACTCTTGGTTCTCTTGAATGTTTTTTGTTTGACTCGTGGACTCTTGGTTCTCTTGAATTTTGCATTGCTAGAAAAAAATTGAGAACACCATCCAAGTCCACTAAGAAGATCTAGAGCCCAATCGGTTCTTTCACTTTGCTTCCAAGCGACTACTTACTCGACTTCCATGGTTGAGTCGGTGATGCATTTCTGCTTCACACTCGTCCATTTGATGGCTACACTTCCCAAATGGAAACACACTAACTGAGGCAGATAATTTCTGGAATCTAAATATGATTGGAAACCCGAGTTCGTGTAGCCGATGGGGATTGGAGTATTTGACTGATAAATCAACATTCTATCCCGAGTTCTTTTCAGACACTTCAGAATGTTTTTAATTGTCGTCCAATGCGCTTTCCCTGGGTTACTTTGATATCTTGCTTCCATGCCTACGGCAAAGCAGATATCCGGTCTCGTATACAGCATTGCATACATAAGGTTTCCGACAGCCGAAGCACAAGGAATGTCTTTCATGTCATCTATCTCCTTTTGCGTCTTAGGGGACATTTTCTTGGATAGATGGATTCCAAGTCTGAAAGGTACGAATCCTTTCTTGGAATCTTGCATGCTGAATCATTTCAAGACAGTGTCTATGTATGAAACTTGCGATATCCTGATCATCCTTTTCTTGCGATCTCGAGTGATCTTGATCCCAAGGATGTGTCCGGCTTTCCCTAAGTCTTTCATATCAAACTGTTTTGAAAGCCATGCCCTTACGTCTGATAACACCTTCACATCGTTCCCGATGATCACAATGTCATCTACGTATAGTACTAAGAATACCAATGCAGTTCCGACACGCTTTTTATACACACAACTTTCAAACTCATTTTGATCGAACCCATAAGACTTTATTACATGATCAAAACTTTGGTTCCAAGCTCTGGATGCCAATCTGCTTTGAGTATAAGTGGGAGAAATTATTAGGTTCGTGTAGGTGACATTAGATGTCACGGACTACTCGAGACGTGTTGTAGTATACTTAAAAGCAGACTTTGAGTATAAGTGGGAGATTGTTGGGGATTATACTGAAAAGTATGCTTTTTACTTTGTATAATCGAAAATGAATTTCCAGACTTATTTACTGAAATAAATTGTTTATCACTGATCCTTTAAATATGATTGAATGTTATATATATTTACTGCATAACTGTTCAATAATTCGTACGTGTTACACTGTAGTTAATTTAGTGATACCAGATCACAGAAGATTAAATTAACAGTCCCTTGTAACTAAAAGTATGCCATTCACGACCTAGATGGAAATGAACAACCATCGCGAAAGGTTGAGGTGTAAGGCTCAGATTGGTTTGTCTTGACCAAGAGATTACACTAGTGCATGACTGATGCGCTGAATAGGACCTACAGGAGGATAAATTCTTCAGAACTGAACAAGGAAGAATTAGACCTCAGTGGTTCGTTGTTTCTTAACCTTCGTCCCTTAAATAGGATCACGTGGGATTGGTAACTATTGCTTTGACTTATCATGGGTAGCGAATCAGAGAGAGATTCAATACTTTTTATCTTGGGCAATATTATTGGTCACATGTGATTGCTAAGATTTAATACGAAGAATCGTGTGCAAGTACGCTTGCTTGATTTGCCCCCTTGGGAGGTTCATAAGTTTTATCATACCAAATCTTGCAAGTGGAATTAGTTTCCGGTATGGATAATAATGTTGAACCGTTCCTCGACCAAGGACAAAAGATATTAATTAACGGAAAGTTATTTCAGTGGCTTGAATTAATTAGTGGGCTAGAGCCATATTGACTGTAATATCGCTTAAGATGGATAGTGCAATATTAATTATGTAGTGGGATTAATTAATATTTATGGGCTTGAATTATATTGTGGCTCAATATTAGATATTCAAGATCCATTAGAAGGTCCAATCTTAATTCTCCTAAAGGCCCCCTGAGTAGCCCAACATATAGTCCAATAACTGAAAAGGTGATTAAAATAAAATAAATATTGTTGCTTAATTTTCCTATGATATTTTCGAAATCTATGGATAAAAGAGGGAGAAAGATTTTCTTTGAATTTTGTTATGGAATGAAGATATGTATTCTTGGAATACAAGATTATCTCATTAAATTCAAGAAATCTCCCACTTGGTTATTCATTAAGGAATTTCGAAATTTTTGGAAATATAGTGGGCAAGAAAGATTTTCTTGATTTTCTTGAAAATATATTATGGAAGATATGTATTTCTTGAAATACAAGAATATCTCATAAATTCAAGAAGATCCAAATCTTGGTATCTTGCCTAGTATTTTCGAAAATTATGCCATAAAATAGAGGAAGTTGAATTTTGTGGAATATTTTAATTATGGGAAAAAGAATATATGGGATATATTCAAGATTTCTTGGTGACCAAGAAAAGTCTTTTCCCACATTGAAATATCACATAATTTTCGTCCAAACCCCCTCTTATAAATAGGGGATGATTAGTTCATTCCCAAGTACAATTCCATGTGCTGGAAATATTAGCAAATCCACATAAGTGGTGCAACAAAGTTTATTTTTTTCCTTTTGTTAATTGTTCGCGAGTATCCTTCCACCGGATTGTCGAGCAAGGGCTAAGGGAATACTTGGGATGTCCTTTTGGTTAGCCCGTCCGACCAAAGCCACTGCCATCCCGAGAGGTACGTTCACGTAAACCCGTAGATTCCGCATGCGTAGGTTTTACGTGGCTTTTTATATGCATGATATGTTGTTGCAATTATTATTTGAATTAATATAGGATTAATTCATGCTAGTAATAATTAATGAATTAAATTTGTATTTAAATATTCACCCCGAATAGATCTGTGTGAATCATTCCCAACAATCGCATCGAGCCACTTTGTTTGACTCTGAATTTTTTAAATTGTAATTTAATTAAATGGACATTAAATTTGAAACCGGATAGTAGAACTATTAGATCTGTTTTTGGTATCCAATTGTCATGGATTTTAATGTTTTATTTTGCATGCATATAAATCGTGTGGTTTTTAATTAGATTCGCTTCGATTTGTTTTGCCTCGTGAGAAAATCCACGAGTAGACTAGGATTTGTTTGATTTGATCAATGTAATAGACTAGTCTAGATCTAGGTTTATTTATTTTTTGTAAATAAATTGTAACCGGATCGCGAATCGAAGAGACGGTAAGAATTAAAGGACGAAATTAAATCCGTAACTGTGGCGGGCGCCGCTACCGCACGCTTGGGCGAGGGGCAGGGCCGCGGCCGAGCTGCCAGGGATGAGGGCCGCCAAGACGGGCGGTGCGCGCCCTGCCGAAAGCGGACGGGCGGAAGCTCGCGATGCTACAAGACGGGCGCAAGCGCGAGACGCCAAGGCCGGTCGTCGCGGGCGAAGGGATACGGGCGAAGCGCCGCTGCTGCGCGATGCGCTGCCGCCCGAGATCTCGCCGGTTGCCGCTCGCCGACACCGCCGAGGCGCAGTCGGCACCGGCGGGCGCGAGCCGCGGGCGTGCTTAGGCCGCCGAGGTTGTCCTAAACAGCGGCCGGCGGATCTTGAGCGTGCATCCCGGTGAGAACTGCTTGGCGTGGCGGTTCGAGACGAAGTATTGTTTTGAGATGAACGAGTGGGAGAAATTCGAGACGTGTTTCTTCAAAGATCAAGCCAAGAAAAATCAAACCATGACAATTGGATAATTTGTGCCCAATATGTTTATTTTTCTGTTTTTGCTTGATTTTTTTGTGTTATCTTATGCTTTATGTAATTTGTTTAAATGTGTTTGCATGAGGGTTGCCAAATTGAAAAATCTCAACTTCAAAATTACTAAGTATGTTTTAAATGATTAATTGACAATTTTATTACGGATAATAAAATTGAATTAATTTTGACCTCCATGATTTATTTATTTGTGAATTCTTTTAGAGAAATTCCCCCCACGGGACGGTCAAAAGATAGGTTTCACATGAATGAATTCCAAACGTATGATTGTGGGTTATTACTAGTGGCGACGATGACCCTCCCCACGAGGCTCGATCAAAGCAAAATAGTAATCCTGTATTTAATCATGGTTATTACTTAGGTATAAAATTGATATGCATATACTTCCCCAAAGTCCCGTCCAATTTTATATTGGTCAAGGGAGCCAACTATTAATCTGGATATTAAAGGTTTATAACTTGTTCTTGTTTGTAACTCGCTTGAATGTGTTTAAATAATGACCCACCCCACGTGACTTATTTAAACTGTTTTGAGGATGTTGGCTGATGCATGTTCATATTTTTTTTGAGATTTTAAAATATGATGAAATGTGATCGAACCTTGTGATATACTTGTGCTATTGCATATAGTTGTTTATTTCAGTTCAGCATGTCGTTACCTTTTAATCCACTGTTATTATACTTAAAGTCAATACAACATGTATGGAAACTATATTGATTGGAAAATTATAATTGTCCTAACTCGCACAAAAAAGCACAAGTGGATTTTGACACACAAAAAAATCGATATGAGCCAACCGACGAGTCAAAACATGCGGGACTCGTCGGATCACCTTCTTGAGAGATGTGTCGTCATTTGAAAATGGTGGAGGAAAAACCCGTGAGGGATTACGTCCTCAAAATAGATGGCCCATCTGAACAAACTTGAGATTCTCGAGTCGCAGATTATGATCTAGAGACTTCGGATGAATTTGGTACTTCATTCTCTGCCTTGAGAAAGGTTTTTGAGCATTTTGGCCTCGCTAGCTAATTTGTTGCAAACTTTTGGACTCGGCAGAAATGATGATAAGGCACCAAACTCAAGCTTTGACGGCAAGTGGTCCGTCTTCATCTTCTAGGCCAAGGGTAGGCAAGATAAAGAAGAGGACCAAAGGCCATAAGCAATAAAACTCAACAATTGCCAAGGGCAATGGTAAGATGAGGAATGCTTGTTGAGTCAAGGAAAATCTAAAGAGGAAGTGCTTAAGCTGCGGTGAGAGAGGACAATGGAGGTTTTGCCTGTTCCAACCCCAAAAGGGGCGGAAAGAAAGGTAATTCTCACACACTAGTTGTTGAAACTTGTTTAGCGGCGTATACTTCTCATTCATGGGTGGTTGATCTGAGATCCACTAATCATGTTGGGCTTCACGGGTTCTAAATGATCCGTGGAACGTAGTGGGGAGTGAGATCCTCATCACCTTCGGGCAACGTTACGAAAGTAGAAGACATTGCAATGCTACGTAAGTGGCAGATATTGCAATGCTACGATAGTAACGATTATTGCAATACTACGCAAGTAGCAGACATTGCAATGCTACATGAGTAGCAGTTAAAGCAGTGGGAGAAGTGCACCTATCTTTTGAAGATAAAGTTTTTTTAGATTATCTTTGTGTTCCCAGTTTTAGAAAGAATTCACTTTCAGTTTCTAAAATTCGATTAAAGGACACTAAGTTTCTTCTAATAAGAATGACATCATTTTTGAAATGATGAGTGTATCTGTTACGGGACATTGATGGAAAATCTCTATACAATTAACTGTGCACACCACTCACGAGGAAATGGAGGTTATGAGTAATTTTATTGATGATTACTCAAGGTACATTTTCCTTATGAAGCATGAATCTGAGACCTTTGAGAAATTCTAAAGAATTTATGGCTCAAGCAGAGAATCATATGGAAAAACGTATCAAGTCTCTACGATCTGATCGTGGAAGCGAATACCTCAGCGATGAGTTTTTGTACTACTTATCGATGAAGGGATTGTATCCCAAACTCATCGCACCGGAACCCCTCAACAAAACGGGGTTTTGCGAAAGCTTAAGCAACGAAATTCTTTTGGAAATGGTTAGATCAATGATGAGTTATACGGATCTTCCCGAGTCGATTACGGGTCATGCCTTGAAAAAGCAATGACTTACATTCTCAACTTGGTGCTATCCAAATCGGTTCCCAAAACCCCAAAGAATTGTGGACCGGGCGCAAGCCTAGTATGAGACACATGAGAACTTTGGGGTGTCCGGCCTACGTGTTGGACAAGGAAACCCATAAATTGGATCCTCGATCGAGAATTAAAATTTTGTTTTGTAGGATACCAGGAACAAAAGGGTGTATGTTCTATAGTTCAAAAGATCAAAAGGTGGACATCCGCACCCCACTTTAGATTTTGGAAGAAAACTATAGAACCAAAGAAAACCCGTGTGAGATTACCTTAAATGAGCTTAGAGGGCAAACCTCAATGCCAATCTGTCTTAGATGATATACCAAACGATACGTTTTCTGATCGAACCTAGTCATAGTGGGAGGGTTGTTAGACGACCCGAGAGATTCATGGGAATAGGAGAGTCCTCGGACTTGATTCCCTAATCGAACCCATGGACATATGACGAGGCACTCTAAGATAAGGATCTGATTCTTGGCAAACAAAGAATAAAAACCAAAATGGGTTCTATGTTTCATAATAGAGTGTGGGAGCTAGTCGAACCACTTAATGGGGTCGACCCATTAGATGCAAGTGGGTATATAAGAGGAAAAGAGGATTTGGACGTGAAGGTTGAAACCTTTAAAAGCAAGACTAATAGTGAAAGGTTATACTCGAAAAAAAAAGGGATCGATTATGAAAAACTTCTTCGCCCGTAGCCATGCTTAAGTCCATCTGTATTCTCTTATCGATTGCTGCGCATTTCGATTTTGAAGTCTGGTAAATAGATGTCAAGACAGCTTTCCTTAACGGAAGTCTTGATAAAGAGATCTATATGCAACAACCCCATGTTTTCATTGAAACAGGCCAAAAACACCTAGTTTGTAAAGCTCAAGAGGTCCATTTACGGACTCAAACAGGCATCCAGAGCTTGGAACCAAAGTTTTGATCATGTAATAAAGTCTTATGGGTTTGATCAAAACAAGTTTGAAAGTTGTGTGTATAAAAAAAAGCGTTTGAATCGCATTGGTATTCTTAGTACTATACGTAGATGACATTGTGATCATCGGGAACAATGTGAAGGTGTGATCAGACGTAAGGGCATGGTTTCAAAACAGTTTGATATGAAAGACTTAGGGAAAGCCGGACATATCCTTGGGATCAAGATAACTCGAGATCGCCAGAAAAGGATGATCGGGTTATCGCAAGTTTCATACATAGACATTAGTTTTTGAAACGATTCAGCATGCAAGATTCCAAGAAAGGATTCGTACCTTTCAGACTTGGAATCCATCTATCCAAGAAAATGTTCCCTAAGACGAAAAGGAGATAGATGACATGAAAGGTATTCCTTGTGCTTCGGCTGTCGGAAAATTCAGTTTCGATTATATAAAGTAAAAATCATACTTTTCAGTATAATCCCCAACAATCTCCCACTTATACTCAAAGTCTGTTTTTAAGTATACTACAACACGTCTCGAGTAGTCCGTGACATCTAATGTCACCTACACGAACCTAATAATTTCTCCCACTTATACTCAAAGCAGATTGGCATCCAGAGCTTGGAACCAAAGTTTTGATCATGTAATAAAGTCTTATGGGTTCGATCAAAATGAGTTTGAAAGTTGTGTGTATAAAAAGCGTGTCGGAACTGCATTGGTATTCTTAGTACTATACGTAGATGACATTGTGATCATCGGGAACGATGTGAAGGTGTTATCAGACGTAAGGGCATGGCTTTCAAAACAGTTTGATATGAAAGACTTAGGGAAAACCGGACACATCCTTGGGATCAAGATCACTCGAGATCGCAAGAAAATGATGATCAGGATATCGCAAGTTTCATACATAGACACTGTCTTGAAATGATTCAGCATGCAAGATTCCAAGAAAGGATTCGTACCTTTCAGACTTGGAATCCATCTATCCAAGAAAATGTCCCCTAAGACGCAAAAGGAGATAGATGACATGAAAGGCATTCCTTGTGCTTCGCCTGTCGGAAACCTTATGTATGCAATGCTGTATACGAGACCGGATATCTGCCTTGCCGTAGGCATGGAAGCAAGATATCAAAGTAACCCAGGGAAAGTGCATTGGACGACAATTAAAAACATTCTGAAGTGTCTGAAAAGAACTCGGGATAGAATGTTGATTTATCAGTCAGATACTACAATCCCCATCGGCCATTTCCGCGGACTCGGATTTCCAATCGATTTAGATTCCGAAATTATCTTACCTCGATTAGTGTGTTTCCATTTGGGAAGTGTAGCCATCAAATGGACGAGTGTGAAGCAATGCATCACCGACTCAACCATGGAAGTCGAGTAAGTAGTCGCTTGAAGCGGTGAAAAGAACCGATTGGGCTCTAGATCTTCTTAGTGGACTTGGATGGTGTTACAATTTGTCTAGCAATATCTGCTAGGGGCAGTTGCAAATTCAAGAGAACCAAGAGTCCACGAGTCAAACAAACACATTAAAGGAAAGACATCTTATACGAGAAATCGTTAAGAGAGGAGATATAGATGTGGCAAATGTTGGGATATTTTAGTTTTGATTAATTATGCCAAAACATTATCAACTTGTGTTATTCAAGATAATCTACAGATAACAAGTTGAGGGGGAACGAGAGAACAAATTGAGGGGGAACTCACGAAATCAAAAGAAGATGATCGAGATCGAGGGAGAGGTCACAGACAAGACTGATCGATATCAGATGAGTAAGATGAGTTCCGGAGTTAACTGATGAGCTGTGCAAAATCAGAAGAGAAGAAAAGCTAAGCCAGCTGATCAGAAGAATTAGAAGGTCAAATGATCGATGACGGAAATGCAGACTGATCGGATGATCGGAAGAAAAATGTCAGTGATATGGTGATCGGAAGAGTAGACAAAGTCGATTAGAAAGAAAACCGACCGTAAGATCGGAAGAGAAGGTTGCGGTCGGAAGAGGAGCAAATGAGATTGATCGTGATCAGACGTGATCGAGATCAGATATGAAGATGAGCAGATGATCAAGATCAGACGTGATTGAGATCAGATGTGCTAAACTAATATGCTAAACCGAATGTACTGACCTGATGCTATCCTGAGATATTGATCTGAAGAAGTGTTGATCAGATCAGTCGAGCTGATCAGATCAGGCAAAGAAGAAATCGATAGCTTTGAGTCAAAGTAACTTTGAAGGTCGATGTGCGAATTCGAGAACCGAACTCGGTCGGCTGAAAGTGTCGATATACTGATCGACAAGGTCCATTTGAAGAAGTCTCTTTGAATCAAGTATCCCGAGGCTCGGATAAACTGAGGCTCAAATGAAAAAATCGAGACTCGGATAAACCTGAAGACTCGATAGAATCAAGACTCGGTATGTCTCTCAAGACACCGAGACTCGAGAGAATCTAAATGATTCCAAGGCGAGGAATCGGAATATAGCCAATAGAATCACCGGCGTGGACCAATGAGAGGAAGACAACCAGCCTGAAGAAGTTGTTGTACTTACAAGAATAGTATGGATTTGAATGTGATTCTCTCCAACGGTAACATTCAAATCCACACTATAAATACAAGGTCTTTCATCATTCTAATGTGTGGATGCGTGGAGATTATAGCACGAGATGCTACAGAACCTAAGAGAGTTATACCCAAAGCATTCCCACCCTAGAACACAAGTCTGTAGATATACAATTATATTCAAGAGTGTTCTAGAACCAAATCTAAGCAACCCACGATGTATCCTAAGCTTAGAGAGATTTTCCCAACCTTAGCATTGAGGCTAAACAAATGTAAGGGAAAATCTCAACCTAGTTGGAAACCAAACAAACCTTACCCAAATCAGCCGGTTAAGTTTGTAGGTGAGTGTGAACTCGGTAAACATCTAGCAATCCCGAAAGGGAGGGTAGGCGATCCCTTAGAGGGTGATAAGTCCCGTTTGAGTGAGAACTCGGTAAACATCTAAGCAATCCCGAAAGGGAGGGTAGGCGATCCCTTAGAGGGTGATAAGTCCCGTTTGAGTGAGAACTCGGTAAACATCTGTTGGTTAAGTTGGTGCCCCGAAAGGGAAGAGTGGATGTAGGACGAGTTGTCCGAACCACTATAAAAATATGTGTGTTCTTATTTGCTTTCATATTAACTGTCATACATACTTTAGCAAATCTGCATAACACTTTCGAAAAAAAAAAAAATTAAGTCACCTCCCATTGAGATTTTACGAGTTTTAAAATCGGGTTTTTCGGGACCAACAAGTGGTATCAGAGCAGGGGTTCAAAAGTTCACTAGATTTCAATGTGAACACCTGAACTGATCTTTTTCTGTTAAAACCCATTTAGTTTAAAATGCATAAATTTTATAAAATTCATGGAGGTTGACAATCATCTTCTCATTTTTAAAATGAAAACAATGTTCTTCATTATTTCTCTTGTTTAACTAACACTGTTTTTCTCGTATATTTTTATTGTTAGTTAGTTTTGGCATCATTATCAAAAAGGGGGAAATTGTTGGGATATTTTAGTTTTCACTACAGGAAATCGCATATTTCGTGACGAAATTTTTGTGACGACATAAAATTTGTCACAATATGTTACCTAAAGGTGACAAATTTAATTTTCGTCACTAAAAAGTGAGAATTCGTGACAAATTTTATATTTGTCACTACTGATGTTTTTTTCGTCATGAATTCAAATTTTTCATGACAAAAACAAGAAATTCGTCGCAATAAACGTTGGTGACGATATTCATAATATTTAGTGGCGATATTCAACGTCATGAAAAGTAGTATTTTATGACAACTATATGTTTTGTCATTAATTATTCAAAAGAATTGGTGATGCACTTAATTCGTCACAAATTTATTTGGTGACGAATCGTCATTGTAATTGGTGACGATCATAGTCGTCATATAATATAAAAATTTCATGACGATTTTATGTTTCGTCGCTAATTGTTCATAGTAATTAGTGACATATTCTTTCGTCACCAATATTGATATATAGTGACGATTAAAAATCATTTTTAATGACGCTCTTATTTAAATCACAATATTATTCAAATGACGATCTTAATTTTAATTAGTGACGATCACTATTGGTCATATAATATAAAATGTTCATGACAATTTTATGTTACGTCATTAATTGTTCATAGTAATTAGTGACATATTCTTTCGTCACCAATATTTATCTATAGTGACGATTAATAACCATTTTTAATGACGCACTTATTTCGTCATAATATTATTCGGTGACGATCTTCATTTTAATTAGTGACGATCAATATTGGTCATATAATATAAAATTTTCATGACGGTTTTATATTTAAATCATTAATTGTTCATAGTAATTAATGACATAGTATTTAAATCACCAATATTTATATATGGTGACGATTAATAAATTTTTTCATATAAAATATAGATTTTATTAAATAAAACTGTGAATATATAATTTATTAAAAAAATTGTTTATTAATTTTTCCGTAAAAAATCTAAAATTTAAATTTGCATCCATCAGGGTTCAAACACGGGACCCTTTTACCTAAATAGGATAACTACACCACTGGACCAAATAATACATTTGCCTTAGGTATTTTAATAAAAATATTTGAATCAATTTTTCAATATAAAAAATAAATACATCAATGGGAATAGAACCTATGATCTTTCCAACAAAATACTTGTCTTTCCATTGGCGAGAAGAGAATTAAAAAGGCCGGGGAAAGTAAAAATTCTCAAAATCGGAAAATGAAATTAATGGCAAGTTAACTAAAAATTTGGTGTGAGAGAGGCTCGAACACTTGACCTCGATATTACTCACAACCTATGAGACCAAGCTGTGCATACCCCATATCACGAGAAGGGAAATTAAAAAGGCCGATCAAGAAGTTCAAATTCTCAAATTCGAAAAATGAAATTAATGGCAAGTTAACCAAAAATTTGGAGTGAGAGAGACTCGAACCCTCGACCTTGAGGTTACTCTCACAAGCTACAAAACCAACTATGCCACCACCTAATTTATGTACACTTTTAATACAAAATTATTCTTATTACATTAATATGTTACAAAATCCCCAAATTATTACGAAAATTTGCGTGAATCAAAAACAAATTTCCCAATTTTGGCGTGAATCAAACGGAAGTTTGTGTTTGTTACCAGAAATCGCCACAAAATTTGGCACTCCTACCAGAATTGGCGACGAAATTTGGCAAAATCGCTCTCCCAATTTCGAAATTTGGCGTGAAGTTTGGATTAAGTGAAATTTTTTTCGAGGAATAAATCAATTCTAGAATGCACGCTTATTTCTTGTTACGGGCTTTTGATTTTCATGTTGGGAATAAATCAATTATGTTCCTCGACCTTGAGGTTACTCACAAGCTACGAGACCAACTATGCCACCACCTAATTTGCGTACACTTTTAATACAAAATTATTCTTACAAAATCCCCAAATTATTACAGAAATTTGTGTGAATCAAACAAAATTTCCCAATTTTGGTGTGAATCAAACAGAAGTTTGTGTTTGTTACCAGAAATCGCCACAAAATTTGGCACTCCTACCAGAATTGGCGACGAAATTTGGTAAAATCGCTCTCCCAATTTCAAAATTTGGCGTGAAGTTTGGATTCGTGAAATTTTTCCAGGAATAAATCAATTCTAGGTACGCTTATTTCTTGTTTTGGGCTTTTGATTTTCATGTTGGGAATAAATCAATTCTGTATCACAAGTTAATCAATTTTGTTCCCGCAAAATATCATGCGTGAATTATGTATATACAAGAAGTTTTCCTTCTTTTAGGATCATTTGTAGTTTAAGCCTTTTTATTACACTATAGATGTGATTATGGTTAAGTTCATAGCGTTGATTGTTGAAATACATGATATGTTGATTGTTGCAAAATTGAGGACTAGTATATAAGAGGAATTAAGATGTTTGATCGATGTTATCTCAGCCCATCTGTAAGAGTGGTGGAATCATACATTCATGTATTAGTTTTCATTGAAGAAAAACAAAATATACTTGAGTAATCCGACGTTTAATTAATGCCCGTTGAAGACAACAACTCTTTCCCTTTCCGCAACGAGGAAGACTTGTGAGTAATTGTGTTAAATTTTCTAGGCAAAGATCCCCATACATTGCAATCTTTTTCTCTTCTTGCCTTTCAATTGTGGTTGTGTAAAGTTCACTAGTAAGTCATCGAAATGTATTATTCATACCTTGTTTAAAACTCGATAATATGTAATTGATAAATGAGATACTCCATAGCTCGACTTTTGTTTATAACTTGTTCTATAGAAAAGGATTTACATATTCACCTTTCTCTGCTTACGTTCTATTCTTTGTTTTGCTTTGGCTCCAAATGAAATGTGTGCGAATCTATATTTTCTTACACATCCCTTTGATTTGTCTAAGAAATCTCTCTTCTCCGTTTTTTCTTGGTAAAGACTTTGATTGTTTATATCGTGGTATTATAAATTTGTATCAAGTCGGGAATCTAAACTCTTAGCTTGGAATCGGAGCATTGCCCAAAGAAAGTTATTATAATTTAGCACAATTTTAATCACCAAGTATTTAAACGAAATCTTGATACACACATCTTTTGTTCATTTAAGTAGCCTTATGAGTTTCAAATTGGAGCTATACCAGTTCATGCTTGTTATAATTCTGATAAGAAAGCTACATTGAATTTGTTATAATTACGGTCTATTACTTGTTATATCTATTTCAAAGATGTCCATAACTTGGAAAAGAGTCATATATATACTTATATATTCGAAATTTTAGGAGTTGTGAATAATAGATCAAAAGTTGAAACTTTGACAAGATATGGGTGTTAGTTTGGATATGTTGGCGGGGATTTAGTTACGATACTTGTTGATGTTTCTCTTGTCATTGCTTTATTTTTTATACTTGGAAGCTTTTGGGGTTATGATTCCAAATATTGGTTACTATACATATCATGCCCTTCTCAATTCTTGGTCTAATCAATTTATAGGTTTATTTTTTCTCAAAAAGAAACTATAAAGACCAATCCTGAGTAAATATATTATAGAGATGATAGAGGTGGAAAGCTTCCTTGTTGAGCTAGCTCCTTGGCTACAGGCTTTGAACGTATCTTTCCATTTCTGCCATTTTGCCTTTCAAGCTATTCGATCCAACATTATTTGCCTTTCTTTGAATTAGCGAGATCCTCGTAGTAGAGTTTTTGAATTGCTTCGTCAGAATCCTTAGCCTTGTTCCGTGAGCGCACAGGATACCCTGCCTATCTGCTAATTATCTACTTCTTTATTTGTTGTGAAAGTTTAATTAGAATAGCATGAATTTCTATTTGGTCATGAAATGTGTGTGTAATTGCAGCTTAGAGTTGTTACTGGTGCTATTTTACTGTAATAATTAAAGTTAATCAATCAGTTAAAAGGAAAATACAATCAGTTACTGATTAAGCAGTTCTCATGTGGATCAGCTTGCAAATAATGATTATCAATGGTTTATGACAGGTTTTTCATATAGAGTTGGAACAAAGGCAATGACTATTTTTCAGGTTAATCATATCTCCTTTTGATTCTTATGCTTTGGGAATTTAGTACCGTTCATTGTTAAAGGCCAATACCTTTTATGCTTTGAACTCAAATTGCAGCTAAATTGTGTGATTTTTGTGTCCTTCGTTTTATGCTTTGTATTTTCACCCGAGCTTTTGAGGCCTTATTTTGTATATTGAATGTTTGGGTTCTACTTGAGTGGCATTGTAGATAGCGTGATACCAAAATAGTTTATGATTTTGCATTGTTTATAGCTTGCTTTTCTACCTGTTATTGCTTAGTGGTTATTTTTTTAAGTGAAGAAATACAGTGGTTAATTAGTGGTACGGAGTTGCAATTCTACCCTTGCTTGAAACCTAGAGGTTTTGATTTGTATTTGACAAAAACACATATCTCAAGACCATGTTTTTTGCTGGAGGAAATAGAGGAAGCAGAGTGGGTTTGCTGCTGGTGATAAAGGACAGATTGAGTGATGAATTAAATAATCTCAAGCCCATATTTTTTGCTGCTTTAGAGTTTTTATGATTAGTTTCTAAATTGAACTATGTGGGGTTGTTTTATATTTGCTTTCTGTAATGGTGATATTACTTAGTTTTTATATTTGTTTTATTTGGTTGTTTGAGTTCATGAATGCATGTGAATTCATGAAAAATGTAATGGTGATTGGTTGTTTTATATTATTTACTATATCTAATGATATGTTTATTGGTTGTGAAATGCTTGTGAATGTTCAGAAGTTGCATACACCATGGTTTTTGTGAGGGAAGATTGACTTTTGTTGTATCGGCCATTTTCATACTTTTGTTGATGTTGTTGTTCTTTGTGGTAACCGAAAAAGCCATTATAAGATGAGTTACGCAATATCCCTCCATATTTGAGTCGAGTTCATCGAGTTACGTCTCATTAGCGATTTTGGTAATCCTTATTGCTAATTTGGTTGTTTAAAGCAGGATGCATTGCCATCAGTTTGTTGTGATTCGTTGGCAGACCCTGATGTCCACCAACATGATCCAATTCTTGCATCTTTTGCGCTTGGACATTAGACGCGGTGGTGCATCTGGGAAAGCTCTTCAAGCCCTCTGCAAATTAAGATAAATTTTGATTGGAACTGGAATGCCATTTATGGTCTCAAATTAAAATTGCTTTTAATAATACAAGTTATGTTTTGCCATTCAAACACTGTGGATAGAGAAGGTAATTACCAAAAGGACCCCCCTTTTTGTCTCTGCAGAAATCCATCAAGTCTTTCATGCTATTAAAAACATCAGCTATCTGAGTTTTTTACATCGGTTTTTCGTTTCTAGGGATTGATTTGTATGGTACCTGCAAATGTGGTTTCGAGCTTGTTGATATAATATGCATTGAATATGAGAGTGAATTGGTTAGCTAACTGGGGACCAGCACTCATGGAACCCAAATCATTTGTTTCTCTGCAAATAGAATGTGTGAGACATATATTCTTATAGAGCTATAAATTATGTCTGCAGAGTGAAACACGTAATGCCTGCAATAATAATGAATTAAGTCTTTCCAGATTGGTCGTATGATTTTTCCTTGTAGCGGTGTGTTTTTTTGCAGCTTCCTGGTTAATGGTTGTAGGATTTCTTTCATACCTTTTTTTTTCTTTTTTCTTTTAGATGAATGCCCAATTTTGAAACAAGTTTCATATTTTATCAACAGAGTTTTACTTTATGTTGCATTAATTTTTATTTGATGTGGATAAGGTACTTAGTTATGCAAATTTACCTGAGAGTGGTTGGAAAGATGGTTATCCATCCCTGTTTTTGTTGTGTGGCTACCAATGGTTTAGTTTTTTATTCACTTTGGTCCTATTATTCACCTAAAGGACTATTCAATTCTCTCTCTTTTGTTCTAGTGTGTTTTTTATTCACTTTGGTCCTATTATTCACCTAAAGGACTATTCAATTCTTTCTCTTTTGTTCTAGTGTGTGTATACTTTGTGCGGATATCATGGTCCTGTTTTCAGCTTAGAATTTTATGTTCATTTAAAATTGTGAGCTTCATTGAATAAAAAATTATCTGGAATAAAATTCATTCACTTGGAAATATGTTTGATGTTTGGATTCCATTATGAGTTTTTCAGAAATGAAATATGTTTGATGTTTGGATTCCATTATGAGTTTTCCAGAAATGAAATATGTTTGATATTTCAAATGAAACGAAATACTTTTCTAGAAATAAAAGCCACCACTATTAAAGTAAAATCTTTTTTAAAAAAGTTACTACAATTTACTTTACTATATTTAATTGAAAAGATAAAACTGAAATATACATTTCATTACATTTTTTTTTTTTAATTCAAGCAAAAATTATATTGAAATACCCTGGGAGCACAAGGTATCCAAGAATTCAAACCATCTAGATTACAGAATAGGCCTATTATATACATATAATTATTTTTTACTAAATTTAGATCGACCTATTATCGAAATTAGCTCATATTTAGAGAATTTCCATCTATTTCTTGAATGAGCTGGTTTCCTAACCTTCAATTATTAATTGGATTTTCTTTGATCTTTTCAGACCTCTTTTGAGAAATTTTAATGTTCTATAATACACGTTGTTTCCTTTTTCATGGTATTTCCCTTTCTTATTTTCCTCACAAATGTAGGGATTGGCCATATTGTAGGCTACTGACTCTTGAAACACCATGATAAGACAACTGATTTTCATTTTGTTGGTATTTTATAACAATATTAGTTGTTCCATCAAAAGGTATTAATTGTTTAACTATAAAATATTAGTTTCAACAAAGAAAATTAAAATAGAATTTAAAGATTCATACCATTTGCAAGACTAGTGAGATGATTAATGGGGTGGGAAATTGAAGGGTGTGTACATTTTTAACAGTATTAGTTATTTCATCAGAAGGTATTACTTGTTTCACAATAAAATTTTAATGAACTATTGGTAAAATACACGTTTTACATTTCATTCAATTTTTCTACTCCCAAATCCCTCGGCCAATTAAAGACAAAGACCCTTAAAATACAAAATCTATGCACACTTGCATGAGATGGAGCATAATTCGGCCATCGACGCTTTAACATTTTGGAAGGATGCATGGATGTTGATTTGTGTTTGTTTGTTCCCCAGCTCATCTTTTTGGGCCTAAGTCGAACGACTTGTTCGACTCATGGAAAGCACGACCCTGATAGAGAGAAATACCACCTCTGATTTTTAGTCTTGGGCTGAAATCTTGCTTGAAAATGGGCCTAAAACGTGCTTAAATAATTTTATATGAACTAATACTATAATTCTTATGAACTAATACATTTCATTATGTATTGTACTTTATGTAAACTAATAACTTCATAATTTAGAATTTTTTTTCCTTATTTTAAAAGTTTGAAACTATTTTGGAAGTGATTATTGTTAAAGCCGGAAGAAGTAAACTACATCGCCACCTCTCGTAAATAAAAATATATAAATTATATGATCACCATATAATGTTCACCACCTTATAATACATTTTTTAAAGCTCTAGAAACAAGAGCTCGATAAGTAAGTTAAGATAATTAAGTGTAAATATATGAAATTACTCGAGCTTATATCGTTCTCAGCTTGATTAAATTAGCTCACTCGAGCTCAACTCAATTAAGGGGGTATTTAGAAAATTATAAGTGATTATAATTACATAAAATTGTGTGCAGAAGCAATTTAAAGTATTTTATTTCTCTTTTATTAGATTAAACGATCTCTTGAGCATGTGCTTTTGGTAGCTTATAAGCCATTTTTTTAATATTAATTTTTTTTTGGTATCAACTTCTTTTTTATCAACTTCTACTAAAAAATAATTTTCCCATAATCATCAAACGCCCCTTAATTATTAAACAAGCTCAAGCATGATGTACACAACTCAATAATTGTCAAACAAGTTTGAAGAACACCTACTCGAGTACTCGAATAAAATTAGTTTCGTTGAAATATTCAAGAGTACATTATGAAGTTCAAGTACATCTTTAAACATGCTACTAGTTGTATTGAAACATTCAACATATGTACACTAAAACATGCAACTTGTGTCATTAAAAAACAAATAGCACTTTTTTTGCATAAATATATTACATATTTTAATAAAATAAATTACATATATCATACACTCAAAATTCATTATATAAGGTATTAACCCCATTAATTATTATGAACTAATGAAATTTAAGAGGGAAAAAAACTTTTAGGCGGATTTTTAAAAAATTTAAGCTATATACTATTTAAAAATAAAAATCCATTTACATACATAAATCACCATATATATATATATCAACTTATTATATATATCAAATTAATATTTTTGACTAATGAAATTTGAGAGCCAAAAATACATAGCGGGTAACTAAAAAATTAAATTTCATTTGAATAGATGAGTGGAATCAGGAAAATTAGGGAATTGATACACATTACTTAAATAATAGCGAATAAAACGGGTTCTCTAACAACCTTCACTATAATAAACACGTTCTGCAAATAATAACATCATTCTCTTCATATTAAATCTCTCAAATTCTCTCCATATCTACCTTAATTCGCTCCAATTCGATCTCCATAAGAAACCTTCGCTCCAATTCTCGAAAAACCGGCGCTCCAATTCTCGACAAACCGGCGACTCGTCTTCTTCAATTGCGTGATTTTTCAATTGGGAATCTGCAATCCGGGCACTTCAATTGTGTGGATCAACGATGATTCTCTTCAATTGTCTCTTCTCATCAATCTTTTTAGGGTAATTCTTCAATTGTGTATTTATTTCCTGATTTCGGTGCTTTGATGATTTTGGAGCACAATAATTGTTTTTGGGTTTTATTACGGTGATTTCGGTGCTACAGTGTGCGTTTTGCCTAACTAGATTACATATGGGTGAATTAATTTTTGTATGGGTGAATTAATTGCTGCGTTATATTTTTGGTGTGGATTACGATGAAATGCATGGGATATTTAAATTGTTACTCGTTTGAGTTTCGTTTTATTTAGGATCTGTTTCTGCGATTTAGGTGATTGAAGATTGGAGAATTTTCTTGTTTCTGATATAGAAGGTGTTTGTTTTGGGTTTTAAGTGGCTTTTAGAAATTGGGTTTTGAAATCTAGGGGAAGGTGTGTGTTTGTTACTAAAAGTTGATTGATCGCCTGACTTTCTACTAGCAACTTTGGATTAAGTGATCAATCCGTTCAAATAGCAGATCGATCATCACATTCGCTGAATGAATATGCATGTTACCTTGAATTAGGCGACCAACATGTCAAAATAGCGGATCGAATGCCAAATCAACAGTCAAAATAGATGATCAATAGGCAAATTCTTAACTTCTCTTTGGTTTAATACAAGGTAACAAACATTAAATTAGATATAATCTCATGTTGAGTATATCTGCATAGCGATCATTTGCAAACATATCCAAAGATACCTTTTCTTGGGAAAACATATCCTAGTATCCCACCTATCCCATCAAGGGTACCAAATTGATATATATATATATATATATATATATATATATATATATATGTATTGTATCTTATCTGAGCAAAATGTGGCATCAACTTTTGAAACCAAAAGTGTTGTCAATGTCCATTCCGATTCAGCTTTTAATTCTGTCTGTGTATCAGTGTGCGTTTTCCCGAGTTCTGATTTTTAATATTGAGTATTGTTTGGCATCAATAAATGAAGTTAGAGAAAGTGCTTTTATTAACATTGAATTGGGAATTCTCTATGCATCCTTTTGGGTTTCTTTGAAGCTCAAGATTTTAAACTTCCGTTTTCAGCTTAAAAGTTGTGACAAACTGAAGATAAAACTTGTGTAAACTCTGTGTAGAACCTGATGCCACATGTAAACTCTTTTTTTCTTTTTAATTGAAGTAGCACTGATTCACTACCGTTTTTCAGTTGCTGCGCAACTAAGAAGCTTTGTGATTATGATACATAAATCAAGCTATGTCAAATATTAATGGGACTAAACTAAATATTTAAGACTTGCATGCACCTATTTTTGCATTTTTCAATCAAGCCCACCTTTTCTTTCTTCTTATCCAATACATATGTAAGTCCTCTCTTTCATTAATTTAATTTATGTTTTAGTCAATTATTAATTACTCTTTTCTGTTTTTCTATTTTTTATTTTATCCTTCATATCCTATTTAATCGGCTCTACTAGTGATGTTTTGCACTGTATGATAGATCTAAAGTTAGTAATGGAAGAACACCATTGCAAGATTGATGCTTTTTTTGTTTTGATTTCTGAATTTATGGAAATATGGGTATTGCTTGATCTGTTTTTTTTTTTTTTTTGAGATCTAGTTTTCAGTCTTTTCTGGATTTCTGCATGCTTCAATAGATCAATGTTGTGATTTTTATAGTGTTTTTGAATCTGGGTTCTTGTCATTCTTGATTAATTTCTGTTTCATTCTGCTATTAGGTATCTATTGTACACAAGTAATCGATTTGAAAGACGAGCTTCTTTGCACAAAATGCAAATTTCACAAAGACAACTCTCCAAGCAAAGTATGCGACTCTCGACAAACTAATGGCTATGTTCAACGATGAAGAGATGGAATGATAAAGGTTAGCTTCTATTCTTCTATATCTATTTATATAATGTGTATAACATGATCTTAATGAGTTCTTTTAGGTGTTTCCTAGAATCGGGTTAATGATAATGGCATTACGAACTAGAATATAACCATAATTAGTTATTGTAAGTGTTCTTGTATAATCTATTGAACATCCGAAATCCCGTGGAGGTGGATAAGACAAGTAGAAAAAGGAAAAGTAGTGGTGTCTCCTTGTGTTGCCATTTTTCCAATAGTGATTCATTGGTTGGTTAATTTAATTGTGTGAAATGATTGCTTGCTTTATGATAATCTTTGAAGTTTTGTTACTTTAATAAATAGAATTATCTTCTTTGATCCTACACATGCTATACATTAAGAACTTGACAAAAGATGTGGTTATAGATGATTATAATTGCTAGAAAACTTGGCCTACTTGTATTTGCCTTTCTCGCTTATTGTTGTGCTCAGATTTTGTCAAGGTCATCAAATATTCAATAATTTTTTGTTTTCAATTGTTATCTCTGAAGCGCTTTTGGTCTCTTGATCTAAATTCCTTCATTTGTTAAATAACTTTTTCGTTTGCTAGTTCTCAGTTAAACATCCTAACCATGTGAATTTGTGAGTTTTGGAATTAAAGCCATCTTATCCATTAATTTCTAATAACTATTAGTTTTTTATGGTACTTTTATAAAATTGAGCATATTTAAAACTAGTTGCCTTTTTTTCCTTCTCTGAGTTATGTGTAGAGCCGCAAGCCTCTTGTTTTTTCAAAAATCAATGGCCAAAATAAATAGTTATGTCTATTTAGTTATTTCTGTGCATAATTAAAATATTAACTTGCATTACACTTTGAACTTGATGCAGTTCCTGGAAGGTGTTACTACTAACCGATGAGACCTTGAGAAATTGAAGACGAGATGGAAGAGATTATATTGGGCTTAGTACTTAGTTTCTTATACTTTTGTCTTGTTTTCATTAGCTACGTTGTTGAATTTACTTGAATTACATACAATATTAAGAGTTTTCTATTTGATGATTGTATTTTGGAGTTTTATTAAATATTATATAATTATCTAATGATAACAAATATTGTTTAACTTTTCAATTTTGCTTGAATGCGTTTTTTTTAATGCAAATTATTATTTTTTATTTAGTTTTGTAATGATGTTTTCTCTATTACATTTAGTAATTGAAATTAGTTTATCACGACTATTTGTATGATCACTTATTCATTTAATATATAAAATTCAAATAATTATTTAATAAATTTAATCATTTCTAGATTGTCACAATAAGTATTACTTTTATGATGAAAAATAATATTGTCACTAGAAACTAACTAGTAATGACGATACCATAGTTTTTTTAATGACAATTATCACCTTCGTCTCTAAATAATATTTTATTATGTCAAAAACAATTTGCCACTATTTTTGCATTTTTTTAACGACGCAAAATATTTGTCACTAGATACTAATTAGTAATGACGATATATGTTGTCACTATACCATAGTTTTTTAAATGACAATTTTCATCTTCGTCACTAGACAATATTTTATTATGACAAAAATATTTTGTCACTATTTTCACATTTTTTAATGACGCAAAATATTTGGTCACTATAGCCTACATTTTTGTGATGAATTATGTTGTCACTATATAATAAAATATTTGTCGCTCTAGTGTAATTCTTTCTTGACGAAAATTTTAAAAAAATGACAAAATTTATGTTGTCACTGTATCTAAACTTTTAGTGATGGTTATTATACTCGTCACTAAATATTATATTATACCGACAAAAATAATTTGTCACCATTTCCCCATCATTTTGTGACAATAGAACTTTTGTCACGATATGTAACTTATTGGTGACAAACTATTTCGTCATTATACATGTACATAAATAGTGACAATCATCATTTTGTCACGACATAAATCAAGTTGTCATGTAAAGATAAACTTTTAGTGACGAAACACCATATTCAATGACGAAATTTGAAGCCAAGTGTGACGTTTTATTTGTCACTATAGACGGAATGATATAGTGACGATGACCTTTAGCGTCATCAAAAGATAACTTTATATGACAAATTTAAATAACGTCACATTTACCTAATATGACGCACTATAGGTGACGTTCTTTGTGACGAAAAAAATTCGTCATCAAACACCTTTTGTGACGAAAAATGATGATTTTATGACGAAATTTGTCGTCACGAAATGTTCGATTTCCTGTAGTGTTTGATTAATTATGCCAAAACATTATCAACTTGTGTTATTTAAGATAATCTACAGATAACAAGTTGAGGGGGAACGAGAGAACAAATTGAGGGGGAACTCACGAAATCAGACGAAGATGATCGAGATCAGACGAGGCTACAGACGAGACTGATAGAGATCAGATGAGTAAGATGAGTTCGGGAGTTAACTAATGAGCTGTGCAAAATCAGAAGAGAAGAAAAGCTAAGCCAGCTGATCAGAAGAATTAGAAGGTCAAATGATCAGATGACCAGAACAGACCTGATCAGATGATCAGAAGAACAGTCGAGCTGATATGGTGATCAGAAGAGTAGACAAGCTGATTAGAAAGAAACTGACCAGAAGATCAGAAGAGAAGGTTGCAGATCAGAAGAGGAGCAGATGAGATTGATCGTGATCAGACGTGATCGAGATCAGATATGAAGATGAGCAGATGATCAAGATCAGACGTGATTGAGATCAGATGTTAATTAACGGAAAGCTATTTCAGTGGCTTGAATTAATTAATGGGCTAGATAATCTTAAGAACGGGAAATAATGACCGGGAGCCATATTGACTGTAATATGGGTTAAGATGGATAGTGCAATATTAATTATGTAGTGGGATTAATTAATATTTATGGGCTTGAATTATATTGTGGCTCAATATTAGATATTCAAGATCCATTAGAAGGTTCAATCTTAATTCTCCTAAAGGCCCCCTGAGTAGCCCAACAAATAGTCCATTAACTGAAAAGGTGATTAAAATAAAATAAATATTGTTGCTTAATTTTTCCTAATTATTTCGAAATTTATGGATAAAAGAGGGAGAAAGATTTTCTTTGAATTTTGTTATGGAATGAAGATATGTATTCTTGGAATACAAGATTATCTCATTAAATTCAAGAAATCTCCCACTTGGCTATTCATTAAGGAATTTCGAAATTTTTGGAAATATAGTGGGCAAGAAAGATTTTCTTGATTTTCTTGAAAAGATATTATGGAAGATATGTATTTCTTGAAATACAAGAATATCTCATAAATTCAAGAAGATCCAAATCTTGGAATCTTGCTTAAATATTTTCGAAAATTATCCATAATTGAGGAGGTGGGATTTTTGTGGAATATTTTAATTATGGGAAAAAGAATATAGGAGATATATTCAAGATTTCTTGGTGACCAAGAAAAGTCTTTTCCCACATTGATTTTCTACAAGAATTTCGACCACTCCCTCTCCTATAAATAGGGGATGATTGTTTCATTCCTAAGTACAATTCCATGTGCTGGAAAAATTAGCAAATCCACATAAGTGGTGCAACAAAGTTTATTTTTCCTTTTGTTAATTGTTCGACAAGTGTACTTCCACCGGATAGTTGAGCAAGGGCTAAGGGAATACTTGGGAAGTCCTTTTGGTTAGTCCGTCCGACCGAAGTCACTGCCATCCCGAGAGGTACGTTCACGTAAACCCGTAGATTCCGCATGCGTAGGTTTTACGTGGCTTATTATATGCATGATATGTTGTTGCAATTATTATTTGAATTAATATAGGATTAATTCATGCTAGTAATAATTAAAGAATTAAATTTGTATTTAAATATTCACCCCGAATAGATCTGTGCAACATGTTCCCCAACAGTATAGGGCTCGGAGTTATCCAAGGCAGATGGTTGAGAAGTCATATGTTCTGATGCCCCAGAGTCCAAATACCAATCCGGAGTAGGATCCGAAATGGTGCACTGCGAATTGAACGCCTGAGCCAATTGAGCAGTGTGACCTGCATTACGAGCATTAAGAAATTGCGGACATTTATCTGCATAATGCTCACCCCTGCAAATTTGACAACGTGGAGGACGACGACCACCATTGTTCGAGTTGCCCGACCCATAGCGATAGGAATTCCCACCATTGTTGCCCTTGTAATTAGAACTCGGGCCATTCTTGTTCGTCGATCGTTGCTGACCAGAATTCCCTGGACCCTAGTTCCAATTTGTCTAACTCGAGCCGTGCTGAGGGCGCCCGGCCTGCTGCCTGGAATTTTGGTCATGTGGGAGTCGCAAATCAGCCGTGAATGCGACTTGAGCGGGTGGCGCGCCCTCCATGGCTCGCTGGAGAGACTCATACTGTTTCGCTTGATTGAGGAGGTCTCGAAACGCTGGGACCGGGGGAGAGGGCCATCCGTGTGTCAGCGAAGCCAGTGTATTGAACACCTAAACCACTGAGAAACCAGTGGCTTTTGTCCATCTCAGGAATAGATCGACCTATGCCGACGAGCTGATCGCATAGGGCCTTGATTTTCCGGCCGTACTCTTCAACTGAGAGATCGTTTCGACGAAGCGATAAGAGTTCCTAGCGCAACTGGTAGGCTCGCGACTCAGAGGCCTAGGCATATATGCCCGCGAGGACCGTCCAAGCATCGTGGGAAGATTTGCAATCAATAACTTCAGACATGGCTTCTGGCGTGAGAGAAGTGAACAAAACACCAAGCAACTTTTTGTCCTTCTTGCGCCATTCTGTGTATGCCGGATTGGGGGAGATAACACCAGCATCAAATGTGAGAGTGGGAGAGGGCGCGGGTGTGGACCCGTCGAGAAACCCTAGGATGTCGAAACATTCGGCCATGGAAATGGCCTGGACCTTCCACATGAGATAGGTAGAAGCATCAAGTTTGATGGGGACCATGTTGATCATGGCTGTAACGGGAAGAGGATCGGCTGATGATGTCGTGAGGGAGGGGAGACGAAAATCGGCGACGGCGGCGTAAGGAGGAAACCGCGACGGAAAGAATTTGGGGAGAGGGAGATTAGGGTTTGTTAGGATATTCTAGCTGATACCATGTGAGAACAGGATTGGGATCATCGTTGATTTGATGATTGACAGACGTGTTATTAATAAAAGGAGATTACAGAGATATTTATGGAAATGAAATTTCTACCATTACAACAGAATATACAATTTGAATATTTAATTCAAACATTACTATTTAACACTATTATAGTCCAACCTTTAATTTTTGAAAATTAATAAATTATCACGTCGACAACAATTGTGTGGAAATAATTCCGTGATAAAATTGACATGACATGGAAAAATTATGACTATTTTTGCAATTAAACCAATATATAATGCACTCTAAACATATACATTTGCTAGATGAACATACATATGTATTATATTGTAAATGTAATCAAAGATATTAACACGAAATTAAAGAAAGAATCATATTTCTGCATATGATTATGATCATATGCATTTCATTGCTTAATTTTTCGAACAATTTCTATAAGCCTAACTCACCATTTTTATACAAAAATTACGCTTATTAAGCATAGAACTTATAAGTTTTTGCTTGGAGTATTATCTGCCTTAGCCCTCCAATGGGTCCCACGATCATCAAAATAACCCCAAAAATTATGCAGATCTGGAAATATGACACAAAAGCAAATCAAAAGAATCACTTCTCTGTTTATAAGAAAGAAAATTTCTGTAAAAGAAAAATAAAATCAATAGCTCTATACACAATTATTTACTATAATACTGAAGTTAAAATAACATACCCAATTGGCGAACCACGAAAGGCCGAATTTCTTTGGTTTACAGATAGCAAGCCATATGATACAGGGGAGCTGCAAACACAATGTGTATACAAATTTTTATTTTGAACTAATATATAAATATGTTGGGTCAATCCAGACTTTGAAATATAAGATGAAATACTGTTTTAAAATAAAGAATTGTTTTCTGAAATCGGGCCGTGAACTATTTTTTATGAGTGTCACTGTTATGCATATAGAGTGTCACTGTTTAAAAAATACTTGAATTTTAAACAGTAACACATCATATTCATAACAGTAATACTTGAAGAAAAAAAGTTCGTATGAACTCGATTTCATTTTTACTTTAAAATAGAACATCTCTTCTGGTGTGTATATAAATAGTGACTTACAAAGTATGTGGTTGGCGCGAAAGCAAATCCTCCAAAAAATGCAAGAAGGCCATTAAAGAAAGGGAAGGTGATGGCAATAAACATTGTAAAAGCTGAAATCCAAGAGTATGCACAAACTTGTAAGAATAAATTAAACTAAAGTTGTAATAAAGATTGGAAGAGTCAATGAGGAAGTGAGCATACCAACATAAGTGGTCCTTGTAATAAAGCGCAAATACCAACTTTGTTTGAACTTTAGCTTCTTTACAAGCACGGATTCCATCATGTCAAAAACCGGCATGGCGTAAATACTCATACAGTCAATCCAAAACAATTTTGCCTCTAAAAAAATGGCAAATTCTCCGGTACACCTATGCACCAATAAAATTGGTGCAATAAAATTAGGAGTATTTTTTCTTATTTTTTTCAGTTTTAATTTTTTTTCTTTTTTTCAATTTCAATTTTCTTTTAATTTTAATTTCAATTTTAGGTTTTATTTCCTCGATCACAGTGGTTCATGGTTCACCTGGCCCGAATGATTGATATATAATATAGAATTCATTGTTTAGGGGTTAGAGTTTAGAGTGAATAGTTCATCCAAATTAAAATTGAAACTAATGCAATTGGTGCACAGGAGAGTAACTCAAAAAAACAAAAAAAAATAGATAAATCCTAAGGTAGCGCGCAATTTGCATCTCTGAAATAACTAAATGCACTCATAATTAGTCAAATTTTCTCAGAAAATGCAAAAAAAAAAAAACCCTTTAAATAATTTTTTAAGGTATAATGGAAAAGAGACACACTTGCATGAGACCGTCTCACGGGTGAGACGGGGGTATAAATTGAGCATTGACGCTTTAAGACTTTAAAAAGGGTAGATGTGATATGTGCTAAATTGTACCGCGTCTCATGCATGAGACCGTCTCATACGAGTTTTTGTAAATGGAAAAACATCCACCAACTTTGAACTTGATTATTATGAAAATGGCCCCTAACTTCGTAATTATTACACGAAAATATCTTTTAACTTTAAAAAGATATGTAGAGCTTTTAAAAAAATGTTAAGAATAAAAATTTAACAGCAAGTCACACAGTTAAAAAAAACTTGACAAAAATGCCCAATAAGTTGATACAATGGGTCGTTGGGAATTTTTACTATCAATTTTTTTTAATTAAAATACCATTGCGTATAATCGTAAAGTTAGTGAACATTTTCATAATAAATTGAAAGTTACTAGGTCTTTTTTCAATTGACCTGATTTTATATAAATACCGTTACACTCCGTTTGGATGGATAGATTTGAAATTCGTGGATTTCACACATAAATCACCACTCTAAATCTCCACTAAAGTAATGAATTTACGAATACTTAATTTTGAGTCTAGTTTCAAATTGAAGGATTTCAAATCTTCTCCAAAATCATGTCATTTGTAGTCCCCTTCTCTCTACCCCTTCCCTCTCTCTCCCCCCTTCACTCTCTTCCCTTCTCTCACATCTCTGGACAATTCATAATTTGAAATATATGCATTCTTACCTTTATTATTTTTCAAATTCATTCATTTCAAATCTTCCCTATCCAAATAGAGTCTTATTCTTTCTGAATATAATATATCATTCAATTCTAGACCGGGGTTAGACAAGACTACGTACGCACGTACCTGATAGCTTCCAATGAGATGGACGACGACGAAAAAGTTAGCCATGGCAATGAGCCACACGGGCTTGCCTAGCGAAAGGAGAATGTTCTCCTCGACCCCGTTGCCAAACATCCAGTATCCGACGAGTGCAACGGGGAGATAACACACCGCAATCACTATATAAGCGATGATCACGCCTTTCCACATAGGTCTCTTCGAAGGCTTATCGGGAGGTGAAGGCATCGTTGCTTGAATTTCCATCACCACATTGTGACCACCGTAGGCGAAAACTATCGTCCCCAACGCGCTAAAGAAATCGAAAACTGTGCCAGCTGTAGTTTTCGATCTGTACCCGTATTGCACATCGGGTTGCACTCCCTTTTCTGCTGATGAACCCTTGCAATTGTGGAGTAGCTGCAGAGCAAAACAGAGTTCAATTAATGACTTTGCAAGAGAAAATGGAGCAACAAGGATTTAAATTAGTTAATTTCAAATTAGGGAAAAAGATTTATTTTTTGGGTAAGTTTGCTCATTTTTTGGTTCAAGATGCTCCATTTTCCCGAACTGAAACATCGTTCGATTAACTTTCAAAATTCAACTTTTATATTGTCTTTTTTAGTCTTCTGGTCAACTATGGTGGGTGAGCAGCCAATTTGAGCTGACGTGACATTTTATTTCTAACTTTGCTAAATAATTGTAGCATGTCAAAGGACTAAAAAATTGGATTTTAAAAGTTAATAGGACGAAAGTTCAATTCGAAAAATTGAAGCATCCTGAAACCAAAAATGGGCAAACATACCTGTTAAGAAAAACATTTTCACAATTAATTAATCAAATTAATAGATGAGCGACAACGGCTTTTAATTTGTAAACGATCGAATTTATCCATAAATCCTAAAGTCATCGCGTCTCTATCATTCTCCTCCATTTGAAAGACGTCTCCATCAATTACTTTTCTATATGGTCGGAATTTGATGCAATTTACACGAAAAATTGAATGAGACGTGATACTCTTACATATTTTTATGACGTAGTCAATTTAAATAATATTGTGCGTACCTCAAAGACATAACTGCAGCAGCAAGAGAGAGACCAGAGATAGAATTCATGCTGGGAAGTTGGGAGAGAACAAAATGGACAGATGCAAAGATCATGATAAAATAGGTGAGTTTTATTTGCTTGCAATATTTACAAACCAAAGTGTGGAATTTCTTGAGGGATTGGCCTCCTGTGATCATGTAAATAATGTCGACCCCAACTTCAACGACTAGCTGCTGAGGCACCACGATCCACAACCCGAGCTTATCGCCAAACGCATGCTGACCCAGCTCGTGGTATCTGTCGAAACGCTTACCAGGCACGATTTCGTGCATCTCCACCATTTGCCATAAAGAGTAGAGGGTAACAATCCACGATAGGACCAAGGCTGTTATCCCCGGTCCCCTGAAAAAAAAAATGATCAATTCATTTTCACCATACTTCGTGCCGAGCCTAATTTCAAAATAAGGTAATTATAAAAAATATAGTTTTAAATAATTTGCGTAAAATGTAAATAAAAATAATTAAACAAAAGGGACGGGACCCCCACTTGAGGATGAGTCACCTGGCCCACCCGTCCCTTTGACATCCCTAGTTAATAATTATCTCATTTTAACTAATTATTTTGTTGTAATCAATTATCTTAAATAAACTATACCTTAACAAGAAACTAATCTAAAAAATAAACTGATTCAACACCTCTCCACGTACTCGAACTTTTGCTATCAAAAATCATTTCTTGTAACCAACTTATTACAAAATTGAAACTATACACTTACAATATAATTAATCATCATTCTGATTGTAATTCACTATTCAATTACTACTCTTATCACCATTTTCATTGGTCGAAGTTTTTGAACCAAACGCTCCTTAAGTTTAAACTTTTAAAAAGAAGTTTTACCATCCGAACTGAGACATGGCGTAAGGGAGACCCAAAACTCCGGCTCCAACGACAGCCGTGACATTGTGAAAAGCCGAGTACCACCATTTTGCAGTTCTTGATGCCGTGATTGGAAGCCAATCATCTATCGCCTTCTCTTGCGCCAATCGTTCATCCACCTATTATTAATTTACAAATTTGTGATCAAGTTATATATGCTGCATCTAGCTATAGTTTATTATTTTCTAATTAGATACATAAATGTGGAAAAAAAATTAATGAACCATCCAGGAAGTGCAGAGACAAACGGTTGAAGATATTACTTACATCTTCGTAGTAGTATTTCTTGCCATAATTAGGAGCATCGGGTGCCATTAATAGTTTCGGCTTAACTCTACTTAAGAAAAAGTCTGCAAATCTTGACGAAGAACTAAAGAGAGATAATCATATAGGATGAGGGAAAGAGGTGATTTTTATGTATTCATTTCTTATGGAGTAGAATTTTTTTTTTGTTAGTTGACTTGATTTATTTATTTTGGTAATGACTTATAATGAGCAGGGGCAACTTCAGTTTCTACTTAAAAAAGCAACACACAAACCTTTGATCTCACGTAATATGTAGTGAGTGGAAAAAAATATTAATTTACTTTTTAAATAAAAAATAATACTCCTTCCGTCCCGGTGTAATTGCTCCGTTTCTTTTTGTTGTTTTGTTTAAGGAATAATAATAAAATAAAAAAAATAAAGGGTGGTTTTGGGTATTGAGAGAGAGGAAAAAGGTATGTGGAGTAATGAGTGGAATAATGGGTGACATTTTTTGTAATATTGTGTGAATAGTGAGGATAAAAATTATGGATAGTGGAGTTACGTTTTCAATTTATGGAATCGAAAAGTTATAGTGGCACATCCATAAAAGAAAATCGACACAATTATAATGAGATGGAGGGAGTAGTTTTCTATTGAAAAATAATTACTTTCTATCATGAAATTTATTTACACAAACTCTCATGCAAAACTTGTTCATAGTATGAAACTCATATCATTACACTTATCACTACAAAATGAAGGCAATTTAAAAAGGGTTTTAGAGAGAGTTTTGACGAGGGAATTGAATTTAGAGAGGGTTCTAATGAGTGAAATAATACCTCTATAAAATGCCCTCGGTAATTCCTCATTAAATGTTACCCTCGTGAAAACCCTTGATAATTACTGAGGGTTTTTTTCCCTCTTTGATTTCCCTCATTAAATTAGTATTTTTTTATAGTGTATAAACTGATATCACTGCTCTTGTAAATTAGTACCTATAGCATTAAATACTATGATCTCAATTTATAAGTGTATATAATGGTATCAGTTGATAAGTATAGTGGTATTAGTTTGTAGGATAAAATTTATTTTTGGTCACTCAAGTTTACCTTTTTCCAGATTTGGTCATCCATTTTTAGTCACTTTCAAAATTGATCACCCAAATTTATTTTTCCTCTCAAAATTGGTCCTGCCATCAGTTTACTGTCTTTGACTGATGAAAACAACGGGAAAAATGTGAATTCAGTCCACAGTTTCAGAAAAATACCCCAAGAATCGAAATTTCAGACTCTCTATTTCCCCTATTTTCCAAAAACCCTAATTTCTACAATTTCTCTTGTATTTCTCTCCAATCAAAGTTCATATGACAAACAAATACGTAATATTGAGTTTGGGCTTCTGTCTTTCAAGAGATTTTGGGTGATTTCGATTGTTGCATCTTCAGTTCAAATTAATGGCGAGAAGGGAAAAACTTGGGTCTGCACCCCAATACGGCAAACTTCGATTATTGCTTTAGTTGCTATGCCTGTGAACTGTTGAACCACTAAATGGAGGAAATTAAGGTTTGTGAAAAATAGGGGAAAGAGAGAGTCTGGAATTTCGATTTTGGAGGTTTTTTTATACTGTGGACTGAATTAAGCTTTTTTCGTTGTTTACACAAGAAAAAGACGGGTCAACTGACGGCAGGACTAATTTTGAGAGGAAAAATGAACTTGGGTGACCAATTTTGAAAGTGATTAAATGTGGGTGACTAAATCTGAAAAAAGGTAAACTTGAGTGACCTAAAATAAATTTTTCCCTAGTTTATAAGTGTAGTGGTTATTTTATATTATGAATAAGTTTCACCAGAGTCCTATTCTATTTTTATCTTCATATTATTATATTAGTTTGAAAAATATATTTATTTTGAAGTAAATATCTTGTGAAACTTATTCACAATATGAAATTTATATCAATACATTAACATTATAATCTTATCAACTGATATTATTTTGCATATAAATTAATATTATAATATTAAATGCTATTGTTATTTATTTATAAAAAAAATATTAATTTATAAATATAATGTCTTCAATTTTATGATATGAATAAGTTTTAACGAAAATTTTGTGTTTATTTTGTTCCATCTCACAAACATTATAAAAAAAAAAAAATTGGTATAGAAACAAAGAAGGGAGAGGGTCTGTAGATCGTGAGACGGCTCACATATAATTTTGATCAATTAATAAAATAATAATTGCATATCAAGATGGAGAAGTGGTGAAGAAAACATTTAATTATTATATACATATATATTTCATGATTTATTATTAAAAAAAATTCGAAGTCAAGCGGCGCCGCCCCATACTTATCCAACGGTATTTATCAATAATTTCCAGTGACTACGAGATACAAATTAATGTACTTTTTTCATCACCAAATAAAAATATTAAATATTTTTAATAATATTAATTTTTCCTTTGTATATTCTCAACTCCAAAAGTTTATTGATTTGATAATGATAATCCCAAGATTCCTGCTTAGAACGTGTATATATGTAGGACCCAAGCCAGATCAGGCCAGCAAGAAAGACAACTAGGTTGAAATTGTTCAATATAAAAATTTATATAAGTCAAAAGAGTACTAACATGCATGCCCTCTCACTGATTTGATCAGGTTTGTCATTCAGGAATTTGAGACACTAAAATAAGCTTCAACTTTTTATCCTAAAATTGTATTTGCATTATATTAAATATAAATATATGTATAAAAAAATTATATACAATACATGTAGTTAGAGTGTGTCTCCTTTTGCCACGGCATAGTGCACTACATAGTGTATTTTAAAAAACATATAATTAATTTGTTACATTAAAACGCGTGCAACTTGTGTTAAGTAAAACAAGTTGCAAGCGTTTGAAACAGAATAAGTTGTATGTTTTAATGCAACGTTGTATGTTTCTAAAATGAGGTACAATTGCATGAGGCGGTCTCACGGTGAGGCGGAGTATAATTTGGGATTGACGCTTTAACACTTTTTGGAGGGTGGGTGTGATTTGTGCTTATTTGTACTCCATCTCATTTATGAGGCCCGCCTCATATGAGTTTTTGTCTTATAAAATATACTATAGAATCATGGTGTGCACCTAGTGCATGCAATCTGGCGCCATGGGGTGTTTTTTTGATTTTATATGAAATACAATGATAATTTTTGCTTTTTTTTCCCGTTGTAAAAGTCTTGACTTGATGTGTCTGAAACTTTGTCTTTTCTAGAGATATGAAAAAAGGATTTAGGGTTATCTCATAATCTTCTAATCAAATTTAATTAATATCAAATATTAACAATATTAATATTACTATCATTAAAATAAAATCATTCCACCGAAATATCAAATTTTGTAAGAATTCCATTATGGAGAGCAACCAGACGGACCTGATCGGACCCAATTAGATTAAGCTCCAATATTACTCTTGATTAATCAAAGAATAATTTATTAATCATGTTCTATTCCACTAAAATAATGAGACTGCACTATTAGTCTAACTGAAATTACTGAAACAATTAATCAATTCTAAGGGAATATAGTTATTTTCCAACTAATACCTTTGTTCCTTCCTACTAATACTCTACATTAATTAGTAAGTTGGTTCAGCCCTTATAAATAATAGGAATAGATAGGAAGTCAAACTTCACTTTACTTTTCCCTCTTCTTTCAATTGTAACAAACCCTTTCATTCATTCAATACAATTTCAATGTTCTTCTTTAGAGTTTGATATGGCATCAGTTTGTGAATTCGTTGAGTTCATCTGTTATGCCTTCGCGAATTGATTTTGTTTTTCGATCCGCCGAATTCTTCGATTGCGTCTAGCGTCGTTTGAATTTTTTTTCCGCTGCTTTCTTGGTCGTTATTCGATCGTTTCTTGAGTTCTATGCTCACTGATTGTTCGTGTTCTTCACGAATTTATTTCGATTTCCTTCGACTTTCTGTGAATCGCGTTCGTTTTTTCCCTAATTATTCGATATGGCGTTCAATGGGGCCTCACTCAATCCGGTGGAGAATCCACTTTCTCCCCTTGCCCTTCACCCGAATGACAACCCTGCGGTTTCCATCGTTCTCGAACCTCTGGATGGGACGAATTTTATCTCCTGGAGTCGTGCGGTTAAGGGGGCCTTAAGTGTCAAGAATAAGGCTTCACTGATCGATGTTTCGTTGCCGATTCCGAAAGACGGAGCTGATTAGGTTATTCATGTTGCGTGGGTGCGAGCCAACGATCTGGTGTTGATGTGGATTCTGAATTCAATCAAGCCAGAAATCAAGAAGACTCTTTAGTATTTTACGATTGTTAAAGATGTTTGGGACGAGCTTCGAGTCAGGTATTCTCAATCTGACGACACTCGTGTCTATAAGCTTGAAAAGTCGCTTAGTGCTATTTTGAAAGGAAATCAGTCTTTAGTGTCTTATTATAACCAGTTTAAGTCCCTCTAGAGTGAGTAGTTAAGCTTTCGTCCTGCTTTACAATATTCTTGTGGAGCTATGAATCATTGTACGTGTGATATTCCTAGAATTTTGGCTAAAACTCAAGAAAAGGACGATATTGTCAAGTTTTATAGGGTTAGATGATTCTTATTCTGCATTAAGGTCTCAAGTTTTGATGCTGTCTAGAAAACTTTCTTTGGCAAAAGTTTATTCTATTTTACTCCAAGAGAAGTCTCAAAGGGCCTTAAAGTGTGATCATGTGATTGCTCAGTCTGATAGTGTTGCTATGCTTGCTAAGAATGCAAGATTTTATAAGGATAAGAAGAAACATGTCACTTGTACCCATTATGATGCCCCTGGGCACATGGTTGATAGGTGTTTTCATCTGATTGGAAACCCCCCTGGTTGGAAGGATCCCAGAGGACCAAGAAAGGCCAATTCTCAACCTGGTACTGCTAATAATGTTCAATCTCATTCTGAACAATGCTCTGAGGATGTTGCTGTGGCTTCTAATCCTTTGTTCACACAAGACATATTTGAACAATTTCTAAATTTTGCAAAGAAACAGAAGTGTCATGAGCCTGTTCACTCTGCTGCTGGAGCTTTTGCTAAAGGACTTCCTCAGCAATCAGGTATTTCTTGTGACAAAGTCTCATGTGCAACTGGTGCACGGATCTAAGATCCGTACACTCGCCCCAACCGTCCCCATATATCTACAGAACATGTCTAATATATTTAATGGGTCAAGTATTTTTTTAAATGGGTTATTGGGTCATTCAGTTGCATGAATGTACGGTGCATTTGGGTGCACAAGAGACTCACTCATTTCTTGTTGTTTCAATTCTGTGAATGATGATATTTATTCTTGGATTTTGGATACTGGTGCTACTATTCATATGGTTCATGACTTAGCTTTATTCACTTTTTGTCCCTGAGCCTTCTGATATTAAGATAAAGCTTCCTAATAATTCTTTTACCACTGCAACATATATGGGTAATATCACATTAAATGAGTTGTTGACTTTATACAATGTCCTTTATGTACTTGAGTTTTCATTCAATTTGTTATCCATCTCTCATCTAACAAGGTACTCAAATTGCATTGTTAGTTTTCTTGCCTCACACTGTGTTTTGCAGGACAACGCCAGCTGGAAGGTTGTTGGTTCTACTGAACAATATGGAGGGTTATACTACTTAAAGTATGTTTTTTCTACTGTTAATAAGTGTGACTTTGCTTTATAGCATGCTAGATTAGGTCACATTTCTACTAAGAAGTTGTTGCAAATTAAACAATTGACTGTAAACAGTTCTGAGATTGTGAATAAAGTTTGTGACATTTTTCCGTAGGCTAAGCAAAAGAAGTTGCCCTTTCCTGATAGGCATTCTGTGACTAGTTCTATTTTTCAGTTGATCCATTTTGATGTATGGTATCCCTTTTCTATTCAATTTATGTCTAATCAGAAGTATTTCTTGACTATAGTAGATGACTTCAGTAGATATACTTGCACTACAAAAAAAGTGGGTTTTAACGACGGTTTTTAGCGACGGTTCTAAAAACCATCGATAATTGCGACGGTTTTGTCGACGGTTCAGGTCAGACGGTCAAAGTCATCGATTTAGCGACGGTTTAGCAACGGTTTTCAAAACCGTTGCCAGTAGCGACGGTTCTTTCGAATCAGGCTGAGTCGGGTTGAATCGGGTCACTTAGCTACAGTTTATCGACTGTTTGAAACCGTCGCTAAGTCGCGTACGGGACACGAGGTGACTCGGCACTTGGCCCACCGCACCAAGGGCGGTTAGCGATGGTGTTTTGAATTTATCAACGGTTTTTCCGTCGCTATTAACGACGGTATTTAAACACCGTCGCTAATCCGTCGCTAAATCTGATTATATAAACAATCCCGCAGCCTTCTTTCTGCATTTTTTTTCGCAAATTAGGAGCCGTCCCGCCGCCGTACGTCATTCGTTGTTGCCGTCGTGAGCATTCCACCCATTAGACGATAATCGTAACGTCGCACTCTTCAATTTGACGGTAATTTTCTTACTTTTTATTGTTCGTTTTCAAATTGTTATATATATATTTATATTATTATATATATATTTATATATTATTTAAATATATATATATATTAATATATACATATATTTCGAAATTATATATATTTCGAAATTATATATTAATATATATATATATATTAGAAATTTTTTGTATATATTATATTATATTAATTTGAAATGTGCATGTTATATATAATAGAAATTATTTGTATACATTAGATAGTATTACTTGTATATGCATGTTAAATTTGAAATGTGCTTGTTAGAAATTAGACTAGTTAGATATTATAATTGTTAGAATTGTTAGATTGTTGGTTGAATAGGATGAGTTTAAAATAATACAGTCGAAACTCTGTCGAAATTATTTGTAAATATTAGATAATATTACTTGTATATACATGTTAAATTAGTTTTATAGTATTACTTGTATATGCATGTTAAATTAGTTTTATAGTATTACTTGTATATGCATGTTTAATTAGTTTAGCTAGTCTAGTTAGAAATTAGACTAGTTAGATATTATAATTGTTAGAATTGTTAGATTGTTGGTTGAATAGGATGAGTTTAAAATAATACAGTCGAAATTCTGTCGAAATTTAGGCGCGATTTTAATTAATTAATTAATAGTTTTAATTTATAAGTAATTTATGTCAAATGACATTCATATTTTTTTATATAATGCAGATGAGTACTACTGGAAGTGTTAGTGATAGTGGTCGAGGCGGCGGCAACGACGACGGCCAAGGCAGCAGCAGCAGCGGTGGCCGAGGCAATGGCGATGGTCGAGGCGAAGGTAGTGTTCCTCAGAGCACTAGGAGGAAGAGGATCCTTCGACCGACGGTGAACTCAGACCCACCCACCGCCCGTACGTCCAAATTTCATGAGAACCCGCCAATCGGCGGGGGGCATCTCCAAGAGGGTCGAGCTCAGGTTCGGCCTCTGTTCATCGTGGCTCGGCACTCAATGCTCGTTTAGTGATCGACTTGAGAGCGGGAAAGTGAGTTGTAATTTACTTTTATTTATTAATTTATTTAGTTATACAGTTAGTTATTTAATTATACTTATTAATTTTTTATATTGTTGTTTCAAAGATCATACCCGTCCGCAGGTTTCTTTTGCTATAGCCACCAGCTCCATCTTGCGAGTTGGAATTGCCATGGGAGCCCATAGCTGGAAAGGCGTGCCTGAATCCCACCGCCAACTCTACTTCGACGAGTTTAGGGTACGTACAATAATTAATTACTAAAAGTATTCATAATTATTTATTTTAATTTAATACAATAAAGTTTGTGTTAATGAAATTAAAAAACAGACGAAGTGGGGAGAGGATAGGACCCCGGCCGATTTTTATCGTCCGTTCAAAAAGCTTGCCCAAGTCCGGTACAAAGACTTGTAGTATAGGTGGCACGCCGCGTGGAAGGATGAAGGGCTGGATATGACGGACGACATGGATCCTGGCGTCTGGGAGTCGATTGTGGCTTTGTGGAGCGATCCCGCTTATCAGGAGATGTGCCGGAAGAATTGCGAAAACTGCATGAGCCAGCACGGATGGGGATGGAGTCGCTGTGCATAAGGCCGGATCCCGGTCGATTCTGGAGCACCAAATGATGGAATTGAGTAATTAAAATATACTAATATTTAATTCTACAAGTTCATAATTAATTTTAATACGTGTATTTGTTAATAGGAACTACGGCTCGGACGCCCTCTAGACGCTCTGGAGACGTTGGCACTCGGCCACCCCTACGAAGAGGAGACAGGGTCCTCCACCTACCACCGCAGCACCCACGTGCACGTAAGTAATTTAATTATAATATTGTATTTCGTAATTACTAACCTACTCATGTTGTTAATCTCATGTATATCCCAAGCCGCCACCTCAGGTGATGATAATCCACCACCTCCTCCGATTAATTTGAATCAGATCTAAGTGGAGGAGGCCGCATCTCTAGACAGCGGGTCCTTGGGTTCGGTAGGTTGTCTCCCATCATATTCGCGGAAACGCAACCCTACTCGTCTCAGACCTCTGTTACTTCAGCACCGCAGCCGCCTCATCCGCAGCAGACGGTTGAACAGATTAGAGAGGCGGTGACGGCCGAGCTCAGAGAAGGAAATAAATGGAAGTGGCAGCAGCTTGCATCCGCTCTGGCCGTTCAAATGTGTTGCTCACCGAATTATTTCCTCGACAGCATTAATTTCGAGGACGTGGCGGTCGTGGTGGTAGCAGCGGTGGCCTTGTGATTGGCGGTGGTCGTGGTGGCGGCGGCGGCGGTGGTCGTGGCGATGGTGGTGGTCGTGCTGGTGGTGGTGGCAGTGGCAGTGGCAGCGGGCCGGGGTCAGAAATGACGGTGGTGGCGGTGGTGGTGGTGGCGTGGATAATATCGGTGACATCGACCCTGATAATTTATTTTTTTCTACTAATTTGGGGAGATGATGAGGATAATTATTATCCGAATCAGTGATTGGAGGGATGATTTGAACAATTTACTCTGTTTTTATTTTTATTACTTGTTCATCGACACTTTTTTTTAATTTTTATTGTGAATTATGTATGCCTAATGTTTATATCGTTTATTTTTTTCTATTGTTTATTTTTAGAGAAAATTATAACTTGTTTAGATAGAAAAATATAACTTGTTTAAATAAAAGTATTACTTGATTAAATAGAAAAGTATAACTTGTTTAAATAGAAAATTATAACTTGTTTAAAGAAAAGTATTACTTGATTAAATAGAAAAATATAACTTGTTTAAATAGAAAAGTATAACTTGTTTAAAGAAAAGTATTACTTGATTAAATAGAAAAGTATAACCTGTTAAAGAAAAGTATAACTTGTTTAAAGAAAATTATAACTTGTTTAAATAGAAAAGTATAACTTGTTTAAATAGAAAAGTATAACTTGTTTAAAGAAAAGTATTACTTGATTAAATAGAAAAGTATAAGTTGTTTAAATAGAAAAGTATAACTTGTTTAAAGAAAAGTATTACTTGATTAAATAGAAAAGTATAACTTGTTTAAATAGAAAAGTATAACTTGCTTAAAGAAAAGTATTACTTGATTAAATTGAAAAGTATAACTTGTTTAAAGAAAAATATTACTTGATTAAATAGAAAAGTATAACTTGTTTAAATAGAAAAGTATAACTTGTTTAAAGAAAAGTATTACTTGATTAAATAGAAAAGTATAACTTGTTTAAAGAAAAGTATAACTTGTTTAAATAGAAAAGTATAACTTGTTTAAAGAAAAGTATTACTTGATTAAATAGAAAAGTATAACTTGTTTAAAGAAAAGTATAACTTGTTTAAATAGAAAAGTATAACTTGTTTAAATAGAAAAGTATAACTTGTTTAAATAGAAAAATATAACTTGTTTAAATAGAAAAGTATAACTTGTTTAAATAGAAAAATATTACTTGATTAAATAGTAAAGTATAACTTGTTTAAATAGAAAAGTATAACTTGTTTAAATAGAAAAGTATAACTTGTTTATAGATTAATATATTATAATTTAATTTAAAAATTAATTTATATAGAAAAAATTATATAAAAATGTGATTGAATTAATAAAAAAGATAATTAAAATAAAGAATTTAAAAAAAAAATTGTATAAAAAATGAATTCTAGGACATATAGAATTAATTTCATTATATAAACGCAAGAAAGCAATTGTCCGAGCGGAATTGATCCCCGCTCAGGCGCCCAAGGTCCCGTGTTCAATCCCCCATGGGAGCGAATAAATGCCTCATTTAATTGGGAGGCTTGGTGCTTATATATGAGTTGTTTGGTGGTTTGGTTTAAGATGGTCCGTGGCTTGGGTGGTTCGGTGGCCGCTCAGGCGCCCATCGGGCCCGGGTTCGAACCATTGCTAGCCCTTTTTTTTCTCGAAAATTCACGGTTTATCAACGGTTTTAGCGACGACAACTATGGTCGCTAATAGCGACGGAAATTAACCGTCGCTATTCCGTCACTAGTCTTCGACAGTTATAGCGAAGAATATTTATGGTCGCTAATAGCGACGGTGGTCTACCGTCGTTGCTTGTCGACGGCTTTAGCAACGGTTTGTCGATAAGTAGAGATGGTTATTTACCGTCGCTAAATAGCGACGTTGTCACAATAACCGTCGCTAAAGTCTAGCGACCCTCGTTTTCCCGACGGTCATAAAACCTTCGCTGAAATTGTCGCTAAGATGTGTAGCGACGTTATTTTTAAATCGTTAAACACCGTCTTTTTTTTGAAGTGTTGGATTTATCTTCTAAAATTCAAAAGTGATGTTAAATTTGCTTTAGAAAATTTCTATAACATAGTTGTTACTCAGTTTGCCACTAAAATAAAGAAGATAAGAACTGATAATGGAACTGAGTTTATATTATCATATTTTTATCACAAGTATGGCATTTTTCATCAAACTTCATGTGTTGAGACCCCTCAGCAGAATGGTTTAGTGGAAAAAAAAACATTAACATCTTTACAAGTTGCAAGGTCTTTGCTTTTTCAAACTCATTTACCTCTGAAATATTGGAGTTTTTGTATACAAACAGCTGCTCATTTGATCAATAGAATTGCATCTTCTGTCTACAAAACAAGACTTCTTTTGAAATTCTGAACAATAAAGTCCCTGATTATTCTTATTTGAAAAGTTTTGGGTGTCTTTGTTTTGCTAGTACTTTATCTTCTACTAGATCTAAATTTGATCCCAGGGCTGTTAAGTGTGTTATGTTGGGATATCCTTTTTGTACCAAAGGCTATAGAGTTCTTGATATAGCTACTGGGAATATTTTTGTGTCCAGAAATGTGAGATTTCATGAGAATGTGTTTCCTTTTTCTAATCTGATAGTTACACATTTGGTTGATGCTCCTACTGATCATTTGATATGTTTGTTAATGATTCTCTGTATGGCCATAAGTATGATGCTTCTGTTCACAATATTATAAAGATCATGTTGTTTTTGATAGTGGTGGTAATCATGTTCATCAAGATTTGCAAGAAGAAATTTCTAATGATAACTCTGAAAATCCTTCTATACCAGATCTTATTCAAGTGGTAGCTCCACAGTTGATTAATAGTGATCAGGGTGGTCTTAGAAGGTCTTCCAGAGTTAAAACTACACCTGCTTATCTAGATGTTTTTAATACTTGTTTACATGGTTCTTCAAATCATACAGCTGTACTTTTGGTTAAACATTCCAACATTCATTATCCTATATCATAAAGCTTTTACTACTTCTAAAATCATAGAGCCCAAAACTTTTAAACAGGCTTCAAAAGATGAAAACTGGAATGTTGCCATGCAAAATGAAATAAATGCCCTTGAAAGGACGACTACATGGTCTTTAGTTCCACTACCTGCTAATAAACATACAATAGGTTGCAAATGGGTTTACAAGGTAAAATACAAACCTGATGATACTATTGAGAGGTACAAAGCAAGACTAGTTGCAAACGGATATATTCAGGAGGAGGGTGTTGATTATTTTGATATTTTTTCCCATTTAGCTAAAATAACCATTGTTAGAATATTGTTGTCTATTGCAGTTGCTAAGAACTGGTGCATCCATCAGTGTGATGTAAATAATGTCTTTCTACATGGAGACTTACATGAGGAGGTCAACATGATTTTTCCCCCTGGCTATACTGTTCCTGACAACAATGTGTGTAAGCTGAATAAGAGTCTTTATGGGCTCAAACAAGCTAGTAAGCAGTGGTTTACTAAACTTTCAGGTACTTTGATTTCCATTGGTTTTATTCAATTCAAAGCAGATACATCTCTTTTTACTAAATCAAAGGATTCTGATTTCACTGTCCTTTTGTGCTATGTAGATGATCTTATTATTACTGGAACTAGTCTTACTGAGATTCTTGTTGTTAAGTCTTTCTTACATGAAAAGTATACTATTAAAGATCTTGGTGTATTAAAGTATATTCTTGGTATTGAAGTTGCAAGAAGTGAAAAAGGCATTCAGCTTTGTCAAAGAGTGTATGTTTGGATGTACTTACTGAGTGTGGTTATTTGGAAAGTAAGCCTTGTAACACTCCCATGGATTCAAAATTAAGTTTTTCAAATGCTGATGGTTCTGTTCTTCAAAATCCATCAGAATACATGAAGATTTGGGGAAAACTTCTTTATCTCACTATCACAAGACCTGATATATCTTATGTTGTCCAAACACTATCACAGTATATGAGTCAACCTAAACAATCATTTAAGTGCAGTACACGGGTTACTCAAATATCTCAAGTCCACTTTTGGACAAGGCATCCTATATTCCTCTAACAATTCTTTCAAGCTTCAAGCTTTTGCAGATGTTGACTGAGCTAGGTGTGAAGCTACAAGAAGGAGTATCACTGGATAAGCAATCTACCTTGGTGATTCTCTAATTTCATGGAAGTCCAAGAAGCAATCTATTGTTAGCAGATCCTCCACTGAAGCTAATTACAGGGCTATGTGCTCCACAGCTTGTGAACTACAAGGGATATTGTACATCCTTCAAGATCTCAAGATATCACATCCTCAACCTGCCTTGCTCTATACAGACAGCAGGTCTGCTTTTTGTATTGTCCATAATCCTGCCTTGCATGAGAAGACAAAACACATACAATTTAATTGCCATTTCATTAGAGAAAAGATCCAACAAGGTGTTTTGAAGCTCATCCAAATTCCCACCACAGAAAACATTGCAGATATCTTAACCAAGCTACAAGGTCCTTCACTCTTCAATCAATGCAAGACCAAAATTGGTCTTCTCAACATACACTCCCATTTTGAGGGGGTCTAAGGAAATATAGTTATTTCCCAACTAATACCTTTGTTCCTTCCTACTAATACTGTACCTTTTGGTTCAGCCCTTATAAATAAGAATAGATAGGAAGTCAAACTTCACTTTACTTTTCCCTCTTTTTTCAGTTGTAACAAACCCTTTCATTTATTCAATACAATTTCAATGTTCTTCTTTAGAGTTTGATATCAATAATTTTGATCGATCCAATAATATGATCATATGCATTTCATTGATTAATTTCTCAAACAATATTTAGAAGCCTAACTCACCATTATTACACAAATTCATGATCATTAATTGTAGAATTCATAAGTTTTTCCTTGGACTACAATCTGCCTTAGCCCTCCGATTTGTCCCACGATCGTCAAAATAACTCCAAAGAATATGCAAATCTGAAAATATGCCACAAAATCATATCAAAAGAACCACTTCTCTGTTTGCAGGCCAAAAAATTAAATTGATAATCAAATACTTTTATCCTCACAATAAAAATGAGCTCACACAATTATTTTCTATTATGCTGAAGTTGGATTAACGTACCCAATTGGCAAACCACGAAAAGCCGAATTTCTTTGGTTTACGGATAGTAAGCCATATGATACAGGGAGCTGCATTGTGTATACAAAAAATTAATTTGAATATGGAACTAGGAGTTTTTTAAATTCATGTTGGGCCAATCCGAATTTTAAATATTGACAAATTGTCCAATAAAATTTGTTCATAGTATGAAAATGATATCATTACTCTTATAAACGAATATCATAACATTTACACATACATAATTGCTATGGTATTAGTCTATAAGTATAATGGTATCAATTGACAAGTGTTGTGGTATTAGTTTATCAGTGTAATAGTATTAATTTCATACTGTGAACAAGTATCACAGGAGACTGACTCTTAAACATTGTAGTTTATAGTTACTTACAAAGTACGTGGTTGGAGCGAAAGCAAATCCTCCAACAAATGCCAGAAGCCCATTAAAGAAAGAGAAGGTTATGGCAATAAACATTGTAAAAGCTGAAATCCAAGAGTATGTTGTAAGAAAAAGTTTAAACCAATGTTGTAATAAAGATTGGAAGAGTGAAAGAGGAAGTGGGCATACCAACATAAGTGGTCCTTGTAATAAAGCTAAAAACCAACTTGTTTTGAACTTGAGCTTCCTTACAAGCACGTATTCCATCATGTCGAAAACCGGCATCGCGTATATCTGCATTGCGCTATCCGTATTATCATAAAATTGATCGATCACAATTTTGCCTTCAAAGATGGATAAACTATTACGTAGCTATTTGCATCTCTGAAATGACTAAATGTGCTCTTATTCAGGGGGCGTTTGGTGAAATTGTAAGAAATGGTATGATAATAAGAATACATGGAAAGGACGTCTGGATGTGGCATTCCACCATTCAAATAGGGGTAATTGCAATGGGGTACAAAAAAAAAACACTCTCTAGCTATGGGAACAAAAAAAACTTTTTAAAAACACTACCAACTACAAAAAAAATACCCAAACTACCCTCAATTGATTTTAAAAAATAAATGGCCCACACCAATTAGTGCCCATTTAATTTTAATATTCTACCAGATTATTCAATCCCCATCTCTATCTCTCACCCAAATAAATTTCTCTCACCCAAACTTTTTCTCTCACAACCTATTTCTCTATTTTCTCTCAACGGATGCTACCCCCATCTCTATTTCTCCTTTCTATTTCTCCCTCTATATCTCCCTCTATCTCTACACAAAATGGCGGTGGTTGGTTGATATTTGGTTTGATGGCGGTGGTCGGATTTGGTTGGTTGAATGGGGCGGCGGCGGCGGTGGATTTGGTATCACGTGGCGGATCTAGGGTTTGGGAAATGGCGGCAGCAGTGTTGTAGCGGCTGAAAAAAGGAGCCACGGGGTTTGGGGGATGGCAACGGCGATGAGGATCTGCAAGTACGACGACGATATTGGCGAATCCGCTGTGGGGGGTAACGGATCTGAGAAATACACCAGAGATGGGGGTGGCGGCGACGGTGTTGAGCGACTGGAAAAAAGGGCCACGGGGTTTGGGAGATGGGGATGGCGGATCTACAAGTACGATGATGATGTTGGCGGATCCGCCTTGGGGGTTGACGAATGATGAGGATGGTGGAGGCGGCAGGCCGGGGGATGAGGATGGTGAGGGGCGGCGGCAAAATCGTTGCATTTATATGATGTAAGTTGAAGCTGTAGAAGGATTGTATCTCATAGTGAAATTGAAGCTGTAAGAGAATTTTTGTTTGTTGATATCTCTAATGTGCTTTTTCTGGGTTTTTGATTGAATTCTCATTATGAATTTCAGTTAATTTGTGTCAATGTTGTGTTTCTACATATCCTTATTGGTTAATGGTTTTGTTATAATTAGGCAAGATTGTGTTTACTAGTTGAAGTTAGGCAAGATTCTTGTTTTTTTCTTTGAAGAAACTTTTTCATTCAACTATGAAGAATTAGTACTTTTGAGCTTTTGGATGAGAGTAAGGTACATGTGCCTTAGGAAAAAATATGTTATAAATTGAATTAATTGTAAAAAAAATACATTTAACTTCTCATGCTTATGATGTCTTTCAGCCGACTTCGATGCAGTTCTAGTTATTGGCACATATGCAATGTGAAGATGCAATTGTTGATGTGTATACGCAATGTGTTATGGTGTATGCAATGTACTTAGTGTTTATGTGTTTTTTTTTACAATGCATTTTTTGGGTTATATATTAATGAATTATGTATTTATGCAATGTAGTTAGTGTGTATGCTATGTGTTTTTTAATAATATATTTTTTCTAGCACATATGCAAATCTATCTTGAACAATGCATTTGTGTTAGCGAACGGTTTTGTTGTTGGTTGTGTACATTTTTTAGAGATTAAGTCAGCAAATTGACACAATCAACAAATAAATTCTAATAAAAATATTTTATTAATTACTAAAATAATAAGAAGCATTTATTTTTAAATTAAAATGAAGATAATATATTAAATGAAAAAAAAATCAAAAAAATAAGAGATGGGAACTTGAGTTTACCACAAAATAAAATAATTCTTAAATAAAAGATAAGGAAAAAAATATTAACAAATTAAACAATTCAACAAAAAAGAAAAATCTCTACATATGTGACGTGAACCCTGACACTGCAGTATGATTGCAGTGTATTGTCCCATCAAAATTATTTTTTGTCTAATTAAATTTGCTTTTAATTTATTCAATTTTGGTAGATGGAAAGCAGGGGTAGATTAGGCATTGTAAATGCCTCAAAAATTCAATTTGTACCTAGTAGCTATTTTTTTTTATTTTACGATTGTAGCTAACGATCATTGCCCCAATCAAATAGACAAGGTATAATGGATTCCTTATTTTTTTAGAATCAAAATCATAGTTTTGTATTTTCACAAACTATAACTTTGATTACCACGTGCCACCCCAAACACCCCCGTAGTCATTTTTTTCTCAAAAAATCTAAAGGTTCACCCTTCAAAAGAATTATATTCCATAAATACCCCTTGTGCTTTGTAAAGATTATGAGGGGCGTTGAGTTTAGATCCTTCAATAAAATTGTAACGGGAATTATCAAATAGTGAATTACAATGAAAATGATGGATACATCGTTAAAGTATATATGGCTCCAATTTAATAATATATGTTGAGACAAAAAAATATTTGTTGAGTAAATAATATGAATACTATAGGAGAAATACTTATATAAAGGAGGTAGTTAATCAAAATAGGGACAATAATTAATTTATTTCAGTTTCATTATCTCATACCAAATATTATGCAAGTGAATTGATCATCTTAATTTATTCTTATTCTTATTAACTACCACAATTGTCCTATATATATTTATTTCAAGGCAAAAACTCTGTGAAATGGTCTCACGGTGAAACAATTCACAAACTAGCAAGCTAGCACACATTTACATACACCCCTCTCCAAATGTTGAAGCATCATTCGCAAACTATGCTTCGTTTCGCTCAAAACTTACTTTTATTTCTATTATAATTCTCATTGAAAAATTATGAACCAAGTGCCCCGACTTTTAAATTTGGGGTGGAAATAGAAAAGACTACGATACCTGATAGCTTCCGATGAGATGAACGACGACAAAGATGTTAGCCATGGCAATGAGCCACACGGGCTTCCCTAGCGAAAGGAGAATGTTCTCCTCGACCCCGTTGCCAAAAATCCAGTATCCGACAAGTGCAACGGGGAGATAACACACCTCAATCACTATATAAGCAACAGCCACGCCTTTCCACATAGGTCCCTTTGAAGGCTTATTCGGTGGTGAAGCCATCGTAGCTTGGATTTCCATAACCACATTGTGGCCGCCGTAGGCGAAAACAATTGTCCCCAATGCACTAAAAAAATCGAAAATCGTACCGATTGTAGTGTCCGATTTGTACCCGTATTGCACCTTGGGTTGCACTCCCTTGTCTATTGAAGCTCCCCATGCTATTGTAGAGTAGCTACAGAGCAAAACAGGGCAAAACAGAGTGCATTTATTGGTATAGAAAAAGAAAATGTAACCATCAAAATAGTTAAGTAATTAATCAATTAAGAAACAAAGTGCAATCATATTAATCCATAAAGCCCAAAATCGCCGCGTGTCCTCAATTTAATTAATAATGTGCGTACCTCAAAGACATAACTGCAGCAGCAAGAGAGACACCAGAGATTGAATTCATGCTGGGAAGTTGGGAGAGCACAAAGTGGACCGAAGCAAAGATCATGATAAAATAGGTGAGCTTTATTTTCTTGCAATCTTTACAAACCAAATGGTGGAATTTCTTGAGAGATTGGCCTCCTGTGATCATGTAAATAATGTCGACCCCAACTTCAACGATTAGCTGCTGAGGCACCACGATCCACAGCCCGAGCTTATCGCCAAACGCATGCTGTCCCAGCTCGTGGTATCTGTCGAAACGTTTACCTCGATTTCGTGCATCTCCACCATTTGCCATAACGAGTAGAGGGTAACGATCCATGATAGGACCAAGGCTGTTATACCCGGTCCCCTGGCGATACGAACATGTACAATGTCAAGAAACTCTACCTAATAGTTGGAACATAAATTTTTTGACACAAAGACAAAGTCTTGTATGCATATAGTCTTGGCTTAAGTGCATTTTTAAACGGAATCAGGTGTTTACACTGAACATTAATTACCGTTATTTTCACTGAACAATAACATTTGGCAATTAAATTAATATTTTTCAATGAAAACAACTAATATTGTTTAAAAGTGAACTTGAGTTGCACGATGTCTGAAGAACCTTACTCTCTTTCCTAAAAAATATAAATTGTATATGAGATTAAATGATAATTAATTTATTTTCATCATATTTGACCATACGGGTCGAGTAAATTTTTAAATAAATTATTCACAATCTCATTTTAATTAAATATTTTCCATTTCTATATATAACCATTTTTATAGGATTAACTGCACGGAATTTACTCGTGGCTTGAAAATATTGTGTGAAATTCCTTCATGGTTCTTGAAATTGCACGCAACCCTATTGTGATTTACAAAATTAAGAAAATTTTCTCTTTTCTAAAAAATGAGTTTACAATTTGATGTGTTTTTAACATTTCTCATTATGCCCTGTCTCAGACCTCAAAATTTTTAAAAACAAGATATATAGGAAATAGAGGAAACAAATGAAAATCTTTAGTTAATTTTTTTTCAAAAAGGTGAAAATTTGCTTAATTTTATTTACCACAAGGGGTTTCGTGTAATTCTCAAACAACGAGAGAATTTTGTGCAACATTTTAAAATCAAGAGTGAGTTTCGTGCAATTAACCCCATTTTTATATTCAGTCATTCCACTGTCCCTCAACTAATAATCACTTTTTGTCTCTATTTGTATTAAGATTAAAACAGAACACTAACAATATAATCATCTTTTTATCATATATAATTCATTTCAATTATATTCATTACCAATTCATTGAAAATTAAATTTGAACCAAGCACAGTGCTTAAAAAAAGTTAGAGTGAAGTTTTACCATCCAAGTTGAGACATAGCGAAAGGGAGACCTAAAACTCCAGCTCCAACGACAGCCGTAATATTGTGAAAAGCCGAATCCCACCATTTTGCTGTTCTTGATGCTGTGATTGGAAGCCAATCATCTATCGCTTTCTCTTGTGCTGTTCTCTCATCCACCTATAATTTATGAGGTACATAAATTGGAAAATGGGACCAAAATTGGAAAATCGAGATAATTACGAGGCCAAAATTGAAAAGTTAAATTTTTTTGGGGCTAAAAAGGGATTACAGGGGAAAGTCATGTGACTAAAAAACTATTTTTCTCGTGAGACGGACTATAATTTGGACATTGATGATTTAACATTTTGGGAGAAGAAAATGTAATTTGTGTTAATTTGTCTGCGCCTCATGTATGGCGCCGTCTCATCTCTGAGTTTAATTTTGTCATAATTTATTTGCAAAATTTTCAACTTATTTATCTATTTTACTTTTTAGCTTGTTGTTGGTGGTCATATTCTGGGCCTAATCCTAATGTACCATAAGTTGCAATAACTATTTAACTTGGAGGCACGGGTTCGACTCCTTGGAAGTTTTAAAAATCTTGGTCGCGTCCATGGTATGACCACCAACAACAGGGCACCAGACCTAGGGAAGACACATGAGTTTTCCGGTCACGTCCACGGTATGACCACCAGCAACACATATAGCATAGAAATCTATATAAAGGTAGATAAATTAAAGTCATCCAGAGATTGAAGAGGTAAATTGTAAAGGATATTTAATTAAATAAAAAAATGATGCATGGTAGAAATAATGAGAATCATGTTAATTAATATTATTTGATAATTTTGATACATCCGTAATAGATATAGAAGTAGTAATTGATTATCTTAATTAATTTCATTACCAAATTTGACAATCAGTACCCAACCATCCTCAAATAATACTCATTATTCTAACTAAGCAATTACTATGCAATCTATTAACATTTTCAAATCATAACAAAAGCGCCCTGAAACTTATAATCTTGAGAGGTGGCATAGATTACTCATGGAGTTGCTGAATTTGAACAAGTTGTTAAGCAAGAGAGAGGCTTACGTTTTTCGTAGTAGTATTTCTTGACATGGTTGGGATCATCGGGTGCCATTAAAGAGACCTGATTAAAGAGAGAAACTATGAGCACAAGATTAAATAGAAGTCAAGAACTAAATTATGAGGGATAGAGGTGACTGATATGGATTCATTTCTTATTCATTTTGGTAATTAATAAGTAGGGGCAACGTCCGTTTATTTTATTATTTTCTTGAAAACTCCAAACAAAAGATACAAAATCTTGTACTCCTATTACACAGTTCGGAATTTTTTACAAGCAACAAAAAGAAAAAAACAAACTTTTTAAATAAAAAACAATGTTTTTCAATTGAAACTATGATCATATATTTTCATTACGTAATTTAATTTTATATCATTTTTCTAGATATTACCTTTTATTTTTTAAGTATTATATTGGCCTGAAGTTTATATTTTTATTGTTCCTCTCCCACACCTCTAAGAAATCTTACAAACATGCCTACAAAATTTCTAACGAAAATAATTTCTTCTTTAAAAAAAAGAATTACTTACGATGTGCATACAAAAATTTTTAATCCTATAGATTGTTTTTAAATTATAGATATAATTATTTATAAAAATATAAATTGTCTAGAGAATTATTGTGTAGGTATATTTGCCTAGAAAAATTACAAATGTGTGGGCACTTTGTTCATACGTAAATTGTTTGTCTACTAAAATTTAAAAAATTTGTAGGTAAATCGTAGGCAATCATCACTAATTGAGGACCGAATACTATTTTTCGTTAAAAAATTTCGTAGTCATTTAAAAAAAATCGTAAGTAATTCTTTATTTTCTCTCTCATAAAACTGATCAATTTATTAAATAAATAAGTGAAAATTGAAATGGATTAATATGCAAAAAAAATTGTAAAAGTATATATATATATATATATGAATAGGTCTCCGATGAAATTTATTTATAGTATAAAATTCATATCATTACACTTATAAATTAATATCTTAACTTTTATTAAATGATATTATTATATTTGTAAACTGAGATCATATCATTAAGACAAAGTATAAGGTGAACAAGTTTCACACAAAAATTTGTGAAACTGGTTAAGAAATGTGACTTACATTACTAAAATGTATTAGTTCTAATAACTAAGGTTGTGACTTTTTACTATATAAGATATTACTCATAATATTTATGGATGTGACTTATATTACACCAAGAGGTATTAGTAATAATAATTGAAGGGTGTGACTTATATTATAAAAGGATATTAGTTATGATAAATCGAAGGGTGTGACCAGAGTTGGCCTTGAGGGTGTGCAGGCCGTGCCGTCGCACATGGCCGCACACCACCCAGGGCCCAGTTGGAGGGCATTGTGCTCTGCTAATTTGAGGTCCAAGGTTCAACCTATTAATTCCAAATAAATGTATTCTTTTAATATACTTTTCCCAACCAGTTTTTCAAACCTTCTTTTTTACTTTGTCTTTTTCCTAATCTAATTTTGTAATGTAGCTCTATTTTTCAAAATTATCTTTTTATATTTTTTTTATTCTAATTTAATTTGTTTAATTAATTTTAAATAAGTTTATTTTTTCTTTTTAATTTTTTAAATTTTCTTTTAAGGTTTTTTTAAAATATTTTTTCTCATTCTTCTTCATTTACTTTTTTTTAATCTTTTATTTCTTAATTAATATTTTATGCATCTTATGATTAGAAAAATCGATATATATATGCTAAAAATAAATATTGTCTTTTTTAATTATACATTTTTAATTTAGTTATTCTTTGATAAAATTTATTTAATATACCATTCATTAGCATTAAATCGATATTTTTTATATATAAATCAAATATTTGTTTAGTTATCGATTTCTTTATTCTTTTTTAAAATATACAGAGCCTAAATATTTTATTACACTTGGCCCTTTAAATTATTGGACGAGCCCTAAGTGTGACCTATATTATAAAAGAGTATTAGTCTTGATAATTGAAGGGTCCTTTAAAAAAGTAATCAGTTTCACGGTACACAAGTTTCACAGCATACTAATTCTAGCATTAAATGTTATATATTTAAATTCACTACAAAAAATACTAATTTAACGAGGGGAATTAAAGAGGGAAAAAGAACCCTCGGTATTTAACAAGGGTTTTAACGAGGTATACGATTAATGAGGGCATTCACGAGGGAAGTACCCTCGGCACACTCAACGAGGGCCGACCGCCCTTGGTAAAACCGTCAACAAAGTCAACGAGGGTCCGCGCCCTTGGTAAAACCCTTCCAAAATTTGCCAAGGGCCTTAATGAGCGTTGACCGCCCTCGGCAACTGTGAAACTCTGACTCCCTGCGACACCACTGCCCGAGGTGCGTGTACCGAGGGCAACTACCCTCTTAGATGCCCTCGGTTGTTTGTATAAATCCCCCAACTCCCATTTTCCCCCATTTCGCGTTCGGTTTGGACATGAGGGGAGAGAGATCGATCTCGAAATTTGGAGAGGTAAGTTTTTTTTTTTTAGTTGTTTAATTATTTTAATATTGTATTAGTTATTTTAGTTGTTTAATTATTTAGTATTATATAACTGTTTTAATATTATTTAGTATTAATTAGTATTTAATTGTTTTAGAGGAGAGGAGAGGAGATTGAAGCAGTCCACTTCGTCAATTTGAGGTAAGTATTAGTAATTTAATTATTTAGTATTAGTATATTGTGTTTTAATTTAATTAGTATGTATTATTTGTTTATGTATCTAGCATTAGTTGTATTAGGTTAAATTTAAATTTAATTTAGCTTAATTAAATTTGGTTGATAATTGTGTAGTTGTTTAGTGTAATATTTTAATTTGGTTGATAATTGATAATTTTATATTTTAATTAAGTATATTTTAGCTTAATTGTGTAGTTGTTTAGTGTAATATTATTGTAGTGTATATTTTAGCTTAATTTTACTTGATAATATTTAGCATAATTTCTAGCTAATATATATGTGTATATTAGTATTGTTTAGCTTAATTTAGTATTAGTTTAATTAATTTATCTTATTTGTGTGTATATAATATTAATTATTTGTTTAATTATTTAGTATTATTTAATATATTAATTGTGTTGGAGTGGAGGGATTGATGTTGATGAATGTTGGTTATTGCTTGTTGTAGAACATGTGTGTTCCGACTTGATTGATTTCGATTGTTGCATCTTCAGTTCAAATTAATGGCGAGAAGGGAAAAACTTGGGTCTGCACCCCAATACGGCAAACTTCGATTATTGCTTTAGTTGCTATGCCTGTGAACTGTTGAACCACTAAATGGAGGAAATTAAGGTTTGTGAAAAATAGGGGAAAGAGAGAGTCTGGAATTTCGATTTTGGAGGTTTTTTTATACTGTGGACTGAATTCGCTTTTTTCTCGTTGGTTCTGTCAGTAAAAGACGGGTCAACTGACGGCAGGACTAATTTTGAGAGGAAAAATGAACTTGGGTGACCAATTTTGAAAGTGATTAAATGTGGGTGACTAAATCTGAAAAAAGGTAAACTTGAGTGACCTAAAATAAATTTTTCCCTAGTTTATAAGTGTAGTGGTTATTTTATATTATGAATAAGTTTCACCAGAGTCCTATTCTACTTTTTATCTTCATATTATTATATTAGTTTGAAAAATATATTTATTTTGAAGTAAATATCTTGTGAAACTTATTCACAATATGAAATTTATATCAATACATTAACATTATAATCTTATCAACTGATATTATTTTGCATATAAATTAATATTATAATATTAAATGCTATTGTTATTTATTTATAAAAAAAATATTAATTTATAAATATAATGTCTTCAATTTTATGATATGAATAAGTTTTAACGAAAATTTTGTGTTTATTTTGTTCCATCTCACAAACATTATAAAAAAAAAAAAAAATTGGTATAGAAACAAAGAAGGGAGAGGGTCTCTAGATCGTGAGACGGCTCACATATAATTTTGATCAATTAATAAAATAATAATTGCATATCAAGATGGAGAAGTGGTGAAGAAAACATTTAATTATTATATACATATATATTTCATGATTTATTATTAAAAAAAATTCGAAGTCAAGCGGCGCCGCCCCATACTTATCCAACGGTATTTATCAATAATTTCCAGTGACTACGAGATACAAATTAATGTACTTTTTTCATCACCAAATAAAAATATTAAATATTTTTAATAATATTAATTTTTCCTTTGTATATTCTCAACTCCAAAAGTTTATTGATTTGATAATGATAATCCCAAGATTCCTGCTTAGAACGTGTATATGTAGGACCCAAGCCAGATCAGGCCAGCAAGAAAGACAACTAGGTTGAAATTGTTCAATATAAAAATTTATATAAGTCAAAAGAGTACTAACATGCATGCCCTCTCACTGATTTGATCAGGTTTGTCATTCAGAATTTGAGACACTAAAATAAGCTTCAACTTTTTATCCTAAAATTGTATTTGCATTATATTAAATATAAATATATGTATAAAAAAATTATATACAATACATGTAGTTAGAGTGTGTCTCCTTTGCCACGGCGTATTTTGTAGTGCTACATAAACATTTTTAAAAAAAAAACATATAATTAATTTGTTACATTAAAACGTGCAACTTGTGTTAAGTAAAACAAGTTCAGACGTTTCAAACAGAATAAAGTTGTATATTTTAATGCAACGTTGTATGTTTCTAAAATGAGGTACAATTGCATGAGACGGTCTCACGGTGAGACGGAATATAATTTGGATTGACGCTTTTAACACTTTGGAGGGTGGGTGTGATTTGTGCTTATTTGTACTTTCTATCTCATTTATGAGGCCGCCTCATATGAGTTTTTTGTCTTATAAAATATCTTATGGAATCGTAGTGCACCTAGTGCATGTCTGGCCATTATGGGTATTTTCATTTTTATATGAAATACAATGATAATTTTTGCTTTTTTTCCCGTTGTAAAAGTCTTGACTTGATGTGTCTGAAAACTTTGTCTTTCTAGAGATATGAAAAGGATTTAGGGTTATCTCATAATCTTCTAATCAAATTTAATTAATATCAAATATTAACAATATTAATATTACTATCATTAAAATAAAATCATTCCACCGAAATATCAAATTTTGTAAGAATTCCATTATGGAGAGCAACCAGACGGACCTGATCGGACCCAATTAGATTAAGCTCCAATATTACTCTTGATTAATCAAAGAATAATTTATTAATCATGTTCTATTCCACTAAAATAATGAGACTGCACTATTAGTCTAACTGAAATTACTGAAACAATTAATCAATTCTAAGGAATATAGTTATTTTCCAACTAATACCTTTGTTCCTTCCTACTAATACTCTACATTAATTAGTAAGTTGGTTCAGCCCTTATAAATAATAGGAATAGATAGGAAGTCAAACTTCACTTTACTTTTCCCTCTTCTTTCAATTGTAACAAACCCTTTCATTCATTCAATACAATTTCAATGTTCTTCTTTAGAGTTTGATATGGCATCAGTTTGTGAATTCGTTGAGTTCATCTGTTATGCCTTCGCGAATTGATTTTGTTTTTCGATCCGCCGAATTCTTCGATTGCGTCTAGCGTCGTTTGAATTTTTTTTCCGCTGCTTTCTTGGTCGTTATTCGATCGTTTCTTGAGTTCTATGCTCACTGATTGTTCGTGTTCTTCACGAATTTATTTCGATTTCCTTCGACTTTCTGTGAATCGCGTTCGTTTTTTCCCTAATTATTCGATATGGCGTTCAATGGGGCCTCACTCAATCCGGTGGAGAATCCACTTTCTCCCCTTGCCCTTCACCCGAATGACAACCCTGCGGTTTCCATCGTTCTCGAACCTCTGGATGGGACGAATTTTATCTCCTGGAGTCGTGCGGTTAAGGGGCCTTAAGTGTCAAGAATAAGGCTTCACTGATCGATGTTTCGTTGCCGATTCCGAAAGACGGAGCTGATTAGGTTATTCATGTTGCGTGGGTGCGAGCCAACGATCTGGTGTTGATGTGGATTCTGAATTCAATCAAGCCAGAAATCAAGAAGACTCTTTAGTATTTTACGATTGTTAAAGATGTTTGGGACGAGCTTCGAGTCAGGTATTCTCAATCTGACGACACTCGTGTCTATAAGCTTGAAAAGTCGCTTAGTGCTATTTTGAAAGGAAATCAGTCTTTAGTGTCTTATTATAACCAGTTTAAGTCCCTCTAGAGTGAGTAGTTAAGCTTTCGTCCTGCTTTACAATATTCTTGTGGAGCTATGAATCATTGTACGTGTGATATTCCTAGAATTTTGGCTAAAACTCAAGAAAAGGACGATATTGTCAAGTTTTTTATAGGGTTAGATGATTCTTATTCTGCATTAAGGTCTCAAGTTTTGATGCTGTCTAGAAAACTTTCTTTGGCAAAAGTTTATTCTATTTTACTCCAAGAGAAGTCTCAAAGGGCCTTAAAGTGTGATCATGTGATTGCTCAGTCTGATAGTGTTGCTATGCTTGCTAAGAATGCAAGATTTTATAAGGATAAGAAGAAACATGTCACTTGTACCCATTATGATGCCCCTGGGCACATGGTTGATAGGTGTTTTCATCTGATTGGAAACCCCCCTGGTTGGAAGGATCCCAGAGGACCAAGAAAGGCCAATTCTCAACCTGGTACTGCTAATAATGTTCAATCTCATTCTGAACAATGCTCTGAGGATGTTGCTGTGGCTTCTAATCCTTTGTTCACACAAGACATATTTGAACAATTTCTAAATTTTGCAAAGAAACAGAAGTGTCATGAGCCTGTTCACTCTGCTGCTGGAGCTTTTGCTAAAGGACTTCCTCAGCAATCAGGTATTTCTTGTGACAAAGTCTCATGTGCAACTGGTGCACGGATCTAAGATCCGTACACTCGCCCCAACCGTCCCCATATATCTACAGAACATGTCTAATATATTTAATGGGTCAAGTATTTTTTTAAATGGGTTATTGGGTCATTCAGTTGCATGAATGTACGGTGCATTTGGGTGCACAAGAGACTCACTCATTTCTTGTTGTTTCAATTCTGTGAATGATGATATTTATTCTTGGATTTTGGATACTGGTGCTACTATTCATATGGTTCATGACTTAGCTTTATTCACTTTTGTCCCTGAGCCTTCTGATATTAAGATAAAGCTTCCTAATAATTCTTTTACCACTGCAACATATATGGGTAATATCACATTAAATGAGTTGTTGACTTTATACAATGTCCTTTATGTACTTGAGTTTTCATTCAATTTGTTATCCATCTCTCATCTAACAAGGTACTCAAATTGCATTGTTAGTTTTCTTGCCTCACACTGTGTTTTGCAGGACAACGCCAGCTGGAAGGTTGTTGGTTCTACTGAACAATATGGAGGGTTATACTACTTAAAGTATGTTTTTTCTACTGTTAATAAGTGTGACTTTGCTTTATAGCATGCTAGATTAGGTCACATTTCTACTAAGAAGTTGTTGCAAATTAAACAATTGACTGTAAACAGTTCTGAGATTGTGAATAAAGTTTGTGACATTTTTCCGTAGGCTAAGCAAAAGAAGTTGCCCTTTCCTGATAGGCATTCTGTGACTAGTTCTATTTTTCAGTTGATCCATTTTGATGTATGGTATCCCTTTTCTATTCAATTTATGTCTAATCAGAAGTATTTCTTGACTATAGTAGATGACTTCAGTAGATATACTTGCACTACAAAAAAAGTGGGTTTTAACGACGGTTTTTAGCGACGGTTCTAAAAACCATCGATAATTGCGACGGTTTTGTCGACGGTTCAGGTCAGACGGTCAAAGTCATCGATTTAGCGACGGTTTAGCAACGGTTTTCAAAACCGTTGCCAGTAGCAACGGTTCTTTCGAATCAGGCTGAGTCGGGTTGAATCGGGTCACTTAGCTACAGTTTATCGACGGTTTGAAACCGTCGCTAAGTCGCGTACGGGACACGAGGCGACTCGGCACTTGGCCCACCGCACCAAGGGCGGTTAGCGATGGTGTTTTGAATTTATCAACGGTTTTTCCGTCGCTATTAACGACGGTATTTAAACACCGTCGCTAATCCGTCGCTAAATCTGATTATATAAACAATCCCGCAAATTTCTTTTTTCGCATTTTTTTTTTCCAAAATTAGGAGTCCGTCCCATTCGCCCGTCGTCATTCGTTGTTGCCGTCGTGAGCATTCCACCCATTAGACGATAATCGTAACGTCGCACTCTTCAATTTGACGGTAATTTTCTTACTTTTTATTGTTCGTTTTCAAATTGTTATATATATATTTATATTATTATATATATATTTATATATTATTTAAATATATATATATATTAATATATACATATATTTTAAATTATATATATTTTAAATTATATATTAATATATATATATATATTAGAAATTTTTTGTATATATTATATTATATTAATTTGAAATGTGCATGTTATATATAATAGAAATTATTTGTATACATTAGATAGTATTACTTGTATATGCATGTTAAATTTGAAATGTGCTTGTTAGAAATTAGACTAGTTAGATATTATAATTGTTAGAATTGTTAGATTGTTGGTTGAATAGGATGAGTTTAAAATAATACAGTCGAAACTCTGTCGAAATTATTTGTAAATATTAGATAATATTACTTGTATATACATGTTAAATTAGTTTTATAGTATTACTTGTATATGCATGTTAAATTAGTTTTATAGTATTACTTGTATATGCATGTTTAATTAGTTTAGCTAGTCTAGTTAGAAATTAGACTAGTTAGATATTATAATTGTTAGAATTGTTAGATTGTTGGTTGAATAGGATGAGTTTAAAATAATACAGTCGAAATTCGGTCGAAATTTAGGCGCGATTTTAATTAATTAATTAATAGTTTTAATTTATAAGTAATTTATGTCAAATGACATTCATATTTTTTTATATAATGCAGATGAGTACTACTGGAAGTGTTAGTGATAGTGGTCGAGGCGGCGGCAACGACGACGGCCAAGGCAGCAGCAGCAGCGGGTGGCCGAGGCAATGGCGATGGTCGAGGCGAAGGTAGTGTTCCTCAGAGCACTAGGAGGAAGAGGATCCTTCGACCGACGGTGAACTCAAGACCCACCCGCCTCGGACCATTCCAAATTAAGAAACCCGCCACCGACAGAAGCATCTCCAAGAGGGTCGAGCTCGTGTTAACCTCTCTCATTCATCGTCGTGGCTTCGGCACTCAATGCTCGTTTAGTGATCGACTTGAGAGCGGGAAAGTGAGTTGTAATTTACTTTTATTTATTAATTTATTTAGTTATACAGTTAGTTATTTAATTATACTTATTAATTTTTTATATTGTTGTTTTTGAAGATCATACCCGGGTCACAAGGTCATTTTTCTTTATAGCCACCAGCTCCATCTTGCGAGTTGGAATTTCCATGGGAGCCCATAGCTGGAAAGGCGTGCCTGAATCCCACCGCCAACTCTACTTCGACGAGTTTAGGGTACGTACAATAATTAATTACTAAAAGTATTCATAATTATTTATTTTAATTTAATACAATAAAGTTTGTGTTAATGAAATTAAAAAACAGACGAAGTGGGGAGAGGATAGGACCCCGACCGATTTTTTATCGTCTGCTCAAAAAAGCTTGCCCAAGTCCCAGTACAAAAAGACTTGTAGTATAGGTGTACTTGCACGCTTATGGAAGGATGAATGGTTTGGATATGACGGACGACATGGATCCTGGCGTCTGGGAGTCGATTGTGGCTTTGTGGAGCGATCCCGCTTATCAGGAGATGTGCCGGAAGAATTGCGAAAACTGCATGAGCCAGCACGGATGGGGATGGAGTCGCTGTGCATAAGGCCGGATCCCGGTCGATTCTGGAGCACCAAATGATGGAATTGAGTAATTAAAATATACTAATATTTAATTCTACAAGTTCATAATTAATTTTAATACGTGTATTTGTTAATAGAACTACGGCTCGGGACGCCTCTAGACGCTCTGGAGACGTTGGCACTCGGCCACCCCTACGAAGAGGAGACAGGGTCCTCCACCTACCACCGCAGCACCCACGTGCACGTAAGTAATTTAATTATAATATTGTATTTCGTAATTACTAACCTACTCATGTTGTTAATCTCATGTATCCCCTGCCCGCCACCTCGGTGATGATAATCCACCACCTCCTAGATTAATTTGAATCAGTCCTCTAAGTGGAGGAGGCCCCTAATGAAGTAGTTGGGTCCCTTAGGTTCAGTGGGATTGTCTCCCATCATATTAGCCCAGGAAGCATAAACCTACTCGTCTCAGAGACCTGCATTACTTCCAAAGCCGCTGCATGACAATATAAATCCGCGGCGAGCCAATTGAAAACAGTTAGAAAGCGGTGGCAGCAGAAACAGAAGAAAATAAATCTGGAAGTGGCGGCGGCGCCATCCGCTCTATGCCCGTTCAAATGTGTTGTTTATACTCTGAATTATTTCCTCAGCGGCATTAATTTAAGAGGCGTGGCGGTCGTGCGTGGTAGTGCGCGGCGGCCTTATGATTGGCGGTGGTCGCCGTGGTGGCGGCGGCAGCGGTGGTCGTCGCGATGGTGGTGGTCGTCTTTGATGTGGTGGTAAGCGATGGCGATGTGCGGCCGGGGAATGAAAATAGCCGGTAAAGGTGGCGGTGGTGGTGGTGGCGTGGATAATATCGGTGACATCGACCACGATAATTTATTTTTTTTCTACTAATTTGGGGAGATGATGAGGATAATTATTATCCCAATCGGTGATTGGAGGATGATTTGAACAATTTACTCTGTTTTTATTTTTATTACTTGTTCATCGACACTTTTTTTTAATTTTTATTGTGAATTATGTATGCCTAATGTTTATATCGTTTATTTTTTTCTATTGTTTATTTTTAGAGAAAATTATAACTTGTTTAGATAGAAAAATATAACTTGTTTAAATAAAAGTATTACTTGATTAAATAGAAAAGTATAACTTGTTTAAATAGAAAATTATAACTTGTTTAAAGAAAAGTATTACTTGATTAAATAGAAAAATATAACTTGTTTAAATAGAAAAGTATAACTTGTTTAAAGAAAAGTATTACTTGATTAAATAGAAAAGTATAACCTGTTAAAGAAAAGTATAACTTGTTTAAAGAAAATTATAACTTGTTTAAATAGAAAAGTATAACTTGTTTAAATAGAAAAGTATAACTTGTTTAAAGAAAAGTATTACTTGATTAAATAGAAAAGTATAAGTTGTTTAAATAGAAAAGTATAACTTGTTTAAAGAAAAGTATTACTTGATTAAATAGAAAAGTATAACTTGTTTAAATAGAAAAGTATAACTTGCTTAAAGAAAAGTATTACTTGATTAAATTGAAAAGTATAACTTGTTTAAAGAAAAATATTACTTGATTAAATAGAAAAGTATAACTTGTTTAAATAGAAAAGTATAACTTGTTTAAAGAAAAGTATTACTTGATTAAATAGAAAAGTATAACTTGTTTAAAGAAAAGTATAACTTGTTTAAATAGAAAAGTATAACTTGTTTAAAGAAAAGTATTACTTGATTAAATAGAAAAGTATAACTTGTTTAAAGAAAAGTATAACTTGTTTAAATAGAAAAGTATAACTTGTTTAAATAGAAAAGTATAACTTGTTTAAATAGAAAAATATAACTTGTTTAAATAGAAAAGTATAACTTGTTTAAATAGAAAAATATTACTTGATTAAATAGTAAAGTATAACTTGTTTAAATAGAAAAGTATAACTTGTTTAAATAGAAAAGTATAACTTGTTTATAGATTAATATATTATAATTTAATTTAAAAATTAATTTATATAGAAAAAATTATATAAAAATGTGATTGAATTAATAAAAAAGATAATTAAAATAAAGAATTTAAAAAAAAAATTGTATAAAAAATGAATTCTAGGACATATAGAATTAATTTCATTATATAAACGCAAGAAAGCAATTGTCCGAAATGGAATTGATCCCCTTTCGGTAGCCCAAAGGTCCCGTGTTCAATCCCCCATGGGAGCGAATAAATGCCTCATTTAATTGGGAGGCTTGGTGCTTATATATGAGTTGTTTGGTGGTTTGGTTTAAGATGGTCCGTGGCTTGGGTGGTTCGGTGGCCGCTCAGGCGCCCATCGGGCCCGGGTTCGAACCATTGCTAGCCCTTTTTTTTCTCGAAAATTCACGGTTTATCAACGGTTTTAGCGACGACAACTATGGTCGCTAATAGCGACGGAAATTAACCGTCGCTATTCCGTCACTAGTCTTCGACAGTTATAGCGAAGAATATTTATGGTCGCTAATAGCGACGGTGGTCTACCTTCGTTGCTTGTCGACGGCTTTAGCAACGGTTTGTCGATAAGTAGAGATGGTTATTTACCGTCGCTAAATAGCGACGTTGTCACAATAACCGTCGCTAAAGTCTAGCGACCCTCGTTTTCCCGACGGTCATAAAACCTTCGCTGAAATTGTCGCTAAGATGTGTAGCGACGGTTATTTTCGTCGTTAAACACCGTCTTTTTTGAAGTGTTGGATTTATCTTCTAAAATTCAAAAGTGATGTTAAATTTGCTTTAGAAAATTTCTATAACATAGTTGTTACTCAGTTTGCCACTAAAATAAAGAAGATAAGAACTGATAATGGAACTGAGTTTATATTATCATATTTTTATCACAAGTATGGCATTTTTCATCAAACTTCATGTGTTGAGACCCCTCAGCAGAATGGTTTAGTGGAAAAAAAAACATTAACATCTTTACAAGTTGCAAGGTCTTTGCTTTTTCAAACTCATTTACCTCTGAAATATTGGAGTTTTTGTATACAAACAGCTGCTCATTTGATCAATAGAATTGCATCTTCTGTCTACAAAACAAGACTTCTTTTGAAATTCTGAACAATAAAGTCCCTGATTATTCTTATTTGAAAAGTTTTGGGTGTCTTTGTTTTGCTAGTACTTTATCTTCTACTAGATCTAAATTTGATCCCAGGGCTGTTAAGTGTGTTATGTTGGGATATCCTTTTTGTACCAAAGGCTATAGAGTTCTTGATATAGCTACTGGGAATATTTTTGTGTCCAGAAATGTGAGATTTCATGAGAATGTGTTTCCTTTTTCTAATCTGATAGTTACACATTTGGTTGATGCTCCTACTGATCATTTGATATGTTTGTTAATGATTCTCTGTATGGCCATAAGTATGATGCTTCTGTTCACAATATTATAAAGATCATGTTGTTTTTGATAGTGGTGGTAATCATGTTCATCAAGATTTGCAAGAAGAAATTTCTAATGATAACTCTGAAAATCCTTCTATACCAGATCTTATTCAAGTGGTAGCTCCACAGTTGATTAATAGTGATCAGGGTGGTCTTAGAAGGTCTTCCAGAGTTAAAACTACACCTGCTTATCTAGATGTTTTTAATACTTGTTTACATGGTTCTTCAAATCATACAGCTGTACTTTTGGTTAAACATTCCAACATTCATTATCCTATATCATAAAGCTTTTACTACTTCTAAAATCATAGAGCCCAAAACTTTTAAACAGGCTTCAAAAGATGAAAACTGGAATGTTGCCATGCAAAATGAAATAAATGCCCTTGAAAGGACGACTACATGGTCTTTAGTTCCACTACCTGCTAATAAACATACAATAGGTTGCAAATGGGTTTACAAGGTAAAATACAAACCTGATGATACTATTGAGAGGTACAAAGCAAGACTAGTTGCAAACGGATATATTCAGGAGGAGGGTGTTGATTATTTTGATATTTTTTCCCATTTAGCTAAAATAACCATTGTTAGAATATTGTTGTCTATTGCAGTTGCTAAGAACTGGTGCATCCATCAGTGTGATGTAAATAATGTCTTTCTACATGGAGACTTACATGAGGAGGTCAACATGATTTTTCCCCCTGCTATCTTGTTCTCGACAACAATGTGTGTAAGCTGAATAAGAGTCTTTATGGGCTCAAACAAGCTAGTAAGCAGTGGTTTACTAAACTTTCAGGTACTTTGATTTCCATTGGTTTTATTCAATTCAAAGCGTATACATCTCTTTTTACTAAATCAAAGGATTCTGATTTCACCGTCCTTTTTGTGCTATGTAGATGATCTTATTATTACTGGAACTAGTCTTACTGAGATTCTTGTTGTTAAGTCTTTCTTACATGAAAAGTATACTATTAAAGATCTTGGTGTATTAAAGTATATTCTTGGTATTGAAGTTGCAAGAAGTGAAAAAGGCATTCAGCTTTGTCAAAGAGTGTATGTTTGGATGTACTTACTGAGTGTGGTTATTTGGAAAGTAAGCCTTGTAACACTCCCATGGATTCAAAATTAAGTTTTTCAAATGCTGATGGTTCTGTTCTTCAAAATCCATCAGAATACATGAAGATTTGGGGAAAACTTCTTTATCTCACTATCACAAGACCAGATATATCTTATGTTGTCCAAACACTATCACAGTATATGAGTCAACCTAAACAATCATTTAAGTGCAGTACACGGGTTACTCAAATATCTCAAGTCCACTTTTGGACAAGGCATCCTATATTCCTCTAACAATTCTTTCAAGCTTCAAGCTTTTGCAGATGTTGACTGAGCTAGGTGTGAAGCTACAAGAAGGAGTATCACTGGATAAGCAATCTACCTTGGTGATTCTCTAATTTCATGGAAGTCCAAGAAGCAATCTATTGTTAGCAGATCCTCCACTGAAGCTAATTACAGGGCTATGTGCTCCACAGCTTGTGAACTACAAGGGATATTGTACATCCTTCAAGATCTCAAGATATCACATCCTCAACCTGCCTTGCTCTATACAGACAGCAGGTCTGCTTTTTGTATTGTCCATAATCCTGCCTTGCATGAGAAGACAAAACACATACAATTTAATTGCCATTTCATTAGAGAAAAAAAGATCCAACAAGGTGTTTTTTTTGGAGCTCATCCAAATTCCCACCACAGAAAACATTGCAGATATCTTAACCAAGCTACAAGGTCCTTCACTCTTCAATCAATGCAAGACCAAAATTGGTCTTCTCAACATACACTCCCATTTTGAGGGGTCTAAGGAAATATAGTTATTTCCCAACTAATACCTTTGTTCCTTCCTACTAATACTGTACCTTTTGGTTCAGCCCTTATAAATAAGAATAGATAGGAAGTCAAACTTCACTTTACTTTTCCCTCTTTTTTCAGTTGTAACAAACCCTTTCATTTATTCAATACAATTTCAATGTTCTTCTTTAGAGTTTGATATCAATAATTTTGATCGATCCAATAATATGATCATATGCATTTCATTGATTAATTTCTCAAACAATATTTAGAAGCCTAACTCACCATTATTACACAAATTCATGATCATTAATTGTAGAATTCATAAGTTTTTCCTTGGACTACAATCTGCCTTAGCCCTCCGATTTGTCCCACGATCGTCAAAATAACTCCAAAGAATATGCAAATCTGAAAATATGCCACAAAATCATATCAAAAGAACCACTTCTCTGTTTGCAGGCCAAAAAATTAAATTGATAATCAAATACTTTTATCCTCACAATAAAAATGAGCTCACACAATTATTTTCTATTATGCTGAAGTTGGATTAACGTACCCAATTGGCAAACCACGAAAAGCCGAATTTCTTTGGTTTACGGATAGTAAGCCATATGATACAGGGGAGCTGCATTGTGTATACAAAAAATTAATTTGAATATGGAACTAGGAGTTTTTTAAATTCATGTTGGGCCAATCCGAATTTTAAATATTGACAAATTGTCCAATAAAATTTGTTCATAGTATGAAAATGATATCATTACTCTTATAAACGAATATCATAACATTTACACATACATAATTGCTATGGTATTAGTCTATAAGTATAATGGTATCAATTGACAAGTGTTGTGGTATTAGTTTATCAGTGTAATAGTATTAATTTCATACTGTGAACAAGTATCACAGGAGACTGACTCTTAAACATTGTAGTTTATAGTTACTTACAAAGTACGTGGTTGGAGCGAAAGCAAATCCTCCAACAAATGCCAGAAGCCCATTAAAGAAAGAGAAGGTTATGGCAATAAACATTGTAAAAGCTGAAATCCAAGAGTATGTTGTAAGAAAAAGTTTAAACCAATGTTGTAATAAAGATTGGAAGAGTGAAAGAGGAAGTGGGCATACCAACATAAGTGGTCCTTGTAATAAAGCTAAAAACCAACTTGTTTTGAACTTGAGCTTCCTTACAAGCACGTATTCCATCATGTCGAAAACCGGCATCGCGTATATCTGCATTGCGCTATCCGTATTATCATAAAATTGATCGATCACAATTTTGCCTTCAAAGATGGATAAACTATTACGTAGCTATTTGCATCTCTGAAATGACTAAATGTGCTCTTATTCAGGGGGCGTTTGGTGAAATTGTAAGAAATGGTATGATAATAAGAATACATGGAAAGGACGTCTGGATGTGGCATTCCACCATTCAAATAGGGGTAATTGCAATGGGGTACAAAAAAAAAACACTCTCTAGCTATGGGGTACAAAACACTTTAAAAAACACTACCAACTACAAAAAAAATACCCAAACTACCCTCAATTGATTTTAAAAAATAAATGGCCCACACCAATTAGTGCCCATTTAATTTTAATATTCTACCAGATTATTCAATCCCCATCTCTATCTCTCACCCAAATAAATTTCTCTCACCCAAACTTTTTCTCTCACAACCTATTTCTCTATTTTCTCTCAACGGATGCTACCCCCATCTCTATTTCTCCTTTCTATTTCTCCCTCTATATCTCCCTCTATCTCTACACAAAATGGCGGTGGTTGGTTGATATTTGGTTTGATGGCGGTGGTCGGATTTGGTTGGTTGAATGGGGCGGCGGCGGCGGTGGATTTGGTATCACGTGGCGGATCTAGGGTTTGGGAAATGGCGGCAGCAGTGTTGTAGCGGCTGAAAAAAGGAGCCACGGGGTTTGGGGGATGGCAACGGCGATGAGGATCTGCAAAATACACGACGCGATATTGGCGAATCCGCTGTGGGGGGTAACGGATCTGAGAAATACACCAGAGATGGGGGTGGCGGCGACGTTGTTGAGCGAAAAAAAAAAGCCCACGGGGTTTGGGAGATGGGGATGGCGGATCTACAAGTACGATGATGATGTTGGCGGATCCGCCTTGGGGGTTGACGAATGATGAGGATGGTGGAGGCGGCAGGCCGGGGGATGAGGATGGTGAGGGGCGGCGGCAAAATCGTTGCATTTATATGATGTAAGTTGAAGTCAGAGAAGGATTGTATCTCATAGTGAAATTGAAGCTGTAAGAGAATTTTTGTTTGTTGATATCTCTAATGTGCTTTTTCTGGGTTTTTGATTGAATTCTCATTATGAATTTCAGTTAATTTGTGTCAATGTTGTGTTTCTACATATCCTTATTGGTTAATGGTTTTGTTATAATTAGGCAAGATTGTGTTTACTAGTTGAAGTTAGGCAAGATTCTTGTTTTTTTCTTTGAAGAAACTTTTTCATTCAACTATGAAGAATTAGTACTTTTGAGCTTTTGGATGAGAGTAAGGTACATGTGCCTTAGGAAAAAATATGTTATAAATTGAATTAATTGTAAAAAAAATACATTTAACTTCTCATGCTTATGATGTCTTTCAGCCGACTTCGATGCAGTTCTAGTTATTGGCACATATGCAATGTGAAGATGCAATTGTTGATGTGTATACGCAATGTGTTATGGTGTATGCAATGTACTTAGTGTTTATGTGTTTTTTTTTACAATGCATTTTTTGGGTTATATATTAATGAATTATGTATTTATGCAATGTAGTTAGTGTGTATGCTATGTGTTTTTTAATAATATATTTTTTCTAGCACATATGCAAATCTATCTTGAACAATGCATTTGTGTTAGCGAACGGTTTTGTTGTTGGTTGTGTACATTTTTTAGAGATTAAGTCAGCAAATTGACACAATCAACAAATAAATTCTAATAAAAATATTTTATTAATTACTAAAATAATAAGAAGCATTTATTTTTAAATTAAAATGAAGATAATATATTAAATGAAAAAAAAATCAAAAAAATAAGAGATGGGAACTTGAGTTTACCACAAAATAAAATAATTCTTAAATAAAAGATAAGGAAAAAAATATTAACAAATTAAACAATTCAACAAAAAAGAAAAATCTCTACATATGTGACGTGAACCCTGACACTGCAGTATGATTGCAGTGTATTGTCCCATCAAAATTATTTTTTGTCTAATTAAATTTGCTTTTAATTTATTCAATTTTGGTAGATGGAAAGCAGGGGTAGATTAGGCATTGTAAATGCCTCAAAAATTCAATTTGTACCTAGTAGCTATTTTTATTTTACGATTGTAGCTAACAGTCATTGCCCCAATCAAATAGACAAGGTATAATGGATTCCTTATTTTTTTAGAATCAAAATCATAGTTTTGTATTTTCACAAACTATAACTTTGATTACCACGTGCCACCCCAAACACCCCCGTAGTCATTTTTTTCTCAAAAAATCTAAAGGTTCACCCTTCAAAAGAATTATATTCCATAAATACCCCTTGTGCTTTGTAAAGATTATGAGGGGCGTTGAGTTTAGATCCTTCAATAAAATTGTAACGGGAATTATCAAATAGTGAATTACAATGAAAATGATGGATACATCGTTAAAGTATATATGGCTCCAATTTAATAATATATGTTGAGACAAAAAAATATTTGTTGAGTAAATAATATGAATACTATAGGAGAAATACTTATATAAAGGAGGTAGTTAATCAAAATAGGGACAATAATTAATTTATTTCAGTTTCATTATCTCATACCAAATATTATGCAAGTGAATTGATCATCTTAATTTATTCTTATTCTTATTAACTACCACAATTGTCCTATATATATTTATTTCAAGGCAAAAACTCTGTGAAATGGTCTCACGGTGAAACAATTCACAAACTAGCAAGCTAGCACACATTTACATACACCCCTCTCCAAATGTTGAAGCATCATTCGCAAACTATGCTTCGTTTCGCTCAAAACTTACTTTTATTTCTATTATAATTCTCATTGAAAAATTATGAACCAAGTGCCCCGACTTTTAAATTTGGGGTGGAAATAGAAAAGACTACGATACCTGATAGCTTCCGATGAGATGAACGACGACAAAGATGTTAGCCATGGCAATGAGCCACACGGGGCTTCCCTAGCGAAAGGAGAATGTTCTCCTCGACCCGTTGCCAAAAATCCAAAGATCCGACAAGTGCAACGGGGAGATAACACACCTCAATCACTATATAAGCAACAGCCACGCCTTTCCACATAGGTCCTTTGAAGGCTTATTCGGTGGTGAAGCCATCGTAGCTTGGATTTCCATAACCACATTGTGGCCGCCGTAGGCGAAAACAATTGTCCCCAATGCACTAAAAAAATCGAAAATCGTACCGATTGTAGTGTCCGATTTGTACCCGTATTGCACCTTGGGTTGCACTCCCTTGTCTATTGAAGCTCCCCATGCTATTGTAGAGTAGCTACAGAGCAAAACAGGGCAAAACAGAGTGCATTTATTGGTATAGAAAAAGAAAATGTAACCATCAAAATAGTTAAGTAATTAATCAATTAAAACAAAGTGCAATCATATTAATCCATAAAGCCCAAAATCGCCGCGTGTCCTCAATTTAATTAATAATGTGCGTACCTCAAAGACATAACTGCAGCAGCAAGAGAGACACCAGAGATTGAATTCATGCTGGGAAGTTGGGAGAGCACAAAGTGGACCGAAGCAAAGATCATGATAAAATAGGTGAGCTTTATTTTCTTGCAATCTTTACAAACCAAATGGTGGAATTTCTTGAGAGATTGGCCTCCTGTGATCATGTAAATAATGTCGACCCCAACTTCAACGATTAGCTGCTGAGGCACCACGATCCACAGCCCGAGCTTATCGCCAAACGCATGCTGTCCCAGCTCGTGGTATCTGTCGAAACGTTTACCTCGATTTCGTGCATCTCCACCATTTGCCATAACGAGTAGAGGGTAACGATCCATGATAGGACCAAGGCTGTTATACCCGGTCCCCTGGCGATACGAACATGTACAATGTCAAGAAACTCTACCTAATAGTTGGAACATAAAATTTTTGACACAAAGACAAAGTCTTGTATGCATATAGTGCAACTTAAGTGCATTTTTAAACGGAATCAGGTGTTTACACTGAACATTAATTACCGTTATTTTCACTGAACAATAACATTTGGCAATTAAATTAATATTTTTCAGTGAAAACAACTAATATTGTTTAAAGTGAACTTGAGTTGCACGGTGTACAAGAACCTTACTCTCTTTCCGAAAAATATAAATTGTATATGAGATTAAATGATAATTAATTTATTTTCATCATATTTGACCATACGGGTCGAGTAAATTTTTAAATAAATTATTCACAATCTCATTTTAATTAAATATTTTCCATTTCTATATATAACCATTTTTATAGGATTAACTGCACGGAATTTACTCGTGGCTTGAAAATATTGTGTGAAATTCCTTCATGGTTCTTGAAATTGCACGCAACCCTATTGTGATTTACAAAATTAAGAAAATTTTCTCTTTTCTAAAAAATGAGTTTACAATTTGATGTGTTTTTAACATTTCTCATTATGCCCTGTCTCAGACCTCAAAATTTTTAAAAACAAGATATATAGGAAATAGAGGAAACAAATGAAAATCTTTAGTTAATTTTTTTTCAAAAAGGTGAAAATTTGCTTAATTTTATTTACCACAAGGGGTTTCGTGTAATTCTCAAACAACGAGAGAATTTTGTGCAACATTTTAAAATCAAGAGTGAGTTTCGTGCAATTAACCCCATTTTTATATTCAGTCATTCCACTGTCCCTCAACTAATAATCACTTTTTGTCTCTATTTGTATTAAGATTAAAACAGAACACTAACAATATAATCATCTTTTTTATCATATATAATTCATTTCAATTATATTCATTACCAATTCATTGAAAATTAAATTTGAACCAAGCACAGTGCTTAAAAAAAGTTAGAGTGAAGTTTTACCATCCAAGTTGAGACATAGCGAAAGGGAGACCTAAAACTCCAGCTCCAACGACAGCCGTAATATTGTGAAAAGCCGAATCCCACCATTTTGCTGTTCTTGATGCTGTGATTGGAAGCCAATCATCTATCGCTTTCTCTTGTGCTGTTCTCTCATCCACCTATAATTTATGAGGTACATAAATTGGAAAATGGGACCAAAATTGGAAAATCGAGATAATTACGAGACCAAAATTGAAAAGTTAAATTTTTTGGGGCTAAAAAGGGATTACAGGAAAGTCATGTGACTAAAAAACTATTTTTCTCGTGAGACGGACTATAATTTGGACATTGATGATTTAACATTTTGGGAGAAGAAAATGTAATTTGTGTTAATTTGTACCACGTCTCATGTATGAGGCCGTCTCATACGAGTTTAATTTTGTCATAATTTATTTGCAAAATTTTCAACTTATTTATCTATTTTACTTTTAGCTTGTTGTTGGTGGTCATATTCTGGGCCTAATCCTAATGTACCATAAGTTGCAATAACTATTTAACTTGGAGGCACGGGGTTCGACTCCTTGGAAGTTTTAAAAATCTTGGTCGCGTCCATGGTATGACCACCAACAACAGGGCACCAGACCTAGGGAAGACACATGAGTTTTCCGGTCACGTCCACGGTATGACCACCAGCAACACATATAGCATAGAAATCTATATAAAGGTAGATAAATTAAAGTCATCCAGAGATTGAAGAGGTAAATTGTAAAGGATATTTAATTAAATAAAAAAATGATGCATGGTAGAAATAATGAGAATCATGTTAATTAATATTATTTGATAATTTTGATACATCCGTAATAGATATAGAAGTAGTAATTGATTATCTTAATTAATTTCATTACCAAATTTGACAATCAGTACCCAACCATCCTCAAATAATACTCATTATTCTAACTAAGCAATTACTATGCAATCTATTAACATTTTCAAATCATAACAAGCGGCCCTGAAACTTATAATCTTGAAAGGTGGCATAGATTACTCATGGAGTTGCTGAATTTGAACAAGTTGTTAAGCAAGAGAGAGGCTTACGTTTTCGTAGTAGTATTTCTTGACATGGTTGGGATCATCGGGTGCCATTAAAGAGACCTGATTAAAGAGAGAGTAACTATGAGCACAAGATTAAATAGAAGTCAAGAACTAAATTATGAGGGATAGAGGTGACTGATATGGATTCATTTCTTATTCATTTTGGTAATTAATAAGTAGGGGCAACGTCCGTTTATTTTATTATTTTCTTGAAAACTCCAAACAAAAGATACAAAATCTTGTACTCCTATTACACAGTTCGGAATTTTTTACAAGCAACAAAAAGAAAAAAACAAACTTTTTAAATAAAAAACAATGTTTTTCAATTGAAACTATGATCATATATTTTCATTACGTAATTTAATTTTATATCATTTTTCTAGATATTACCTTTTATTTTTTAAGTATTATATTGGCCTGAAGTTTATATTTTTATTGTTCCTCTCCCACACCTCTAAGAAATCTTACAAACATGCCTACAAAATTTCTAACGAAAATAATTTCTTCTTTAAAAAAAAGAATTACTTACGATGTGCATACAAAAATTTTTAATCCTATAGATTGTTTTTAAATTATAGATATAATTATTTATAAAAATATAAATTGTCTAGAGAATTATTGTGTAGGTATATTTGCCTAGAAAAATTACAAATGTGTGGGCACTTTGTTCATACGTAAATTGTTTGTCTACTAAAATTTAAAAAATTTGTAGGTAAATCGTAGGCAATCATCACTAATTGAGGACCGAATACTATTTTTCGTTAAAAAATTTCGTAGTCATTTAAAAAAAATCGTAAGTAATTCTTTATTTTCTCTCTCATAAAACTGATCAATTTATTAAATAAATAAGTGAAAATTGAAATGGATTAATATGCAAAAAAAATTGTAAAAGTATATATATATATATATATGTATATATATATATATGTATATATATATATATGAATAGGTCTCCGATGAAATTTATTTATAGTATAAAATTCATATCATTACACTTATAAATTAATATCTTAACTTTTATTAAATGATATTATTATATTTGTAAACTGAGATCATATCATTAAGACAAAGTATAAAATTGAACAAGTTTCACACAAAAATTTGTGAAACTGGTTAAGAAATGTGACTTACATTACTAAAATGTATTAGTTCTGATAACTAAGGTTGTGACTTTTTACTATATAAGATATTACTCATAATATTTATGGATGTGACTTATATTACACCAAGAGGTATTAGTAATAATAATTGAAGGGTGTGACTTATATTATAAAAGGATATTAGTTATGATAAATCGAAGGGTGTGACCAGAGTTGGCCTTGAGGGTGTGCAGGCCGTGTGTCAAGACATGGCCGCACACCACCCAGGGCCCAGTTGGAGGGCATTGTGCTCTGCTAATTTGAGGTCCAAGGTTCAACCTATTAATTCCAAATAAATGTATTCTTTTAATATACTTTTCCCACCCAGTTTTTCAAACCTTCTTTTTTACTTTGTCTTTTTCCTAATCTAATTTTGTAATGTAGCTCTATTTTTCAAAATTATCTTTTTATATTTTTTTTATTCTAATTTAATTTGTTTAATTAATTTTAAATAAGTTTATTTTTTCTTTTTAATTTTTTAAATTTTCTTTTAAGGTTTTTTTAAAATATTTTTTCTCATTCTTCTTCATTTACTTTTTTTTAATCTTTTATTTCTTAATTAATATTTTATGCATCTTATGATTAGAAAAATCGATATATATGCTAAAAATAAATATTGTCTTTTTTAATTATACATTTTTAATTTAGTTATTCTTTGATAAAATTTATTTAATATACCATTCATTAGCATTAAATCGATATTTTTTATATATAAATCAAATATTTGTTTAGTTATCGATTTCTTTATTCTTTTTTAAAATATACAGAGCCTAAATATTTTATTACACTTGGCCCTTTAAATTATTGGACGAGCCCTAAGTGTGGCCTATATTATAAAAGAGTATTAGTCTTGATAATTGAAGGGTCCTTTAAAAAAGTAATCAGTTTCACGGTACACAAGTTTCACAGCATACTAATTCTAGCATTAAATGTTATATATTTAAATTCACTACAAAAAAATACTAATTTAACGAGGGGAATTAAAGAGGGAAAAAGAACCCTCGGTATTTAACAAGGGTTTTAACGAGGTATACGATTAATGAGGGCATTCACGAGGGAAGTACCCTCGGCACACTCAACGAGGGCCGACCGCCCTTGGTAAAACCGTCAACAAAGTCAACGAGGGTCCGCGCCCTTGGTAAAACCCTTCCAAAATTTGCCAAGGGCCTTAATGAGCGTTGACCGCCCTCGGCAACTGTGAAACTCTGACTCCCTGCGACACCACTGCCCGAGGTGCGTGTACCGAGGGCAACTACCCTCTTAGATGCCCTCGGTTGTTTGTATAAATCCCCCAACTCCCATTTTCCCCCATTTCGCGTTCGGTTTGGACAGAGGGAGGAGAGGAGATCAGTCTCGAAAATTTGGAGAGGTAAGTTTTTTTTTTTTAGTTGTTTAATTATTTTAATATTGTATTAGTTATTTTAGTTGTTTAATTATTTAGTATTATATAACTGTTTTAATATTATTTAGTATTAATTAGTATTTAATTGTTTTAGAGGAGAGGAGAGCAGATTGAAGCAGTCCACTTCGTCAATTTGAGGTAAGTATTAGTAATTTAATTATTTAGTATTAGTATATTGTGTTTTAATTTAATTAGTATGTATTATTTGTTTATGTATCTAGTATTAGTTGTATTAGGTTAAATTTAAATTTAATTTAGCTTAATTAAATTTGGTTGGTAATTGTGTAGTTGTTTAGTGTAATATTTTAATTTGGTTGATAATTGATAATTTTATATTTTAATTAAGTATATTTTAGCTTAATTGTGTAGTTGTTTAGTGTAATATTATTGTAGTGTATATTTTAGCTTAATTTTACTTGATAATATTTAGCATAATTTCTAGCTAATATATATGTGTATATTAGTATTGTTTAGCTTAATTTAGTATTAGTTTAATTAATTTATCTTATTTGTGTGTATATAATATTAATTATTTGTTTAATTATTTAGTATTATTTAATATATTAATTGTGTTGGAGTGGAGGGATTGATGTTGATGAATGTTGGTTATTGCTTGTTGTAGAACATGTGTGTTCCGACTTGATTGATTTTAATTGATTAAGTCAAAAATGGATGCACGTAGGATCTTGATTAATTAATTGGGGAATACGATAAAATAAGACGAAACTCTGCCGAAATTTTTAGGAAATATTAATTATTAATTAAGCTTTTAAATACTAACTAATTCGTAAATATTTATATATGATATGGATTATTCCATCCGTTTACGTTGGATGTATGGTCCTAGATCGATTAATGGCAATATATCTCCCGAATTCTATAATGGACTCGAATCGTTTATAGATTTCGCCACTAGTAATGGGATGATTCAGGGAAAGATTAGGTGTCCCTGCAACAAATTTAGATGTCGGAACAATAATACGTATCATGACACTGATGAGGTGAGAGCACATTTGTATAGAAATTGGTTCATGCCCAATTATTGCAATTGGATTTTTCACGGTGAAGAGAATACGATCATCCGTCTGCTTTGAATTCACACGGGCCAGTTGACGAGACTTTTGCATCTAGCTCGTACCACGATATGATGACGGATTTAACCTCTGGTCCCCACTTAAATGTGGATGATGAGGCCCCTAATGAGGAACCTCCTAATGAGCATGCTGCACATTTTTATAACATGCTTCGTGCAGCGAATCAGGATATAATGACTGGTTGCGAATCGCACTCACAGTTGTCATACAATGCCCTATTGCTGAACATTAAAACTGAAAACAGACTGTCTGAAAGGGTCTATAATCAAATGGTTGATGCGACTCGTGTCCTTTGTCCGAATAGCCTCGTGCCCAAGAAATTTTCTGATAGCAAACAACTGATGAGTGAGATGGGTCTTCCAGTGGAGAGGATTCATTGTTGTGCGCAGAATTGCATATTATATTGGGGTGCAGACGGCGAACTTGAAAACTGTAAGTTTTGCAGTCGGCCACGGTTCAAACCTGCTAGACGTGACGTGAATGGGCGATTGAAAAAAAACCGTCCTTTTAAGGAGATGTTCTATTTTCCCATCATCCCTCGTCTGCAAAGGTTGTATCAGTCTAATGCTACTGCGAAGGATATGACATGGCATGCACGTTGCTCGAACGACCACTCCGGTGTCATGCGTCACCCTGCAGACTCACAGGCTTGGAAACACTTGGACCAGTCGCATCCTGATTTTGCTTCAGAAATTCGGAACGTGAGGTTGGGCTTGAGCATTGACGGTTTCCAACCGTTTGGGGCTCATGGAAAACAGTATTCATCATGGCCAGTAATAGTGACACCGTACAATCTACCACGTGGTTGCGCATGAAGGATCAATTCATGTTTCTTACGGTTTTAGTGCCCAGTCCAAAGAATCCAAAAGATAAATTGGACGTGTATTTTTGCAACCACTGATCTGTTATTTGATTTTTTTATGGGAACATGGAGTGGTAACGTACGATGTTGCTACAAAGCAGAATTTTATGATGCGGGTTGCACTAATCTGGACCATCAGTAACTTTCCAGCTTACTCGATGTTGTCTGGATGGAGCACAGCTGGAAGACTTGCTTGTCCACACTCTGCCGATTACACTGATGCTTTCAGTCTGCGGCATAGTCGCAAGCAGTCATGGTTTGACAACCATCGTAAGTTCTTAGGTAGACGTCATCCATACCGAAGGAAGACGAGGAAGAGGAAGATGAAGATGAAGATAACTAGAGATCATAATTCTGATTCATAAGATAATTGATGAAACTAATTAATATATTTGTTATGTACGCTTGTTTTTAATTATTGATATTGATGAAGATGATATATATATATATATATATATATATGTTGTGAAATTAGTTGTTTTAATTAATCTATTGATGATGTATGTACTTGTTTTAATCATCCATCTTATAATATTTAATTTATTTAACCAATGTTACAGATGACCGGCGGTAGATGTATACGAAAAGCGATCAGCAGACGTATATTCGGGAGATCCAGTGGATCCAGTGGAACCCGTGAAAATAATGAAGATGAAGAACAAAATCAGGTACCGATACCCGATGTCGAGACGACGAGTACTACTGAAGATGACCACCGTGATGATTCAACTGAAGGTGGCGATGATGATTCATCTAGGTCTCGGGAGATTGACAAAGAGGAACTAGCGATCCACCACAGATTCGATTACCTATACAAGTGTGGAGTGGGAAGTATGTTATACCACTATATCTTTATATTTATATATAATATAATATATACGTGTGTAACACTCTTTTAATTTTACAGGTTGTATCCCTCGAATAAATGTTCGAGGATCATCAGGAACATCATGTCCCGAGATATGGAGTTGGGCGGGTACACGTGTGCATTGGTTTCTGAAAATCGGAAAAACAGGTGGTGGAAGACATTCCAGGTATGCATTCGTTTTATTAATTTAAGTAGCTTGTTCATTATATTGTTACTTATACGTTTAATGTTCATTTTTTTATTAGAGGGATGTCACCTGGGATCAAAGAATAGAGGACACAAGACAGATCAAGGATCTGTTTATGCGGAGAGCAAGTACGCGGTATGTTGATTTTCTCAATAACTGGAAGACGATACACCGTAAGAAGGGAAAGGTGCCCCCATGGGATGATGATGTGTGGAAGGCATTGAAAGATTACTGGCTCAGACCTGAAGTCATAGCTAAAAGCGATCAGTGCCACAAAAATCGATCCTCCAAAAAATCTACGCATCATGGAGGATCAAAAGGAGCGACTGATTTTGCGTATGGCTTTGTAAGTATTTTTTGCACCACCACAAATCGATATTTTTATTACATAATAATTAATATTAATTAACAAAACTATACAAAATTGTCAGTGGCAGAAAAATGGACGCCTCCCAACGGCATAGGAACTCGTGAAGAACTTTCACAAAAAAGATTCTGCGTATGCTAAGATGGAAGCCATACTTGTAAGTGGTTGAAGTAACGTTGTTTATCCAATATATAACTTAGTAAATTAATAGTATATCTAATTTTAAATGTCAAAATATTTGTATGTCAGCGAGAGGTGGAGGAACGGATCAATTCTGAGTTACCTGATGCAGACTAGTACGAGCGCAGTAAACAATCCAGCAAGTACTATACAGAGAAGACGTCGTAATCCCACGGGAAATACAGGGGATTGGGGCAAATGTCGGAGTTGGGCCGCATTCAATCTGGCCCAGGCGGGACATCTGGGGGCACATCTATCGGTGGTTTCTCTCAATTTGATCAAGAGCATTTTTTGGCTCAGGAGCGCGAACTCGAGAGAGAAAGACAGCAAAGGGAGGAGATGGCCAGACAGATGGCACAAATGCAAAGCCAAATAAACCAGATGTCACAAAGGCAGAGTCAAGTGAGCCAGATGAGCCAGTTTTTCTCGATGTGGCAGGCAACCCTTGCTCCCCAGCAACCATCGTGGCAAGGAACCGGTGGTCCTCAGCAGGGATTTGGAACCGGTGCTCCACAGATGGGTGTTACTCCCCAGCAGGGATTGCAGGGAATCGGAGGTTCCCAACAGTGGGGTAGTCAGGCCGGTATTTTTACACATCTTCCTCAGCCGACCGGTGGTTATTATGATCCCGTACCACCTCCTAGTCTTTTTGTTCCTCCATTCCCTCACATTTGTGCTCCTGTAGGTCCCAGTGCTTCTACTGCTCGTGTTCGACGTCGTTCCGTCGACTCTTCCGGCAGTACTCAAGGCTCTCAGTGAAATGCTCAGAGGCGCCGTTACATTTTGATCCCAGTATGTTTCCTCCTATTAATCAATTTCCCTCGACAAATGACAATGATGATGATGATGATGATGATGATGATGGTGATGATCATGTGACGCATTAAACATTTGTGTGTGTGTGTGTTAAGCATTAAACATTTGAATAATCTATTTTGGTTATGTTGTATGTTAATTTTGAACGACACTTATTTTATTATGTTTTATTTAGAAAATTTGAACGTCACATGTGTGTTTTATATTTTTTGTTGATTAATCTCTACTATTATAGGTGCATGTATTAATTTTGCAATTTTATTGAAAATATTTAAAAAATAATGATCAATGTGTACTTTTGTTTATTAAATACATATTTATTTATTAAAAGGTGAAAATTTAATAGGAAAATGAATATAAATGTATAAAATAATTACTTAAAAATTGAATAAAAAATATTTTATTTAAAATAATTAATATAAGTACATATATAAATGTATTCACAATAATAAATAGTGAAAAAGAATATAAAAATTAATTATTTAAAAATTTTATTAAAAATAATTAACATAAGTATATATATATATATATATATATATATATATATGTGTGTGTGTGTGTGTGTGTGTGTGTATGTATTCATAATAATAAATAGTGACAAAGAATATAAAATTAATTAATATAAGTATATAGATAAATGTACTCAAAATAATAAATGATGCAAGAATACAAATTATTTATTTCAGAATTTTATTATAAATATTTTAATTAAATCAAAGTATATATACATGACAAATAATTAGATTAAATAATAGAAGAAAAAAAATTAATAAAACACAATACATAATACCTATACAATTAAAAATGCATTCCTAATGAATAACTCGTCTAGCCCAAACGGTTAGGCGGTACACGTAAGTCCTCCATATACCGGGAGGTCGCATGTTCGAATCATATGGGGGGTGAATTTCGCCCATATTAGGCTGCTACAGTAACATGGCTCGCGTGTCCCAATGGTTCCGCGGGTGCACTCGGAGCCTCGCAGCCCGGGCTCGAAACCTGGCCGCAACGTTTTTCAATCCTGATTTAAATTCGCGAGGGCGAAATCCCTCGGTAAATTGCTCGCCAAATTGGCGAGGGCGTGGATTCGCTCGCTAAACCCGCAGCGCCAGAAGACGAGGGCAAGCTAGCCCTCGTTAAATTTAACGAGGGCCTTGCCGAGGGATATTCTGTCGGGGATTTAGCGAGGGCGGGTGGCCGTCGGGAAACTGGCACATGTTAGACCCTCGGCAATTCCCTCGCTATTTTCCGAGGGATATTTTTCGCATCGTTAATTTTTTACCGACGAGCATTTTAACTAGGGATATTTTCCCTCGTTAAAACCCTCCCTAAATCCCTTTCCCTCGTTAAAACCCTCTTTAAAGCCCTCTTTAAATTGAATGTATTTTGTAGTGATTTATAAAAGTAGTAGTATTAATTTATAAATATAATGATACTATCAATTTCATAGGGTGAATAAATTTCGCATAAAAGTTTCTGAATGTGTGTGTGTGTGTGAGAGAGACAATATTTCGTTACGTTCCCTCACTGTGTCTCACCATAATCATAATTTGTGAAGAAAAAATCTTACATGAATGTCAAAGAGCACTCCAATAATACTTGTGCAATCTGTATCTATTTAACAACAAAATCCTCTCTAATTTTTAACATTTGAACTGCATCCGCTTTATTTGTGTTTTTAAAATTCCAGAACAAAATTAATACTAATAATTTATCCAATATACTATAATATTTTATTATTAGATATCTATATATATATATAGATTAGTGAAATTGCCATATATTATTGATCTTATTATTTTAAGGTAGTTACATATGTATTCAGGTGCACCGTGCATTCATGGTGCATTTTAAAATTATGCAACTTGTAATATTGAAAGATTCAACTTATTTACACTAATTGCACGATTCAGTGTAAACAAATTGCATATTTCAATATAACATGTTGCATAGTTCTAAAATGCATTTATGTGCATAGTGCGCCTGAATGTATACAAAATTTAGACTTTCTATGTATGCACACAAAACTTAAAATTATTTTTACATTGGAGCTTTCGAAAACGTAGAACCGATTTTGTTCCGTACGTTCAACAGTGAAAAATTATCACTTTAAAAATAACAAGATTTATTATATTTTCCACATATAAATTATATTTCTAGTGCTTTTGAAAGTATAACTTAAAATTGATGTACTATTTTTTAATTAAAAGGTGACTATATTTCTGCGTTGATTTGACATAAAACTTGTATGTTTCGTTAATCCTTATCAAACAAGTCATGACCGCTCCCATCAATTTGCCACGAAATCATTTATTATTCTAATGAAGGCAAGTTCCATTTGGTCGGCACCATCGCTGCACCCTCCTACTAGACTCCAAACTGTTGTGTTCCTATAATTAATATCTTAATAAAAAAGGAGAATTCCTTATGAAATATTTTACCGTTAAATATTAATTAAAATAGGAATTGGAGTTGAACATTAACGGATCTTACGCAGATTGATTGGTTCAATTGAATATTTTCTAAAAATTCGTGTAAAGACAAAAAAAAAAAAAAAAGCTCTCAATTTGTGTTACTATAAAAATAAGTATATGTTACTACGTGATGATAGGAAAAAAATTATTAATTCCATAGTGTAATTTGGTGGTTTGAATATTTGCTTAAGGTAGTTGGTCATAGATCAGAAGGAGAAACTGAGGGGAAGCGGATGAATATATAGGGATTACCGTTTTGTCTTTATAATAACACATACATATACTTACAATAACACATATTTGTCTTAACAATAATACGAATCTCGGAGCGAGTTTTATTGTTTTATCTTTATGCGAATTTTATAAAAATATATGATCCTGAGTGTTTCCTTTTTGTTTATCTCTTTCTGGCCTACGGGCCGGTAATGTTTTACATATTCTTCCGTACATTAATACATGTTTTCTCTTATAGTAACACAGATCTTGTAGTGTCCTGTCAAAAAAAAGCACAGATCTTGGAGTAAGTTTTGTTGTTCTGTCTTTACATCAACTTTTTAAGAATATTTGGTTGACCCGGTCCGACAGCACAGGATCCTTAAATTTTTTCGATCTGTATTATGTATTTCTCATTCTTGGGTCATGTTTCCTAGATTCTCAGAAACCTTTCATCTCTCTTTTTTAATTGTTCGAAAAGCTTTTTCTATCTTCGTCCTCCTCTATATTGCGGGTGTGTGCATGAAGATTTCTTCAAAATTCAGACAAATACTTTGTTTTCGAAAGATTTATTATTCTTAATTTGAATAATATCAGTTCCTTTTCAGAATTTTCTTCATTTTCTTTGTTTCTCCAATGTTTGAAGAAAAAAATCTTTCTTCATACCTTTTCGTTTTGCTGGTTTAGTGTGTGAAGATTTCTTCAATATCCAAAGTAATACGACGTTGTTTGAAGGTTTTATTTTTTCTTCCATTAAATATCTTTGAAGTTTTGTTAGAATGCTTCTTTAAATTTATTTAATTTTCTAAATATTTTTCATATTGGTAGGCAGAGATAAATTCAAAAAAATATATATATATCTTAATTGAAGCGCAAAATGAGGTAGTAAATTATGGAAAAATACATTATGGAAAATACATTATGGAATATAAAATACATTATGGAAAAATGAGGTAATGAGATGATTACGGGACATGGTTTTCAACACAATACCTATAGCCTGAGGTAGTAAACGCATGGCCCATTCAACTAGCCAATGTATAGATAACACTTTCATATTATATGTATATCTAGTATAAAAAAATAAAAAAAATTATATTATATGAATATAGTAAAAAAAATATATGAGGGCACGTGCCCCCTCTCCAGGACGCATATTGTCGTCTCTGTTTGTAGTTTTAGTCAGTGTTTTTATAATCGAATCCACAATTAAACTGGACTGGACACCGGTTGGTGGTTCAAATGTCCGGTCGGATCGACAGTCCAACTATTAAAATGATCCGTATCAAAAAAAAATTAAATATTCATTATATTATATTAAAAAGTAAAATAAATTTGCACTTATAAATTTAAAGTTATGAAGTTATAAGCTTCAGATGAGAACCGCACAATAAATTCGTCGCCCTAGCGCAGGCTAGCAGAAGAACGAATAGAAAACACTATAAAATTGATGCCCTGACTCAGGCCAGCAGGAGAACGATTGGTTTTAGCAAGAGTTTACGAAGAAAAAATAATATTATTCATTCATAATCTAAAAAAGAACGTACAACAACCTATTTATAAGAAAAATGGACTAAACCTAATCTAAAAAGGACCAAATCTAGCAAATATATCTAACAACTCGATAAATACAAATTTAAAGGATAAAAAATGAATCCAGACAATTAAATAATAAAACTAATGTAATCTTGTGGATCTTGCATATCTTGCCAAATCCTGCGAAATCTAGGACAATGTCTTTGGTAAATATGGGACAATTTCGCAAGTAACAATTCTGGGACAATTTGGCGAATCATCTTGCACGTATTCTTGGGCCCAAAACCCTCGTTCGCGTCATTCCCGTTCCCTTCAAGATCTTCCTTGTCCTCAGGGACCAATTTCGGAAACACTCTCTCATCGAGCCTAAATGCTCTCTTTTATCTAATCGTCATTTGCTTGCCACCAAATAATTGAGCCCAAAATTATCAGTTGTTCGGGGTGTGGCAAAACACCTTTAAGCGATAGTGTGAATTTTTCATAGTACTGCCAACAAAATAACTATCATTAATTATAAAAAAAAATTATTATGGGAGTCAAAACCTTTATCTTTATCGAAATAGGACTTGGCTGATGTCGTATCAAGATCCAAAAAATTTGCATCGTCACCATGTTCCATCTCAATAATTTCGCTCGGATTGTCTTCAAACTCGACATCGAAAATAGGGCTCCTCATCATAAATAGGGGGTCCATCATAATATGGAGATCCACTAAATTTATCCAATCCATTAGAAAAAATAAATGGCCCATTATCACCAAAATCAAAAACTGAAGTCGGCTCTACTAATTCAGATTCCCACTTTTCCAAAGGCCCATTTCGTTCATATGTAATGGTTGGTGGCCCACTACGAGCATTAATAGGAAAAGGCCCAAACTCCCTTTCACTAAAATAATTAAACTTACCGACTTCAACATCATTCACAGAATTCGAATCCGTAGGCCCAAATTTGACAAAGTTTTCCACACAATACGACCCAATAGAATAATTAAGATTATCAATCATTGCGGGTCCAAGTTGTTCTGAAATTGAGAACCCAAGCTTGATTAGGTAATCAGATTGCTCAGGAACCGATCGGCTGAGAAACTTCCAATGGCGGCATCGCGTGCAGCGGTCGAATGTTCGATGCGGAGGTTGGTGGTGGTCGGTTTGTGTCTGGTTTGTGCGGGCCGGTGAGTTGAAGGTGGTGGTGATTCTGTCTTCTCCGGTGAAAACGAGGACAGGCGCTGGGATTTTCTGACAAAGAATTAGAAACATAACTCTTCGTTCGTCCGCGGAGCAGTTTGGATGAGGATGCAGTATCACTCACCATCTTTCGTACTAATTTTGCAAGCTTGCGCTCTATTTCCTCTAATCGTTCATCGTCTGAATCTCTAGCAGATCAAAACTCCTCTCCAACGATTCAATCCGTTCCTCGTCAGCTCTTGAAGCAATTTACGATTGCGATTCTCAAATACTCTCAATGAAAGCACCAATTTAATGAGAACCGCGATAACACAATAAATTTGTCGCCCTAGCGCAGGCTAGCAGAAGAACGAATAGAATACATGATAAAATCAACGTCTGACTCAGGCCAGCAGGAGAACGATTGGTTTTAGCAAGAATTTGCTAAGAAAAATTAATATTATTCATTCATAATTTGAACAGGAGAACAATTGGTTTTAGCAAGAATTTGCTAAGAAAAATTAATATTATTCATTCATAATCTGAAAAAGAACGTACAACAACCTATTTATAAGAGAAAGGGACTAAATCTAATCTAAAAAGGACCAAATCTAGCAAATATATCTAACAACTCGATAAATACAAAATTAAAGGATAAAAAATAAATCTACACAATTAAATAATAAAACTAGAGTAATCTTGTGGATCTTCCATATCTTGCCAAATCCTGCGAAATCTAGGATATATCTTTGATAAATATGGGACAATTTCGCAACTAACAATTTTGGGACAATTTGACGAATAATCTAGCACGTATTCTTGGGCCCAAAACCCTTGTTCACATCAGCTTCATACTGAAATAAACACAATAGAATAAATACAACACAACACAATTTAAAATAAGGATGATAGAAATAAGGATTAAATTTTTAATTAATTAAAAAATTAAAAGAAAAAAACAAAAAACTGATTGTACCGATTTTTCCGATTCTTATCGAATTTTTCCAGTTGAATCGTAAAATAATATTTGAGGGTAATCAGATCGACTCCATGGCTGAATCCTAGTGTAAACACAAATTTCGTATTTAATAATATGAATAAACACGAAAAATGAATTACAAAGATAATTTCTTGATTTGAATGTGAATTCGAGTACAATCTCTAACTTGATCCTCTGATTCTCTCTTCGATCTTGACTTTGACTTTCTTCCAAGATTTTCGGAGTCGGATCCGTAGCGAATCTTATCCGTGGCTTGAATTTCGGGACTTTGTAATATTAATCCAAGGGGTTTAGCACCTTGATCTTGGATTAAAAGGGACTAGGACTTTGTAATGTTAATCCAAGGGGTTTCGCACCTTGATCTTGGATTAAAGGGACTTTCGAGGGACTTGTGGTAAGAACGCGGATCTAAGAGGTTTAGCACCGTAGTCTTAGATCGAAGACCGTTCTTGATTGACTTTCGAGGGTCTATTGAGAAGAACGCGGATCCAAGAGGCTTAGCACCGTAGTCTTAGATCAAATACCGTTCTTGATTGATTTCCGAGGGACTATCGAGGGGCTTCCGAGGGACACGAAGAACTAGAAGAACTTCCTTCAAGAACTCAAAGAGCTTCCAACTGGAGAACGCGGATCCAAGAGGCTTCGCACCGTAGTCTTTGATCGAAGATCGTTCGTGGCCGACTTCCTTGAAGAACGCTTTGAAGAACTTGAAGAATGCCTTGAAGAATTACTTTGAATCACAAAACTCGGTCGCTAGGACTTACGAATTCTTGTGTATTCAATATTTGTTGTGTGTGTCAAATGAGAGGAATGAGACCCCTATTTATAGGTGTGGAATGTAGTCTTTGCCCTAGATTTGACGGGCTTGATCTGATGGGCTGGAAGATTCTAGAATTTTCTAGAAATATCTGATGGGCTCCACAGTTTTGGACTGGGTTTGATTTAATTTATTGGACTGTAGAAACCCAATTTAAATCTATTGGATTTTAGAGGCCCAATTATTTATTTATCGGACTTTAGAGGCCCAGTTCGATCTTTTGGACTTTAGAGGCCCAATTATTTATTTATTGGATTTTATAGGCCCAATTTGGTTTATCGGACTTTAGAGGCCCAATTTTATTTATCGGACTTTAGAGGCCCAATTTGCTATCAATTATTTATTTATTTATTTTAGAAATTAATCTTATATTCCCAATTAAATAAATTTAATTGACTTTCAACGTTCGATTTTTCCATCGTGTCATAATTTAATTTGTAATTGAATTTATTTGCTTACACCCGGTTCAAGCGATTTCTAAAAACACTTTAGCAATTTACGAATTATTTTATTTGGAATCGTTTCATTTTTAGATCCACATGTAATTCTTATAACTTCTTGAAATTAAATTTTGTGGTGTAGTTTCCAAATTCTTTTCTGGTTTTTATACTACATGCATTTGCAAGTTAAAATGTGGGAAGATTTATTTGAAGGTTATGAGTGGCACTTTTTGTTAAGAGTGTTTTTTCTCTAATATACGCATTTTCAAGATTGTTCTTTTACATAAACAAATAAAAATTAATTAGTAATTTAATTATGATATTATTTAAAATCAGTATTTCAGAGGTATTCTCTCAATGAATTTAAAAAATTTATTAATTCAATGGTGTAATATGGTGATCAGGACCTTCTTTATATAGTTAGTCACATGTCAGAAGGAGAAGCAGATAAAAAAAAGATAGGGGAGCGGAAGAAAATAGAGGGAGTGTCGTTTTGTTCATACAGTAATACATATTTCCCTAAACAGTAATACATTTGTGTATGTTTAATAACATAATTTTCAATATCTTATAGATGATTTTGCGTACTGAAAAAATAAGTATGCATTATTTGTCTTTATAATAACACATACATGTATTTACTGTAACAAATGTTTGCTCTTATTGTAACACAGACCTCGGAGCGAGTTTTATTTTTTTAATTTTACCTTTGCGCGAAATTTGTTGAAAATCTATTTAGGTCGTACTGGGTCCACAAGTTTTTCACTATGTATTTATTTACTTCTCATTCTGACCCGTGGGTCATATTTCACGGTTCCCAAATCCGTGAAATATTTAATATAAAAGTTTATCTAAGAATTTATAATCAAGGAGTTTTTTTAATATTCATAGAGGAATTTCCTGTAAATATTTCATGGGAAAAATATTTTGTAAGGACAGTAATTTAGGGAGGTTGTGTTTTAAGGACAATAATTTTACAGGCTTGAAAATGTAGGACAATATATTTTAAAATTTATAAATATAGAACAATATGTTTTAAAATTTGTAAACATCGAACAATATATTTTAAAAAGTGTAAATGTAGGACAATCGAGCCCAAACCTCACATGATATTTCAGCCCGATTTGGGCTTATTCGGGCTCAATTGTCCTACACTTACAAATTTTAAAACATATTGTCCTATAGTTACATACTTTAAAACATATTGTCCTACATTTCCAAGTCCATAGAATTATTGTCCTTTCCCCCACCCCCACAAAATTATTATCCTAGAAAATTATTTTTCACAATAATTCACCATGAAATATTTGTTAAAATGGAAAGGAACAAAAAATTCGCGGATTCTGCACAAACCGAATCGAGTCAAGTGGAAATTTCCTAAATATTCGTGCAGAGGTACAATAGAAAAACTCACTCTCAGTCAGTGTTACTACAAAAATAAGTATATGTTACTATGAAAGCAATTATAAGTATTTACGTAATGATAGATAAAAAAAAATATATTTTTTATTAACTGAATGGTGTAATCTGGTAGTTTGTCTTTATTTAAGGCAATTTGTCACATGTCATAATAAATAGAATATAAAAAATAGAGGGGAAAGCAGATGAAAATAGAGGGGAAAGCAGATGAAAATAGAGGGAGTGTTGTTTTGTTCTTACAGTAACTCATACATGTACTTACAGTAACACATGTTTGTCTTTATATTAACACAGACCTCGGAGTGAATTCTACTATTTTTTCTTTATACGAGTTTTATAGAAAAATCTATTTGACTCAGTTCGACCTGCACATGATCTACGAATTTTTGCATCTTTGTTTATGGGCTTCTCTTTTTGACTCACGAGTCATGTTTCACGGATCCTTCATTATAGTAACACATACATGTATTCACAATAACGCATGTTTGCCCTTATTGTAACACAGATCTCAAACAAGTTTTTGTGCAAATTTTATTTTTAAAAAAATTATTCAACCCGGTTCGACCCTCACAAAATTTGCAAATTTTTCACTCTTAAGTTTTATTCTAACCCACGGATCATAAACATTTTCTATGCAAGTTGGTATGCTGTGAAACTTGTTCACTGTGAAACTGTTTTTTTTTTTTTACAAGCATACTCTTTAGTAATATAAGTCACACCCTTTAGTAATATAGGTCGCACCCTTAGGTTATCACTACGATACCCTCTGCTATAATATAAGTTACACCCTTCACTTTTATGAATAATGCCTTTTATAGTAAAAAATTACACTCTTTATAGTAAAAACTCACACTCTTTAGTAATATAAGTCACACTCCTTAATCAGTTTCATCGTGAAACTTGTTCACCCTATACTTTGATTTTCTATAAAAGTTTGTCATTATTCATTCATATCTTTCGCGGAAGTATATCATAAATTATTCTTTCCTAAATATTGGAGAGATAAAGATTAATCTAAGGTAAAATTATTTAAATTTATTATTTTTTTGTAAATAGCTAAAAGAAACACTTAAAAGCGACGAAGGGACTATTAATTGACAAAAACTTGTGTGAACTCGAGTTCACCGTGAACTCGGCTTTTTTAGTATCACTGTTATGCACAAAAACTCTCACTGTTATGCATAAAAACTCTCAACAGTAAAAGTTTTTTTGCATAACAGTGATAGTTTTTACCCATAATAGTGATAGAGTTCATGGATAGACCTGGTTCACAGGAGTGTTACTCCTATTAATTTATGTAATAATTGTGATTCAATTTTATCCTATTTTGCATTAAAAAATAATTTATAAAGATATAACGACATGATTGGTATGTGGAAATGAATTGGGAATGGAATCCGTTCCAAATGTCATGGTCGGTATAGTTTTTAATAGGAAAAATCATACCATTTGGTGTCATAACTTTCCTATCATTCGTCCAAAAAAAAACTAATTATTTAATTTTGATCTTGTAATTATCTCAAGTGTCCAAATTTTGTCCCATTTTTGTCGGTAAATGAAAAATGATATTGTTTTTTATTACTCGTAAAACTCGTGATTGTTAAAATTGGGGGTTTCCGCTATGTGGACATTGTTAACAACTTATGAGGATTTTTTTTGCTCTTTCTAATCTTTTTTAAAAATGATTTTTTTTGTTAAGAGTCAGTTTCCACTTCAAGAATGAGCTCGGAAACCCTCAATTTAACCTGCACGTGACTTGCGTGTGATTGAAAACAGTTTTATTTTCTGACTTTCGGCGAAAATGCAATCAAAATTAGACAGTTAAGATAGTTATGCAGCCAAAATTGAATAGCAAAAACCTTTTTTTTCTCACGAATGATCTACTAATTGACGAGTGACACAGGAAAGTACACATTGATCAATCATGTTACTATTTGCTAATTGAGAACCTAATATTTATTATAACATAGCTAATATGGTATTAATCCGTGGAGAACTTCAGAAAGACTAAAAACAATCTAATTGACCTTGGCTTTCCTGTCTTTGCACAGCTCATGCCACTCTTGCAGCACTGCTGTTTGAAGAGCTCGGTGTTAGACCTCCTCCGCGGTTAACTTAAACAACGTCGAAGGCCCCTTATTTTTCTCATCCCCCTCGTTTTCCTCCTCGTTTTTCTTCTCCTCCTCGTTTATCTCCTCTTCCTCTTCTTCGTCATCAGATTTTGGATATTTTTTACGAGGGCGTGAGGCCTTCAACAAGGCTATTCGTTCCATAGAGGTCTTTAGCCTCTGTGCAGCAGCCTCTTTGACTTCATCTTCGGGCATGTATTGGATGCTGGCGACAGTTAGGTCGTCGATCCACCCTTGTAGATCCGACCCGATTTCCTTGGTGATAGTTGAATCGGAAGCTCGGACCACGAATTTGCATATCATCGTGGTGGTTTCGTCTCCCAGGTTCACGTTTCGACTCACTTCACTTGAACCGAATATCATCATCCCCACAAAGCCTCCATACCAAGTCTTGGCAGCGTAACAGAACTGTTTAAAACCAATAGCTAGCTCTTATAGTGAGGACGTTGTCTTAATTAGTTAAGAAGTTCAGAACATTGTCAACTGTTTAATTTTGGTCACAAAAGATTTAACAACACTAAATGAAATGACAAAAATTGAAAAATGTAAAAAAACATAAAGGACAAAAGTTGGACACCGAAAAGGACTGAAGTTGATACAAAAAGGACCAAAATTGTAAAAAGAAAAAACAAGCATAACCAAAACTGACACCAAAGTGACCAAATTCTGAAAGTAAAAACATACCAGACTAAAATTGGATATCATTTTAAGTTATTGTACGATTGTGGATATTAACTCTCTAATTCTGGCCTAAATTTTTCAACATTTTGAAAAACGGTGACGTTTAATGTCACTTGAATGTCCAATTTGGCCCTGTAAATTAAATACTTACGTGACATTAGCGGCAAAAATTGGACAATTTTTTAAATATTGGAACAAAATCGAAAAAGTTCAAATTATGGGAAAATAGACTTTTTAAGTACTCTACTTCATAAACTCAATTCAGATTTTCAAATATGCACATTGTGTTCAATATAAGTCAAGCTGCTGCTAGAATAAATAAACAAATATAAATCAATCATCATATCAATCAGTTTATCCAAAAAAATTGAATGGTTTTGAGAGAGCCAACCTGAAATCCAGCAACAGTCCGAATAACATGTGAGCAAACTTTATGAAACGGCTTAGAAGACAGAGATTTCAAGCCACTGAGAAAAGGAGACTCGCCGTACTGCTGAGCTGCCGTAGCTTTAAACCCGCTTCCTTCATAGCTATACGTGCCCGTGCACTCCACTATAGCAGGCAAACTCGGCCACAGACGGAAATACTCAACCGGTGAAATTTTGTGAGGCAAAAGAAGTTCAGTTAGGGGAATTTTGTATGGCTGACATCTCAGAATGGTAGGATCTCCAAATTCACTGGATAAACATCTCTTGAGGCCCATCATTTGATATTCCTCCTCCGAAATGTATTCTTCGTAATCTGCTGGAGCGTCGCTCCAGTGAAAAGGGTAGTACAGGACTTGCACCCACAGTGCACATCGCTAGAAATGAGACACACCAACCGTCACGCTGCAATGTACCGGTTCCTACATGTATATGTTTTACCAATAATGTTACTTGTTGAGTTAATATCAATTTACGTTCTGTAATAATGTAGGGTAGATTCAATAAAAATCATTTTTCTTTCTACTTTATTGATGTCAGTCCTATGGTGTCCAATTTCAATCATTTTTTGCTCAATTTTAGTTTTTTTTAATGGAAAATTCAAAATCGACGGAAAATTGACACCCTACGACTGGAATTGGACACATTAGGACTAAATTGGACACCCTAGTGATAATTAAATTGAACATCCGAGACTAAAATTGATTTAGTAGAAATCAAATACATTGGGGTTAATATCAATAATCGTCTTGTAACTTCAATTGTGTCCAATTTTAGACCTGTAAGTTTTTTATTTTTCAATTTTGGTCCTTTAAGTCTCAATTTTTGTCCTATATTGGAACAAAATTGAATAAGATAAAAACATACAGGACAAAAATTGAACACGAAAACGGGATTAATACTGACAAAAGTAAAATATACCGGGCAAAAATTCTAGTCTTATATATGTTTTATTTTATTTTCAAATTTTGTCCAAACCAACCAAATTTAACACCTAAAATTGTGCTGAAACACTGTGTATGGAAACCAAAATAGAGGGGCAAGATAAATATATCTGAAGTAATAACTAGAGAAATAAGTCCAACTTTACCTGTGAATTAACACCACGCAGCTGCCTCACTGCTTGAGGAGACGCGTCAATAAAGTACAATCCGCCGGTTACCCCAACACGAATGTCTACACGGTTTAATTCAATCTCTGTAAGACTCAAAACCTAAATCATTTGTTGCATGATTAGATCCTTCACCTCCCATGAAATGCTAATAAAAATTTAAAACATTTGTTGAATTACTTAATTATGAAGCGTTGTGGTCATATATATATAGTTTTTAAAAGTTAATATCTAGAATCGTCGTGCATCCTAGGCCATATTTAGTTTTAGTGATGTATTCTGTTACTTTTTCAATTTTGGTCCTTTTAGTATCCAATTTTTAGTCATGTGTATTTTTCAGTGATGTAAAAGTCCCGACTAGTCCCCGCCTAGGCGCCGCCTAGGCGCTAGGTGGCCGTCGGCCGACCCGATTTTGCCTAGGCGCCGCCTAGACGACCGAGTCGAGAGCTAGACGGCTAAGTCGGGAGCTAGGTGTCCAATACTAAGGTATTATTTGATAATGAGAGACTTTATTCTTAGAATAAATTGATGGTAAGACAAAGATTGATAATTTTCACTACACTAAAATTCCAAAACACAAATTTGTTTAGTTTTTTTATGTTAAATTAATTTTCTTGTACTCTATAATGGATAATAGATATAAGAAAAGGTGTTTCAATTGTTATCTAGATTTAGGCGGTTGTATAATGAATTTGTTAATTAATTTTGAAGTGTATTTTTGTCATAATATATTGATAAGTAGTAAATAAAACTTATTTAGATGAAAAAAAAAACAAAAGAAAACTGAACCGACTAGTTCCCGATTAGTCCCCGCCTAGACGGCCTAGGCGCTAGGCGGTCCATGTCCACCCGACTACCAATTTCCGACTTCTGCACCCTTGGTATTTTTACTTTTTAATTTGCTAAAGAAATACAGAACTAAAATTGGACATGGCATAAGTCGATACCAAGAATCGTCATGTAACATTGGCCGTGACCAATTCTAGTCCTATATGTTTTATTTTTTTTAATTTTTTTTCTTTCTGTGTCAAATTTGGTCATTTTGGACCAAGTTTGTGAAAGAGTAAAAACATATATGACTAAATTCGACACAAAAATGGACTAAAATTGAAATGTAGCAAAATACAAGATTAACTCTAGTTTTTTAAAAGGACCAAAATTGAAATGTAGCAAAATACAAGATTAAAATTGAACAAGGTCTAAATTATAGGATGATTCTTGATATTAACTCCTAAGTTACGATATTTCTTAATATTAACTCTAGTTTTTTTACTTGAGACACTAACCAGAAGAGTAATAGTACCTTTAAATGCAGACTAATCCTTCCATCATTTGGGTCGGCCAAATGATACCCTTCGACATAACAAGGATCACTACTACCAGTCAATGTAAATGCTCTAGGAGGAACCTTGATCATACTTGAATCCATATCTTTTGTCAAGAACTGAGTTAACTCGTTAGGGTTTGGTCTCCAGAGTTGCAAAATAGCCTTATGTATCAATCCCTCAAGTTTTCGGTCCTGAGCTGCAGATGCGTCATAGAACTGAACAGTTAGCTTGTGGTGGGTAAATGGGTAGTCTCCTCTTGTTTCACTCACTCCAGCCCATCTGGAAAAAAAAAAGAAAAAAAAAACACGAGCCAGTTGTTATTGATCTCTTAATTAAACCAATGCTTTCACAGTTTCTTTTTCTTTTTTTCAAGGGATTGTTAATATATTTTCTACCCTAATTATAGTCTATTTTTTATTTTAGTCACAAGAATTTTTTGCATTTCGACTTTAGTCACATTATATTTTTGCATTTTGATTTTAGTCCTATAACTTTATAATTTTCAACTTTTCCGTTCCTTGACCGGTTGTTACAGGCAACCCAAACAGTAACCGCTGAAGTGACACTATTACTGGGTTACCTGCACCATCCTATCAAGGTGAAAATTGTAAAAAAAACATAAAGTTAGAGGACTGAAATTAAAATTCAAAAGTTACGGCGACAAAAATCAAAGTAGGCTACAATTAGTGGGAAAAAAATTAATAAAGCCTTATTTTAATAATACCAACATAGGATTCTAGGAAAAGCTCTCACTGATCATCTGGATGGCTTGAGACATATTTGAGTCTGTTTAGGATCATACGGCATTGGTGCTTATTCACTGAATCTGCAGAGGGACTGTTCCTAAAGTCTTCAAGCTCCTTGGTTAACAATTGGCAAGCTCTGGGATTGCGTGACCCCAGGCGCTGCGCGCATAGAAGAACGGCTTGAACATCTTGAAGCGGATTTGTTGTGTAAGCTGATGAATCAGTGTTGAACAGAATTTTGTGAATATTTGATAGAATGGTGTTTAGTGGATCATCAGGGGCATCAGCCAGAAGGGGGTCCAGTTGGTCCAAATTAATGTGCTCTGCAATTGCCCACAGAAGCCGAGCACTGATTCTTGGAGTGTTTACCTGCCAAATTTGGTTCAATCACGCAAGGACATAGCTTATTAATGATTGTGTTAAATTTCACTGAATATTGAGGGATAATATCATTTTAGGTACCTATAATTTACATTGTTCTAATTTTGGTCTCCCTCATTCAATCACCTAGAAATACTCATTTACTTTCACATTTGAAGCATTATTAGTTGACCGTCCCTTACTTCCACATTTGATGCACTATTAGTTGACCGTCCATTAATAGGCGAAATCAACTATATTTGGGTGTTGATTGTAACGGAGAATTTTGTCCCTTAACGTGCACCCGTTTTGGTTTTAGTCTCCTAACTCTTTCAACTTTGAAACTTGTTCTTTAAGTTTACGTGAATAATGTTTTTAATGACATTAACTTAGCGGGGTTTTGTTTAAGGACAATAATTTTACTGACTTGAAAATATAGGACAATATATTTTAAACTTGTAAATATAGGACAATATGTTTTCAAATTTATAAAAATAGGACATTATGTTTTAAAAATCTGTATATATAGGATAATCGAGCCCGAATCTCACATGATATGTCAGCCCGATTTGGGCTCAATTGTCCTATATTTACATATTTTAAAACACATTGTCCTATATTTACATATTTTGAAACATATTGTCCTACATTTCAAAGTTCGTAGAATTATTGTCCTTAAAACACAACCCCCTAAAATTATTGTCCTAAAAAAAAAATTTCCCTTAAGTTTACCAAATTCAATTTATTCGTCCTTTTACCAAGTAAAAAAGAAAAAAAAATGAATTTGGTTAACCTGTTGTAACCTGTAATGGATGAAAAGGCCGAATTTGGTAAACTTAAGGGACTATGTTCAAACTTGAAAAAATTAGCGGACTAAAATTGATTGGTGAAAGTTAAAGGATAAGAAACAACATCTACCCTAAATGTAATTAATAATTACTTGGGATGCTAAATATAATTAATAGCCTTCAATAATTAGATTTAGCACCCCAAATAATTGGTTTCATCCTCTCGGACAGTCAATTAATGGAGGGACCAAATGTGAGAATAAAAGTGTACTTTCATAATTAAGTTGATAGTGAGTGAAAGAGGAAGGATCGAAACAAGAAAAATGTAAAACTTTAGGGACCAAAAATGATATTATCGTGTATATTGCAGTAAAACGTACAAACCTCGAGCAGGTCCTTGACAAGTTCCCTCTGCAAATTCTGCAGCCTCGTTTCATTGAAAATCTGATCTTGAGAAGACCCATCTTTAACTCTTTTCACCCCACCTCGAGTGTCGTAAATGTGGCACAGCCTAACAAGCAGCTTCAGATAACAATCAATGGCATACGTTCGACCATCACAATCCCATTTCACACAAGGCCTACAAACTTCCACCACTTCCAAACCCGGTTCGGTCCAATTCAACGCCCCGTAACCGGTTCCATAGGCCAAGGCTCCGATCACCCGGCTCTCCATGCCCGAATTTGTTTGTTCGGGCAACGGTAAGGATAACTTGAAGCAGCTCTCCACCAGCATTGATACCAATTCTTCTATGAACAAGCTTTTGGCAGTGACACTGTTGAGATCGGCCTTCACTCTCGCGTCTTCGAATAGTGAAACGATGTCTGTTCCCGTGGTTGGTTTTTGGCCTCTTCGAACGCTCTCTTTTGCGATAAGATCGACGCAGAGAGCGGTTCGACAGATGCATGCCAGAGCGTGCATTCGGTCGGATTCTGCCCTCAAGTTTCGAACCATGTCGAGCTGCTTTTTGAACAATGATACCTAACATTGGAAACCAGAATAATAATCTATTGAGTTGGTCTTCTGTAAGATAAAATAGTTTTATCAAACAACTGATTTCAACTAATACTTTATAGTATAAAAAATGATACTTTTAAAGGAAACAACTAATACTGTTTAAAATTACACACAAAATGCAAACCAATTCTACGGTGAAACTGGGTGAAAAAGAGTGTGCCTATGTAAAATATGTTTACCGTACAACTGATTTGCAACTATTACGTTATAGTATAAAAACTAATACTTTTATGTCCAAGATTTAATACTGATAAACTAATATGTTTCAATGAAACATCTATTACTTTATAGTATAACAAGTAATACTTTTAAAAAAACAACTGATCATGATAAACTAATATTTTTCAATGAAACAAATAATACTATTAAAATTATACTCAAATACATACTAATACTTTGTCTTAAAGTTAATCAGCTAAAAATCATGCTGCCTAACAATGTAACAATAAAGCTTCATGCCATCATGAAAAGCACTTGTTTAGTTCTCGAGTGATATTACTATCAAATTCACCTGCATACTAAGATGTAGGAGATGCAAATTAGTAACAAGGGCTCTAACAATGCTCTCTCGTGCAGACGAATACTCCTGCCTATCCCAAAGAGTCAGAATCGCAATAATCGACGCAGACGCCCACTCCGGCTTCCCACCACGAACATCAGCCAAGTACAACATATTAATCGGCGGAGCGCGTCGTTGGAACGGAGGTCCGCTTGGATCTGAGCGAATAGTATGTCCATTTTTAAGGTCTAGCGAATTTTGAATTTTTTAGCATCAAATTGGGGTTATATTTTTTTTAAGGGGAAGTTCTGATTTTACAAATGTGAATTTCAACAATTGATGAAATGAAGTAGTGATGATGCGATTGAAGGGTGAGAATTACAGTTCAAAGTTGAAAGTGTTTGAAGAAATCGGCGTAACAAAGTGTAGATCCGTTGTTCACTGTGCAGTTGGGGGTGGGGAACGGATGCAACGACTCCGTCAACGTCACAAGGTTTGGCGCGCTATTTCAGTATATATTTAAATATATATTTATCATTATTTATTTATGTATTTAAATATAGACCATTGATTATTGAATCACTCTGTGCACCACATGCACCAATCCAAATTGGTGCAATCTAAACTCTAACCCTAAATAGTGAACCCTAAATCATATATGAACCACATGGACCGAGTGAACCATGAACCACTCGGGCCGGATTTCGGGTCGGGTCGGGTATTTAAAAATAAGAAAAAATAAGAAGAAAAAAAAAACATCTAAAACTGAAATTTAAGTTAAACCGAAACTGAAAAAAAAGTTAAAACTAAAAAAAATTAGAAAAAAAACTTTTAAAATTAAATTGTAGCAATTTTATTGGTGCATGTGGTGCACAGTGGAATTTGCCTTGATTATTTCATGTTATTTGAACCCTTTATTCGAATGTGACAATGTGTTTTCCCGCCCTTTTTTAAGTCTTTCTATTCATCTTTTTTAGAAATTCTTTTTATACTCACTTTTTTTTTAATTTAAGGGATGAATTGGAGTTCTTTTTATTATTTGAACCACAAAAGATTTATGTTATAGTTGTGGATGGGGGTAATTATTTAATTACAAAAATCATCTTAACCGTCCGCATTGAGGCGCATTGCGTCTCCATTGATAAGTTTTTATGATATATTGTAGTTAATTTTTTTATGCAAAATCGCACCGCAAAGTCGGTGTAATTACGATTTTTCGTTGCAAACCGTTCCGACCGCACCGCCAAGTTGAAGTTATAATTTACTGTTCGACATCCTAAATTTATAAATTCATTCCTCAACTAAATCCACAACAAAATAAACCATCTTCATGATTTCTTTTTATACGTAATCTTAGCTTTTACAGATAACACAGTTCAATTTCTCTGTGCCACTTTTTTGTGAGAGTGGAACACAATATATGAAACAGATGATATTGTGCTCAGATAACAAGTTCATATATTGTACTTATATGATGATTAAAGATATTATTTCATTTTTCATTTTTAAATATCTGGTTGCCGACTTGCTCTTGCAGGCTACAGATTGCCTCGATTATGCCTGTCATTCGATCATTGTTCGGTTGCTGAGGTCAGACGGGAGTCTAAGGGTCTAAACGGCCATGCACAGATGCCCTCAATTCCTCAGCAGTAGGGGTCTGGTGACAGTTTTCTTCTTGGATGGAGAGAGAGTTTGCCCTTTTTTGCCTTGCCGGCCTGGAGTTTCAACCCGACTCACATGGGCGAGATGCCTTCGGGGCAGCATTTTTCCCCAGGCGATTCCGAACGGAGTCACCTCGCTGAATCTTTGAGCCTTCACTGTCATAGACAGTGTGACGAGAATTGGCGTCTCTCGTATTCCCTTTGCGGACTGGTATTGCCTTGATTGATGGGGGTGGCATGGCCCACTATATTGGCCTATGTGTTTGTCACCGTCCCCCATCTTGTGTTTGTCTTTCGATGTAGGGGCATCCTTCGGATCCTTCTTATTCTGGCGGGATTGATCGGGTTCGCCCCCCCCCCCCTCCACCCATCTCTTCCTGGCGTTTCCGGATAAATGCCATGGTAACCTTCAAATTCTCTGGAGTTTTGATATCCTCTAGATTTTTTAACCATCCTCGATCTTCTAGATGAATACGATTCCTTAGGGGTGTTGGAAGCAGCTTTCTTGTTTTGTAACATTTTGATATTTCTGGAAAAGGTTTCGTGAATGGTTTTGACTAAAGTTAAGAAAATTAATCAAAGGGACCCTCCTTCTAGCATCAATTATTGTAACCTACATTATTTGTCTAGGGCGACAAACAATAAATGTACATATGTGAATGAACACGTAAGAACAATGTTTTTTTGGATTGCACTTTATGTCTTTTTTTTTACTAAAAGTTCGACCACTTCATTGAGGGTTCAGCCCATATTTATAGAGCTTAAACGCATTTATTACAATCAATTATTGGGGCGTCTATTAAGCCCTTGAAATCAGTCTTTAGTAAATGTGTGTGGTCATCGCGTTCTTGATTGGTCGGAACGGGCATCGCGCCTTGATTTCCGCTCCCGGATTTGTTGCTTCTTTCTATCTAGGCGACATGATATGTGCTCTTTCCATAAGTATAAACTCTCCTTCTTTACGTCGCACCTCGCTCCTTTGATATTCGGATCACCTCGGCCTTTGAATGGCGAATTGGTTTCTTTAATCAACCATTGAAAGAATCGTGGAGGTCGCCCTATATATTTGAAGTCGCCTTACATTTATGAGGTCACCCTACATTCACAATAAAGCCTTGTGAATTATTATTAACTGCAGCCACATGTCGTAATTGTCATACATAGGTACAACAATTTTTTATTTTTTATTTTATTTAATTCTTTTTTTTTCTCCGGTCATTTCATGATTTAGCAAAAAATATGCCTTTTGTTTGGCACCTCCAACATCCAAAATGGGTCTTTTAAGCATGATTCGAGTTTGATGGACTTCAAGGTTACAATTCAATATTTATATGTATCATAAAAAAATTACTCTGAGGTACAAAAGTTTTACAAACTATTATTTTTAAGGTACAATTTTATTTTGCTATTACTCTAAGGTATATTTGCTCTTGCACATATATAGTTGAACATAATATGCAAGTTCGACTATATATATGCAAGTGGAAAAAATTGTATCTTAGAGTAATGAGTCACTCAACTTTGTATCTTAAGGTGATGGCCCCTATCATATCTAACTCATGTATCTTGTATCATATGAAAAAAAGTAAATCTCATAGCTTGATAATGCCCACAAATGTAGTTATTCTTGAATAGCTGAGTTAACAAATATATGTTTTTAAACCCCCAAGAGTTGGTCTAGTAGTGTAGGCTTGAGACTTAGGAGCGTGCTCTTCACGGAGTTTCAGGTTCGAACTCCCAAAGTGTGATCAATATACAGAGCTAAACTCTGGGCATGAAGTGGGGGCCCCGCTGGTGGAAGGTGGGTTCTGGTCCCTCAAATTAATCGATCCTTGGACCAAATACTGAATTATAAAAAAAAAAAAAAAAAACAAATATATGTTTTTTTATATTTATGTTTCGATTACTTCTTCATAATTGCTGATTAATTTGTAGCACATAGAGCATAGCTAAATAATTAGAGGCATCCGTGGATAAACTTCGTGAATTCATTGTTGAGACTCACGGTTTCAGCTAACCTTTCAAGTTCATTTCATACTCAACCGACCTATAGTTCATCTCCTTTAAAAAGGTTGGCTAGATATCTCTACTATCAACTAGGAAAGTGGTAACTTTTGATGAATCAGGGAAGCAGAGGGTGCTCGACAAACTAAGGACCGATTGGTTGGAAGCAATGGATAATCGAAATTATTCTCTTTAATACTACTTAACAATTTTTGATACACCAATAGTGGGATAGACGTCAGTAATTGATTGTCTTACTTTTATTAAATAATTTCACTCTTATAATCACTCATTCAATCCTCCTCAGGTGATACCACTGTCGATTTTCCAACCAAACAATAACAATACAATTAATACCACACAGTGATTGACCCTAAAAAAACAATGCCTATCAAAATATCTTTATGAACCATTGTTGGCAATGGAAATATGGAGTAAATATATAAACTTGCTTCTTGCCGCTTTTCGCATTTCATCTTTTAAATCATTAACTTGTATCGTTACAGTATGTTCGTATATTGATTAATATTTTGTCGGGAAAAAGCTTTAAGGTACAAAGTGGGAGAGCAAAAAGCTCTAAGGTACAAACGCAATTTTTTTGCGACTCTCAGGTACAAAGTGCAATTTTTTTTCAAACAAAGTACAAGTTTTTTGTACCTTAAAATCACTAAAAATTGCATTTGTACCTTAGAGTCACTATTTCCTATTTTTTGTACCTCGAGTCATTAATTCTATTTTATCATCCACATATCATATACATGTGGATTGTAAAATACAAAGTGAAAAACTAAGAGTGGCACAAGTTATAGCATGCCTTCACTTCAACATCTGAAAATTTAGGAGAAAAAAGAAATGGGAAAACTGCGTGCATACTGAAGGCACTTGCACAATTATTGGTGAATCCCCCACTAAATATGTGAAATTTTAGAATTAAGGTTTTTTTTTCCCCACTTATTAAGCTAATAAGTATTTTTCTCTCCAATTTAAAAACAAAATTATACACATCAAAAGGTTGGAGTGAACCTATTTTAAAAACTCCAGATTAAGTTCCAAGTATTACCGGATTCACTCGACTAAATTAGACCCTACCCAAAGCAAGTAAAAAAATGGTTGATCCTTACCTTTCGGATTTCACGAGATAGGCAGCATTTTCACCAAGTATAATACAAAAAAGTAAAGGTGTTGCGAATGAATAAACTAAAACTGATCATCCGAGCTTTACAAAGAGTCGCTTTCACCCACACCTACTAAAACTGATCATCTGAGCTTTACAAAGTGTAACGATCGAGATCATTCTTCTATCCAAGTTTCAAAACTCAGAACACCAGTCCCCAATTCAATAAGACCACACATCTTTTTGTTGTACCTTTCTCATATGTTGAATTTCGAAGGGACTGTATCTAAATCATCAAAATCAAATCTCTGCCGCTCCCTCCCCACCTGATTAGTCAAAGTTAATAATTAAAGAAATGCAGTTTTGCTTCCAGGAAAAGAGTGAGCAAAAAATAAAGGTATAAACTGCAGCTGCTACATTATTGGGGTGGGGGGGAATTGTTGAAATATGTACCTTTCCCAGGTAAGAAGGGTCACATGACATCGCTTCGTTCATGGTTGTTAGCTTCTTCGACAGCATCATAATCCTGAAACAGAGTTTTAACAGCTTACATTAGGAGTAGGAGGTGATTTGATCAGTATGTACCTAGATTTTGGTCTTGCAACTGATCCTTTCGATTATAATTTTTTTACACAGATTGTCTAGGTTTTACTTGTAAAACCCACACCCATATGTAAATCCCCTCAGCCCCTATCCTTGTTTAACAAAGGATTAGGGCCAGAACACACTTAAACAGATAAGAGTTCAGTGTCCTCAACCTCAACAGCATAAATAATACAGTAAGAATACAAAAAAACAGCATAAACTCAAGTGTCTTATGTTACACTTTCTTGTGTGTTCCATTATATATATTAATATATGTTTTATTGGTGCTTAGGATATGATTGTATGTACCTAGGTCTCATGTAAATTTTATTATATATAATAATCATAATAATAATAATAATAAATTATGTTATGAACTTTTGTGTGCTTAGGATATGATCTTGCAATTTTTATCATATTTTTATTGTAATTGAGAATAATATACACAATGTTATAAACGGTGGCGTAACACTTCTGTCATACGCGGTAATTTATTTTCTCTTTTTTTGCACTTTTCGCTTTTGACTACCTAGCATCAATTTAATTTGGATGGGTTACTAAATTTCATGGTCAGGGACTTCAAAAAATCAAAACAACACACCTCTGGATGGAGAAGTCGATGCGTTCAATCATCTCACAGGTTTTGTACTGTTCAGGATCCTCAAGGAATCTAACCATTCCATCCTTCTGGTTGATTGTAGCATAAATCTCACCATCTTGAATCTAAATCCAGAAAAAAAATATGACATCACATCAGACCAAGAGCTCAAGTGTATTCCAAAAAAAAAAAAAGTAAGCATGTTAATCCTTAACTTACCATCTGAAGCACATGCATCTCAGCCTCTTTGGTACTATTTAATTGGACAGTATTAGCAATGTCTTGGAGGGACAAAGTTAGGTATGTCTGAGTTAACCTCTGAATATTGTGTTTATACATTGAAGATACCACTTGCTTCACCAATCCAAGATTATTGTCCTGAAGTAAGGATAAGTTCACATCACTTGATGGGAAAGCAAAAGAATGAAAACGTTAAAGAGTAGGTTTCCTGTGAACCCGGGCTAACGTGAATTCTCTTTTTCAAGTACCACCGTTTAGTATATGTAGTGTCAATATTTAGCATATGAAGTATCACTATTTAAAAAATGTTTGATATTATGTGTTGTTCTTTTAAATCAGTAAACAGTGACACTTCGTATGTTAAAGATTGAATCTTAATATAACTAAACAGTGATACTTTGAAGAAGAGAGTTCATGTGAACTTGAGTTCATAGAAGTTTTTGTGAACGTTAAATGCAATTTTCCAATTTTCTATGAAACGTAAAGGACATACACTTTCAAACTTGTCCCTGTTTGACTGCACACACGCCTCAAGCCCTGATATTTTTCCAGCAGTATAACTATGTACCAACTCAATGTAGGGCTGTTCAAATAAAGGATATGCATATTAGAAGAGTAGAATAAAGTATGATATATACAACCAAATCTTAAAGAAAAGAGAAACTGATCAAAAGTATGACAGCGATAACATAGCCTTGATGGCCAAATGACCAGTTGAGACCCACAATCTCCTTGCTATAATTTTTGTTTAAATGATATCATGTTGAACCCCACATCCAAAAGTATATCTGATGACACATAACAATAAAATAACCTACCATTTAACTGACGAGGGTTGGTTATTCACATTAAAACCCCTGTCACTCTTTCTTAAATATCTCTTCACCTTTCCATAAATGGTACTCTACTCATAAAGGGAAATTTTATTTTTTTAATTAATCTCTATTGGCCCTAAATAGGATTAATTTTTAGTGAGCAGGTTAAAAATGCCCATTTTTCATCACAAAAAAGTTTTTTATCATACTCCTTAGATTAAAAGAAAATTACCCACTATTCACTTTTGCGCCAATTATACCATAAATGTGGATAGTAGGTCCCACCGAAAACAAATAAAATATGAGCCATGTGGGTAAAAAAAATTGTAACAACGGTATATGGGTCATTTCACTACAAAATGGGTATAAAAGTTTTTTTTTCCTTATGGAAGTGGGTAAAAACCATTTTTGTTTATCAAAATGGGTATGTTTTGTCTGTTTGTGGACTCTATGCTCAATAACCATGCGATATCGCTAGAAATGGTAGCAAACACCAAATAAGCACAGCCGACACCATAAGGGAAATTGGTTTCAAGAAGTATACCCCCGAGAAGTTCTTTAGATTCCTTTGAGCAGCTGAAGAGGCATACTTGGGAAAACTAGTAGAGAACTGCCATCAAGATCAAAACAGGCACAAGATTAAGTGTTGTGAATTGATAACAAATATGTGAACCAAAAAAATTATCAGCAGAAGACACTTTAGGGGAGTTTGCAATCAATTGTGCTGTTGAAGAAATTATTTAAATTGATTTTTTGTAGTTTTTGTAGGTAACATATCAAATGTAGGCAATATTTGAAATAAAAGGTCTTTAGCCATTAAAGTTGGGAGATATTTACCAAATACTTACATTTTTAATAATTTACAGAGAAGCCCCTCAAATTAGGGTTATTACAGAAAATATGAGGGTAGAATTGTAAATGAAATTGTATTTGATATTAAGAGGATTAAGAATGTTTTATGATTCTTAAGTTGTTCTATGGTTGCTTCTCACTATAAAGTCAAAAGTGATTGAAGAGTTTGAAAACACCTCAAAATCACTTAAAGTTGACTTTTAGTTAGTTTCTAAGTTGCAAACGCCCACACCTCAGCAAAAGAAATCAATAGTTAAGGTTTGCCAAATAACAAAGGTTAGAGTTATTAAAACTAAAAATGATTCATCAACAAAGTCTAGGAATTCAAAACCTAAAGTCTGTTAGGCAACCACAATGAGGTTTATTAAAACATGCTATTTCAACAGTCTATAAAAATCAAAACAGAATTTTTTCAAACAACATGAAAGCATATTTACACCAGTTCTCCACATACCTGTCCATGGTGAATGAGAGAAACCAGAATGTACTTTTTGTATGCTTCAACTGCAATAGCACTAATGATAGTCATAGGTGCTGTTACAACCTAAAAACAACACCAACATGAAAAGAGAAAAAAAGATAAAGGTGTAGAATGAAGTTACAACACTGGAACATTATATAAATAAATCCTTATGAATGATAACCAGAATAAGTCTCACATACATTGTGTAGAAGCTCCAAAGCTTTGCGGAACTGCTTTTGTCCTATGCAAATCATACCCCTACAATAATCTCAGATATCAAAGTACGCATTAGTAAAATCTTCTTGTCATTTGTCAAAGAACGAACATGCTTCACATAGTAGATGATTGTTTCAACAAGTCAATGAACTACATAAGTTCTCACACCATGGCATTTTATGAACAGAATATTTCATTTTTACAACACATAAGACATGCAAGAAAGAAAACGCGGTATCTGAGACTCTAAAAACACCAATCTGAATATCATGATTAAGAAATTGAAATCCAAAATTCAACAAGCATAGATTTAGTACACTAGATAAACGTTTGGAAGCATCTGGAACTATTGAATCAAATTAACAAGAGGAAACATGCAAAAACAAATAAGGAGCACCTTCTGAGCCTTATTAGTCACTTCCAAGTACCTAGAACATGGGATAGCTATCTAAGCAAAGTTCAATTCCACGGATGGAAATATATAATAACAGCAGCAAAATGTGAGAGGAAAACACACACACACACATACACAGATGAAGGAAATTAAATAAGCACACACAAAGCCACTTATATATAACCAGAGCTATTAAATTCAGTACAGCATCTGATGCTTAGTATGTGAAGCCAGCTAAAAGGAAAGGGAATTCAGTATTTTCAAGAGCAGATAGGCAACTTACCCATAGTAACAATACAGGAAAAGATCACGAGGCTGCTCAACCTCAAATACGTCTTCCTCCAAAATTGAAAGACCTGCTTTATAGCACTTTGACAACAAACAGAGAAGAAGAAAGTCAGGATGTAAAGTTGTCAACTGTTCAGTGGACAACTGAAGCTTGCGTATAGCTGTCAACAAGGGACCCACTCCACGCATCGGGTCTTCAAGCAACAATACTTGATCCTTCAATCTTTTGCAAATAGATATAACTGCAAGTCAAAAGGCCACCGAAAAATTTAAAATCAATAAGAATTAAGAGATACCAGAACTAAACTAAAGATCATTTAAGAAAGTGGCTACATTTTTCGGGCACCAAATGAATTTGCTCTGCAGAACACACGTTGATAAACCTTGCTATGGAAATCACGAGATCATTGCTTTGCTCTTTGGATATTGGAGCAGACGTGCACGCCTCCCTGGAATGAGAATTTTACAAAATTATCAAATCGAACAATTGAAAAAGTAACTTCAATCAAGCATGGAAATACACCTTAACATAAATTCATTCACTTCACCTACTACCAGTTATACATTAAAATAAACAAACTAGCTAGTAGGCATTCTAAACAAATAAACAGTAGTTTACAAATAAACTTGCTAGCAGGCATCCTAATAATCACGCAATTGTACAAAAAAACATGGATATCCAGCTATCCACTGCCAAATAAACCCTAGTTCACAAATTGAAACAAATTCTTACTTATAAAACCAGTTGGCGCGAGAATTTATGTCAATGCAATAAACAATACTTACAGAATATAGAGGTAGCCAAGGGAATATATCGAGGGATCGAGTTCGTTGAGCAGAGGAGCGAGCCGAGTGGACTCGGCGTGGAGCAACTCATCGGACTGCTTCAAGATGCTCCGGAGCTGAGTTAAATCGTTGATAGTGCTCGAAAGCCCTTGAATTTGAGCCACCAGCGATTCCGCTGAACTCATATTCAGATTCATCGATTCAATGTTTCTGTCACTTGCCTTTGAGTGCGAGGGTTTTAATTTCAACCAAATTATTGAAAATTGAAAATTAAAATTGAGGAGAAAATAAGTGGATTTCGCTGAGCAATATATACGGAATGGGGTATATGATTTGGGCCTCCTTCATCCGCACCAAAACTTGGGTTAGGTTATTAACACCCCCATAATTAATAAATACACCCATTTTATTAGTAAACTACCAATTTTACCCTTTCTTTATAAAATCAGTCTTTCTTTTTTCAAATCCTTTCTCTTTTACTATTCGTATCTTCAATTATCCCAAATCTTCCTCCCACCGTCGCCACAATCCACATCTGCTGCCTTCATCTTCCCAATTTAAAAGAAAAAAGGAATTTTAAATTCTATCATCTTTCTTGGCTGCTTATGAACACCAAAATTATTATTACTGAAAAAAAATCTGTGAAAAATGACACATCATAACTCCGACATTGGCGTGAAAATATGTTAAAGAATCAAAATTGGGATTTTTTTTTTTTTACCAACAACATACTATTATTATTCGCACACAAAAAAAGAAAAAAAAAAAGAAAGGGGAGTTCGGCTGTGGCGGGCAGAAGAAAGTAAAAAAAAAAATTGGATCTTAAACAACTGAGAGAAATTCAGAGTGCGGGGTGGAGATGGTCCAACAATTATTTTGTAGGAGTCTTCTGTATGACCGAACAGTGCATTTCATATTATATTTTAAAATTTTATAATTTATTGCACTAAATTTACAAATGTATTTGAATATTGTTCATTTCAATCACAAATTTTGTTACAACAAATGACAAAGTTTTAAAATGCATCACGTTACATTTGGTGCATACAAGATTTAATCATTATTTTCTCTCAGTTTGATTTTGTTTTTACTTAGACATGCCTTCAAATGCTTTTGAAATATACTAGGGATTTAACACGTGCGTTGCACGTTGCGCGTAATTTTTTTGTGCGACATAAAGTTAGGTGTGAAAGAATACACCTAAACTTTATTTATCCCCGAGCTTTATTTTTTATCACGGTTTATTTCAAGCTTCTCAAGGATTTACACATTTGGAATTACTTTTATTAGAAAAGTATCCAATTCTTTACTTCGCCATTTTTTTTCCATCCATGAAGAAAATAGACAGTCGTTCTGTCCCTTTTTCTTTTTAGTGCCATTAGCGTTCTATCCTTTTCTCCTCCTTTAATAATAATAATTTTAGAAATTCTTTTGTTGAATTACAGATTAAGCAACCCTTCTACTATAAAGAAATGTGATGTTCATATTGTAACATACTGAGACTTTGCATTGATTTAGTGTAGATTAAATACCAATCATGTTCCACTAATACCTTTGTTCAAATAAGATATCTCCAGAAATATTCTGTTCTCAGAATAGTAACAATTTAAAGCAACACCAATAATTATATAGTACATATTAGATGAACAAAAATACTTTTGGTCAGCAACACTTAGAAATTATACCTGTGAACATTTGAGGTTAATAAAATGAAAAATAATCTGGACAACATAGAGTTGGTGTGGCATACCCAAAGAAATGAAGGGCATGAAGCTGCCTCATTTTCCTTCCAAAAAGGGTAAATTGGTCTCTCAAACTTCGTCCTGATAGAGGCGCATGGTGGAAATGGGGGAGGTACTATTATGAACAAAAAGGACCAATATCATATGTTACATTTCAAAAAAATCATGTTACAGTCACCTTATATTCTAATGACATTAATAATTGTTTTTTATCAAAAAACAATCTATACGATTTAGACTTAGACCACTATGTTTAGAATAAGATAGATGGAGCACGAATACTTACATCCAATAGCAACTCAACTCTCCTTTCCTCTTCAATTTTTTAATTTGGACCACGAGTAAAGGTAATAATGCAAGTCTCATTGCCAACGAAGATGATGAGTTTATTATCTATCTACAAAATTCCACTCTATTAAGTTAGCTTTCAGTTACCAAAATCCGGTTCACTAATGGAAATCAGTAAATTAAACACAAAAGTCTTCAAATTGTTAAACAAATTGAACCTCTAAAAGATTCCCATAAAGAAAACTGCAAATATCAGAAATAGAAAAACAAATCCATTTTCATGCTAAATTTTAATAAAATTCCATCATTTTCTAAAATTAAGTTTGTGATTGCAATATTTTCATCCATGTGCCTGGCACAACCAATTGCACTATCACTTACACCAAAAATTTCAGAAAAAGAGGCATCGATTAAGTGTCCAAATGTTGATGCAGGGGTCATATACGTTCATATAATTGTCCATGTAGTTCAAATATTTAACAAGAAATCAGTAAACGCATATTTGATCATGAAAAGGTAATCATAGTTAACAATTTAAATACAACTGCTTCTACTTTAAATACCTCATCCAGATGAATGTATCACTCCACATCAGTACTTCCCATTTAACAGAAACTACTTCCTAGCTAATCAAAAGTTAACAATTTGTCATGCACGCCTAAATAGCAGCTTCATCTACTCAATGATGATCAGGACAACCAAAACAATTCAAAGTAAAGACATGAAACTGGCCATGATGATTACATTGTGAGATCATGACCTTCCAAATAGAAAAAATTTCCAAGGCGTAATTTCTGAAATTTACATCAAACTGAATACCTCTAACAGCTAAAGGTCCCACTGATTTAACACAATTTCTTAGACGAAACAACATCTATATGCTATGATATCCTCAAAATATAACACAATATTTAAAAAAAAAACTGATTTATGTTCAACTTCTTTGAAAGAAGTGATGTGATTTATTTGTGTGATATAAATCTCCACCACTGTAGAAAATATAATTCAGAATTCAAGATTTAGACACAACTGCTCTCCAAACTCACGCAAACTGATACTTCTTTACAAATCAAACATAAGAAGAATATAAAAACTATTAAACACAGGCAGAAGGGATAAGAGGACACTAAAATGCGAACACAACATTCAACACATCAAATTGGTGAGATTACGGTGAGCAATGATTTTAGCACCCAAAAGTGATGGAAAGTTGTAAATTTTTGGGCATAAGATCCAACGCAAGAAAAAACATAACAATTGAAAAAAAAAAATTGCATTAAAATAAATGGTTATAGAATTCAACCAAGTGTGAAATTGTTTCAAGAAATAAAAGAGTTGAATATTATAGACAACACTTGTCTTGAATCTAATTCGTCATATTCTCAGTTATAGAGTTCTTAATCTAATTATTTTATCAGAAAAGTATTGACTACAAATAAACATCTCCAACCAGTAATTGAAATAGCCATTGTACCTTTTACATAATTTGAAGGCAAGTATAGGGTTCTTAGATTGTAATTTACATCCCCATGGCGCCTTTGATTGACATATAACCTGCGGCCCATGCAATAAAAGAAACCAACTCAAAGTTATACCCATAAGGATCCTTGAATGCACATCATTAGTTCATGAAACACTCAAATAAACACAAGTTCTTAAATCCTAATTAGCATGGACATAATCTCATGTATCAACTATGAATAAGTATGAAAAATAGAACTAAAAAACTGATCAATTATTCACTCACTTTATTGTTCAAAAATGTGCACAAATCTTTTAACCCACCAACTTACTTCTTACCTGTCAAATTGTCAAACTGAAAATTTGGTTAAACTAAAATCTTTATGCTTGGGGTAGGGATGTAAATAATGTAATACCATAGTACCTTGACGGCTTGACGATGATATTTCAATCCTAAACCATCTCCACGACCAAGCCGCCATCATCTAGAGTACCCTCAGACCACTTTCAATTCTAAACCATCACCACCACCGAAGCCGCTTCCACCACAAAAGTAGCAGTCATCTAGAGTACCCTAAAACCCTAAACAATCGTCGTGTGGTGGTTTTGTGTTTTCTGATCTCCATAGCCGAAGCCGCCTCCACAGCCGCCAGCTAGAGCACCCAATGAGCTACCTAACTTCACCACCTGAAGAAAAAAAAAATCAATTAGTCTTGTCAAGTTGGCAATTTATAGTTAGTATTCCCAAACCCTTGGATTCGACTGCCAAGACTACTTTCTGTTGGTGCAGCTTTGCTCTCATCTGATGAAAATAAAGCAGAGAGTTTCCTGTGTTGTTGCTCGCACAGCCTTGTTAAGTGCATCACCCTTCAAAGGATCTAGCTGGCTTGTAGTGGATTAATTGGCATAAAGCAGCCGAATTCCTTTGCATCTCCCTTCTGAACTCAACGCCTGACTTTCCCACTGCATATCTGATGACTCTTAATGCCTGATGCATAAAAGACACCAAGATTATGTGTATGTTCTAAGATGCAGATTAAATTTCACATGTATGCAAGAGGTGTTCTGATTAACATAGATACCACAAAGATAAATGCATTACCCATTTCATAGGCAATATGTTATTGGAGGGTTTACTATGAAAAATTATAGTAGCAAAATGAAGAGTTAACATCAAGTAAAGGGCTGATAATACAATGGAAAACATTAAATTGGGTATTTCATTTCTCAATTTTTTATTAGTACCAAGTAATGTAGAAAAATCATTTTGCAAACTTATTCAATAAAGTTGTTCACAATGGACCAACAGTATTTACGAATTAAGTTCACTGAGTTGAGCAGTCCCATAGTTAAATCAAATTTGTTTACAACCAGAACACTATTTCGTCAATTTGAATCATATTCACAACATTAACACTTCTCAAGCTGATTACCAGAAATGCATAATCAAGAGCTAAATCTTGGTTTGAAACCTACAATTTTTCAAGTAAAATAAAGCAGGCAAAATTCCATCAGATTAAATGAGAGTTTTTACAAAAGCATCACACACGGCATGAACATTTGTGAAACAATCTGGTGGTCACTGTTCAGTCCTCAAGATAAAGTTGCATGTTTTTTCCTGATTTGTTGTATATAATAGGGCAAAATCAAAATCAATCAAAGCAAAGATGGAGTTTGTAAGGATGGCGATTTTTTTGGAACACTATCAGAAGTACATCTTTGTCATTTACCGTTCACCTATTATTGGAACTCAAAATCAAAATCATCAGGAGAACTGAACTATAACAATGTAGAAAAAAAAAGGCAAAAAAATATTGACATGATCAATACCATATACCATGTTAGCAATAAAGGATCACAAAGAGTCACTCATTTCAATTAACTCACATTTGAACTATATAAATTCCAACTGTAATTGATTCAATAACTTCAGGAAAATATATTTTAAAATGAATCCATCTAAAACAATAAACCAAGATGAATCAGATTTTGAAACCGAGACTTAATCTTAGAAAATACCCATTAGAAATTAAGAATCCGTCGCGACACAAGCCCCCGTGGCTGAAATTTTTTGAGATATTGCAACCCCAATCACACGCAACTACAACCTCAATTGAACCAACGACGTTACAGCCGCAACGACCTCTGGCCTTTTTCCCACGATCTGCAGACGTCTTCGCGCCCGCGCCAATGGGAGAAACCCAGCGTCGTGTACCTCCCGTGGTCGCTCTCCGAGCCGTTGTCGTCCGTTCCGCAGCCGCAGCCCCTTTTCCTCCCTCAAGCAATCATCGTCTCATCGATGTGTAGCCGTCGCCTCGCCCTCCCCTCCCTCGTACAATCTCGCTGTCTCGTCTCCCCATTTTTTCAATTGAGTTTTGCTTTTTCATGTTTCTCATTAGTGAACGTCTGTTTGTGTTTAGAGATTTAGCGTGTGTTAATTTGCACACTTAAAAGTATTAGAGGGATCGTCTAAAAATGTTTCTATTGTTAAGCCACTTTTTAGATAGTTATATATATATATATATCCCATCCCCCGAATGATATCATCTGTTCCATTTTCAATGTTCCACTCCATGTTTCATACTGTGGATGTATGACAAGTGGAGATTAAAATATTATTTAAAAGTTCCCATCATAATCCCATGTTAAAGATCAAAAGATCCAAAGGTTTTATTATATTTGAAAATAAAAAAATTCAAGATGCAGGTTTTAACTGCTCATCCCCTTTATATTTAATTCAGAGTTTTCCTCATCCTACGTGTCACTCTCTAATCTCACTATTTAAATTTCTAATTTTCTGATTAATTTACTTTATTCAATTTTTAATAGTACGTGGATCTATTATTATCTTAATCGCCTTTTTTAAAAAAAATATACATATCCCCCTTATATCTAATTCAGAGTTTTCCTCATCCTACGTGTCACTCTCTAATCTCACTATTCAAATTTCTAATTTTCTGATTAATTTACTTTATTCAATTTTTAATAGTACGTGGATCTAATATTATCTTAACCGCCTTTTTTTAAAAAATATACATATATATATATTATCTTAACCTCTCAAAATTCTTAATTTTCTCATTCTTTCTCCCGTCTTCTCTCTTTTCTCTTCCTCTGGTTTTTTTTCTCTCCGCCGCCAATATCGATTATACGATGTCGAAACCTTTCAAGAACACGATTATTTTTCCAGTATCGCAAAAATTCTATTTCACTGATATGTTTTTTTCAATTTGGAATTTTCCGTTCAATTAAATATTGTCTCTATTTTACAAAAATTATGTCGCCAGGTATTGTTTCACTTCCTTTTCTTCTCAAATTTTTTTACGTTCTCACACATATGATTGTTTTCTCAAAATTCTGTTGATTCAACAATGTCTTATGTCAATTTTACATCAGAGATATTTTTGTTAAGTATAATTAATCTATCTTCGCCTTTGTTTTTACTGAAACAAACAAAATATAAACACACAAAACGAAACGAACCGAAATCAAGGGCCCCTTTTCCCTCAAGAAGAAAAAATACGCCTGGATAGTCTTCACGATGATCGTCGTAATTGCCCCAAAAGGTAAAAACGATTCACGATAAAATCAAGAAGACCAATTTGAAATAATACTTTCGTCGAACGATTTTGAGTATGAGCGAAAGAGGGAAGAAAGTATGTACGCGAATTTGCGAGTCGATTTTCGAGGGTTTGGAAAGTGATCGAAAGAAATTCGAGGGGTCACTATATATAGATTTTAACCAACTCCGGAGGTTGAGGAAAAGTGGAAAGCCCACGAACTTAGGGTTTTTTGGAAAGTTATGACCCACGAATTTAAAGGTTTTGAAAGTGACCGAAAGAAATTACGAGGTCACTATATATAGACGGAACCAACTCCGGAGGTTGAGGAAAAGTGAAAGCCCACGAACTTAAGTAGTCGGGCTATGACCCACAATTCTAGTGGGGGCGGTTTGACCACATGAGACGCCCGTGTTAAGACGAACATCTAATTAATTCAAAATTCAAATCTGGATAAGCTTGAATCACATGCGGATAACTCTTGACTTCATTTAGTCAATTGCCAGAACCAAGAACCGGGCGCTGGCGCTGGCGGGCCGACCCAATTCGGATGGGTCACCCAATTTTTGGAGAACATGACTACAAGCTTATGAAAGGCAAAGAGGAAGAAATGCGTGGAAGTGCGGGGTCGAGTTTTAGAGGGTTTGGAAAGTGACCGAAAGAAATTCTTAGGGGTCACTATATATAGACGGAACCAACTCCTCGAGGTTGAGGAAAAGTCGAAGCCCACAAACTTCGTGGGTCGATTATGACCTACGATTCTAGTGGGGCGGTTTTGACTGCATGAGACTTCCAGGTTCGACGAACCTCTAATTCGAATTCAAAATTCAAATCCTGGATAAGCTTGAATCAAAAGATGTTGGGGAATGAGTTGCCGCAGATCTATTCGGGGAATATTTAAATAAAAATTTAATTCTTTAATTATTACTAGCATGAATTAATCCTATATTAATTCAAATAATAATTGCAACAACAAATCATGATATAATAAGCCACGTAAAACCTACGATGCGGAATCTACGGGTTTACGGAACGCATCTCTCGGATGGCAAAGAATTTGGTTGACGGACTAACCAAAAGGACTTCCCAAGTATTCCCTTAGCCGTTGCTCAACTATCCGGTGGAAGGACATTTGTCGAACAATTAACAAAAGGAAAAAATAAACTTTGTTGCACCACTTATGTGGATTTGCTAATTTTTCCAGCACATGGAATTGTACTTGGGAATGAAACAATCATCCCCTATTTATAGGAGAGAGGTGGTCGAATTTTCCAGTAGAAAATCAATGTGGGAAAAGACTTTTCTTGATCACCAAGAAATCTTGAATATATCTCCTATATTCTTTTTCCCATAATTAAAATATTCCACAAAAATCACACCTCCTCAATTATTATGGAATTTTCGAAAAATGGTCTTGCAAGATTCCAAGATTTGGATCTTCTTGAATTTATGAGATATTCTTGTATTTCAAGAAATACATATCTTCCATAATATCTTTTCAAGAAAATCAAGAAAATCTTTCTTGCCCATTATATTAAAAAATTTCGAAATACCTTCATGAATAACCAAGTGGGAGATTTCTTGAATTTAATGAGATAATCTTGTATTCCAAGAATACATATCTTCATTCCATAACAAAATTCAAAGAAAATCTTTCTCCCTCTTTTATCCATAAATTTCGAAAATTTAAAGGAAAAATAAGCAACAATATTTATTTTATTTTAATCACTTTTTTCAGTTATTGGACTATTTGTTGGGCTACTCAGGGGGCCTTTAGGAGAATTAAGATTGAACCTTCTAATGGACCTTGAATATCTAATATTGAGCCACAATATCATTCAAGCCCATAAATATTAATTAATCCCACTACATAATTAATATTGCACTATCCATCTTAACCCATATTACAGTCAATATGGCTCCCCGGTCATTATTTCCCGTGTTTAAGATTATCTAGCCCATTAATTAATTCAAGCGACTGAAATAGCTTTCCGTTAATTAATATATTTTGTCCTTGGTCAAGGAACGGTTCAACATTATTATCCATACCGAAAACTAATTCCACTTGCAAGATTTGGTATGATAAAGCTTATGAACCTCCCAAGGGGGCAAATCAAACAAGCGTACTTGCACACGATTCTTCGTATTAAATCTTAGCAATCACATGTGACTAATAATATTGCCCAAGATAAAAAGTATTGAATCTCTTTGATTCGCTACCCATGATAAGTCAAAGCAATAGTTACCAATCCCACGTGATCCTATTTAAGGAACGAAGATTAAGAAACAACGAACCACTGAGGTCTAATTCTTCCTTGTTCAGTTCTGAAGAATTTATCGTCCTGTAGGTCCTATTCAGTGCATCAGTCATGCACTAGTGTAATCTCTTGATCAAGACAAACCAATCTGAGCCTTACACCTCAACCTTTCGCGATGGGTTGTTCATTTCCATCTAGGTCGTGAATGACGTACTTTTAGTTACAAGGGACTGTTAATTTAATCTTTTGTGATCTGGTATCACTAAATAAACTACAATGTAACACGTACGAATTATTGAACAGTTATGCAGTAAATATATGTAACATTCAATCATATTTAACGCATCAGTGATAAACAATTTATTTCAGTAAATAAGTCTGAAAAATCAGTTTCGATTATACAAAGTAAAAAGCATACTTTTCAGTATAATCCCAACAGCGCACGGATAAGTCTTGACTCCTGGGTCGACCCAATTCCGGATGGGTCACCCAATTCATATAGTCAAAAAATAAATGACCCAATTTAAGATTTTGGGTATCTAAAAAGATAGATGGGCCCCAAAGCCCTATTGCCAAAAACCAAGAACCACTAACCCAGGCCCGGACGCGGAAGGGCGCATTCGCTTGTGTGGTTCATGGTTAGGGTCCCCATGCACCATTTTGTAGAACATGACTATTAGCTTGTATTTATACTAGGAAACTTTCCTTTAAGTTTCCAATGTGGGATGAGTGGGAAGACTACACATGATCAACACTCACCCATTAATTACTCTCTCACTAGAGCATTAATGTCTCATCTTCTTTAATTAATTTCTCACTCACCAAAATTCGATTTTGAGATATTAAAAATACCACAATCATCTACTCCGCGAGTAGATCGATCTCGTCACGTTGAACTTACAAAAATCAACGTTTTACTTCCTCAATTAATTTGGTCAAACATGAGTGCTAGAACACTTTCAAAATCAAATTTCCAACAATTTTTTGGCAATCTTCTACCCTTTTACTTAATTTTTTTTTTATTGTTCTTCGATTTAATTTTTTGTATTTTGAAGCTTTGCTACTTTTCAAATTTAATTTCTTATTTTACTGTACTTTTTAGTTTTTAATTAAATCACCCTTTCTACTAATTCAAAGTTTTCCTATTCCTATGTGGCACTACTCAAAAGCCATGTTTTAATTTTCTAATTTTTAAGAAAATTGGATTTTTTAAAAAATTCATTGGAAGTTATATATTAGTTCTAAAAATAAGGAGAAGTTGCATTTATTTTAAATTTAAATTTTAAATTTATACTTATCCTAAATTTTAAAATAATTTAAACTTATCTCATTTTATATTTATTAGTTCTTTTTTTCTCAAATTTGTTACCACATCTAATCGGTCTCTACATTCTTTCTTCCACTTTCACTGCAGATTTCTACCGTTTGCATCTCTGGTCGCTGCTGAATTTGATAAAAGTAAGAACTAATATATAATTGAATTGTCGTTCTTTGTTGGACGACAATTTATATATTTTTTTGGTTGTTTATATTTGATGGTTATCATATTTTTCTTTTTTACGTTTTAATCTGTATTTTTTTTCTCCTAATCTATTGTTCAATAGTTTTGACTAATCCTACATGGTTAATGCTAATCACAATTACGCGCGCGCTCTCTCTCTCTCTCTAATTATTCAATAATATTTTTTTAAGAATTTTTTTATTTCGATTTCAATTATTTCTTTTAAGAATTTTTTTTAATTCGGTTTCAATTGCGTCTTTTTTGTTGTCTTCTTTATTATTGATGTTCGCAGGTTTCAAATTGCGCTGGAAGATTTATGGTCTTTATTGATAGAAGCAGACTCCAAAATAAGTTTTGATTGGTTTAAAAATTTTGGATATAGATATTTGAATGTCATGCCTTTTAATTTTTTGATTGAAAGCAAAATTTAGATGGTTGTTTGAATCCGTTCATTAATGTTCTCATTTTAAAATTGAATTTTGCGTTATTTTAGTTACATTGGATTAATCGATTGGATTTCTAGATCCAATTTATTTTATTTTTGGATTGATATTTTTATTTTATATGAATTTTGGTTTATGAGATTTCCGTGATTATTTTGCTTTCTGGATTTGCTTTTTATGAATTTTTATTTTTTGACAGGAGATTTTGCTTTATGAAATCACAAGTATAAACAATAACTAATAATCTTTCTACAAATTTTTTTTTTTACTTAAACTGGGAGTTATTTTATAATAATCTAAGAGAATTAAATATTGTATTTCAATTGTGTTGTTCTAACTTCTAAGCCATTATATTTGAAGAAATAATATATTGACAAAATTATATATGAATAGGATAATACATATATTAACTGATTTTAAATAGTGAATAAATTGATTATAAGTTTTCTTTATAAATTTATGATAGCTTAATGAATAAATTTATGTATTAAGAACAATTTTTTTTGTTTCCATAGCGTAATCTGTTCTCATTGAGTTTGACCATATTTAAGGAAAAAATTAAAGATTTGTTCTCAATGAGTTTGTTCCCGCGTAACACGCGGGGTAGTATATATATATATATATATGCCTTCAGATTTTGAACTTATATTTTATCATTAACCAATTAATTAATTGTTACATTTTCTATTAACATTTTTTTTGTATATTTATGAAAATAAGGACAGGGAAATGATAAGCCAATATATACGTTTTCTATCTAGCAATTTGGAAAAAATAAAGATGATAAAAAATTGCATGTGAGGCATCATAACCCTGCCTATTACGCGGTATAAAATAAAAATAATAATATTATGTTTAAATTAAATATTTTAAATATATGAATTTTATTAATTAATCGACTCCAGTGATGTTTTTTAAAATTTTTATAGTTTATGAATGCAATATGCAAGTTTTAAGATTGAAGATAATAAATCGTCAAATAGTATAATTTTAAAATGGTATTATAGTGACCAAGATACACGTGGGTGGTAGTAATTCTATGCAAACTTAATATTATAAATTATATGGTATTCACTACAGAAAAATAGAGGGTTGTCTACGGAATATTCCAAAATATAGAGGATTGTCTAGGGAGTATTTCAATTTGCATGGACATTTTTATTCATAGGTAAATTTACCTACGGAATGTAATTCGTAGGTAAATTTATTTATAAGTCATTTCTAAACCACAAATATAATTGCCTACAAAAATGTAAGTTGCTTAGGAAATTATCTTTTGTAGTTAATTAGTTTGCCTACGGAAATTAGGAATGTGTAGGTAGTTTCATGGTAGGTAATTTGTTTGCCTAGGAAATTATTTTGTGTAGGTAACTTTTCATAGATTTTTCTAAAAATTGGTAGACAAATCCTAGGCAATAGTCACTTTTAAGGATCAAATTATTTAAGTAGGAAAATTTCATAGGCATTTGAAAATTTTGGTAGGCAATTCTTCATTTTTTTTTTGTAGTGATTGTTGTTTTAAGTATAGTATTAACATAATTATGTTTCAAATTCTATATTTGATTCTGATAAAAGTTTGTATGATCTCGAGTTCACCACGAATATATATTTTTTAGTATCACTATTATGCATAAAAACTATCATTATTATGCACAAAGCTATCATTATTTTTAAAATTCTTTATATTTTTAAACAGTGAAAGTTTTTATTCATAACCTTGATAGATTGTGCATATAACAGTGATATAGTTTATGCATAGACCTGGTTCACAGGAGTTTGATTTTATATTTTAAGATATATATATATATATATATATATATATATATATATTTTTGAATATGCGACGATATTGCTAACTTATTCCACATATTATTGATCTTGTGAATAAGAAAAAATAAAAAAAAAAAAACTTACAAAACAAAAAATCTAACATCAAAAACAAAAATTGTATCCAAGTGAATAATAAGAACACATCTATGGCATTATTCATCATATATAACATTTGTATGGAAAAAATTAAGAATTATGTATGAAATACATATATCAAGAAAACCATATAGTATACCTTAAATAAATTAGATCTATAATTTTAGTAAGTATTACCGCAAAAACGTGTATGTAATATTGCATACAAGTGATATGTGCAATTGTAGGTGAATTGGGCTTTTTTTTTTTTTTTCGCGAGTCAAGCTTTCGAGTTGCGGGTTAGGACAGATTGCTAGCGGGTCTAATGGGCTTTCTTCTTCTTTGTCGCGCAGCAACAGACGGCCAGATTTCTTCTTCTTCCTCTTCCTCTTCCTCAAGTCGCAACAAATACGACCAGATCTCCGTTGATTTTGATGGCGGTGCGTCTCTAGGTTTTTCCTTTTATTCTCTTGTTCTTTGTTTTCTTTTTCTCTTCTAGATGGATGTATGTCTCTAGGTTCTTCTTTTGATGGCGACCAAATCTCTTGTTCGATGATAATTTAGAGATGAGAAGATTTTCCGTTGATTCTCACGATGTTCTTTTAAATTTGTAATTTTGGATTGATTTTCGCGCTTGTACTGATTTTTATTTATGTAGTAACACTCTTTTGTTCATATGGTAACACTCTTTCGTTCATGTAGTAACACATCAAGTTGTTCTTTAAATATGTAATTTTGGACTAAAGATTTCTTTTCGCGCTTGTACTGCTTTTTTTTCATGTGGTAACATGTTTTTCTTCATAGAGTAACACTTTTTTGTTCATGTAGTAACACATGTTTTTTTAATAATATGTAACACTGTACATATGTCATCGTGATATTAAGTGAATACTCATGTGTTACCATATAAACAATAATGTGTTACCATATGATAACGTATATTTTTTAAATGATAATGTAATTTTTATTTCACATAGTAACACATCATGTTTCTATAAGTATCACATTTTTTTTCATGTAGTAACACACAAATGTAGTAGTAACACAAAAAAAGAAAAATTAAAAATTATGTGCTCAATAAGAAATGAACCTGCGAGCAAATACATTAACAACAAATCTAAACTACTAGGCTACAACATATATTTGATAAATATATTCATCTATAAATATATATGCACTCTGCTCTGCCCACCCACCCCGCAGCCCTAGACCGCCCTGCCCGCCTCGCCCACATCCGGCCCGCCCGACCCGATTCTGACCCGCAAATTTTGAATAATTTGCTTTAATTATGGTGTATTATTGCACATATCAATAGAGTTGACAAGAGTCCTACTCAAGTATTACTTGTAAAAAAAATTGTGGTGATGGAGATCTTATCAGTGGTGTGCGATGCAACCATGATAGCGATGAGAATGAGAGTCCAAGATTTTCAGTCAAACAAAATGGGAGGCAAAATAGACGAACATGATTGCTGCTAGGGTTTAGGGCAAAACTTTTGTGTGAACGCGACATCCTATTAAATTTTATATTTATATCTTAGATCAAAATGCATTTGATCACTATTATATTTCTAGAATTTGATATGTGAAAAATAATTTTCATTTATTTCTTATTCTATAAATTCTAGATCATAAATTATTAGAATTTTTAAATGTAGTGTATTTTACAATTGTATATTGTATACTTTTTTGAAAATATTAATTAAGTTTGTCATGATCACAATTAGATATATCAATCAATCATAATTTAACATTGCTAGGAGAAGGTATATACCCTGCAATATTTGAAAGTGTGTGTTTTATGTAAAATTAGAGCAATGTTGTAAAGTATGTTGATAGGTCGAGTTTAATGAGTTATTATTGAGTTAATTATAATCATTTTGTGGTTATTAATTTCCTATTATTTTACTTTTACTCGACTTATCATATTTTGGTCTCGATACTTTGATTTTGTGTTTTATGTGGATTTCAGGCTGTTTTTGGAGTCCTTTTAGTTGTAAAAAAATTGACAAATTGGATGTAAGTTATGTGTAGACCGGAACTATAGAAACATGCAACAGTGGACAAATCAACCGAGAAATCGAGCACAAATATCGCTCATTCATTACCAAATAGCCAAAGAATTGGGCCATGTGAGCTAACATCAAGAAAGACAATGAATGAGGGATTTTAATTCTTGCAAGATTTGAGGTCCTTGGAGTACTATATAAAGCCCCTTCTATTGGGCATTTCAACATCAAAAAAAAAATGGAAGAAACATTAGAGAGAGTTGTGATTCAAGAACTTTAGTGCTTATTTTATTTGTTGAAGGTTTCAATTTTGTTTATTCTAGTTTCATTAGCCATGTTTAGTGGTTAAGTTCATATTCTAGCTTGAGAAAGCCGAACCCTGAATGTTTTTTATGTTTGATTAATTTAGTATCATTTTTTCTTGCTTACCTCGATTTCTTCGTTATTTGATTTATGTTATGCATGTCTGATTAGTGGTTTAATTTGGTTTGATCACCCGAATTTTATTCATTAATTATTTCTAGCTAAACTACACTTTATAAATTCGTAATTGTTATAATTGTGTAATTGGAGTAGCAAATAGGGTAACCTTGGGATAACGAAGTCTAGATTGTATGAAACGAGTGTCTCGTATTCATAGTCTAGTTTGTCCTATTATTTTGATTCATTAATACATGTTTTGAGGTTATTCTTAGAATAGGTTAATAAGAAATCGTATTTCTTTATTAATTAAACTTAAGAAATAATCCGAACTAGTTTGGTCGTACTACTAGTTTAGGGGCAAGATTCGAGTTAAGTATAGAATTTCGTATATTGTTTAATTCAGTTAATCATTTCATTCAGGGGGAAGCAATCCGAGAGCTAGAAATTCACTTCTATTGAATATTTCATTTACACTTTTAATTTGCAATTCTCTTTTAATTGTTAATCATAAAACAAATCATCCAACCCCCCCTTTATTACTATTTTTATATAATAATTATAAGTTAAAATTTCTCTATTCCCTGAGGGATCGACCCTTGCTTACTCTACTACACAGTGGGTTAACAAGGTTTAATTTATTAAATAATTTGGGTGCCGGCGACAACACACTAAATTTTGGCGCCGTTGCCGGTGAGTAGTTGAAATTTTAATTTAATTATTCATGTTGTTGTTTTCTGAAAGAATAAGGAGTTTTTAAAAAAAAAAGAATTCTCGCACTCACTGTTTATTATTTTTGCAGACTACACTAACACTGACCCTTTCAGTGTCTATTCTGTTTTCTGCTTCTAGTGAATGATCACACGTTCTAATCGCAGTGCACAACTTGAATTTAATCCAGAGGTTGAGAGGATTGCCAGAAGACTTAGGCAGGAAACTCAAGCACGTCGACAAATCATTTTTCGCCAATTGAAGAAACAAGTAGTGAAGGAAGAGTTAACAGTGGTGAAGGATCCAATTTCGAATTAAATTTTGAAAATATGGCTGAAGAAAGACCGATGAATGAGTTGGCAAACCCAACTACAAATCATCAACCACTTTGCATTCGTATTCCTGCTTTAGCTGCTAATATTAATTTTGAGCTTAAATCCGGTCTAATACATTTATTGTCGTCTTTTCATGGTCTTGCAGGAGAAAACCCACATACTTTTCTCAAAGAGTTCCATGTCGTATGCTCAAGCATGAAACCAACTGGGGTTACCGAGGAACAAATTACGCTAAGGGCATTCCCCTTTGCACTAAAAAACACAGCGAAGGACTGGTTGTATTTCTTGCCACCTGAGTCATTACGACATGGAACGAGATGGAGAAGACCTTCCTACAACATTATTTTCCAGCCACTCGAGTAGCAGTCTTACGGAAGGAAATTTTAGGTGCTAGGCAAGGATCAGGGGAGACACTGTATGAGTATTGGAAACGTTTCAAACGCCTCATAGCAGCTTGCCCCCAACATCAGATTAGTGATCAACTGCTCATACAATATTTCTATGAGGGGCTCACTCTTATGGATCGAAACATGATTGATGCAGCTAGTGGCGAAGCTTTGATGGGAATGACATGGAGTGCTGCACGAGAGTTGATATCCAAAATGGCAGCAAATACTCAACAATTTGGTGCACGTGACACAATGTCAATGCCTGTTGATGAGTCGAAGTATGATGCACTACAAAAAATTGCAACCATGATGGAAACACTCATAAAAGGTAGAACTCCAGAAGCCCGACCATGCCTACTTTGTACCACCACGGAACACACTACTGATGATTGCCAGCTTCTGAATGAGGAAGTAAAGCATGCCAATGCAGTTGGTTTTGGAAATTCTCAAGGTCGTCGATATAACCCACACTCCAATACTTACAATCCGGGGTGGAGGGATCATCCTAATCTTCGATATGGGAATCAACAACACATTCAGCAGGGAGACAATCAGGGGTTCCAACACCAAGATCGGAAGTTCCACTTATTTAGAGGGAATGAACGTAGTGTTGAAGCTCCCGGACAAGGCAGTGGTGAGAGAAGCTCACAGTCATCGAAGGAAGAAATGTTGAATACCCTAGCAACTAATACAGTCAAATTCCAACAAGAAACACGAACAGTCGTGGAGAACCTACAATCGGGACAAAGGAATTTGGAATCACAGATGAGTCAAATAGATACTGCCCTTAGCCAGTTACAAGCACAAAATAGTGGTAAGTTACCTTCCCAGCCCGAAATCAACCCTCGAAATGTGAGTGCCATCACCTTACGGAGTGGTAGGCATTTGGATTTGGATGATCTAATTTTTTTATGCACATCCCTAAGTCGAGCCAACGAAAATAAAAAAGGCGTTGATTGGGAGGCAACCCAATATTTTTAATTTTGTCTTATTATTTTTATTTTTCGGCTTTGTTTCTAATTCTCTCTCTAGTGCTCTTATTTTTGTTCCCAGGTTTATGTGCTGAAATCGAGTTCTGGATCATGAGTTTAAAGAAAAGGTGTGGGCTTTGGAATTTAATTGGAAAGACCACTTTTTGTTGACCCACACAATGAGGCCCACACGATTGCTCAAGGAACAACGCTCTTTCCCTACTTCTTAATATTCGGTAAGCCCGCTCCACTTTTTCGTTCCTTATGCTTATTTATTGTACATTTATGCTAAGGACTAGTACATGTTTAAGTGTGGGGGGGTGAATTATACTTTGAAGGGGTTGTTTGATATGAGTTGATATTTTGGTATGTTCTAAGCATGATGTTTGGATAGTCGTTTATGTTTTTAGTGGCTGAAATTTTTGTTAAATATGCTGAATTTGTGAAGTTGTTTGTTTTGATTGGTAATGAGATTTGGGTTCAAGTATTAGTCACAAAGTTGAGTTAATTTTATTTTTTTTGTTTACTTAGCTCTGAAGTAACCCCTAATTGCTTGAACTATTGGTGATGTTGTCTTAATTTTCTTGATGAGAAAAACAATCTGAGTTGGTATCTTGAGTCGAAAATAAGTTTTTGAGGGTTGGAGGAAAAGAAAAGGTGTTTAGTCGAAAAGAATTTTTGAAAAAATAACGAGGGGCCGATACAGCTGCTTACTTTCCGGGGTTCAAGTGAAAAACAAATAAATAAATCAATTAGAACTGAACTAAAACCTGAAAAGTAGAGTGGAGCTGCGAGACCTCGTTTAAAAAAAAAAAAAAAGCAAGAATAAAAGTCAAAAAGTTCCAAGACAGGAATAAAGGCTGAAAAAAGAAAAAAGAAAAAAAAAAGATATTTGGAGAAAGACCTTACTCAGATTGTTAAATTTGAAGAAAAATAAAATTAATTGAAACAATGGTCCAGTCTTTAGGGTTTATAGAGGTAGCATGAGTAGCTAATGATTGATGATACTTTGTGCTTAATTGCGGATATGAGTCTTGGTTATTATTGAAGGACATACGGTTTATAAATTCGGCTCAGAAATTTGGTTACGAGGAATATAGATGAGTGTTTTAACTATCTTTGTTTTGAACTCTCTAATTTACAGTGGTGGATGTGTGGGTAGTCTTTTCTTTTTGTGGAGTAATTTTTGGGCTTGAGGACAAGCAATTGTCTAAGTGTGGGGGTATTTGATAGGTCGAGTTTAATGAGTTATTACTGAGTTAATTATAATCATTTTGTGGTTATTAATTTCCTATTATTTTACTTTTACTCGACTTATTATATTTTGGTCTCGATACTTTGATTTTGTGTATTCTGTGGATTTCAGGCTGTTTTTGGAGTCCTTTTTAGTTGGAGAAAAATTGACAAATTGGATGCAAGTTACGTGTAGACCGGAACCATAGAAACATGCAACAGTGGACAAATCAACCGAAAAATTGAGCACAAATACCGCCCATTCATTACCATTCATTACCAAATAGCCAAAGAATTAGGCCATGTGAGGTAACATCAAGGAAGACAATGAATGAGGGATTTTAATTCTTGCAAGATTTGAGGTCCTTGGAGTACTATATAAAGCCCCTTCTATTGGGCATTTCAACATCAAAAAAAAAAAGAAAAAAAAAGGAAGAAACACTTTAGTGCTTATTTTATTTGTTGAAGTTTTCAATTTTGTTTATTCTAGTTTCATTAGCCATGTTTAGTGGCTAAGTTCATACTCTAGCTTGAGAAAGCCGAACCCTGAATGTTTTTGATGTTTGATTAATTTAGTATCATTTTTTCTTGCTTACCTCGATTTCTTCGTTATTTAATTTATGTTATGCATGTCTGATTAGTGGTTTAATTTGGTTTGATCACCCGAATTTTATTCATTAATTATTTCTAGCTAAATTACACTTTATAAATTCGTAATTGTTATAATTGTGTAATTGGAGCAGCAAATAGGGTAACCTTGGGATAACGAAGTCTAGATTGTATGAAACGAGCATCTCGTATTCATAGTCTAGTTTGTCCTATTATTTTGATTCGTTAATGCATTTTAAGAGTTGAATCTCGAATACATGTTTTGAGGTTATTCTTAGAAAAGGTTAATAATAAATCGTATTTCTTTATTAATTAAACTTAAGAAATAATCCGAACTAGTTTGGTCGTACTACTAGTTTAGGGACAAGATTCGAGTTAAGTATATAATTTCGTATATTGTTTAATTCAGTTAATCATTTCATTCAGGGGGAAGCAATCCGAGAGCTAGAAATTCACTTCTATTGAATATTTCATTTACACTTTTAATTTGCAATTCTCTTTTAATTTTTAATCATAAAACAAATCATCCAACCCCCCCCCAACACCTTTATTACTGTTTTTATATACAAATTATAAGTTGAAATTTCTCTATTCCCTGAGGGATCGACCCTTGCTTACTCTACTACACAATGGGTTAACAAGGTTTAATTTATTAAATAATTTTGGTGTCGGCGACAGCACACCATATGTTGTAACACTCAATGCAACACCTACTTAAATAGCGGAAGACTTAAACACAATTAGCAATAGATTTAAATCAATAGAAACTATATATAATATAGTTTGTGAGTGTCGTATGATGAAACTTTCACTATAACTGAGTAGCGAATACAAAAATTATAAAGAGTTATTCACATATAGAATCTTCTCATATCAAACTACGATCTAAAACAACGTTTCTGATCTAAAGACTAAGTGTATTCCTACACTACCAATGTTGATCTATTATATGTGTATGAATCCTCATTGAATCTAACACACACTATAAACCGATCCATTTTTACTTAAAGTAACATAAAAGGTGAAATAATGACCCTATCACTATGGATGTATTAGCACTCCACAGTTAATATTCAGTTATTCCTTATCTTGAGATGAAGATATGGTCTTCTATTTATAGAGAAATGTAAGAGTCTGCAGTCTTCATCCATATATCCACCTTGAAGGAATTAAAACAAATTCTCGAACTACTCCATGATCTCTCTCAGATAACCGTCGGTTTGTGGGTTGGCTATCTTCTAGCTTGTGGATTGCAGCCGCATGATTTAGAATACTCCCAATTTTTTTTGAGTCGTGTAAATCCTTCTGGAATTTTGGAGTAAATTTTGGATCGTCAACCTGTAGTAAACAACATCAAAAATAACATTTGACCAACAAGAATTAGTTGTTAGAAGAAATGACAAATATTGATGGTGCGTGCAATGTGACAACATTAGTGAGAACATCCACAATATTTATTCCAAAGCCTTTTTCCCGATTTTGACAATAATTTTGGGTCAATTTCTTTAATTATATAGATATGTAAATTATCCAATCTTTTATATATATATATATATATATATATATATATTTAATCATTATGATTATACTCAACAACAATTTATAATTACATTCAATAACATGATATTTAGCTACATGCACAAAGCTAAATTTCATTTTTGTTTTTTCATTTGCAGAAGAGTGGGCAATTGGAGATAACACATAAAAATTTTAGAATTTGCTTATAATAACAACTATCAGTCTATTGTTGGGATGACATCTTATGAAGAATTCTAAGGATGGCGATGTAGAACACTAATCCATTTGGATTAAGTAAGAATTAAGAAGATACTGGAACCAGAGCTAGTAGAGAAATATGTGGAAGCAATCAGTAAAATTTGAAATCAAGATTGCTCAGGATCGACATAAATTGTATGCAGACTCATGATCCATGATGGAAGGATCTACAACTCAAAAAAGGTGAAAAAGTGTTTCTAAAGGTTTTTCCTATTAAAGTACTAACCCAGGATCAACCGTAACGCAAACTCATGGAAGAAGGACCTAAAACTCGAGAAAGGTGAAAGGGCGTTTCTGAAGGTCTTGCATATTAAATAGTTGTTCTGATTTGAGAAAAATTGGAAGTTGAGACCAAGATACATGGGACAATGCATAATCTTGGAACGAACTGGAGATGTGGCATATCGACTTGCCCTGACCCAAAGTTATCTTCAAATGCATGATATTTTTCATGTGTCAATGCTTCGAAGATACATCTCAGACCCCTCTCACCATAAGGAATTTGAAAATTTGGAAGTAAAAAGGATCTTGCATATGAAGAGCGGATAATAAGCATTCTCGAAAGTTGCATGTTTCGGTTAAACAAGTTCCATGTTTAAAAAATGCATTTGATTTGCACAATGCACCTGATTCATACAAGACTTTATCTATATGTAAAGATATAGTTTTTCATTTTTCTTTAAAATAATAAAAAACTCTTAGTAAAGGAAGTATTTAAAAATAATTCTAGAAACTTTTAGAATATCTAAACAACTATCTAGGTTTCTACAGAATTTATATTAATCCTTAGATAGAAAATATTTTCGGAATGAGTTAGTATAAATATATATTAATCCTCTCAATTGTTTTACTTTTAAATTTCAACCACTTCTTAAGTTATATAATATTGTGTTAAAAATTTAATTTACTAAATTATTTTCATTAATATTATAAGTTAAGATAAGTAGACAAAGCATTTTTCCTGCCAAAATTACACAATTTTAGATTAATTATTGCAAATTTTTAAGATTATGATTATTTTAAACTCACAAATTGCGGGAGTAATATAATAGTGCATGTATATAAATAAATAGTAACACCTAACATCCAAAGGCCCACGATGGTCACCCATCCTTCCCACCTCAAGCCATCCATGCTAACTGTAGCAGTCCAATCATTGCTCTAAATTGCTCCAAACTACAAAATCACTCCCATTTGTTCTCTCAAACTGCCAATTTCGATTCTCTCCAGTTTTCATCAATATTGTAATTTCAGTTTTCATTGGGTATTCATCATATAAAGACTCTAGATGACGATTTTAAATTGACATTTTTCGTGGTTGGCATTTAGATATGTGATGTCATGTAATGATGGAAGCACATGAGATCCGAGTGGGCACTGGCCCCCTGACATTGAATGTCACACCTCTCGCATGCAAAGTGAGCACTTTACTATTTGAAATGTATCTCTTTTCTTTCAAATTTTAAAATGCAAATTAGAAGTTAGAGTGCCTTCGGGAGAAAACATTAAAACTAAAAGCTTAATTAGGAGTGTGAAAATTAAATATTGGTAGGGACGATCAACCTACCGATTTTGTATGTGATCGGAATGAAAGTCTTTGATATCATTTTGGGGATTGATTTGTTGATCAACACAAATACAAAGTAGTAATTCAATGTGCATAATGAGAAATAGACCTAGAAATTACTTTTTATGTAACAAATATATGAGGACACGTATCGGTTATATCAACAATGAAGCTGGTTAGACTATTAAATAATAAAGGATGTCAAACATACCTAGTGAATATTGTGAAAATGGGGAAGGAGAAGTTAGGACCATCAGATGTATCGATAGTGAAGGACTACCCTGATGTCTTTATGAAAGAACTTTTTGGAATTTCACTTGATTGATCTATAGAGTTAACAACCAGCCTGGTTCATAATGTTGCACCTGTGTCAGATGAGTTGTTGGATAAGAAGTTTATTTGACCAAGTACTTCTCCATCGGGAGAAGCAGTTTCTTAGTGAAGAAGAAAGATGTGTCAATGAGGATGTGCATCGATAATCGATAACTTAGACACTTAACCATTAAAATTAAATACAAGGACTGAGGAATGTGGACGTATTTTTCAAGATCGATCTCAAATCTAGGTATCACTAACTCAAGGTCAGAGAAAGCTACAATATTCCTAAGACCACATTTAAGACTCGATAAGAAACTTTGAGCCCATATCCTTGTATTTGAAAAGTAAAATTTGACCTAAGAAACTTTGAGCCCATATCCTTGTATTTGAAAAGTAAAATTTGACCGTTAAATAAACCGCATTCATTCTATGAAAACTTCTTAAGGCGTGAATTATTCGAATAACTGCATAAAGCTTCATGTCAACAAATAGTGAGCGTCAGCAATCAAATCCCAAAAAAAAAAAAAAGTTGAAAAACTACACGATCAATATCTATAAATAGACATGCAACTAAATAAGAAAAAAGGATTACATAAACCCAAAATTTCTAGTTTTTCTACCATAAAAATCGATACATTGATCTAAAGAAAAGAATGAATACTCAAATGTGTAGTCAAATCTAATTAATTTTATCTTGAACAAATTAAAAGGATTTAGGTTCTAATAAAATAATATTTTGTGATCGAGTACAAAAACCCAATCTATTTACATTTCAAGTCATTAAATCACACATAAAAGAAAAGAACAGAGAAAAAATGATGATGAAGATGAAGAAGAAGCTTCTACTTGTACTTGTCCATAATCTTTCTTGCTTCTTCAAGACTATCATCCACAGAAGTGGTTCCACCACCCCCTTTTGGGCCTTCATCCTTATTCAAGGCTATGAATGTAAAATAACATACTCCCATCACAGCCTGATGACCCGCATCAATTACAAACTCTCATCAGTAGAACAAAACGAAACATAATACTCTTTAACTATAAATGAAGTGAAACCAAGAACATCCACACAAAAAATCTTCACAGTTGTGAATTTTATTGTATCTATCTAGTATGGAAGTAAGGAGAAAAAAACTCAACGCCTCATACAAACAAAAAATATTGTGTATAGGCAGATAGTTCTACGCACCAGTTGCACCGTGCAATCAAGTGCATTTTTAAATGATATTAGTTGTTTTACTAAAAGGTATTAGTTGGAGCCTCCCCATATTCAACCAAGCAAAACACAAAGTAAAGTTATATGGTGTTAATGTAGGTAATTTCTTCTGTCCTTATTTTCCTCTTATCATTTGCAGTTTTTTCATGTGTCTCGTCTCATCACAGGTATTATTTCGTCTTTATCTCACATATTCCTACTGTAGTTTTCTATTGTTTCCATCTATCTTCGTTCATCATTAAGGACATTACTATCAATATCCTTCAACCTTTGTGCTGTCAAATTTCTACCCAAAGAAAAATAGACAGCTCTAAAGCAATATTCAAGAATAACAAATTAATAGGTGGAGAAAATGTACCAGGGCAATGAATGCTGTAGAAATGAATGACTTTAGTACAAAGAGTCCCAACGTTACAGCAACTACAGCTACCGAAATCCGGGCTATTGATCTTGGAATGGAATCCTTGAAGAAGGGAGAAAGAAGATAGTATAGTCAACTTTTCTTCTTCTTTTTTTAATTGAAGATAGTATGGTCAACTTTTTATTTTCTTTTCTTTTTTTTCTTTTTTTAATGTTTGGTAGTGACAAGAGATATCATAGAGAGAGCACTTACGGGCACCAAGTCAGTTCCTGCTTCAATGCCATCCCTCCCAACCTTCCATACGGTTTGAATAACTGTTGGACAGTATAATTAGATACAGTTCAAAAGATCTAAAAGAAGTTATAGACAGTTGCAAAATGAAAAACACAGAAGCAGAGACTCTCCCAACCTTGATTATATAAGAAGATAAGAGTGCATTCTTACACCATTTCAGGTATTCTAAACAAACTTTATAATCAAACTCTAAACCCAAGTAGTAGCAAGATAATTGTAAATGATTTTTTTTTTAAAATTCAGAAAAATGGTGTCTTGTAACAGGTTCTATTTAATAGAACAGTGGGAAATCCAGAAATGAATTGTTGGAGAAGCTAACATAGACTGTTTGGCATTTGAGTATTCGCTTTAAATAAGATATTGGTTATAAGACCATTCTGTGGACTATCGTTATAATTTGACAATAATGTGTTAATTTAATTTACTAAAAGGGAGTACGATAATTGGAGATGCCATAAGGAGTTATCTTCCCCAACTCCCCCAAATGGCCTTTTCCCTATGTCACAAGTAATTATTACCACATACATTTACCTCTATTGGATGTGTCCTAAAGCAACAATCTCATCCTACCAAAATCTCTAACCATGCATACTATCATTATTCATCAAGATTTTAAACTCTGGATATCCCCCTGCCCACCATAATCTCAAAACAAACATACCTGTAATGATGTTTCTGGCAATGAAGAAACTAATAATTTCAGTAAATACTTCATAAAGATAGGTAATTAAAGGTATAGCAATGGCACTGAGGTTTCTTGTGGTGTGGTAAATACAAAGTAGTGCAATCTCAAAGAAAGTATGCAACTTATCTACATGAAACAGGCACTATTTGAAATGTATCAAATTTATGACTGTTATTCAAACAAAACTAACATGTTACTGTAGTTTTTTTCAAATGCCAACAATGTTGAGACAAAGGGGCTAGAAACGCACATCAGGTTATTGCAAAACTGTAAGAAGTAATAATAGTAACTTGGAAGAAAAAGAAGCAGACAGGTGTGTTTCTACTTTCTAAATGCGATATATTGTCCTTTAAGCCGATTAAGCAAACTCCTAAACTCTGAACCACTTTCAATCCCAAATGCAGCTCAACTAAAATTTCTAATTCAAGAAAGTGATCACACACTCAAGAATCGCTCAGCTTCTTCAATAAAAGAGAAATAATATATTATTCCCCCATAAAATTTATGGTAGGTTGGACGGAGGATATAAGAACAATTTGACCTTTTCATGATGAAAGATTTTTAAAATGAGAATTCTTCAGTGATTCAAACTTGAAAGTTCAGTTTGAACAATTGTTAACTATTTCCAACACATTAATATTACAATAAATTGACCAAATGCCAAAGTCCTACTTTCTGTATCAGCTTTTTCAACATCACACAATGTTGCAGCACAAGCAAGTCTAGTATTGAGGCCTCTTTATTATGGTAAGACTTAAGAGAGTTACAAAACTACTCGCAAAATGAAGGATACTCAGATAACTATTTTTAAGAGAGAATGAAAAAAACCTAAAAGAAATCACTTTTTTATTTTTTCATGACACATTCCTAGACAAAATCTGAGAATGTTGCCAAAACACAACATTATTAATTCTTTTCTTATGGGGCCGAACGTTGGATCATCAACACCACAAACCATTTTTGTATTAGTTTAACATCAAACACAGTTTAGCATTCAGCTTTACACCAACTCTGAACCTAGATCTAACATATTAAAACATTCATTTCACCACTTTCCAGAGATTTATGCTAGCAGTACAAAGATTAATTTTTTGCTAAGATTACGCAGATACCAACGAAAAGAAATATCATGTCATGTATGTACCATAATAACATCAAATTGCCACCTACAGAAGCAAATGGGAAGCTTTGCCAAATTAAAATGTGTGCTAAGTCATAACCTGAGATACAGGCATACAGCTAAAGCTTATTCAAGCTTGGTTCAACTTTCACATGAGGTAGAAATTTTAAGTTACAAGCTTTCAGGGAAGCATTAGAATTGTAAGGTTTTACTATGAGTGGAGTTAAAACAAAATACATGGAATCTCAGATTCTCATTCAGCAACCATTGAAGTAATTTTAATATAATACTCCCTCCATCCCACAAGAATTTGCATACTTATCTTTTTGCTCGTGTTTTAGCGAGCGAATTGTTTATTAGTATTTGAAATAATAAAGTGACTTTTAAGGTGGGTCATGATAGCATTACCCCTGCTCTATCATACGACATCTTAAAATTACTTTATCATTTCAAATACTAATAAAAAAACACACTCAGCTAAAACATGAACGAAACAGTAACTGTGCAAATTGATGGGGGGATGGAGGGAGTAGAACATTGGGAAGAGATTTAAAACATAGGATCTGTGATAGAAGAAAATGATGGAATCGATCGAGATATCACACACAGGGTTTAAGCAAAGTTGGAAGAAATGGAGAAGTGTGTTCTTTAAATTATTCAATTGTAAAGTTCGCAAAAATTGAAAGGTAAATTTGATAACTTAACTTAATTGCACCACGAATTATCTTCAAAATTATCATTTCCTTTTTAAAATCTTCACATAAGATGAAATTATACATCCAGTTAGTGAATTGAACGGCACCACAACAATCAATGGACCAAGATAAGATCAAGCAAGTTCCATAACATATTAAGCATGAAACACCACTAAAATTCACAGGAAAAACAATAAAGAAATACATCTTAAAACAGATAAAGAACAGAAGATTACCTTTGAATAAATTAGATTGTGCAGCAGAAATGAGGGGCGAAGCATGAATTTTGGCATTCTTCAGCTGCTTAATCGGTGTGGATAAGTGTCGAGTCTGCTTCTTCAACTTTGAAAGGGAATTTGGCGTAAGAAATTGGGATTTTTTGAGCGAGGGGTTCTGGTTTTTGCAACATTTTGATGAGTAATTTGGAATTGAAAGGGTTTTCTGGAAAATCGTGATACCAGTGGAAGCCATACTTGTTCCTTGTGTTTTTATAATTGTGTTCCTGTTTTTTTTAAGCATTATTTGTGTTCCTGTTTTGTGAGCGTTTTTATGCCATATTTTATATTTATCTTAAATTTTGAAAATTAGTGGTTGATATTTCATAGGACAAATACTTTTATTTTATATGCATCCAGGTATATTTAAATTGCATTTTAAAATTATACCATTTATTATACTGAAAATTGTAATTTATTTATACTAAATTGTGCAACTGTCAATATGAAAAATCAGTTACACAATTTTATATAAATAAATTAAATTTTTCAATATAACAAGTCATACGATATTAAAATACTTTATGAGTGCACGGTGCATTTGGGTGTACATGAGACTCACTCTTTCACCATTTGCCGGGCCCTGGGTAACTCATATGCGTATTAGATATTTTAATAAAGGTACTTAGTTTGTCCCTATTAATTATTTTTATTGAATAATAATTAATTATTTTAATTACACATTTGTGCACAAGCTTTACTCATTATGATTATTAGTATGTCACCCGTGCGATGCACAGTTAAAAATTTAATTAATTTATAATTAATATTACGTTGTTTTTAATGGATTGGTATTCACAAGTACAATTAATTTAAAATATGTTAGCTCAATTTTGTCATTTTTGCAAAATATTTTTGAACATTTATCAAATACAATAATATTATTCCATTGTAAATTAAATAAGAAGAGAAAATAGCATTAGTAAAATTCAATATAATGAACTAATATATATTAATGTTGAATATGATCGAGATTTATATATGAATAAAATAAAATTATAAATAAGAAAATGAAAGATTAAACTGGTCCAAAAGTATCTCATGCCAAATGAAAATACAAACCCCCAGCAAATTAAAATAAAATGATTGAGGCCCAAGCTAAGAAGCTTTCAATGTGGTCAAATAAAAGCACAGAACTAAAGCATCTTTTAAATAGGCATAGAAATGCTGAGTTAGCAGTTACTGGAGGTCTGCTAGTGCTATTTAGGCATAATTTTATGTGTTTTTATGCACTTGTTTTGCTAAATTTTTTGAAATCCATTTTCATCTATCCTAATTAACTGGATTAATTGACCGCTCATCCAACATCTGCATAGCGAGGGAAAAAGTATTGATCAGTTTGTTATGTATTTCGATCAATAAAGGATTTGTTATATAGTTCAGGTGCAGTCATGACTCAAATCAAATCAAATATTCTAATATATATTCAGGATATATGCAGGAACGAACACCTAGTCATGGAATACGAATACAGTGTCATCCTAAATCAAATATGCTAATATATATATTCAACGATATATGCAGTGAACGAACTTTTGGGTGGACCTAGAAAATCATGGAATACGAATACAGTGATACACATTATAATCTCTTTATTTAATTTCCCTTCTTTTGATTATATTTGCAGGTTGATAGGCTTGAGCCGGACACATCTTCAAAGCAAGTAGATTTTCATTTCCAGATTTGATCCTGTAAAAAAGATGGTGAAAAATATCATGTTATTTAACATGAAAGCATTAAAGGTATAAACGATAAAAAATCTGTGCAAGAGCAACAACTATATGGTGAAAGTGGAAAATGGTGAGAAATCAATAACATCCAGTAAAATGAACAGTCCGTTTAAAATTTTACTTTTATATGGTGAAAGTCGAAGCCAGGTTTTCATTTTGTAAATATAAATTCAATCACAATCGTAACATCGAAAAGTCGTAAGTGTATATATATATTTTGTATGTGTAATTCTGTTTTGTGCCAATATTCAGAGAATGGTTCTAGAATTTATTGAGCAATTAAGATAATTCTTTTATTCGTCAGTTATTAAAGGTTGATTAGGGGAAGTGGAAAGGTTAACAGGTTAATACTTTTCGTAGAGTTAAATGATGTTTATTAGTATGTGGTGTACATTGTACAATTATGAAATACAAATTTAGAAAGCAATTTCTGCAGCCACCAAAATTTTCCAAAAATAGAAGAAGATTTTGTTATTAGATAAGTATAGATGTTTTTCTTTATTCTAAAAACTACTTTAGAATGTTGGTTAACTCTGTCTTTTATATAATAATGAGCAATGACATGAACAAACACATTAGATAAGTTATGTGAGATGAGCTCAACTTGAAAAATAAATTAAATTTAAATTTATAATATTTAATAGCCATGCAACTTGTTCTACAAATTTCATCCTAAGAGGCTAAGACTAGTTTCACTTTCACAAGCACGCGAGATGTCTTCTTCAACGTAATACATTGTTTAATGATTTTAAGAAAAACAATACAGAAACTTAAATATTTTCAAAGGGTACAATACATAAAACTAAACATTTCTAAGCCGTAATATTTTATATATTAATAATATTTATAAGGAAAAATGTCAATTCAGATCCCGAAAAATGGTAAAACTATCAATTTAAGGCTTTATTTTTTTTCTATCGATTCAAGGCCTGGAAGATTAAAAATTATCGATTCAGGACTTGAAAGATAAAAACTATCAATTTGAGGCTCACACATTTTAAGGTCATGTTTGACACTTATATTTCATATCCTTATTTCATGTTCTTATTTTTTTTATTTTTAGAGTTTACGGTTCAAGGTTTACAATTCAGGGTGTTTAGGGTTCATGGTTCAAGGTTTAGGGTTCATCGTTTAGGGTTTAGAGTTTAGTGTTCGGGGTTTAAAGTTTTAGTGTCAAACATGACCTTAAATTTTATAAGCCTCGAATTGATAGTTTCTATATTTCATAGTTTTCTATCTTCCAGGCCTTGAATCGATAGAAAAAATCTTTTAGGCCTTAAATTGATAGTTTTATTATCTTTCAGACCCTGAATTGATAAAACTGCTATTTATAAATGAGAGTTCAAGTGAATCTTGATTCACGGAAAATCTACTATTTGTTTATTATTTCATCTAATATTTTAAAATAATAATCATGTATCTTGTATATAAAATGACATTATTAAAACTTGTTTATTATGGGTCAATTCATATAGAGTTTTGCGATGGAGTGCTTTCCACGAGAATCAAATCTTGGATCTGGGCTGAGCCAGAGACTCTAATACCATGAAAGAATTTCGTCTCATCTATATTTATTAAAAGAGTATATCGATAATAAGGGTCGCTACACGGTAAAATCAGCTTATCATTTCGCCATGCGGTTAATAGATGATATATGGGACTAGGAAAACACGACCTGGAAAGCCATATGGAAATACAATGTGCCGTCCAAAATAAGAGTTTTCTTTTGGCGTCTATGCAAGGATTGACTTGCGGTTAGGGCCAGAATTTCAAGATGGTATTTCTAGTCTTTGTCCGATGTGTGAGTCGATGTGTGAGTCAATGTGGCACTTGTTTGTGGATTGTGAAGGAATGGTGGAGAGAATTAGGGCTCTGGCACAAGGTTGATGAGATGTGTTATGAAGTTGAATCGCCTGGGAAACTTTTCCTAAAAGGAAGTGCGTAGTCCGGAACAAGGGGACCGTATTCCCAGATGGCATGTTCCTCCTCGGGATGTTTTAAACTGAACGTAGATGCAGGTTTCTTTCAATGGAAAGGGGAACTAGTATGGTAATCAGAGACGATCTTGGGGAGTTTGTGGCATGCAGGACCGTTGTACGACAAGGGTTAATGAATATTGAGGAAGGTGAAGCATGGGGGGTTTACTTAGCTCTCCAGTGGGCTGCCAACTTGAATCTTGTGCATCTCATTGTGGAGTCAGACTCGAAACGAGTTGTAGATGCTTTTGCTTACAAGCATGGTGGAGACTGGAGAAACAACGTTTGGAGACTTCATAGGAGCAGGACTGGATATTATCCATGCCAACCCTGAGTTTACCGTTACTTGGACTAGTAGAGAAGCCAATTATGTGGCACATATGCTAGCTCGGACTTCTCGGAATTTCAGTAGTCCGTTTTGTTGGGTTGAGCCACCATCTTCTGTGGTGAGCCTAGTTACTAGATGCACCTCTTGCATCTAGTTTTCTTGCTTTCAAAAAAAAAAAGTATATCTTGAATAAGATTCATTCACGGTGAAATGAAATATAACTTAGGCATGTTTAATATGAATGAGTATTTATTTACACTAGTTTATGAATAGTGTCACCACCAAATCTTTTCACGCAAATCTTTGTCTTATTAGAATCAATAAAAGACAAACTCTGGGACGGATCTATTGGGGGCTGAACTGGGCTCCAACCTAGTGCAAGCCCCAACTAATCTATTATATATCTGTAAATAATATGTGAATAAAATTCAATACACGAATTTAAATCCAGTTCAATATTATTTCTTATTTTATATTTAATTTACAAATTCCAATTTAAAATTAAAACTCATCCCCAAAATTAATATACAACTTAATATAAATTTATTTTCTTATTATATTGTGTCTCTCCTTCTCCTTTCTTATTAAAATTTAATTAAAATATTGAAATTCAAGAATTACATCTCCAACAAACATTTTATTTTATTGTAATTTTAGATGTGCTTTCTTGAGGCTCACACCCAAATATTTAGAGTATAATAATCTGAATATAGTTCTATTTTTTTCATTTAGTATTTTTTTTTATTTAACTTGTTCAATATTAAATATTTACATTGTTCTCTCAATTTTTATCCTTTTTCTTTTGAGGAATATGTATGAGTAATTTATTTTTTATTTGTTATATATTGTTATAATGATAAATTTTTGGTCACTTTAATATTAGAAAAAGAGAAATTACAAATGTAATAGCGTATTAACATAAGTTAAATGAGATATTTTTTTAAACTGATAAACGTTTCTTGAAATGATTAAAAAATATTGAACATAAGTTGTATGATTTTGTTTTAACTATAAACACGCAATGATTTTCCAGAATGATAACTTTCATGCAGAAGATTTGATGGTGGAACTGAAACAACGTCTTTGGAGCTGGTTATTTGCAATAAAGGCTAGGAGATATTTAGGGTCATTCTTGGAGCTGGTTATTTGCAACAAAGGTTAGGAGATATTTAGGGTCATTCTCGGAGTGGTCTACGGACCCGAAACCATTTCTTATGTAATCATTGTTGTATCTCTTTTACCCCTCTATTCCTTGCTTTTTCTATGTTCTTTAGAGGGGGGACTGATTTTTGTTAGAGATGTTAAACGGGTCGGCCCTAACCCATTAGGGCCAGCCCTACATGTCTACGGGTCAAACGGTCCCGTGCCTTAAGCGGTTCATTTTAAACGGACCTCTAATAGTTGAGACCTAATCCTAACCCTAGCGGGTTACGGGCTAAATAGGCCACCTAACGGGCTCCGAAAAAAATTAAAAAAAAATGTTCAAACATTAACATTACATAATGACAAAAATTCAATCCAGACTGCCCCATCATCTTTAATAACAAATGTTCAAAATATAAAATTAGTTCTCATCATCTTTAATAACATAATTGAACAAAGTTCCCATGAAATTAGTTAATAATATAAAATTTGTATCATCACATTTATATATTAATACCATAATATTAATTTATAATTATAATGATATCAATTTCATATTATGAACAAATTTCATAATAGAATTTATAAAAATATTATATTATTATTTTATATTGAATTAATATGTTATTTATTTATTCAATTCAATAGAAATTCAAAACTGTTAAAAATTATTGAATTGGAGAGGATTAATTATTAATTGACTAAATCAAATAGAAATATTTAATTTGTAATTGATTGGCCATAATTGATTTTTGCCTTATTTAAATTTGTGAAAAAACTTTTAAAATAAATTAATTGAAAAATTAGAAAATAAAAAAAATAAAAATTTGAGTATATATAAATATAAACTGGCTAAACGGGCTGGCCCGGTTAACCCGCGGGCTAGCCCGTTTAGCCCGCGGGCTAATCGGTCCGGGCCAAAAAGGCCCGATTTTAAACGGGTCTCCCATTGCTCGGCCCTAACCCTGCATATAATAGGTTTAAACGGGCCGACCCGTTTAGCCCGACCCTGATTAACATCTCTAATTTTTGTATCTGTATTTGATGGGTATGTCTTATACCCTATGCAATATGAGTCTTTTTTTTATCTGTATTTTATGTTTTGAAGTTTCTTATTACACCACCTAAATTGATATATTAAAAAAAATACTATTTATAAATATAAAATTTTAATATCACGAAGCTTCAAATATTTTCAGCCCACCCTAACGTTAAATTCTAGATCCGTCCCTGGACAAACTCATATAAGACGATTTCTCCGTCAAAAAAAAAACGACGATTTCATACATGATTCCGGGTAAAAATGAGCACAAATTAACATTCTTCCCTTCTAAAATGTTAAAACGTCAATGTCAAAAATATGCTTCGTCTCACAGTGAGACCGTCTCACACAAGTGCGCCTCCAATGAAAATAAGATCAACCATCAATTGAAACAAATGGCGTAACACAAAAGGGCTATAGCCTGTGAAACTAATTGGGCCTATCAGAAGTGCTCTTTTTGAACAATTAAAGGGCCTAAATTGTTCTCGGCTGAACTCTCAAGGTGGCAAACCCCAATTTTCATAAGGCCCAGGTTACTCACACCTACATATTTATTTAGTAAATACACCTTTTTGTCATTCTTTTTAAAAAAATACACACATAAAATGTCAAAACCACCCTTTACATAGATGTACATGTAAAATATTGATCTTATTTTTCGAAAATATTTTTCGAGTTTTTATAGTAAGTTTGAGAAAATTTTCCGAACTCATGTACATAATTCGAATTTTTTTTCCGAAATTTTACATGTGAAAAATTGATTGTTCTGTTCAGAAATATTTTTTGAATTTTTATAGTAAATTCGAGAAAATTCTTCGAATTCATGTACATAATTCGAATTTTTTTTTCCGAAATTTTATATGTGAAAAATCGATTATTCTGTTCGGAAATATTTTTCGAATTTTTATAATAAGTTCGAGAAAAAATTTTGAATTCATGTACATAATTCAAAAAAATTTCCGAAGTTTTACATGTGAAAAATTAATTATTCTGTTCGAATTTTTATTGTAAGTTCGAGAAAATTTTCCGAGTACATAATTCGGAATTTTTTTTCAAAATTATACATATTAAAAAATGAGAAGTTATTAAAAAAGTATAAATTAGGGTATTTTGAAAAAATTGGGGGAGCGTATTCATCATACGAGTGGTGTATTTACTAAAGAGGTAGGTGTGAGTAACGTTAGTCTTTTCATCACAAGTGTTCAATAATATGTAAAAGGCCAATTTGTTTCAGTCCTGACATTTTTCTATTTTTGGAGAAAACTTAACTTATGTTTTTTTTTTTTTTTTTTTGAATTAGATCTCCATTTTTTTTTCGGTTCTTATACCTTTTTTTAAAACTAATTGATTTCTATATTTTTTTGTTTGTTTTTTTTTTCTTTTTGACGGGAAAGAAAGTTAAAAGCACAAGGTGAATCTATCGAGTAGACCATCCACAAACGTCGGAGGCTCTACCCAACAATAAGGACTATTAAAATTACGACTAGCCCTAGAAATGGTGTGTGCTATAGTATTAGAACTACGACTAATTTACGAAACCGAAAATAATCGTTGACCTGCAAGAAAACGACGACCTTCTTCAATGTAATCGCTAAGAACATTACCTCCTCCATTTGGTGAACATAACGCATCCACAACCCTCTTCGAGTCGGATTCCACAATGACTCGCTCATAACCTAAAAATAACTCCCAATCCGCCTCCTCCACCATTTTCCCCACGCCCCTTCATCAATCCTATTACACCAGATTGGACTAAGGAGCGGCAACAAAGAAACTCGCCGGCGTCATCGTGAATAACCATCCCTATCCCCGTCTCCATAGAATCCTCAAATAAGCTAGCATCCACATTCACCTTTACATAACCCCATCCTGGGGAATGTCATTTCCTACCACTACACTCCAGTGTGCATAATACTTACCCAAGAGGACACCGTTATGGGACGCCCACCATGTCTCCATTTCTCTGCTCCAAGGTCAAAAAACGTGGCCGAAAAATATGACTTCAGCTACGACTTCGATTGTCGTTCCACACCACATCATTTCTAGCACGCCAAATCGCCCAAGTTATCATCATATCCCGTTCCATCTTCATTTTTATGGGACATCCCTTCCCCACTTCACCCCTTTCTTAGGATTGTCCAAAGAATTCAAATCCTAAAAATAACTCCTCAAATCCATCCAGCCTTATAATAAGAATCTCTTTTCACGCTTCGCATCCACTTTTGCCCATAAGTTTCCTTCAACCCAGCATTCCCTAGCAAAGGGGCAATCTACAAATAAGTGCCAGATTGACTCCGGCATTTGATTACATATTAAGTGCCTCCTTCAACGCCAAACGCTCAACCTCTTGCCGCATACGGAGTGAGATACAAATTGCCCCGATGGATACCATTTATACCATTTATGCAGCTTCACTCTCATAGCCAGCCATCCTTTACATAACCTCCAATAAAACGAAAATTCATCAGACTCGGCGAGGAGGCTCAATTTTCATCGGAATTTCCTCAATTTTTACTCCTCACACATTCGCCTTCCATGGAGAATCGGTATAAGACCAGACATCATCGATAATGCTCACAACAGTCTTAACCCTGTATTCGCCACTCGGGGAGTAATGCCAAATTTGTCTATCTTCATGAGCATACGGTGCTGGTGTAGTGTGCATAATACTCAATTTTGTAGAAAGTGGGTTGAAACCATCAAGTCCGGGGCCTTCTCAATCAAGAAAGCCTCCATTATGACCTTCAGATCCCATCCCATGATCGATTTGTAACGGCGAAGTTCCCGGATAAACAGGTCACCAACCACCATGTCCTCGATGAAGAAACAGTCGGTGTCGTGACACGGAAAGAGTTGTCTCTGTCAATCCAAGGGTCACCCCAGACTCTCACCTTGCTGCCATCTCCTATCTTCCAGCGAGTACCTGCGATGACTAAATTCTTTGTCGTGCATATACTTCTCCACACATAGCTCGGGTTCGTACCCATCTGTGCGTGAAACAGGTCACTCCTGGGATAATACTTTGCTCTCATGATGCAAGCGACTAACGAATGAGGCTTCGTTTGGAGGTGCCATACTAACTTGCCGAGCATTGCCATGTTAAATAAGTGTAGATTTCGGAACCCCATTCCACCTTCATTTTTATGACGGACATAAGGACTCCCACTTCTCCCACTTCACCCCTTTCTTAGGATTGGTGTTATGGCCCCACCAGAAAGAATTCAACATGCGATGAACCTCGTCTATTAGCGTACTTGGCAATAAGAAGGTGCTCATGCAATATGCTGAAATCGATTGCGCTGCTGCTTTAATAAGAATCTCTTTTCCTGCTTTCGACAGTTTCATCCCCCTCCGCAGAGTCAATTTGTTCCATAGCCTCTCTCTCAAGTAACGGAATATAGCCGCCTCCCTCTTCCTATCAAGGAAGGTAGACCCAAGTTTTTCCCCGTATCGAGGGCCGAATGAACTCCCAAAAGATCGCTTATCAGTGCACATTTGTGTGGAGTCACATATGGGCTAAAAAAGATGCCTGACTTGCCATAGCTTATTGCCTGCCCCGATACCCTCTCGTATAGATTTAGTGCCTCCTTCAACGCCAAACACTCAACCTCCGTTGCACGGCAGAAAAGTAGACAATCATCCGCAAAAAGGAGATGAGATACAAATGGTGCCCTACGATGGATGCGACACCCGTGAATGGATCCACGAATGGTTTCTCTACGCAAAATGTTGGATAAGCCTTCAGCACATATAATGAAGAGATACGGCGAGAGGGGATCTCCTTGTCGGAGTCCTCGTCCAGGTTGAATCGGTCCCACACTGGAATCGTTGACCGTAATAGTGTATGAGACCGTCTATACACACAATCTCATCCAAGTGATCCATTTGTCAGAGAAATTCATCACCCGTAAGACACCCTCAAGATATCGCCAATCTACTCGATCATATGCCTTGCTAATATCAATTTTCATCGCAACTTCCTCAATTTTACCCCTCCTCCTGTTACGAATTCCATGGATTGATTCTTCTTGACAATGTTTATACAAAGATGAATCGAAGATGATAACGCGACATTGTCTTGCATGATCCGAATAGAAATCGTCCAAACCGTAAAAATAGGCCGAAAAGGAGAAATCTATCAAGCGGACCGGGAGGACTTTCTTGAGGAACAAAAAGGTTGTTTCCACATATCCAAAAACCCTAGAACTTTGGACATGATCTTGTATACGACATTACATAGTGAGATGGGTTGTAAGTCCTCTACTGTTTTTGGATGATCGCATTTCGGAATGAGGGCCACGTTAGTATTAGTTCAGCCTTGCCACCCAAGCGGAGGGCTAAAATGCTCTATTCAAAGCATAAAGATCAAGCAAAGAGAAACTATTAATCTTGCATATAGCCAATGATCCCACCACGATGTCCTTTCCCCCACCGAATTCGAATTTTTTTAGAAAAAAGCAGGAAGAAAGTTGAAACCATCAGGTCCCGGGGCCTTATCCTTATCCATTTGGGTTATAGCAACACGGAATTCGTCCGCCTCAAATGGTTGAACCAGCATGTTATTGTCTAACTCCGAAACCCTGCTTGTAATCATCGAAGTAACTTGAGTAACATCGCCCAAATTCTCTAAAATCGTAAACAACGTAGAGAAGTAGCTCGACACCACTTGGCTAAGATCTTGCTGGTCCTCAGAACTCCAAATACCGTTTATCATTAAGCAAACCTCTGAATCTTGGTTATCATTAAGCAAACCTTGAATTGTGAAAGGCCATATACCTGGTTCGAGCAATATAGATGGTTTAGCACATCTTTTTCATAAACCCAGGGGCGAATTTTTTGTCCCATTTTCTCATCCATGTGGGCCAAACAAAGGTTCTTTTCTCAACTAAAAGGTGAGTGAATACATAGAAAAAAAAAATGTTTATATTTAGGTCACCCTCGCGTGAAAATGCCTTAGCTCGTGGTTTCCAGTAAGCCTCCTCTTGGGTAAGGAGTAGTGCGAGTTGACGTTGTGCATCCACAAGTCTAGCCATCGCTTCGTCTGTGTCAATTGGCCTCAACCTTTAAATTTCAACCTCTATATCTTTATATGAAGAAAATTATTCTTAAAAAAGCCCACGAGCTAGAAAAAATATATGCGAAAGCGGTCGAACAAACATTTGAGTATCCCGGAATCATGCAAGAGACATGAAACGCGTTCAAAAAGTAGGGCCTCCTCTTTTTGGAAGTCATAAAATCGGACCAATATGGTCCCCGGGTTGTTACTACAACCCTCTTTGGAGATCGTGGTTCCATCGAGCGGCCCGATTTTCAAATCATTTTCTCGGAAAACCCTTGTCCCGCAACGACTCGGGATGACCCTCGGGTTAAGTCTCTTAGTTGATCTTTGGGATTGGGTTGTGGTTGAACCATGTAATAATAATGGGCTTTGGGGAATCAGTGCCACCATATGGCATGATTAGGTTAGAATTAGAATCAACTTTGAATCCGAATTAGGGAATCAATGTTATTTTGCCGATGTTCTGGGTTTCCCAATGAACGATTTAACTTGTGTTCCTCAGGTTAAAGGCAAAAGAAGGCTCGAGATTGTTTAAGCTATCATGACTCCAAAATAAAAACAAAATAATTTATCATGATGGAACGCCAAGGGTACATCAAGTGGATTACAAAGTCACAAATGTACAAAAGGCGCGAACCTCCCTAAAGCCTTGGAGTAGCCAATTTTGATGGGATTGATGCAACCCCGGGGACCCATTCAAGACCCTCTTATCCTTAATAGAGAGGAGATCATTGAAATCGCCCATGCACACCCACATAAGATTATTAACTTCAGACAATTGTCTCAATAGACTCCACGATAACCTTCTCTTATTACGTTTTGAATGTCCATAAAACCCTGTGAATTGCCAAGGGCCATTATCATCATTAATCAACAAATCGATATGGTTTTGAGAATAACTAACAAGATCGCAAAAAGTAGATGATTTCCAAAACACACAAAGACCACCACTTCTACCAATGAAATTAACAGAAAAAGAACAGTCATAACACAAATGAGCTCTTATTTCATCAATTTTATTCGTGCGAGCAATAGTCTCACATAGGAAAATAACATCAGATTTGCAGTGCTTCTAACGAAATGGGGACTCCTTTCTTTTTGATGCATTAAAGATTTCATGACCGAGCATTGCCGAAATGCATTTGGTGGCCCAAAAAAGCAACTCTTCCAAATTCTTTCAGCGATCATTAATCCCGGCTGGTCCCCTTGGAGTTGGGTCCTGCCGATAACATATAGTTGGTTTTTTCTTGAGTGTCCATCTCCTCATCAGAATATTCATGATGTTTGTTCTCAATAGTGCCCTCCAAAACCTGCATTGCGTCCAAACGCTTGCATTTTTTCAGCTCAGATAGTTCATCATCCTCACCCCCTTTCCTTCATCACCATCAACATCATAGTAGGGATTAATGATTAGTTGTTTCATCATGTTCCCAGTTTCTCCTATAGGTTTGCCAGTTTTGCTCACAACAAAAAGGGGATTTTTTTCGCGTACATTGGATGATCCCACCTTCCCAACATGTTGCACCAATGGGCTCGAGAATTTCCCTCATCAGCCTCGCCCTCCCGCAGCCACTTGTCTCCACTAGACTTCTTCCCACCCCAATCCATGACCTTCAAATCCGTTCCCCAGCCCTTTTCTACTTCCCCTCCATTCGCATCAAAAATCACTTCACAATAACTCTCTGTATGGTCCAGATGACCACATATAAAGCAAAAAAGATTGAGACGTTCGTATTGACACGTCACCTTTTCAGAAACTCCAGACGCCATCTTCAAGTATTTCCAGCGTTTCAATGGCAAGGTAGTGTCAATTTCCACACGAATTCGCATAAACTTCAATCATACCGATCCTTTATTGGATCCATCGTATTCCAGAAAATGGCCAATGAAATTGTCAAGCATCTTGCCTATCCGCTCGGTGAAAAAACCAGCAGGAACATTATTTACCCTGACCCAAAAAGGAATACGATTAAGGGGTACTGTCAGGGGATTTTCTCTGAGACTTAGGCGATGGACAATCATCGGGTGATTTCCAAACGTCCATGGCCCCCCTTCAACGACACGCTTAACATCAAGGGCGTGGTAGAACTATTAGTGTTAGTGTCCTAGAGACAATCCATTGTAAGGACATAATGCTCAGATAATATACAATATTGATTTAATATTATTGTTTATTTAATACCAAATATATGGCGTTGCACTTATTAAAATATTATGTTTGATTGTTTGCATTTGTTCTTATCTGTGTTCCCTTAAATCATTGTTGTCATTGAGTGAGTGAGAACTCAGATGACCTAAGCATGATTCTCAAATAGCCCCAATCGAGGATAATCAAGAATGGGATATTGATGATGCAATGGAGATTGGTGTGCGATCTGCATCATACTCTTAGAGAGTGTAGTGAGATCTCATTTACTACGAGATACTAGGTATCTCATGATGGATGTGTTAGTGTTAGTGTCCTAGAGACAATCTACTGTAAGGACATAATGCTCGATGATATTCAGTTTGATTTAATATTATAGTTCATTTAATATTAATGTATGGCAATACACTTGTTTGAATATTATGTTTGATTGTTTGCATTTATTCATACAAATGTTCCCATGAGTCATTGTTGTCATTGAGGTTGTGAGAACTCAGATGACTTAAGCATGATTCTCAAATAAGCCCCGATCAAGGATCATCAAGAATGAGATATTGATGATGCAATGGAGATTGGTGTGCGATCTGCATCATACTCTTAGAGAGTGTAGTAAGATCTCACTTACTACGAGATACTAGGTATCTCATGATGGATGCACAAATACCTTAGAGGGTATTGGTATACCCATCCGAGAAACCATTTGATGTAGTTCCACAATATGTATCTACGGGTGTCTCGGTTAGTAGGAGCGATGCGATACTCCTTTGACTTGAGGTCAATACGCACGACATGTATGTGATGATGAACTTTGACCATGACCGACGCTTGCACCCGTCTATGGGTAGATATGGCTTGGATTGGGTTCATCACGAAGTGCATGTGCGTGATAGTTGAGCCAAGAATAGGATTCATTCCTCAAAGTGGATTTAGAGAGAATACTCATCTTCTCATCATAATTGGATCAAAGTCATCGGCCGATGCACATCAACTTAAACTTTGTGGCTGAGTGTGACATACATGATCAATTAGTGATTAGAGATAAATTGATTAAGTTATTTGAATAGACACTTCATCATGTTCAAGACTTAATTGATTATTCGCGAATGAAAGGGGGAAATCGTAATAGCCCATGTTTTAGTTACTAATGTGAAAGGGCTCATGTGTCTTATGGTAATTTTGAATCTTATCTCATGGGCAAGATGATCAACAGACCATTTTCTGGGAAAGAGGTGCATGCCAAAGAAGTTCTAGAGTTGATCTACAACGATGTCTGTGGACCATTACCCACTCTAGCTAGGGTCAATTCTACTTCATCACTTTTACTGATGATTTCTCTAGATACGGATGTGTATCTCATGAAACACAAATCCGAATCTTTTGAGAAATTCAAAGAGTTTTAAGCTGAAGTAGAGAAGCAACTTGGTAAGAGTATCAAGACTCTTCGATCAGATCGAGGAGGTGAATACCTTAGCCATGAATTCACTGATTACTTGAAGTTATATGGAATCCATTTACAATGGACTACTCCCGGAACACCTTAGTTGAATGGTGTGTCCGAGAGAAGAAACCAAACCCTGTTAGACATGGTGAGGTCCATGATGAGCTTTTCATGTCTTCCAACATTCTTATGGGATACGCGTTACAAACCTCAATTTACATTCTGAATGGGATTTCATCTAAATCGGTTGAGCATACACCATATGAAACATGGTGTGGCAAGAAGCCAACTTTTACACATATCTAACATGGGGTTGCCCCGTGATTGTGAAAAGGATGCTTACCGATAAGTTGGAATCCAAAGGTGAAAATGGTTATTTTGTGGGATATCCTAAAGAAACTAAAGGATATTACTTCTATTTACCTGAGAAATAATCAGTGATTGTTTCTAGGCAGACCGAGTTCCTTGAAGAAGACTATGTCTTTAAGGAACAAGGTTGTGAGTTGATAGAACTTGAAGAAATTCAAGAACCACAAATTAACAAAGAGACTGATATCTTGTCAAAGAAACATGACAAGGAATCAGTGGGAGCATTCAACGACTTTCACAGTGGGAGTCTTTCACTAGGTGATCGTCTTTCAGCCAGTGGGAGCGTAATTGGAGTAGGCTTGCTAGTGCAAGAACCTCCAAGTGGGCTGAATGAGAACAACATAGTTCAAACTCCCGCCCAAGAGGTATCTGAAAGTGTAGCTCTTGAGGACTCTTCGGACATTGATGAAATCGATGCACCACAAACTTTTTCACGATCAGAATGTATAGACTGCACAACCACAGCTCCGTAAGTATACTAGGAATTGTAATCCGCCCATTAGATGTGGTTACCTCTTGGAGGAACTAATTAATGTGGACATACCGGATAAGGACGATCCTAATACTTACTCTGAAGGAATATTAGATATTGATTCAGGGAAGTGGCATGAAGCCATGAAATCCGAGATGGACTCGATGTACTCCAATCAAGTCTTGGACTTGGTTGAGTTGCCTAAAAGGGTTAGACCCATTTGAAAATGGCAAAGTACAAACCTACAAAGCTAGGTTGGTGGCGAAGGGTTATAGTAAACGCGAAGGCATTGACTATGATGAGACCTTCTCATCAGTTGCAAAGATCAAGTCCATTCGAATTTTATTTGCGATAGCAGCACCCTGTGATTATGAGATTTGATAGATGGATGTCAAAACAACTTTCCTCAATGGAAACATTGATAAGGAAGTGTTTATGACTTAACCGGAAGATTTTACATCTAAGTCAAATTCTAATCTAGTATGCAAGCTAAAGATATCCATTTATGGATTGAAGCAAGCTTCTAGGAGTTGGAATATCCGATTTGATGAAGTTATCAAGTCCTTTTGACTTCATCAAAAATTCGGAAGATCCTTGCGTTTATTGTAAATGCAACGGGAAGAATATTGCTTTTATAATCATGTATGTCAATGACATATTGATTTTGGGAAACAATATCTCATTAATGCAGTCCGGTAAAGATTTATTGTCAAAGATCTTCATGATAAAGAATCTTGGTGAAGTCTGTTACATCTTAGGGATCAAGATCCACTTGGATAAATCCAAGAAGATGTTAAGATTGTCACAGTCCATCTATGTAGACAAGGTGTTGAAGCGTTTTGCGATGGAGAACTCTAAGAGAGGGTCTCTATCGGCAAATCATGGGATAAAGCTATCAAAGAAGGATTGTCCTTTTCACCACAAACTGAAAATGTGCTAATATCAAGCACATGAAAGATGTCGATATGCATATGCAATTGGGTCATTCATGTACGCCATGACTTGCGAGGCCAAACGTGGCCTACGCTTATCAACATCATTTGGTAAATACCATTGAATCCGGGTGAGTAAATCGGATTCTTTAAGTTAAGACCATTTTACTCTAAGTATCTTAGATCGAACTAAAGAGTGTTTCCTTGTCTATAGTGGACAGATCCTTTGGTCGAGAACTAGTAGTGATATGTTACATATTGATTTTGACCTAAGTTTTCAATCCGATTTATTGTGATGATTACAAATCACAACATCGGATCGATTCACTTTTCAATAATAATAATGAGGAGGTCGGTTGGAATAGTTCCAAGCAAAAGGACCGCAGATTCAACAACCAAAGTTGAATACATTGTTGTATCAGAAGCCTCAAGGAGGTTGTCTGGATTTTATAGTTCTTAAGAGAACTAAGGGTAGTTCCGAGTGCCAGTTGTCTAATAAAGTTTTATTGAGACAACGGTGTGCGATAGTCCAATCCGCAACAAAGGAACAAGATCAACAAGCATAAACAGCATGTACCCAGACTTATCATTTGATCCGAGAGATCATAAGGATAGGAGAAATAGAATTAAAATGTATTCCCACATATTTAATTTGGCAGACCCTTTCACCAAAACACTGAGTGTTCATGTACACACTAGACATTTGATGGTCTAGGGGTAAGACATGTAGGTGATTGACTCTAATCCAAGTGGGAGATTGTTAGTGTTAGTGTCCTAGAGACAATCTATTGTAAGGACATAATGCTCGATGATATTCAGTTTGATTTAATATTATAGTTCATTTAATATTAATGTATGGCAATACACTTGTTTGAATATTATGTTTGATTGTTTGCATTTATTCATACAAATGTTCCCATGAGTCATTGCTGTCATTGAGGTTGTGAGAACTCAGATGACTTAAGCATGATTCTCAAATAAGCCCCGATCAAGGATCATCAAGAATGGGATATTGATGATGCAATGAAGATTGGTGTGCGATCTGCATCATACTCTTAGAGAGTGTAGTAAGATCTCACTTACTACGAGATACCAGGTATCTCATGATGGATGCACAAATACCTTAGAGGGTATTGGTATACCCATCCGAGAAACTGTTTGATATAGTTCCACAATATGTGTCTACGGTTGTCTCGATTAGTGGGAGCGATGCGATACTCCTTTGACTTGAGGTCAATACGCACGACATGTATGTGATGATGAACTTTGACCATGACAGACGCTTGCACCCGTCTATGGGTAAATATGACTTGGATTGGGTTCATCACGAAGTGCATGTGCGTGGTAGTTGAGCCAATAATAAGATTCATTCCTCAAAGTGGATTTAGAGAGAATACTCATCTTCTCATCATAATTGGATCAAAGTCATCGCCCGATGCACGTCAACTTAGACTTTGTGGCAGAGTGTGACATACATGATCAATTAGTGATTAGATATAAATTGATTAAGTTATTTGAATAGACACTTCATCATGTTCAAGACTTAATCTAGTATTCACAAATGAAAGGAGAAAATCGTAATAGCCCATGTTTTAGTTACAGGTAGTTACACGTTTCTCACAACGTACCTCATATATTGAGAATGTCTGATTTATTGTCTAGGGTTCAATTAAGACCGTTAGTTTGACTAATCGCTCGATATATGAAGGCATATGGGTCACACAACAAGTAGTTCCCTTTTGCGGATTATAGTTGGTTGATTAAATGTTAAATTGGATTTAATATTTAATTTATGGAGAATTAATTAATAATAAATTAATTTGAAATTAATTATTATTAATGTTTAATTAAATTAGATTTAATTAAATAGGATTCCCAATAATAATATATGGAATACTATTATAGGATTTAATATATATATGGAATCAAATCAGTAGAGATTTGATATACATGGGAATTAAATCCGTAGAGATTTTATATGGGGAAATAAATCGCAGAGATTTATTTAAATAAAGATTAGAGATTTTATTTCCCAATTGGGCTAGCTTAAGATTTAAGCTGGGCCTCCCTATATATACAAGCTATTGGGAATTCACAAACAACGTTAATTCATATTTTCTCCATAAGATCTAGAGTTAGAATTTTCCTAGCAAATTTATCTCGGGATTCAACGCTGGCAAATCTGTGCAAGTTCGTAATTGGGGATTACGTGGATACCATAGTAGAGAAAACGGTATACGAATTACTGTAAGAATTCTATTTACGTTTACTTGTATTTAATTATGCAATTAACTGTTCTTTGTTGGTGAATTGTTTATTTCCGCTGCGCATGTATTACGTGTTTACGTGCCTCTAAGTTCCAACGGGATGCACAAATACCTTAGAGGGTATTGGTATACCCATCCGAGAAACCGTTTGATGTAGTTCCACTATATGTGTCTATGGGTGTCTCGGTTAGTGGGAGCGATGCGATACTCTTTGACTTGAGGTCAATACGCACGAAATGTGTGGAGTGATGAACTTTGACCATGACCGACGCTTGCACCCTTCCATGGGTAGATATGGCTTGGATTGAGTTCATCACAAAGTGCATGTGCGTGGTAGTTGAGCCAAGAAAATGATTCATTCCTCAAAGTGGATTTAGAGAGAATACTCATCTTCTCATCATAATTGGATCAAAGTCATTGGTCAATGCACGTCAACTTGGACTTTGTGGCCAAGTGTGACATGAATGATCAATTAGTGATTAGATATAAATCGATTATGTTATTTGAATAGACACTTCATTATGTTCAAGACTAATCGAGTATTCGTGAATGAAAGGAGGAAATCGTAATAGCCCATGTTACAGTTACATGTAGTTGCACGTTTCTCGCAACGTACCTCATATATTGAGAATGTTTGATTTATTGTCTAGGGTTCAATTAAGACCGTTAGTTTGACTAATCGCTCGATATATGAGGGCCTATGGGTCACACAACAAGTAACCCCCGTGTACGAATTATAGTTGGTTGATTAAGTATTAAATTAGATTTAATATTTAATTTATGGAGAATTAATAATATATTAATTTAGAATTAATTATTATTACTATTTAATTAAATTAGATTTAAGTAAATAGGAATCCCAAATAATATTATAGAATATTATTGTAGGAAAATATCTATAGGGAAAAACATATCTTTGAGATTTGTTTTGCAAGATTAAGAATTATTTTCCTAATAAAGATTGCTTAAGATTTAAGCCAATCTCTCCCTATATATATAACATCCTTGGATTCATTATTAACTACAACAAGAAACCTAATTTCTCCATAAAATCGAGAATAGGAATTTTCCTAGCAAATTTCGTCTCAGATTCAACGCTGGCAGATCTATGCAAATCTGTCTACGGGGATTACGTGGATACCCTAGTTGAGAAATATGCTATCGAATTACTGTAAGATTTCTCGTTATGATTATTGTAATCGTTTATGCAATTAACTGTTCGTTGTTGGTGAACTATTTTATTCCGCTGCGCATGTATTACGTGTTTACGTGCCTCCATATTCCAACAAGAACTGGCAAAGCAGGCGCCCTTGACCAATCTCTTTGATAGTAACCTCCTTCTTTGGCCTCCAAACGCTAGCCATACGGCTGCGTAAAATGTTAAAATGGGTGGTTTGATCCTAGAGGAACCGACCAACAAGGCAGAGTTCTATGTTTTCAACGTTTTCCTCCAGATCATCGAGTTCCACGACAAGGTCTTCATCTTCTTCAGTGTGTAAGGACATGTTTTGCATCAAATTCTCCATTGATTCATTGTCAGAGTAAAGATTGCATTGAACCCTATAGTGGATGGCGCTGAGAAAAACCTAAGCTCTCAACTAGGGAGAGATGTAGAGATGTCAATATATAGACAAGGTCTAACACGTGATCCCCTAGATCCCCAATCAAAGGCGCCCAAAGTATCACTTAACTGATCATTTACTTGGATGGCGTTGACGTTCCTTTGATGATCATAGCGATTTCGAGAATCAAATTAATAAATAAGAAAGCAACAGATCCGAAAGAACGACAAGAAATCCGTAGACAATCGAGAAACCAATATCCCAGATCCTCAGCCAAAGGCGTCCAAAGTATCACTAGATTGATCACTTACTTGGATGGTGTTGATGTTCCTTTGACTTTCACGGCAATATTTCGGTACTCATCGGTGATTTCGGTACTCATCAGCGATCTATATATTATTTTTGTTAATATCCAATCCTTACGTATTTTGTTGCATTAGATTAAGTTTATGCGTCCATAAACCAATTAATTTGAAGAGTAACACTCCTGTGAACCAGGTTCACACTATGAACCCTAATTGAATATGACTCATTTCAATACTAATACACGCGCGTCATCGCGCACTCATTCCAGCCCATACATTTTTGTCTCTCTCGGGTCGTGCTCTCATTCCAGCCCACGTGCCGTCGTATCGCGCCGCCTCGCCGTCATTTCACGCTCATATATATAGCAGTAATAATTTTTCTGAGTAACAATTATAGTTTTTCTAAGTAACGGTGATAGTTTTATAGAGTAATAGTGATAGTTTTTTTGAGTAACAATGATAGTTTATGTATAACAGTGAAGCTTATTATAGCATATAGTGACAGTGATAGTTTTTCTGAGTAAAAGTGATAGTTTTTTTGAGTAACAGTGATAGTTTTTCTGAGTAACAATGATAGTTTATGTGTAACAGTGAAACTTATTATAGCATATAGTGACAGTGATAGTTTTTCTGAATAAAAGTGATAGTTTTATGATTAATAGTGATAGTTTTTCTAAGTAATAGTGATAACTATAAAATTATCATATATATTATCGTCGAAAACGCTGACCGTTTACCAATGCACGGAGGTGTGGGGAGGGGAGAGGATGGGTCGCGGCGGCGTGGTATGGGGAGGGAGGGGAGGGTTCGCGGCGACGGGGGAAGGTGGCCGCGACGGGTTTCCTTGTGGAGAGGGGAGGGATCACATCTGCGCGCTCAAGTATATATATTTGACCCATTTTTAGTGTATGAGTCAGGTTTGACCCGGGTTCATAGCATGAACCAGATCTATACAAGTTTTTGTCTAATTTGAATGCATCATTCCTTTGTATAGTCATTTGATACTACTAATTAAAGAATTTCGCAAGAAAATAGTCCCTTGGCTTTGAACAATATTTAGAACACTCAAACTAAAAAAGTATTCAGTCGAACTGTAGCAATATATCGTTATTTATCAAACACATACTCAATTATTAAGAAATATTAATCAACTAGTTTAGTACCCACGTGTAGGGGTGGAGAAAATACCGAAAATATCGGTATATCGCACATACCGTATCGAAAAATATCAATTTTATCAAAATTTTCGTTACGGTATGAAAATATAGAAAATTTTGGTATACCGAAATATTTCGGTATACTATAATAATTTTCGGTATATCAAAAAATATTCTAGGTATACCGAAATATCGGTACGGTATCGGTATGTAATATTGATATATTGTAAATTTCGGTATGCCGAAATTTCGGTATAACGAATTTTCGATACGACAACAGTATGACATTTTTCGTTATCGTAAATTTCGGTACGGTAATGGTATGACGAGAAAATTTTTGATATGTCGTACCGTCCACCCCTACCCACGTGTTACGTAATTTTTTAATTAAAAAATACAATATTCATAATATAATATATTCAATAATAAAAAGTACAGTTATGTGCATAAATGCACTGAACATGAATTAATAATTTTTTAGGACATATATTTTATTTTTTGAAAGAATGTTTAGGACGTATATTAATATACTTGCTTAAATAATTATTAGAATAAAATTAGTGTGTCAAATTATATCTATTCTGCAATTGATTTATGAATCCTTAACTTAAATTTGTATATTTTTTTTGTCTTGTTTAGACTTAAAAGATCAAGAATTGAGGAAGAAAGAATTTGCAAATCAATTATAGGATGAGTGGGGAAAAAAAGTTGTACTTAACATACAAAAACTAACGGTAATGTCTTTTAAAAAATCATGTATGGTGCGCATGTATAAAATCGGGAGAAATTTTAACTTGAAAAATTAGTTTGTATAGGTTAGTGCAACAAAAAATAGTAAAATTATTTAGGAACAATTTAAGTACTAGTTTAGTGGGTTTAGTGCAATTAAACATAAATATAATGCAAGAGGTGCAATGTTCAAATCTTAATTATTTCAAATTTTTTAATTGAATTACACATTAAAATATTGCATGAATGTCACATACTATCTATAAATTAATAAAAAAATGACACATAATACAATAAAATTGCCCTCACACCCGTAGCTATGCAATTTATGTATGGAGTTAGAGTGACTCTCCTGTGCACCATTTGCACAAGATGCAATTGGTGCACTTGAATTCAATTTCAATTTAGATGAAGCATCTACACCCTAAACACTAAATAATGAACCCTAAATTATGACCTATTTGGTTGGGTGAACCATGAACCACTCGGGTCGAGTGAACCATGAACTACTCCGATCGATTTTGGGCCAAGATCGAGAAAAAAAAAGCATCTAAAACTGAAATTAAAATTTAAAAAAAATTGAAATAAAAAAAAATGAAAAAAAGTTAAAACTAAAATAAATTAAATTTTTTTTTTTAAATTAAATTGTACCAATTTTATTGATGCAAATGGTGCACATGAGAATTTGTCTTTGAGTTATTCCTTTCAACATAATATACGACCATTTTCAAATATTATCTCCTATAATTTCTACCAACTATTGGAGTAATAAACATGCATCTTCATTATGGACATATTCAAATTTCAAATTTATTAAAAGTAATAATTTATGGTCTGCCTAAGCAGTAAGCACTACTTTAAATTCCAAATGCGAATTAGGTAACTTTATAAATTATAAAAGTAGAAAATCACGTGACCTTAAATATAAGAATTATTTCCTTTTATTAATATTTTGTTTGGAAGGGCAGCAAAACAAATGGCAACGTGGATAGATTCCGTAGGTGGAAATTCCAAGGTCACCTCCTTGAACTATGGGCTCGAGAACCTGCCCATCATTACTCTTTTTTAAGTCCACCTCTTTTTTCCTTTAATCCTTGTTTATGGGCTTTTAGTCAAGATCATTATATTTTATACTATCTTTTGAAATTTAATTGTTTGTACCATGTAATCATAAATAATAAAAAAAAAATTACTCCCTCATCTTATTTTAGATAACTCGTTTTTTATAAATGGATGTCCATATTTTATTTTCTCTTTTAAAAAAAAAATTACTCATTCAAAATAACTCCTTACAAATATATCTTATTTACATTTGTCACTATATTACACACTCAAAATAATCTCTTACAAAAAGGTTCCTCTCTTCCATAAAGTAGAAATGACATGTATACTCTGAATAAAATATAATTTTATACCATTTAATACTCCCTCCGTCCCAAACTTAACCCTACAGTTTCCGTTTTAGACGTCTCATATTTAACTGAACATTTCCTTAAATGAAAATATTCACTTTATCACATAAAATACTAATAAACAACTCTTTCTACCCCCAACTATTCATCATTTTATCACTTTATCACATAAAATACTAATAAACAATTTTTTCTACCCCCAACACCTTATCACTTTATCACTTTTTCTTAAAACCCGCGATACAGTAACTGTAGTGTTGAGTTCGGGACGGAGGTAGTACTATTTTTTTGTATTAATAAATAATTATTTTATTAAATTTTGTGCCATTTTCATTTGAGCAAATCTAAATCAGGAAAGAGTGAGTGTATAAAATGATTTCTTAAATTGCAAATAATTGTGAAATAGATGAAGATTTTCAAGATTGGGACGTTTATTTTCTGTATTTTTAGTTTTATGTACGAAAAAGACGATCAGTGGTAAAAGAAGGGAGGAAATATTTATCTATTAATTTGCAAAAAATAAAATAATATATATATTGGTAATTAAGGAAAAAAAAATATAGACGACGGACACAATTATAATTCCACAAGTGGACTCTATATTATTCCTGATCGAATTGAATACCAAATTAAATTAAAATTGTCAAATTTTTTTTGCATCATTAACTTGTTTGCTTATATAGACATAATTCCCTTAATAGATTATCTAGTTATATTAAGATGTTATTCTCATATTTTTAAATATTGTGAGATGTACACTTGTTATTAATCTATGATGTGGAACAGTAGATGGAATAGAAAAATGGAACAGTGGATCCGAGCCGAAAAAAATGTGTCCACTTACGTCCACTTATCTTGTTTGTCTATCTATTAAAAGTGTGCTAATTCCTTTTATAGAAATATTCATAAATATTTTTCTGGAATAATTATTGATGGAGGTCCCCTAAAATGTTTTTTGAGATTTTGAATGGATAACAACTTAAATTTCCAAGTTTCTAAATTTATTCCAGCAAAATATGCATGAAAATCAGGTATTTTTTTTATTATTTTACCTTACTAGCAAAACTTACCAATCAATCAAATTTATATATTTATCAAAAAATATTGATTAAGTTGAACGTTTTTTTAATTTCTAACTTTACCATTTAAAAAAAAAAAAAGTATCAATCAACCATGCATATGGATATACAAATTAATTTATCAAATTATAATTAAGATATAAATTCTATAAATTATAATCTTAATATCGTATATTGATAAACCCGATATTTATTTATAAAGATTACATATTCACGCTTCATGTAGAACAAATTCACGCTATATCTAATTATATGTTTTTTGCATAATCACACGCCCTAGGATTTCATTCTTCTAATTTTATTCTTATAATAATTGATTTGACTTCATTCTTCCAATTAATTTGACTTTGTATATTGGTAAGTAGTTTGAGTTATGCATTTGTTATTTATGGGTTTTTTTTTTCAGTTTATAGTTATTTTTATAATTTGATAAATTTATTAATTTGTTTTGTGTTGTATATTATATGGAGTATTGAGGTAAATAATATGAGTGTTCTGAATTGATTATGAATGTGTTTCTTATTTTTTTTATTCATAGCAATTTTTCTAATTTGATAAATATGTTAATCTGATTTTGTTTTATATATTGCAGGGAGTAATGAGGTAAGTATAATTTGAGTTGTGAATTGGTTATGAATATATATTGCAACTGTGTAATTAAAATAATTATTTTGTTTTGTATGTTAATCTAGTTTTGTTTTGTATATTGCGGGGAGTATTGAGATAAATAATTTGAGTTATAAATTGATTATGAATGTTTATTGCAATTGTGTAATTAAATTAATTATTTTATTTTGTTTATTGCAGGAAGTATTGAGGTAATTAATTTAAATTTTATATTAATGTGTAATTAAATTAATGATTCTATTTTATACTATTGCTTCTAAATGTTTATTGCAATTGTGTAATTTAATTAAATCTTTAATTTAGGATTTCTGAGTGTGTACAATAGTTTGTATCGTCTTCTAATGTTTGATTTGTTAATTTAGCATGAGTTTGTGTAAGCTTGAAGACTAGCTATTTCCAAATCTTGGTTTATGATTTAAGTAATTTGATTTAAACTCTCAAATGTACCTGATCCACAACTGGTCAAAAGTTATCTGCCACATGTTCGCCAAACGTACACGTGGTCTAATAAACAAGCCAACCGACCTAAGGGACCCTAGTGTGTTCGCCAGCCGACACCGAGGACCAGACACATGTCCGCCAGCCTAGGCGAACATGAGACACGGTAGACAGGGCGTCGGGTGTGGCCAGCCCACGTGTTCGTCAATGGGGGCGAACAAAGACCCAATGCACCAGTGAAGACCAAGTCAGGTCCACGAAGCCCCGTAGGGCAGTACACGTGCTCGCCACGTTGGATGAGCATAAGGTCTACACGCGAGAGAGGGACATAGTGAGCACAAACAGCGAGCAAGACACCCGTCCCATGACGTGCAAATAGGGGCGGCCCGGAGACGGTGCAGGTGGTGCAGCCGCATAGGGCCCCTTTCCGGCGAGGCCCCCGTTCTTTTAATATATATATATATATATATTTATACATGTGTTATAATTTAAAAAGTCGATGGTTATTTTACATATAATGAGTAGCTCAGTTGGTGATAGGTGCGCCTTAAAGAACCATTAGTGCTTGAGGTTGGGAGATCGAGTCCCTAATTTTGCAAATTTTTCTTATATTTTCAAATAAATTTTTTCCCCTTATAATTTTTTTTTCAAATCTTTACAATTTATTCAATCCTCTTTTTTCCTTATATTTTCCTTTCTTACTATTTTTCAAATTATTTTTTTTCCTCATATACTTTTCCATACACTGTTATATCTTTTTCAACCTTTCTCTTTTTTAAATATTTTTCTTTCTTATTTTTTCAAATTAAATCTATACACAATCTTCATAAAAAAATCATGCCGTCCCTTTCTTCTTCTCCTTCTTCACTTCTTTTAATTTTTACTCTCTTATTTAATTTCCTTAACACACCTTCTATGGGATTTGGATCCTCTATAGTACTTTACAGTGCATTTTTCACTGTGGATAGTTAAATCACACTTGCACATAGAAACACCCGCATGCAATGGAGGACCCAGAAATAGCGCCGAGGGGGTCCAATTCATAAAATACTCTAACTAAATGCACTTTCGAATTTTTTATATTTTTCCAAAATTACTTGGACTAATTATCTTTATTTAACTAAGTCAAATACATTTATATTGTATTGGAAATAATACAATTATGAGAGTTCTGAGCTCGCTATCATACATATTTATTTTCCCTCAATTCGAATGTCGAGTTCATGATGATATTCGGTAATGAGTCTACAAACCCGACCAATGCGACGATCTAAAATGAGTTCGCGAACGAGTTCAAACATTGTAATAAAATCCAGCCTCGAGACAGGATCAAGATACCTCTACCACCGAACTCAGACGAGCTCGGTGGAGTTTTCCACTCCGATAACATCTGATTCGGATGAACTCTGTTGGGGAATTAATTGCCCGAATCTATTCAGGAAGAATATTTAAATACAAATTTAATTCTAACAGTTATTACTAGCATGAATTAATTCTATATTAATTCAAATAATAATTCAACAATAAATCATGCATATAAACAAGCCACATAAATCCTACGCATGCGGAATTGCTGGGAGTTTACGTGAACTAACCTCTTGACGATTAAGACAGCAGATAAGACGAGAAATGTTCCACGAACACACCCAAAGTCATTCTCAAAGTATTCCCACGTCCCTGTTCAATAATTCGGTGGTAGGATGCTCACAAACAATTAATAAAAGGGAAAATAAAATTATGTTGGACCACCTTTGTGGACTTCTAATTTTTCCAACACATGAAATTGCCTTGGGGATGAAAAATTCATCCCCTATTTATAATACACATGTGGGGAGGGGGGGACGAAAATTAGGGCTACTGGGGCTCTTGGGAAATTTCCTTACATCTCCCTCAAGATACAATCTTGAATATATCCAATATATTCTATTTCCCAAAATATCTCCCAACAAAATCTTCTCCTCCCTTTTGTACCATAATTTTTGAAAATCTCCAATTAATAGGGAAGAAATAAGATCTTTGACTTTTCTTGAATTTATGGGATAATCTTGTATTCCAAGAATACTTATTCCATAATATCTTTCCAAGAAAATCAAGAAAATATTTTCCTATTTCCTCCTTAATTATTTTCGAAAATTTCAAGAAAAATTAGGCAACAATAATTTATTTTATTTTAATCACCTTTTTCAGTTATTGAACTTTATCCTTGGGCTACTTGAGGGGCCTTTAGGAGAATTAAGATTGGACCTTCCAATGGACCTTGAATTATCAATATTGAACCACAATATTATTCAAGCCCATAAATATTAATTAATCACACTACATAATTAATATTGCACTATCCATCTTAACCCATATTACTGTTAATATGACTCCCGTTTATTATTTTCCGTGTTTAATATTATCTAGTCCATTAATTAATTCATGCCATTGAAGAACTTCATATTAATTACTATCTTTTTCCTTGGATTAAGAACAACTCAACATTATTATTCATACTGAAAACTAATCCCACTTGCAAGATTTAGTATGATAAAACTTCTGAGCCTCCCAAGGGGACAAATCAAACAAGACGTACTTGCACACGATTCTCTGTATTAAATCTTAGCAATCATCATGTAACTAATAATATTGCCCAAGATATAAAATATTGAATCACATTGATTATCTACCCAACATAAGTCAAAGCAACAATTATTAATTTAACACGATCCTATTTAAGGGACGGGGATTAAGAAATAACGAACCACTAAGGTCTAATTCTTCTATATTCAGTACTGGAGAATTTATCCTCATGTAGGTCATATTCAGCGCATCATAATGTACTAGTGCAATCTCTTGGTCAAGACAAATCAACCTGAGCCTTACACTTCAACCTTTCACGATGGATTGTTCATTTCCATCTGGGTTGTGAATTTTGTACTTTGGTTACAAGAGACTGTCAATTTAATCTTCTGTGATCTGGTATCACTAAATTTGACTACAATGTAACACGTACTATTTATTGAACGGGTATGCAGTAAATAAATGTAACATCCAATCATATTTAATGCAATAATGATAAATAATTTATTTCAGCAAATATGACAGAATTTCAGTTTGGTTATACAAAATAAAAACAGATTTTCCAGTATAACCCCAACAAAATCTATAGAAGATTTCGCCCACGCAAATTAACAAGGACGAGCTCGATCGGGAGTCTTTCATGGTCGATGGGTCGGTCCCTCTCTTGAGCTCGTTAACGGTGATAAGACAAATGATATTTCTCAAGAAACAAAAATCAATTGAAACGACGACAAGTACAATTGTCAGACGGATACAAAGGGGAAGTTCAAAATTCATACCTTTGAGCTCTGCGTATCTATCACTTCACGGCCAAATCAATCAGTTGCTAAGTCAGAAATAGCCTACCTGAACCCTAGAATGTAACATAAATATTACTTCCATTTAATGTTTGTAGCAGAGGGCATTAAATGTCAGCAAACCAGGGAAAATAGGGGGATACCATCCTCATTATTTGTAGTTTAAATATGAGCATTTAAGACTTACAAAGGGATCAAAATTATTAATGGAAAAGGCTTTATCAGCCAAACATTCTTTAATTTGCATTTAATGAAGAACACCTTGATTGTTCTTCATTAAATCACCAACTCTTACATTTATTACTTGTTTGATTAGCTAAATCATTAAGCCTATTTCTCTCTTTCGCTCCCTCTTCCTCACCTGAAAAATAATAAGAAAATTTACATGAGAAAAGAAGACACATTTTAAAATTAGCCAAAACCTCTAACCTCATCAAATTAATATATATATATATATAAAATTTCAAGTGGGGTCAGGGGCACAGTGTCCCCCTTGACCCTTACATAGGTCTACGCCCTGCCTGCACGGATGTGTGTGATCTAACGATTCATAGCGAGAAATACATCATAAAATACTCCGGATGATTCAAATCCCCTTCTATGTGGTATTTCTAATGCCAACAACTATTATGTGAATAATCATATTATAAACATCTTAACAAACATACAAAAAAGTAAAAAAATAGAGTTAATTACAAATTACAACTTGTAGTATTGTATTTTTTTTACAAATTGCAACCTGTACTATTTTTCTTAACATAATACAATCCGTACTATTAAAAAGTGATGAATTTCAACCCGAGATTCATTTTTTGTGAAATGTTTCGGCTAAATATAATTATAAATGATATGTTGTATATATCACAGTGCCAAAAAGTAATTTAGCAAACATCAAATTAAAGAAATTCAATAGAAATTTTTTAAAAAAGCATGAGTCAAAGTTGGAATTTGTCAATTCTTAATAGTACATGTTGTATTTTGTTAAAAAAAAATACAAATTGCAATGTATAACAAACACAATAGTACATATTGCAATTTATAATTAACCCTAAAAATATCACACGTAAAATATATCAAATAATTTTATATCATTTTAAATCTCATACCACTAAATTGACAAAATATAGGGTGAACCAGTTTCACAAGTTTCATAGCGAAACTGGTTAAGTTGTGTGACTTATATTACTAAAGAGTATGATTTTTTACTATAAGGATGTAATTTTTTACTATAAAGGGTATTATTCATAAAAATGAAAAGTATGGCTTATATTATAGCAGAGGGCATCATAGTGATAATTGAATAGTATGATTTATATTACTAAAAAATATGATTTATATTACTAAAAGTATACCTGTAAAAAAAAAATTAATTTTATAGTGAACAAATTTAACAGTATACCGACAACAGTAGATATGCTTATGATTCCAAATTTTCCAAAGTAATTCGACAGCGTCCTACGCATACAAGTTTTGGCCAGTAAGATAGGTCCAAATACCGAAACAGAAGCATACGCCATACTGATTGAAATTCCGGAAAACAAAGCATTTACACATGCTGCTTCTGCTAAAACTTTAGTAAATGACCAATTCTAAATTAAAAGAAAAATACACATAATGCAGAAACCACGGAAACACGGAATCCCGAGGAAGAAAATGGTGGACATCGACAACCACTATTTCTTTTTCTTTTCCAATAATAATAACTCCCACTCCCTCATTCACACCCACTCTACACATATTATTGCATGCTGTAATATTTATAATAATACTAATATTTTAAACTTCCAATTTAATTAGTCACAGTTCAAATACCGAGTATGCTATTTATTTCAGAAAAAAATTCAAGCTTTTGTCAACATTTGTAAGTAATGATGCAAAACATTTAATTACCACATTTATTGGAATACAGAGTGCATGATGTAGATATACATATCTTGCATGTATGATGTTGTTGTGTGCAAATATATGTCAAAATATTGCATGCATAAATTGAAAGGTGCAATATAAATAATATTAGATATTTTTAATGATTAAGTATATATTGGTCAATTTTAGTTATTCGGACTGAAAATATTTATTATTTTCATTAAAAATATTAATTGTGTATAGATGTTACAAAAATAACTTACACATTTCAAAAAATAAAAAATTCTTTATAAATCTCACATTCTCAATGTTCACAATTTTACATAAAATGTAATTACTTTTAAGCTCTCACGTACACAAAATTCAACTCATTTCTTTATTTTTTTACACAAAGTTATAAAATTATCTCTTAAAATTTTACTCATTAGCTAATTTTTATAATTTGTGTACGATGTATCCAACAAAAGTGCAAGTTAATTCGCGATAGACTTTGGAGTAATTTATATAGCTGATTTTATATGTAGCAACCAAAAAAAACCACCAAACCTTAAAATATATACGTCCACCAAACCTTATGTTGATCTTGACTACTCATGACTACTTTTTCAGATATACAAAAGAAGTCCCACAAAAAAACAATATCAAAATGTCATTTGTCTGAGGTCAGTATTTTTTAAATGAGGCGCCCCCCTCATTTTCTGGGTTTTTTTCCTTTCTTGTTTTTTCTCCCCCAACCCCACCTCACCTCACCTCACCTCACCTCACCTCACCTTCAACCTTGGTTTTCTTGCTTGTCTGCAAAGCTAGATAATATTACTTGTTGTATTACTTCGAAAAATAGGGACTGCACTTCAAGACTAATCTTGGATTTTGAGGCCCCAAATTAGAAAACACAAAACAAATATGCCGATGCCGAGGCAATTCTTGAACGCCACCCCCAATTCCTGCTTCTTTCTCATTTCCCTCCTCAAAATCCTTTCTCTAATTTCTGCAAACACCGAAGTTGTTATATTAACCTCATGGCTCCACCCTTTTTCCAACTGGAACAAACAGGACCCAAACCCCTGTAAATGGTCTTACATTTCCTGTTCTTCCAATAATTTAGTCACGGAAATTGATATCCAATCTGTTCATTTAGCTCGCCCCTTTCCTTTGAATCTTTCGTCTCTTGTTTTTCTCGAGCGGCTCACGATTTCCGACGCGAATCTGACCGGAACCATCCCGCCGGAGATTGGGGACTCTGTTTCGTTGAGGAAAATCGACGTCAGTTCCAACGGTCTCGTCGGGAGTATTCCGGCGAGTATTGGGAAGCTTAAGTATCTGGAGGAGTTGACTCTTAATTCGAACCAGCTCACCGGGGGAATCCCGCCGGAGATTGGTGGTTGCAGTAGCTTGAAAAGTCTTGCATTGTTTGATAACAGGCTGACCGGAGGTATTCCGGCTGAGATTGGGATGTTAACGGCGTTGGAAGCGCTACGGGCGGGCGGGAATCAGGATATCGACGGTGAAATCCCCGACGAAATTGGACATTGCCAGAATTTGCAGGTTGGCAAACTCACAATTGTATCCCCTGTTTTACTGTACAGTATTAGCTGTTTCACTAAACAGTATTACTTGTTTGCACTAAACGGTATTAGTTGTTTTCGCTGATAGTATTGCTTGTATTCATTAAACGGTATTAGCTATTTTTTTCATTGAACAGTATCCCCTGTTTTCCCTAAAACAACAATACTTACTTGTTTAGTGTTAGTGGTTTTCATTAAACAGAAATACTTGTTTTCACTAAATGGTATTAGTTGTTTTTTTCCAGTGAACAGTATCCCCTGTTTTTTTCCCTTAAAAGCAATATTACTTGTTCCATGTTAGTGGTTTTCACTAAACATTATTACTTGTTTCTATTGTATGGTATCAATTACATCAGTTTTATACTATGAATAAGTTTCACAGAAGACTTACTCTCGCAGGTTTTAGGACTTTCCGATACCAAAATACCCGGCGGAATCCCACCTTCATTGGGTAAGCTGAAAAAGCTCCAAACTCTGTCCATCTACACAACAATGTTATCAGGGGAAATCCCAAAGGAAATCGGAAACTGCTCGAATCTCGTCGATTTGTATCTCTACGAGAACAATTTATCGGGCCCTCTTCCATGGGAGCTCGGAAATCTTCACAAGCTCGAAAAGTTGCTTCTATGGCGGAACAATTTAGTGGGCACAATTCCAGAAGAGATTGGAAACTGCAACAATTTAATCATGCTTGATCTTTCATTGAATTTTTTCACAGGAAGCATACCGCAATCTCTCGGTAATCTCACCAATCTCGAAGAGCTAATGCTAACTAGCAACAACATTTCGGGCTCAATCCCCGCGGTTCTTTCCAACGCGACGAATCTGATTCAGTTTCAGACTGATAGTAACCAGATTTCGGGCACGATTCCTCCAGAGCTCGGATTGTTATCCCAGCTTCAAATCTTCTTCGCGTGGGATAACAATCTTTCTGGAAGCATTCCTTATACGTTGTCGGGCTGTAAAAGCCTTCAAGCGTTGGATTTATCGCGTAACTCTTTGACAGGTATCTTGCCTCCAGGCATTTTTCACCTGAAAAATCTAACCAAGCTTCTGTTGATTTATAACGATTTATCGGGTCCTATTCCGCCTGAGATTGGTAACTGCACGTCTCTCATTCGGTTGAGGCTTGTTGGTAATAAGATCATGGGAGAGATCCCGAGAGGAATCGGGTTTTTATCGAATCTAAGTTTTCTTGATCTCTCTAACAATCATTTGAGTGGATTGGTTCCGGATGAACTTGGGAACTGCGGGGAACTGCAGATGTTGAGCATTGCAGGGAATTCGCTTTCGGGAAATTTACCAACTTCTTTATCTGCTCTTAGTAAAGTCGAAGTGTTGGATGTTTCGAGGAATCAGTTTAATGGCTCGATTCCGACGAGCTTGGGTGAACTCTTCTCTCTTAACAGGCTCGTTTTAAGTGGCAATTCCTTCATAGGGGCAATCCCGTCAACTTTAGGCCGTTGTTCACGCCTACAACTTCTTGATTTAAGCAAGAATCAGCTGTATGGGAGCATTCCTGTCGAGATCTTTAAAATCGAGGCACTTGAAATTGCTTTGAATCTAAGCTGGAATTCATTAACAGGGGAAATCCCATATCAAATTGTTTCTTTAAACAAGCTTTCCGTGCTGGATCTTTCGCATAACAAGCTTGGAGGAGAATTGATGCCCCTTTCAGGCCTTGAGAACCTCGTTTCATTGAACATTTCGTTCAATAATTTCACGGGCTATCTTCCTGATAACAAGCTGTTTAGACAGTTATCACCGTCTGAATTTTCTGGAAACCAGGGGTTGTGTTCTCATGGGCACAATTCGTGCTTCTTGAGCGGTTCACAAGGTATGGGAGTACCTCAAGAGAGAAAATCATGGAGGCTGAAAATGGCGATTGCTTTGCTAACTTTCGTTACGATAGTGTTAGCAGTTCTCGGTATTCTAGCTATGTTGAGATTGAGAAATATGAATAAAGGTGATCAAGATTCCGAATTGGGAGAAGGTGAATCGTTATCTTGGAAATTCACTCCGTTTCAGAAGCTTCAATTCTCGGTCGATCAGATTCTAAAATGTCTCATTGAAGACAACGCGATTGGGAAGGGATGCTCGGGGATTGTGTACCGAGCAGAGCTCGACAATGGTGAAGTAATTGCAGTTAAAAAGCTCTGGCCCACAACGGTACAAGGCGGTTACAACGACTGTCAAAATGATCAATCTGGGGTTCGTGATTCATTCTCGACCGAAGTGAGAACGCTGGGATCGATCAGACATAAGAACATAGTTAAGTTTCTGGGGTGCTGTTGGAATAAGAGCACGAGACTGCTCATGTACGATTACATGCCTAACGGGAGCTTAGGAAGCGTTCTTCATGAAAAGAGTGGTGGAATCTTGGAGTGGGATGTGAGGTTTCGAATTATATTGGGAGCAGCTCAAGGGTTGGCTTATCTGCATCACGATTGTGTTCCTCCCATTGTTCATAGGGATATAAAGGCTAACAACATCTTGATAGGGCTCGATTTCGAGCCCTACATTGCTGATTTCGGGATTGCAAAGCTCGTTAAGGATGGAGATTTCGTTCGTTCGTCCAACACCGTTGCTGGTTCCTACGGCTACATTGCTCCTGGTTTGTTCAAATAACTTAAAGGGAAAATAGTGTTTTAAGTACAACTATTATCACTTGAATATTTGCTCAATACATCTATTTTACCGTCATATGTGATGGTACAGAGTGCTTAAAATGTTGTATTATGAGTGTATTGAGCAAAAATTCGGGTGTGAACAGTTGTACCCTAGTATACTTTTAGTCGCGTAAGTAATCCTAATTTCGATCGACTTTCAAAAATTGGATATGGTCTTGCAATTTCCACTTTTTCGACATTATGGTTTAGAAATCGGACGTAGAAGGTGAAACATTTGCTGACGTGGCAGAGTCTGATTTGTCCATTTGACAATTTGATTGGTCAAGCGAATGTTTCACCTCTTATATTGGTGGGGACCAAAATGTCGAAAAATTAAAAGTTAAAGACTACTTTAATGTGTGAAAGTCGACAAGACTGAAAGTCTGAAATCAATATAGTACTTTGACTAACCAGGTGGCTTAGCCCACTTGGCCACTGGGCTCCTCAATTGAGTGGGAGACCCAGGTTCGATTCCTTTTGGGGACGAATTGGAGTATGGGAGTTATAAGGTGACTTGGTGAATTTGTGGAGTGTTTGGGTGCTTGGTGTACTAACTACTAACATCTAACAACTAATTTTGTTCGATCAAAAAAATAAAATAAAAAATATAGTACTTTGACTCAAATTATTTTCCCAAAAACTTAAAAATTGATTTGTTTTTCTTGATATGCAGAGTACGGATACATGATGAAAATCACCGAAAAGAGCGACGTGTACAGCTTCGGGGTCGTCGTTCTGGAAGTCCTAACAGGCAAGCAACCGATCGACCCAACCATACCAGACGGTCTCCACATTGTGGATTGGGTGAGGCAGAAAAGAGGGAGCGTCGAGCTCGTGGACAGCCGCCTCAGCATGAGGCCCGAGCCCGAAATCCAAGAAATGATGCAAACGTTGGGCGTCGCGATGCTGTGCGTGCAGGCGGCCCCAGACGACAGGCCGACGATGAAGGACGTGGCGGCCATGCTGAAGGAGATAAGGCTTGAAAGGGAGGAGAATTCCAAAGATTTGGTAATGAAAGGAAATGGAGAGGGAAATAGGGGGTTGAATGGAGGAGGGACATCTTCGGCAATGCAGAGTTTGTATTTGCAGAGCTATAATTCGAGTTTTTCTGGCTCTTCTTTGCTGCAATCTGCTGCTTCATCTGGTACTGAATTTGGGTTCAATAAGGAATAAGTTGAGTTGAGTGCATGTAATGTAATTGTAGGTGTGAGATTGTAATATGGTAATAATAGTTTCCCTTTTTTGGGTTGTTATAGGCTTATAGCATCAAGTTTTAGTATTTTCTTTTTCAACTTTACATTTTTGCTGTTTTGGGTGGGGCTAGTTTGGCACAAATGCTAAATGCACATTTGACCGATGAGACTTTTAAAATGATGGGAAGTGGAGTGTCCCATCAAATGTACCATAATCATCACACTATACTTCCCATTATTCCACTTCCCATCATTTTGAAAGTCTCATCGGTCAAATGTGCATTTAGCATTTGTAGTAAGTCATATACATTCACTATTGTCATAAGTGGGCGTTCTAAATTAAATTAATTTGGGCTAAATTTGGGGTGCCATTTAAAGAAAATAGAGAATTGTCTACTCAATAAATAAAAATAATTTCGTTTTTAAATAGTAAAGATTGTCTACGATTAATTTATAATTTTTTTAATTATATAGGTATTTTTAAATTACAAATATTTGAGTAGCTAATTTGTTTACATGCGGAAAGTACAAATTTATAAGCAATTTATTTGTCTATTAAAATTCATAGCCAAAATGTGGACAATTCTTACTATTTTTAATAAAAAAATTCGTATCTAATTTTTTATTTTCTCCTTAGGTACACTCATTAATCTACAGGGTGCCTCAACGTCAGCGAATCAGGCGAAATGAAAATCCCTGCTTCGTTCTGAACATGACCTATGCACATGCTAACTTTTGACTGTTCATTAAAATGATCAAAACTCGACCAAAATGACTAGAATTGATAAAATAAAATAAAAAACTAAAATTCAATAACTCGACTAAATTTCAGTAAGATAACTAACTCAAGAGTGATTAAATGGTCTCCTTGGAATTCTTTGGCCTATAAGATACTCCAATTAGTCATTAGACTCATTACATAGTGTGTCAGCTCCGGAGTTGTTGTAGAGACACTAACACCTCAGCCATAGTTGGTCTTAATTTTGGATCTAAGCTAAGGCAATGCAAAGCTAATTTTGCAAAGTCATAGGCTGAAGTATGAGAAAAATCGCCCTTCAATCTTGTGTCCATAATGCACAATAGTTTTCTCTTGTCACCCAAGTATAGCCTTGCCCAATCCACTAGACTTTGCTCTTCCTTCATAAGTTGTTGCACAATGCGACGAGCTCTACGCCCAGATAGTAGTTCTAACATAACTACTCCGAAGCTATACACATTGAATTTCGTAGTTACGTGACCTGTTCATAAACGAGGACGTTATAAGACAATGGCTATTACAAGGAAATAGTAACACTTGGATGCACTAGTAATTTATGCACAAACTATTCAAGGAAGATAACTAATAATGTTCAATATTAATACTGACTAACTAATACCTTTTAGTAAAATAACTAATACTACAATTGAAAACTGCCTCTTTAATTGCACACTACGACCGGTCATAGAAATATTTGCCTACAAAGTTGGAGAAGAATGTCAAAAATCCGTACCTGTATCTTCATATTCAGGTGCATCATAACCATGTGTAAACACTAGTTGATCAATTGATGCATGAGTCATTTCACCGGCGGGATCATCCACACCGTAACAGTAGTTGGACAACTTGGCATTATATTCCTTCACCGACCAAAAATAAAATAAGCACATACTTTTTGGTTTAATTTGTTCAACTAAAGTTTAAATCAGAGCAATGATAATATATAAGTCGCAAAATTTTTGTCCAACATATATATATACCTCGTCCAAGAGAATATTAGTACTCTTAAAATCTCGATGTATGATTGGTATTTCCTTGTCATGCAAGTAGCTTAGTCCACTAGCAACATCTATAGCCACTTTGATTCTCATTTCCCAAGGAAGCGGTTGTTGTTCTGTGCACCTAGAACTTTACTTCAAGAGGAACTAGTTTTTTTTATAATATAATATCATGAGTGACGCTCATGTGCACTTCATAGTATTTGTATTTAAAAAATATATAACTTGTTAAATTGAAATATAAAATTTATTACACTAAAACGTGTAATTTGTGTTCGTAAAATAAATTGTGTGTTTCAGTGCAATAAATTATATGTGTTTTATCAAATATACTATGAAGTGTACAGTGCACCTAGTGCATGCAAATACTAATCCAATATTGTATATATTTAATATCATATATATTTTCAATTAAATAGGGGGCAAAGTCATATAAATAAAAGTTTAAATAAAAATTTCCTACACAAATAGGTAAAAGAAAAAAATATTAAAATCCAAGTGGGGCGATAGGCCCAAGCGCCCCATAAACCCGTCCCTGGTTTTGTGCAACAAAATAAGCACAACTTCATAAACTTTGGAGAGTTTGACAATTGACAGCATGAGAATATTATTATGAGAGTTTGACACTTGACAACATGAGAATATTATTATGGTCCTACAAAGGTAAGCGGGAAAGACAAAAATTATTTGAATTTGAATTTATTTAAACTTTTTCTTTAAATATCACTGTTATACATACGTATAGTTATTATTATACACATGTAGTGCCACTATTTATAAATTAAATATATATATATATATATATATATATATATATATATATATATATATATATATATATTTTTAAAGTGACACTTTGTATGCAATAGCGGTGGCACTCTGTATATATAACAATGAGCCGGAGTGCACAAAAGACCTAGAAATTACAAGTCATACAAGGTAAGTACAAAAAACTTACTTCTGAACAAGTGTTCGTACAAGGTTCCGTTTGACGAAGTTCAGTTAAATGATAAATTTCCATCTGCAAATTAAAGATTATATGAGTAGTAGATAACTATAATGAATTGTTCTTATATAAAACAGTTAGGGTGCTTGGTATGACTAGGGATTGATAATGGTAATAGGTACCATTCAGGGGTCAATCACTAAGGATTATTGATTGCATTGTTATTGCTTAGTTAGAACATTAACAATGTGTATCATGTGTGGTGGGTTAAGTGAGTGAGTAATTAATTCATTACTACACATTTGAGCTTGGAGAGCTCCACTTGACAACCCTTTTTTTTTTAGCTCTCCAAGTGGTCCCTTGAAGCGGTTCTATTAAAAAAAAAAAAAAAACAAATGTTAAAAATCGATGTCCAAGATCAAAACTTAGACAAATGGTTCATAACCATTGTGGTCTTAAAATTTGGAGAGCGGTTTTGAACCGTTTGTCAAAAAAAAAAACAGAGGTTCATAACCGCCTCCAAGTGAATTAATTTTTTTTTTTGTAAAGCTTGTATTTTTTGTTTTATTTTTTGTTTTTGTAAATTCTTTTTATGTACAATTCAAATATTTTATTCTTTAAATTCTCGTGTTATTTATTTTTTAATATTAAGCCTTTATATAATGAGATTAACACAAACCCTTATGTAAAACTTGTTCATAATATTAAATTCATAATATTACACTTACGAATTTGTATCACTATTAATTCTTATAAATTAATACCTATAATATTTAATATTCTTATAAATTAATTCAATTTTGTCTAAGTATTACTTATTTAGATAGAAAAGTACTATTACTTGTTTAAATAGAAAAGTATTACTTGTTTAAATAGAAAAGTATTACTTGTTTAGATAGAAAGGTATAACTTGTTTAAAGAAAAGTATTACTTGTTTAGATGAAAAAGTATTACTTGTTTAAAGAAAAATATTATTTATTTAGATAGAAAAGTATTGCTTGTTTAAATAGAAAAATATTATTTGTTTAGATAGAAAAGTATTACTTGTTTAAATAGAAAAGTATTACTTGTTTAGATAGAAAGGTATAACTTGTTTAAAGAAAAGTATTACTTTGTTTAGATGAAAAAGTATTACTTGTTTAAAGAAAAATATTATTTATTTTGATAGAAAAGTAATTGTTTAGAAGGAAAAGTATTACAAGTTTAAAAGAAAGGTAGTTAAAAAAAAGTACAAGTAAAAAATATAATTTTAATTTAATTTAAATTTAAATTTAAATTTATATAAAAAAATTATTATATAAAAATGTGATTGAATTAATAAATAAGATAATTGAAAAAAAGAATTTTAAAAAAAAATTGTAAGAAAAAATGATTTTTAGAACATATAGAATTAATTTCATTAAGTAAACGCAAGAAAGCAAGTGCCCGAGCGGAATTGATCCCCGCTCAGGAGCCCAAGGTCCCGTGTTCGGTCCCCCATGGGAGCGAGTAATTGCCTCAATTAATTGGGAGGCTTGGTGGGGCTAAAAACCGATGTCCAAGTGAATATCTTGGAGAGCGGTTATAGGGGACCGAGTAATTGCCTCAATTAATTGGGAGGCTTGGTGGGGCTAAAAACCGCTATCCAAGTGAATATCTTGGAGAGCGGTTCATAACCGCTCTCCAAGTGAATGATCTTGCACAGCGGTTTTTAACCTGTTACTTGGAGAGCTGTTATAACCGCTCTCCAAGGTCATTTTTAACAGCTCTCCAAGTCCAAATCTGTATTAGTGATTGTAGGTCCCGAACGGGTTTCGTGAGGGCAGAAGTGTAGAGGGGAGGGATGAATAGACTTCTGAAAAACTTTTTCGTGCAGATCAGGTGTGATTGCAGTTTGCCTGATCATAGTGCAAGTGAATTAGTTTGGACTGATTGTGCGGAAGCTAATTAATACCCGTGTGAAAAACCAGTTTTATCAAATCAGATTCTCAAGTCAGTTTTCAATCAGCTGACTAAACTGTCAAGCTGATCAGATCAGTTGCTTGGTGCAAACTGATATTAACTCAGAATATGTATGCAGTTTTAAGCTTGGTTGTGTGTAATAGTGTAAAAGCGAAGAAAAAACAAAGTAAATGCACACAAGATTTTTATAGTGGTTCAGACAATCAGTCCTACGTCCACTCTTCCCTATCACAAGGGGCACCAACTAAACCGACTTAACCGACTGGACTTAGTTTAATGTGTTAGTCCAACACCCAACAGATGTTTATCGAGTTCACACTCAACCGATCCCAAAAATCAGAACTAGAAACCCTAGTCTGAAATCTTGCAAAACAAACTTAACCTAACTTTTGAGTTTGGGTAAGGATTTGTTGTGGTTCCAACTGGAAATCTATCCTAGTGTTTATGTAGCCAAAAGCTAGAGGATGAGATTTCTATGCTAAGAACAATGGGATGGACACTTAAAAATAATCTTCAGATTTGTGTTCTTCGTGCGGAAATTCTGCTATAGTTTGAGCTTCTTGATAATTTCCTTTTTTTTCACTTTGAGAAACAATCCCATATTTATAGACCACGAAATCAAAGAGTCGTTGGAGAGCAATTTGAATTTTCGGCTATATTTGGTAGGTTTGTAGAATTTGATGTGACGTGCTTCCAATAACGGCGTGGCCGAAGGCGTGATTATCGTCGTTTGTCTCTGCAGCGTCGAATCCCGCATTGTCAGCCCTTTTTGCGCACATGTCACTCTCTTATTGGTTTCACAGGTACAACACTTCAGTGTTTGTTCTACCAACAAAAGTTTGACACTCTTTTTGTAGAAGATTCGTATGATCTGGTGAAACATTTTGGTTAACACCAGGTGTGAGCTGACCTGATTAGATAACTGATCAGTCTACCTGATAGAGTCTTCTGATGCAGATTGTCTTAGCACAATTTGCAGACTCGGCTGATGTAGGTCTTCTGGTCTTCTTGATCTTCTGGTAGTCTTGATCTTGAGTTATTACGAGTCGGTGTCTTGATGACATATTGAGTCTTCAGGTTTCTTACTGAGTCTTCAGGTTTCTCTGAGTCTCAGTGTCTTCAGTCTTCACCTGATCATCTGATTTCTTCTTGTCTTCTGTCTTGTTTAGTCTTCTGATCATCTGACCTTATCTGGTCATCTGATAAATTGACCTGACCTATACATATTGAGTTCCTCCTCAATATGTGACCTATCTCTTACATCAGCTATCTATACATTTCAGCTGGTCATCTTAATCTGATTCTAAATCATCAGTCAACTAACAGATCTGACTGGTCCTATTACAACCTGTTTTGGAACTTCCATCAAAACTAAATACAAATTTCCCAACAGTGATTACTTACTTCTATTCTCATTACTTGTGTATCAAAACTACCAAGCAACATCAATAGAAGTGATTTCCATTACCGACTTCCATTACCCCCAATCAAACGGGCCCTTGATTTTAATGCACGACTAGTTTGAATCTATCACTTTATAATAAAACAATTAATATAGAATGCAAAGTAGTTGTACAGTAAAACTGGTTTACATAAGTGTACGTACTTTGACCAAAAATAAATGAGACACGCTTGTATGAGACGGTCTCATGGTGAGATGAGGCATAAATTGAACATTGACACTTTAACACTTTAAGAGGGGTGAGTGTAATTTGTGTTAAGTTGTACTCCGTCTCATATAAATTTTTATTAAAATTATATATTAAGCCCAAGGAATTTAAAAAATACCACCCAGTCCTGATGCCTTTGATCGGAATTCCACTTCTTGACGGCAACAGCCATTCCCAATTCGGGGTTTGAGTGTGTTCATCAACCCATGCTTTAAAAACTTGACAGAGTCCTACCCCAATGTATACGTCTGCTCGAAAGTCCTTTGTTGCTTTCACAATTTCGGTTAATTCTATATATAGGCTGTACTTGCACCTCATAGTAAGATAAATTGCTTTCTCTGGATGATGATGATACTGTGGGATAAAAAAAATATGACAAAAACTCGTGTGCATGAGATGAGTACAAACTAATACTCCTTTCTTCCTATTTTAGATTGTGCGCCCATTCACTTTTTGGCCCGTGTTTTAGAGAACGAGTTGTTTATTAGTATTTAAAATGATAAAGTGACTTTTAAAGAGGTGTAGAATAGATGAAGGGTAAGATTATCATACCACACCTTAAAGATCTCTTTATCATTTCAAATACTAATAAATAATTCGTTCATTAAAACACGAGTCAAACAGTGAATGAACAATCTAAAATATGGCGGATGGTGTATAAATTAACACAATTCCTTCAAAAGTGTTAAAGTGTTAGTGTCCAAATTATGTCCCGTCTCACCGTGAAACCGTGTCATAAGTGTGTAAATATATATATATATCTTTCTAGCAAATTAATTCAAGAAGCTAATGAAGTTCACATTGCATAATTAATTAAGGCAATTATTTTACTTGATTATTCTGATGCAAAGAAGTTGGAACACATAAATTCTGCGGCTCATTTTCGCAAAGGCGGCAAAATACAAAGTAACCATTAATTGAAAACTTATAGATGGATCAATATATTGCTATTTTAGATTGTTGTATTAATTAGTTTAGCGATTTTGTCTATTCTACACAGCAGTGTAGTGCCAAGTATTTATGTGTTTGGATACTATTGGTTAAATTGAAATAAAAAAATACAAGTATATAAGAAAATAGTGGACCCCCACATGTTTATGTGATGTAAATGGGGTGCTGGGCAGTGCCCAGCAGCTTAGGATAGACAAAATCAGTTTAGCTGGTCAATTTATATCTCGATCATAAAAGTCAAACCTCTTCATTCAAACTCTTCAACAGAGAAAAGCATTGAAGCATTAGTTTGTAATTTTAAAGCATTGCAAGTTTCAACTAAGTTATAATCACTCGATCGGTAGAATATGATCACTGTTGATTATATAAAATAAAATTTAAATGTTTCTTTATTACACGAGTTTTATTGAAATTTGATAATCCCCTCTTCTCACAGGCGATTGAAGGGAACTCTTCCTTCTCAACCAATCGGGGCAATGCCAACTCTTCTCACCCCATGCCGGCTTCGGGACAGAATTGGGGCTCGAACTACCGTGGTCAACCTCGCTCGGGGGGCAATCAGCCTGGCCCTCCTCTCATTTGCCAGATTTGCGAATTCAAGGGTCACGGTGCCCTGACCTGCCGCCGTCTACCATCACCCATGGCAAACTTTGCTCAGTCTCCCAATGGTAACAATTTCAATTCTAATTGGATGGTTGATTCTGGTGCCTCTCATAATATGACTGCAGATTTAAATAACTTGTCTATTCATTCTGAATATGACGGGACGAATGAAGTACAGAATGTTGATGGAACTGGCCTCCCAATCACTCATACTGGTACTTCCTCATTAAATTATCCATCTCGCAAATTTATTCTTTTCGATATATTATGTGTTCCGGGTGCTCGGAAAAATCTTCTATCTGTCAGCAAGTTTACTCGTGATAATAATGTCAGTATGGAATTTTTTCCCACTCATTTTCTTGTTAAGGATCGGAGCACGGGGGCGTCTCTGGTTAAGGGCTCGTGCCGTGATGGAGTTTATCACTTGCCACCAAGTGCTGTTGGTGGTCCTTTCTCTGCTGCTTTTGGTCTTCGTACTTCTCATTTTAGTTGGCATGCTCGACTTGGTCATCCGTCTGTGGATACCAGTCGTTTTATTATTAATCGTTTTGAATTACCTACTTCGGACACGTCCCAGGTTTTGGGCGATGGATGTGTTTCTTGTCGTTTGAGTAAATCTAGCAAACTGCCGTTTTCCTTGAGTTCATTTACTGCTTTGCATCCGCTTCATTATTTATATGCTGATGTGTGGGACCTACGTCCGAAATTTCACTTGATGGATCGAAATATTTCTTATTACTTGTTGATTTATATTCTCGATATTGCTGGTTATTTCCGATGAATGCAAAGTCACAAGTGTTATCCTTATTTCACAATTTCCGACTACTACGGACAACTACTCGCCTAACATTAACGGCATACTCTGACTCGGACTTCGGCGGCGACCTCACTGATTGCAAGTCAACATCAGCGTATATCATGTTCCTTGGCAACACTCCTATTACATGGCGATCACGTAAGCAGCGAGCGGTTGCCCGCTCTTCCACCAAGGCTTAATACCGCGCCTTGGCAGCTGCTGCCTCCGAGGTTTGCTGGTTTTGCCACCTATTTGACGATCTTCGAATTCCGTTACCTGACTCACCACGCCTTCTCTGTGATAATATGGGGGCAACACGCCTTGCTCTAAATCCGGTTCAGCACTCCCGAATGAAAAGCCGCTCGCTCGGACACGGTTCCAAGAATTACGCTCCAAAATTTCCGTTGCTGACGGAACGTCAATTTTGCGGGGGCGTATTAGTCAAGCATATCTAGAATCCACTAGATAACTTAACCCAAAATTAGAGGAGTCAGTTTCACCATAATTATCGCAACAAGCTTTTAAATGTTTGTATTTTGAAATTTGAATGTACTCTATGTGTGTATATATGACCGTGTAATCCCATATTTGTAATCAAGGAATTACAGTTTATCTTTTCTATATATTTATTGTTTCCACAGTATTTAATAAAAGTATTACTATCTCATATTGTTTTGGCTTTTTGCACATATATTAATAAAAGAAATTATACCAAAATTAATTTTATTTAATGGTAAATTATCTTTAATGACATGATAGGGAGTAAAACAAGAAAGTAAAGAAAGAGTATTAACTAAGGGCAGTGTAGGGAAATAAAAGCCAGAACATCAAATAAAAAGTAAATAATACAATAAGCTAAAACGTCTTATATTTTGAATAGGAGAGAGTATTTATTAATGTTTGAAGGGATAAAGTGATTTTTAGTTGAGGGTATTGTAGACCCTTCTAGATAGGAGGATAAAATGATTTTTAATATGTATAAAGTACTGACATTAAATGTAATTTTTCAGATGTTGCGAGGATATAGTTGTAAAAATAATATTATTTCATTGTCATTTATAGAAGGGAAAATAAATAGGGGATTGACGCCAAAATGGAAAATAGGAAATCGAGTATATATAAGACGAAGAGGGTATTATTTTGTAAAATTTATTAATATTTATTTAGAGCATAATTTAAAAAATTATATCACTAATTAAATAATTTTGAAACAACCCACGAGACTATCTTATAAAATTAATATATTTGTCAAAAGAAAATGAGTAAAAATTACTCTTAAATTAAACTTTACAAAGAAAAGGAGTCGCGCAATTTGCAATTCATTGGAGTATTAAATTAAACGCAACATTGTCTAATTGAGTAGGTCTACTATACAAATTTGTATAAATACAAATCAGTCAATTTAGGAAGGGTCAATTATACTTTCTCAAAATAATCGAGATTGAAGGAAAATAATTACCACCGGCTTAGGGGAATTATGTAGAGCAAACCAAAATGAAAATTTTCAACCGGAAAAAGTCGTATAATTAGATTCTCTTAAGTTGGCCACTTGAAATTTTTTATTATCCAAATTTTGCTTATTTAGGGTCATTAGGGGGTTGAGATTCTGTAATTTATTGTAATTTTGTAAGTAAAGATAGTATATTTATTTTCAAATTTTATTATGTAGTACAATATAACCTATATAAATTAATACAGTTGGGACCGAAAAAATATTAATTTTATAGATGTATTAATTAATCGATAAATTAATAATTTATTAATTTAAAGAGGTATTCTATATTTATTTAATTTAAATTTATTTATGAATTTAAATTCAATTATATAGAGATATTAATGAGTATTAAATGTTAGGAACTTGAATCATCTTATTTAATGTTTAAAATTCATACGTATGTTCAATAAGAACTTGAATCATCTAATTATTTAATGTTTAAGATTTATATTATTGAATTAATGTTTAAGATTCATATTATTTACTGAAGAACTCGCCGCATTGATTAAAAAATTTGGTCATCACAATCAAATGGATGTCAATCATCTATTGGGTTATCCCGGTGAAAATGAAGGATGTTCACAGATCCAAAGCTTATAAGAAATTATTGATAATATTATTGAAAATCCAATTGAGGATGAAGCTCAAGATGATACGGTACCATAAGAGTTGGTTACACGAAAAGAAGCAATAGTAGCGACGAAAATCCTTCATAATTTCTTTCTGCAGTCAACGAACGTCGCACCAGAGCTTTTAAGTGCCGTGAGAAAAGTGAGAGATGGGATTCATTTTGATTTGAATTTCAATAGAAAACAATGAGCACTAGAGTCATATTTTACTAAGTTGTCTTAGTTATCTTTGTAATTTTATGAGATTATTAATTTATGATGTTGATGGGACCCTTGTATTATATAGGGGTCTTAAAAAAAATATTATTTTATTAATTTATCAAAATTATTAATTTACGCTTGGGGCCCAAGTTTTAATTTATAGAAAAATATTATTTTAGAGAGGTTATACTTTATTTCAGTTGGATCAATTTTAAAATTAATTTTTTTTATATTCAAATATTCACTGGGTCAATAACATATAGGTACAAATTGACTTTTAAAATAGCAGCCCAATACAATACTGCTTTTTGAGACATGTGATTTATTTATTATACCCTTATTTTTTTTTTTGATTTTCTATTTTTCGTTCTCTTTTTTTTTCTATTTTTTTTTTTATAATCCTGCTTTTTTTGTACAAAAAAACTAACAGCAGAGAAAGCTTCCTCACTTCACCAATACACCTCCATTTGTCTAATCGCTGCAGCGCGTCATCATTAATAATGAAATACAATTTTTTTTTTTAATTTCATTTCTCTCCATTGGATATTATTTGTAATTAAATTCTTCTATTTTTTTAATCTATTGGAATAATATATAATAATCAAATTGCACATGATATTATTATTGTAATTTTTAATAATTTTTGTGAATTGTAAAAAAAAAAATGCATATGTATACATGCATATACTAGACACATTTCATATACCAAAATACATTGCACACACTAAAAAAAACAGTGCATACTCGTAAATTACATTGCATACACGCGTTAAAAAAATTACAGCACGCGTAAAAAATTATGTATACACATAAGCAAATTGCATCTTCCTATTGCATATGGCCCTAGAAAAATCCTAATCATTCTTTCCAGAAAATAATATTTGGGTTCAAAAATTCACCGAAATCATCTTCACAAAAAACAGGATCGCCAAAAAATCACCAAAACTCTGTCTTCATGTATAGAATCACTATAAAATCACCAAACCGCAGCTCCATCTATATCTACCAAAAAAAAAAAAAACAACTGAACTATCATCCACACACATACACACACACAACTGCATCTCCATCAAAATTAAACAAAAAAAATTAACCTAAAAATAACCCAAAAAACTCATCTAGAAATGAACCAAAAATTGCATCTTCAGTGTGTGGATAAACACGTCGCCACCATCCGCCGTCACCTGCTGCTATCCCCCACCGCGTCTTCTATCTCCATCCTACTCCCCGACAGCCCAGCCTCCATATGCTTGATCTATGCTTCAGGACCTTAGATCCGCCAACATTGCTGCCGTATTCGTAGATCCATAATCCCCCACGAAAGATCTACCAACATCGCCGTCGTACTTGCAGATCCGTCGTCACCGTCGCCATCGCCATCCCCCAAACCCTAGATCCGTCGTGGCTCTTTTTTTCAACCGCCACAACACCGCCTCCGACCACCAAAACAGCTACCACAATACCACCTCCGACACCGCGATACTAAATCCGTCACCACCGCCGTCGAGAACCTCCATCCAAACACACCACCGCCACCTTCGTCAAAAACACCATCTCCACCTCTTTCATTCCCTTCCATTCCACACCCCGAAAATCCTAGATCTATTCCGCCTCCACAAATCCATCACCACCACACCTCCACAAAACTCCGCCACCACCAAAAAAACTGCCACAACTCTGCCGATTGAATGAGTATAGAGAAAAGAGGTTTTAATGGAGAGAAAATAGTAGAGAGAGAAAGAGAGAAAAAACAGGCTGAATGAGTATAGAGAGATAAAAGAATTGAAAAATGATACTTACCCTTAGAGAGAGAGAGGAAAATGATAATTGGGAAGTAATTTGACAATTTATATTACACAAAAAATAATTCCAAAAAGCCTTATTTACCGTCAAGGTCAAAAATGGGAGATCACTACATGAGAATTGTATGTAATTGCTATTTAAAAAGTGGTTTGTACCCCCATTGATATAGAGGGTGTTTTTTTTGGTACCCCAAGTAATTACCCCATATTCACTCGGTGCATTTATTTTATAATGGCATGTACTGGTACGCCAAAAAGTAATGTACATATATTTTATAGTTAATTGCAAAACAATAATCAGGGTGTTTATAATTATATATATTTTTTAATTTGATACACCTCAGCAGTATTGTCGATCTGCACGTTTAGGATACAATTTATACCCAACACAAAAACCTATACCTATATATAAAATAACAATTACAATTCATGTAAAACCTATACCTTCTATGCGCATCTTCAAACAACAATTACAGACCTTTTTTTTTGTGTAAAAATAAAAATAAAAAAATCACAATCCTCGAGCCTGATTTTAATGAAGGCCGGAATTATTCCATATAAACACAACAATTCATTTCACCTAAACATGGGGAAATAAATATATTAATTAAAGAAATAATAATAATAATAATAATAATAATAATAAAGTAGTTTTGGAATATTCATTTCTTGGCGGCCCTCTCAACTTTGGCCGCTTCTTCTCTGATTTTGCCTTTAGCGGAGTCGGCGGCGGCCTCGGCCTTGCCGGCGATCTTGTTGGTGGTGTCTTTGACAGTCTCCCACGCATTCTCCGCCGTTTGCTTCGCTTTCACGGCGGCCTCCTCCGCCGTCTGCTTCACTTTTCTCGCTGCGTCCTGAGCCATCTCCGACGCCTTTCCGGCAACGTCCTCTGCTCTGTGTTCAGCCTATATATATTTCGTGTTTTCACCGTTCAAGTAAATTCATTTTGTTGTGCAAATAATTTAGAACTAACACTAATAATATGTTTTCAATTTTTAATGTCTCATAATATATTAAGTAGAAAATTGCGATAGAATTATAGTACTCTTTTCCTCAGATTCAGAACAGTTTGCACATTTTATTTATTAGGACGTTCCACAACACTTTTGCATATCTATAAAAAAAACTCTTCATTAAATCTCACCATCACAATATTCACATGTTCACGCAAATTTCATTATTTTGGCCTTTTGGAATCTACTCATACATTCAATCAAACTACTTTATTTACTTTATATATAAAAAAATTATAAAATTAACTTTCAACACTTTACTCATTAATTATATATTTTTTTAAACTATGTGTCCAAAAGTTGACGCAAAATGTTCAGACAAATCACAATCTTTTTTAATTTTTTTTATCAGGCAATTAGTGACTTGAACTTATGACCTCACGGCATAAGTAGTGGTATTCTAACCACTTGAGTTATTCCACTTCGTCACAATCTTATAATTTTAACAGTTACATAATTATATATGTATATGTATATATATTTTTTAGGAAGCATGCATGACAATACTAAAATTAAAAGATGATTATAATAAAACAATAAAAACTCCAAAATATATATACGTACATTAGATGCAGCATTGGAGGCATCCTTTTTGAGTTGTTGGCCGCCCTTCTTGGCGGAATCGGCGCCCTTCTTTGCAGCGTCGGCGCCCATCTTTGCGGCGTCCCACCCTTGTTTCTTAACATCATCGTATTTAGACGTCGCCCCGAAACATCTCCTTGCCTATACATATATATAATAATATCATATCAAATCAGAAAATATAATCTATTTATAAATAGTCTAATTGCATCTTTATTCGCTTTTTCTCGCAAAATTGCTCCTTTAGACATACAATGTCCAAAATAAACGAACGTTGATGACTGAGATACACACGTCGTTAGAAATTTAAAGAAATTTGGACCTTCTTTTAACCAACTTTTCCCGTAAGAATTTTGATCAACTAATGAATTATGTCAAATAGTTATTGGTCAAGACCAAAATTGAAAAAAAGAAAAACATATGGTACCAAAATTGGTTTTCTAAATATTTAAATTGGTGTGTGAACAGTATTGCAATTTACCCACTTATAAATATTTAAATTATATCTTTAATAAATTTGCGAAATATTTCGTCTCATCTAAAAGTTTGAACTTATAGAGATATGCAAAATTAATTCGTTTATTTAATTTTCCTAACACTTTGAAATAATTACCTGAGAAGGCTTAGGAGAAGCAACGGAAAAGCTAGTGTTCCAAGGTTTGCGAAGAATGATTGCAAATCTGTTAGTGGCTTGGAACCTTGTGAGAGTGGTGGTAAATGCCATGCTTGCCATTTTCTTGTTAATTTTTTTTTTGGGTCTAATAATAGTTATCTAATTCTCTTGATTATGAATATGATCACCTTGTTTGTGTATGTATTTATATAGTGGAGTGATCTATTTATAGAGAAAATGTAAACGTAGATGGCCAAACAAAGGCGATTTCTTCTCCTTTGAAAATGGGTTGACAAACACTCATTTTTTGGAAAGTATGCAGGAAGACCCATTAATTTGAGGTGCACCTTCTTTTTTTCTTTTTCTTTTTTTTATGCATAGTATATAATTTTATTTTATTTTTGAAAGGGATGCATAGTATATAATATTAGACGGGAGTAAAACTTTAAGTTTGGGTTTGAGTATGAGTGAATTTATTTTGAATTTGTTTCGCAAATAAAGTAATATCATTATTACGGGTGGGAGCATTCGGTTATTCAATTACGGAATCGAACCGAAATATATAGCAAAATCAAAATAACGGAAATATTTATTGAAATAAACCGAAACTGAACCGTTTGATTACAAAACCGATCTAAATCGAACCGAATTTTTCAGTTCAATTTCGGTAAAAAAATTGAAAAAAAAAATCGAAATTGTTTTATATTTTAAATTAAACCAGGCACATGTTCATTTTTTACAACAATAATTCAAAAATTAGATAACACGACACAAGGTCCATAATATTACTCTACTACACAATTTAATAATCAACATATATTATGTATATATAGTGTATTATTTCAGTTAGAAAATAAGTAAATGAATTTGAGATAAGATTATAAATATAGAATACATTATTTCGGTGCGGTTTTTTTATTTTCCGGTAATTTACCTTAAAAATCGAAACCGAAATCGAAAACCAAAAAATTAAAATTGAAAATCGAAACCGAAATCGAAAACCAAAAAATTAAAATTGAAAATCGAAACCGAACCGAATACCAAATTAATCGAATCAAATTTATATTTCGATTCGATTTGACTTGATTTTTATATTTTTACCGAATAGTACTGCTCACCCCTAAACTTTATTAAGAATTATAATGACCTTTTAGAATAAAGATTATGCAGAGAATAATAGTCCACTGGTAGCATTCAGAGCATCTACATTATTTTCAATTACTAGCAATGCAAAATTTAGTTATAATTTAAATCACATCCTCTCCCCTCTAAATGGTTACCACATACTCTCTCGGTCTCTTAATAATATCCACATTTTTTTATCCGTTTCGTTATACCCCTAAACTAGAAAATCCTCCATAAGCTCGCTTGGATTACTCTGTGCCAAAATAAGGTGTTCCACTCCTATTCCACATCCTCACAATTTGACACTTGTTCAATATTTTATTTATTTAAAATTTAATGAATATAGGAAACGGCGTCAAAAAAGACGTGAAGTTCTCTCACCCCAACCTCCACTTTCTTCCTCCCGCTACTTGATTCCAACGTGTAAACAGAACAAGTTATAATTCACAATTATTTAATTTTATATATTTAACATATCTCTTAATATCTATTTTTAAAATTATTTTTCTAGAGTAATTACTAATTAATAAAAATAATATTTAAATATTTTTTATCTAGAAAAATTACATTCCATTAGTCAATCCAAATTTCAAGAATGAATGTATAAAGTTTTGATACGTTACATATTTATTTAACCAAAAACTAGGGAAATAATATTTTTTAAGAATAGTAATTTAGGGGTAGTGATTTAAGGAAAATAATTTTACGGGCTTAAAAATATAGGACAATATATTTTAGAACTTGTAAATATAGAAAAATATGTTTTAAAATTTGTAAATATATGACAATATTTTTAAAAATATGTAAATGTAGGACAATCGAACCCAAACCTCACATGATAGCCCGATTTGAGTTTGTTCGGGCTCAATTGTCCTATGTTTATAGATTTTAAATATATTGTCCTATATTTATATATTTTAAAACATATTGCCCAATATTTTCAAGTCTGTAGAATTATTGTCCTTAAAACACAACCCCCAATATTATTGTCCTAGAAAAATATTTTTTCCAAAAATTAGTGTTTCACTTATAATATAACCACACTTAATTATTTTACATATAATATAATCACACTTAATGTTTTAGTTGTTACCATATTAGTATGTATGTCTAGAAATATGGCGATCAAAATTGTTTATGTGAATTCCTTATTGGCTCACACTCTCAGCTGCAAGAGAAACCTGCAAAGCACAAATCAGATAAAATATCACAAATGGTCATGTAACTTTGCCCGATTCCAAAAATAGTCCTGTAAGTTTTTATTTTATCCATTGTGGTCCTTTTGGTTTCAATTGTAGTCCTTTTCACCGGAAAATTGAAAATTTTAGCCGGAAATATGATGTAGCACACAAAATAATGCGAAAAAAATATTGAAATGACGGGTTCAATGAAAGGAAGAGAATAGTATAAGTTTCGACCCTCGCCTCAACATAAATCACTCAAAATTAACCACGATAATGAATGTAATTCGTGATTTTGAAGTTGCAATTTACGAGGGAGGTGTAATCAAAACATGAAATTGATTGAGGATTTTTCTTCCTTGATGAAAGACAGTTCAAATGAGAGTGGTGGCGACCGCCAATGTGATTAGAATAAAAAGTTAGGTCAATTTTCCGATCAAATTTTAAATTATCCGGCAAAAAGGACTACAATCGAAACCAAAAGGACCACAATTGATAAAATAAAAATTTACAGGACTATTTCTGGAATTGGATAAAGTTACAGGACCATTTGTGATATTTTCTCGCACAAATCACTAAGATTGTCTGTAAGAAGCTTCATCTCATTGGATAAAACTTGTCGATGACAATACTAATATAGAATAGTCTCAAAGACGGTCTTATGATAACTATCTCTCGTCTTCTAAAGATAAATAAACTAGGTGATCAACATATAAATAATCCAAAAATATTCATGGCCTGAAATATTAAATTACAACTTTACAAGATAAAACTTGGTCCATCATGTATGATGGAAATGCTCAGAACAATAAGAAATATAGTTCTCGTGTGCCGAAACATGATTCGTTGACATTCTTTCACAATGTTGTGGCTGCAAATCTTGAACCTGTACTTCATTAATTAGTATTTAAATTAGTATTCTTTTAAGCTATTAAAGTAAATTTAACATAAATATGTAATTATAAAAATTACCTTCAGTAGCTCAGTCAAACGCATGTTGCCAAGTTGGTTACCTGCCTGAATTGACTAATTGTTTGGATATTGCTGATCATTGAATCAATAAATTAATTTTAATTACCACAAATAAATAAATAGAAAACTTGTAGAATTTTCAAACATACCTGTTCTCTTAGTTCAGGTGGTGGCACATATGAAAATGAAGAGTTTTCAATTGGATGGCACATATTTAATCCATGCATATGAGCTCCATAATCCTATATTATTCCAAGCAACAAGAACAATTAATGAGAGCATCATAAATTAAGCTTGTATATAATGATAATTAATAAGGAGCTTTCCCAAAACCTTGAGGTTGTTCAAGTGCAATGAATTAGGAAAAGGAGGAAATGGTGTTGAGTGCCGAAAGGTCTGCACAACTTGATTACTTTGTGCCATATTTTGATTCTGCAATATAATAAAAAGAATCAAGTCAACATGTAGCAATAAATTTTGAAGGCATAAACTAATTTTGACCAACTCTATTAATGATTGTTGATGAAATAATTAAACTGTGTAGGACAACAGCTTAATAACAGTTGTCCAAACCATAAATAATGAAAGGAGGGCTGATGTTGATTCGTTTAATATCCCTTTGCTCTGTCTTTTTCACATAATTCATGTCTCATTACCATTTCCATGATGCAAAATGAAATCCCGATAACAGTGATATTTTTAAAAGCTTAATTCACAAGTTTTAAAAAAATTGATACGCATATGTTTTTTTTTAAACAAATTCAGCAAAAACATCCTGTGATTTTGAGCTAACTTTCAAAGAGTCATATGTAACAGTGTGCTTATGATGCTTCTTGAATGGTGTGATCTTATATTCAATTATTGTTCCCAACTCTGAGATTACTTCGATCTTAGAATAGTGAGCTTTACACAACTCATTCTGAAATAGCCGAAATACCTCATATATATGTGTAAACTACAGCTGCATGCTTAAGAATTTCAACAGGAAATGAGGGTGTTGGATTATATAGAGAAGTTCTTTCATCTCTTGGTGACGACGATCGTCAATCAATCGACTAAAATGCTGAAAAAGTTGCAACAAATTGTACTTGTAATTCACATACCTCCTCAAAACACTGTTCATGCTTTCGCTTCTTTGTGTAGATATCATATCTGCACAAAATGTTTGTCGTCCATATACAAGCGCCCACTTTTCTCTTTTCTTGAACATCTTCTTCAACCACTGATTATCTTGAAGATCATATTTTTCCAACAATTGTTGCCATGCCTCTAGGAAATCTTCTTCATCTTCCCAATCATATACACATGAACTGAAGTCCTTTGAAAACTCTTTAAAGTTTGAGAAAATGTTGCAGCATTTTGGTATATGTGCCAAATGCATAAACGATGACATGTTTCAGGCCATTTCTCAGCTAAAGCTTTTGCCAATATTGTGAATCCAGACTTATCTATATTATCAATTTGAATTAAGAAGATGACTTTTAATTGGACTCACCAATTCATGTCCATTGTGTGCAGAAATAAACTTAACAACTAGAAATTTACATGCTGGGCGACGACCACTGATTTTCATTAATGCACCACAACCACATCTTGTCTCTGGTCGATGTAATTTTACACTCACATCTCATTTAAATCGAAATGGTCCCGTAACTTTGCACCTTTATTGAATGAGTCCCGTATATACCACATGTTTCAATTTAGTCCCATATGTTTTTAATTTGTGCCGATTTAGTCTCAAATCGCCGGAGACCGGTCAAACTACTCAAAAATGGCGTCGTTTTATGATAAATTCCCGACCGAAATTAGGGGCGCGTGTATCACACACTAAAACGACGTCGTTTTTGGGTAGTTTGACCGATTTCCGGCTATTTGGGACTAAATCGGCACAAATTGAAAACATAAGGGACTAAATTGAAACATGTGATATATACGAGACTTTTTCAATAAAGGTGCAAAGTTACGGGACCATTTCAATTTAAATCCCCTCACATCTCGTTTGTCCCCTTCTCTTTTACCTTGACGTGAGCAATAAAATACTCTATCAATAATATCTCCATTTTTATTTCTGTGAAATGTGTGCCTTCTAATGCTGAAACCAATTATACTTGAGTATTCATTGTAAAATTGATAAGCATCTTCTTCACTCTCGAACTCCATACCAACTCTGGGGATGTGCCTATCATTCGCGGATTTCTGCCTTTCTTCCAACTCATCAATCTCTTCATTTTTTTTTCCATTGATCTCTTCATGACAATCATGTAATGAGGGGCTTTCGGATTCAAAATTCAATTTTCGACGTGAAGTAAGTTTATCATCACCATTTTCCTTCAAAGAAAAGAAACTATTTAAAATGATTGGATGATCATCTCATAATAAATAAATAAATTATAAACATTTTTCATAAAAAAATTATCCCTTATTAAGAAAATTTCGTACCTGAGAAGCATTTATATCCTCCATTACTTTAGCCATGGTATAGTATCAATCTTGCAATGTTTTAAATTCAACAGGATTTCACCCCAAGATTTGCTTAATGATTCTCGCACCAAAAATTCACAAAAGAAAGCTTTGATTGATAATTCATGTGTTTTTACGTGCTGAAATGGAGTAGTGGGAAAAGAATGTGGAGGGAAAAAAATCATATGGGCACCCTTTTCTTTTTGACGCCGTTTCCTATATTCATTAAATTTTAAATAAATAAAATATTGGACAAGTGTCAAATTGTGAGGATGTGGAATAGGAGTGAAACACCCTATTTTGGTACAGAGGAATCCAAGCGCCATAAGTTTCATTCTCACAATACCTATAATATTACACACAGGGGCGGCCCTGGAACGGCGCAAATGGTGCCGCCGCACAGGGCCCCTTTCCGACGAGGGCCCCCATTTTTTTTTTATATATATATATTTACATATGTATTATAATATATAAAGTCGATATAATATCATATCTTTTGGGTGTCTGAGTTGGTAACAAGTGTGCTTTTAAGATCAATCTTTGCGCGCAGTGCGGTTTCTCTGTTTCACAAGCCTGTTTCATCTGGTGTTTCATGCCTTGAATTTGCGCCACATGCCTATGGGCCGGGTGAACCATGAACCACTCGGGTCGGGTGACGGAACGGAGTGGGCCGGAATGGACACGTGGCGCAAATTTGAGGCATGAAACACCAGATGAAACACACATGTGAAATAGGGAATCTGAGCCGCTTTGCGCGAGGTCGCGGTATCGAATCCCTATAGCCGCGAATTTTTTTTAAAATTTTCAAATATTTTTAGCCCAAATTTGTATAAAATCTGGGGATCTTTTTTTATTATTATTATTTTCAATAATTTTTTCCCCTTATATTTCAATTCCATATCTTTTTCAATCTTTTTTTTTTTATATATTTTTCTTTCTTATTTTTTTCAAATTAAATCTATACCCAATCTTTTATTTTCCTTAAATTTATCAAATCAAATCTATACACAATCTTCATAAAAAAGTCACAGTCCGTCTCTTTCTTCTTCTTCTTCTTCACTTATTTTAATTTTCTCTCTCTTAAAATTAGTCTTATACATCTCACATAGGGCGTTCATAAGAAAATTGACGAACGAACCTTGAAAAAAATCGTGTCTTTTCTAATAAGGTACTTTTAGATTTCGCATTCATAAATTTTATTTGGATCACTTCAAATCTTCAATGATATATTGTTTATTCGTAATTTTTTTATTATTTCTTGAATTGATTTCTATTTTTTATGTTATTGCTAATAGTTTAATTGAGGATTTGAGATGCCTCCTCATCGAAAATATCTACGTGAACATGGAAAACGTAAGAAGAAGAAGGATGCAGAAAAATTTATTTGTACTAATAATTATATTTTTTTATCATAAAAAAAAATGAAGGGCCCAAATTTTTTTTTGCACCGGGCCCCTAAAATTATAGGACCGGCTTTGATTACACAAAATATTATTATTTTCGGCCCCACACATACACACAATTCAACTCATTTCTTCACTTTATATATAAAGATTTATAAAACTTCCCTCAAAATTCTAGTCATTACTACACTTTCTTAATATGTGTGCCAATTAAGGGTGCACATTATTATGGGATGGAGATAGTATTAATCAACTTTTTTTCTAACAAAGCGAAATGCCACTTTTTTGTCCTTTATTTTATTTTTTTCTCTGTTTTTATAATTTTTGTTTGATTTTAAAATTGAATTTTTTTTTAGGGTGATCTCCCAAAAGTGCGTTATAATTTTGAAACCAGAGTTAGAGTTATTGGAGATGAATTATTTGTAGCAGAATATTGAAGTTACAATAAGGTGGTGGGGAGAGAGTTGTTATGACCACACAACCAATAATGGTTGTTCTTAGGAAGGGCATCACACCCAATTAACAATCTATATAATTAATTTTTGGGTCCGGTTATTAACACCCACATCATTAGAAAATACACCCCTAAAAGTTTTGAACTACCAATTATGTCCCTAAAAAAATTCCCCAACTTCTACCGCTGCCCCCACCCTTCTTTCTCCTTCATCTTCTAAAAAATTGTCGTTAAGAAGATAGAGGAGAAAAAGGGGTGGGGCAGCATCAGATAGGCGGCGGTGGGCGGGCGGACGGCGATGGCGATGAACTGGAGAAAAAAGTGAAAGCTGGAAAAGAGAAACATAGGAGTGGAGTTATTTTTATAAAGGTTATAATGGGTACTTAATAATTTTTGTGGGTGTATCTTCTAATGTTGGGCCCGGACCCTTAATTTTTATAGATATACTCCCCCGTCTTGTATTATGTTAAACAGCAAGGTGGTACACCGTGAATACAACAAGCCCATTGGCCCAACATGTGCCCAAAACTGGGCCCATGAAATCTAAACCTCATTCCCTCCCATATTATGGGCCTTTCAAAGCCCAAAGTAAAAGGTGAAATTGGGCAGCCTGCAACAAGTATGGATCTTATTCTTCACTAGCCCAACGAAAATAAAATAATACTCCCTCCGTCTCAAAGATATATGCACGTTTACTGTTTTTGTGTGTTTTTGCGAGCGAGTTTTTTATTAGTATTTGAAATGATAAAATAATTTTTAAAGATGAATGCAATAGATGAGAGGTACATCTATAATACCCCTCTTTAAAAATTATTTTATCATTTGAAATACTAATAAACAACTCGCTCACAAAAACTCAACAATAAAATAGTTGTGCATAGGTTGATTTAGACTTTATGAAAATTAATAAGAGTATGTGATTTGAAAATTTTGAATTGAGCTGCAAAATTATTATAAAACGTGTAGAAAAATTTATGGAATTCACCAACTTCCAGCTAAGTAGGTAGCCAATTGCTGCATCTGCATTCAAAGCGTTTACAGAGAAAGCATTCTGAGACTGCAGGAAAAAAGACAAGATTATCCTGTGTATGACTAAACCCTTAAATTGGAGGTACGGAAAGGTAAAATTGTTGCGTGTATCCAGTCTAGTACATCACTTCAATCATAACCGTTGATAAAAGGGACGATCAGTGTTTGATAAATTTTTTTTAGGGATTGAGAACAAAATTCTTCTGGCCCAGAATCACTTTTGCATGAAGCATCCTCCAAACAAATTTTCATTTTGAGAAGTGTTTTTCACTACTTTTTAATCACTTTTCATTTTGAGAAGTGTTTTTAACTATTTTTATTAGTATTTGAAATGATAAAATAAATTTTAAGGAGATGTATAATAGATGAGAGGTAGATCTTTCATACCCCTCCTTAAAAATCATTTTATTATTTCAAATATTAATAAATAATGCACTCGTTAAAATACGAGAAAAATATAGTTTGAAAAAAGAGTTGGGATGAAGGAAGTATTAGATCATCTCATGCTTCACGTAAAGAAAATATTGTTTTTCATAAAAAAAATAGTATATATTTTATACTATTAAAAGAATATCACTTTGTACCTCCTAAATGTTACTCCATCTATCTCACTATAAGTTTTTTCACTTTTTTTTGAAAATCGTCTTATAATAAGTTTCATCTTTCAAAAATAGAAAAACTAATTCTCTATCCATAATTTTTTTCCTCACTTTTCACACAATATTACAAAACTATCACTCACTCCGTTTATTACTCCACACATTTTTTTACTCTATCTCAATATACCCAAAATTATCCTTCACTTTAATTATTTTATTATTATTTCTTAATTAAAGCACAGCCAAATTATAAAGGGACGGACAGAGTAATTAACTTTACTTCAAATATTAATTTTCTCTGTCACACATGCAAAAGGATTTTACCTACCTTGACCCTGTGGGGTCACTTTCTTTGTGACCCCACTTGAATTTCTTATATATATATACTTATAATTAAGAATACACCGTATTTATGAGGCGATCTCATAGTAAGGGGGAAGCATAAATTGTGTATTAACGCCTAATATTTTGGAAGAATGAGTATTATTTGTGTTATAGATTATACCATATATCATGTATAAAACTATCTCATACGAATGTCTGCATCTCCTTTAAACAAAGTATTATGTGCATCATGTTCATGTTCACATCATCACCACTATTATTATCCTTGTAAAAATCAACACTCCATAAATAAAATGTTGATTTTTAGGTGAGAAAGGGGTAACAAAATAGAGAAAGAATATGTATAATTCACATTTTCAATATACATATAAATGTATTCGACTCTGTTAATATAAAGATGTTTAGTCCAAATAATTTTCGAAAATATATAAAAATTCTAAAGTGCATTTAGCTACACTATGTTAAAATTGGGCCCCCCTCGGTAAAATTTCTGGGTCCGTCACTGCACACATGCATACCACATTTGATGAGACAATCTCGTATAAACTTTCTCCTTTTTCTCCTGTAATATTCGAATATTGTTTTACATTTCATTGTCGTTCATGTTCACAAACCGATTTGTTATATGAGAACCAAAAATACATAGCACTTCAATTTTCCATCTACAATGATATAATTACAAGTAATTCCGTCTTGAAGTGCAATTTAGTGAGTTGGTTGAGTTTGGTTTGACAGAGGGGCACTCAATCTGCAGTGAGTTTGTTCTTCTGTATAGGCTCACTGTTGACAGCTCTATGTTGCATATTTTTATGTTTTCTAATTGCACGGTTCAGTATTAGCTAGTTGCATATTTTTGTATTATATAGTTGTATGTTTATGTATTAGATAGTTGCATGTTTTTTTGTTATATAATTGCATGTTTTTGTATTAGCTAGTTGCATGTTTCTGAGTTATATAGTTGTATATTTTTATATTAGCTAGTTGCATGTTTTTGTGTTTTATAGTTGCACGATTCAATACTAGTTAGTTGCACGTTTCTATATAAAATGTATCCTCCTTTTCGCCAATTCTTCATTGTTAATGTATTAGATAGTTGCATGTTTCTATGTTATATAGTTGCATGTTTTTGTATTAGCTAGTTGCATGTTTCTGTGTTATATAGTTGTATATTTTTATATTAGCTAGTTGCATGTTTTTGTGTTTTATAATTGCACGATTCAATGCTAGTTAGTTGCACGTTTCTATAAAATGTGTACTCCTTTTCGTCAATTCTTCATTATTAATTCAGTGTTCTAATTTTTCGCAAAAACAAAAAAAAAAAAAAATCGTCAATTCTTCATTATTAATTCAGTATTGTGTCCTCCTTTTCGTCAATTCTTCATTATTAATTCAGTGTTCTAATTTTTCGCAAAAAAAAAAAAAAAAAAGAAATCGTCAATTCTTCATTATTAATTCAGTGTTCTAATTTTTCGCCAAATAAAAAAAAAAAGTTAGGTGTTGAACCTTGCACCTTCACTTTGAAAGAATTTCGGTACTATATTTCCTTATCTAATAAGCGCAACCCATTTTTTTTAAAATGGGTCATGAGTGTACCGTGTAACTGGTGTACAAGAGACTCACTCAAAATTTAGTTAAGAGAACATTTAAAATTGATAATAATTTTAATTTAAGTAAGAAGAATTTCTATTATGATAAGTTTCTAAATTGCTTTGCCTTCCGGTAAGGGCATGGGATAATTTGGGTGTTGAGAAGTGCCATGTGCGTGCAGTAAATACGCTTGCATATAATATATTTAAAACTCATCAGACTCGTATGAGACAGTCTCATGCATTAGACGAGGTACAATTATACCTGCCACTCCTAATATTTTAAAGCGTTAATGTTCAAATTATACTCCGTCTTATCATGAGACGGTCTCATGCAAGTGCGTCTCAATATATTATGGTATTGTTATTTTTATAATTCAATAGTTATAATACACATCATTTGACATATTTTATGGTACTATAAGTTTCAAACTTTCGATACGAAAAATTGTAAATTTCTAAAATACATTATAGAGTGCACGATGGACCTTGTACGTAAAAGACCTAGCCTTAAAATATTCTAACTAAATTTATCAATTCGATTCGATTTGTTTGGTTTTGTTCGTTTCATCACACCCCCAATTATTACAAATCCAAACCAACTGCAATTTTTTGTTGCATTCACAATATATAAGTTAAATTAAACCCGCCGAAGTTATGAGATTAATTTTGCAATTTTCTCTTTTCTGGCAATTTTCTCTTTTCTGTATACTCCCATAATAATATGCACATTTTAAAAATAGAAAGACTTCCTTAAACTTTATCCTCACAGTATTCATAATATTGTACAAAATATCATTACTTTTGAGCTCACACATATATACACTTCAATCCATTTCTTTACTTTATACAAAAAGTTTACAAAATTGCCACATAAATTAAACTCACTCTTAACTTCACTCTTTTATTTTGTGCGCCGATCAAACTGTGTAAATTAACGCCCGACGGAGGGAGTACATACATATATATGATTATGGAGTGGGTCTCATGTGCATTCAGGTGCACCGTGCACTTATAGTGTATTTTAAAATCGTTCAATTTGTTATAATGAAAGATGTAATTTATTTTCATAGAAAACTATTTTTTTTTTTATTAATTATTGCACGATTCAGTATAAATAAGTTTTATTTTTTAATATAACAAGTTACATGATTCTAAAATGCACTATAATCACAGTGCACTTGAATGCATACGAAACTTACCCATGATTATGAGGGAAAATGAAATATAGGCTAGCTCGACCAAAAATATGGGAACGGATCACCTGATGTACAGCACGGTGCTGTGCAGCAGGTGAACCGTTGGATCACACACACCCATGTCGATATGTATGTGTGTGTGATCCAACGGATTACCTGCTGCACAACATCGTGCTGTACTGGTGATCTGTTCCCCAAAAATATCACATGTGCGGTGTACCACTCAGGCCATGCATTGACCCAACGGACATACACATGACCCCGACAAAAACATTGCACCTACAAAACACTCAAATTAAACATTTGAAAAAAAGAAAATATAGAGAACAAAGAATCAATAATATGTAAACAATTAATTCAATGCATTCAATTCTCCCAACTGCTCCCTCCCCCTTCCCTCTTTAAAAACAAGAATGAATCCACCACATTCTTTCAGGTGTCAATTGCAAGCCTTATAAACTACTCAAACAGCAACAACAAAAAACAAGAAATTAAGAAATGGGGAGATGGGGTTTGATAATGTTTGTTGTTTCTCTAATTATTGCAGCCAATCACGTCTCTGCTAGGGTTTTGCCTACCGAAGCCGGCCTCACCGACCAGAAGAACTTCCTCACCTTCGGCGGCGTCGGCGGCTACAGCGGCATCGGCAACAACGGCATCCCCTTTGGCGGCGTCGGCGCCGGAGTTGGCTCCAACGGTCTCGGCGGCAACGGCTTCAACGGCGCCGGAGGGATTATCGGGACGGGCCCCGACGGCGGTCTTACTGGAGTTTACGGGACTGTGCCGGGCGGCGTGGGGACAATCGGGAACATCGGCGGTGGCACCGGCGGCGCACTGCCGTCGCCTTGAAGATTTCTTTGATGTTCTACGGCTACCAACTGAATTTCAGATTATTATTATTATTAGTATTAATTAATGTGTGATTGTGATGTTTAATTAGTTGCTTAGTTACTTGTAGCTTTGGTTAATTTGTGGTTTCTTTCGTTGAAAGTGTGTTGAATTGAATCCTTGGTTTGTTTAAGTTTGGTTTTTGTTAGTTAACTATTTTAATATGCATGGAATATATATAAACTAGTACTCATGTTTAAGTTATGACCTCACTTTTCCCCTTCAATATTTCTGGTTATGTTTTTAGTTTTTTTAAATGAAAACTTAATTTCAGGATATAATATCACAAATCGTGTTGGGAGATGAATTTAATAAAGAAGATTTTGATTAGATCCCAAAATCCCTAAGTATGACATGTTCTGGATAATCTTGATAGTTGAGTCAGGATTCAGTTTAGAGTGTTCAGGATGTTATCTGCATCATGTATAGTCAGCAGATATAGATCAGATAAGTTTCTGAAGATTCTGAAGACTCAGTAAGTTTCTGAAGAATCTGAAGTCTCAGTATGAAACTGAAGTCTCAGTATGAAACTAAAGTTTCTGAAGACTCAGTATGATGAAACCAAAAATCAAGACTCAAGATGATGAAACTAAGAAACCAAGACTCAAGATGAAACTAAGAAATCAAGACTCGCAAGACTCGATTCGAGAAACTCAAGACTCAAGATGTCAAGACAAAGACTCGAAGACTCAAGACTCAAGGTATTAAAGACACAGAAGACTATTCAGAAGATCGAATGCTCAAGATAACCCTAATGTTCCGAACTAATATCTATCTGAAGGCTACAAAATTGAGAAAAACACGAATACTCAGAAAAATAGATAGTGTCCAAGACATTCACATGCAAACAAAATAAACTAAACTAAGTGTTGTTATAATATCCAATCGGAGATATTGACCAAAAAGAGCCGTTATGTTTGTCTACATTTTAAGACAATAACCATTCATGAAGGAAAATCACCATTTTATTGGAAAAATAGATTACCATGTCGATAATCTTATGTTCACAAAAAGTGGTGATTGGCTACATGAATGCATATTGCCTAAAACATGCAAGGAGTATTCAAACCAAAAATTAGTCTCACCAAACACCATAAGAGAAACTCATGACATAACGGATAGTTTTTGGTTGAATACTCCCTTGCATGTTTTAGGCAATATGCATTCATGTTTTAATCACCACTTTTTGCGATCGGAACATAAGACTACCGACATGCTTGGGACACTGTCATCTATTTTTGTCGATAGTATTCGATCTTTTCTTCCGATTGGTTCTTGTCTTGATGAAATGTAGACAAACATAACGGCTCTTTTTGGTCAATATCTCGAGATAACCTTAACAACACTTAGTTTTAGTTCAAACCATGTCTTGGGCAATATCTATTTTTTCGAGTATTCGCGTTTTCTCGAGCATAGCCTTGAATAGATATTATTCATTTTCCTCATTCGGTTATATCGAGCATTCAATGAGATTATCGAGTCTTCAATAACTCTTCTTCTTGATTATCTTCTTGTCTTCGATATCTTCCGAGTCTTCGAGTCTTGATTGTCTTCGAGTCTTCGATTCTCATTATAAACTTGTCATTTCTAACAAACCGTGGTATGAATCGTCGTTTCCCGAAAGCTCATCGAATCGACTCTCGAAGAAGAAGAAGCTTTGCACATGATTCGATTGGCGAAGCTCACTTGCTGATTCTCTTGAATCAACCGAGGCGAATCACGCAAAGAGGTAATAGAGTTATCTCAAATTTGAAATTAGATGAGGAGGACTGTATAGAATCGCAGATTACAGTTTCTAATTTAGAGCATAGTTCAAAGTATGTGGATTTTGTTAGGGAATTGTATATCATCCCTAAGAATCTTAATGTCATGTACGAATTGAGCGATAGTGGAGAAGACCCTACAGTGTATATGATGGGTAGGGAGCAAGAGTATCTGGATAGGATTGCAGAGCATCCAGTTAAGTTCGAAGCAACTCTAAACAAAAGGCATTTGAAGCCTAAGTATCGAGTTTTGCTAGACATTGTGAGTAAATGCATAATGAGCAGGTCTGGCAGCTTTGAACAGATTAGCACGCCAAAGTTGAGATTAATAGCGGTGATTGAAGATTCACCCACCACTGCTTTCAACTGGTTACATTATCTAATCAAAGTGGTGAGTGATCAAGCAAAGCAAGTCCAGAAGGTGAATGGATCGGTTGTTATCAAAGGGAAGATCCTTCATGCAACCAAGATTGCATATATCTTGGAGATGTGCAGAGAAGAGGAGGATATCTTTGCTAATTCCTCACCCTTTCCAAAGTCAAAAATTCTATTCAAGCCACCTACAACTAAAAAGACTTTGAAAGGAAGGAAGGAGAAAAGCTCAAAGTCTCAGGAGGAGACCACTGAAGAAGGAGCTGAAGAAACCCAACAAGCCAGGGGGAAAGCCCTGATGGAGGTGAAGAAAGAAAAGGGAGAGACTCTGAAGAAGAAATCATTAGCCCCTCAGAAGCGCAGGAAACTTCAAATTATTACTGAGAAGGAGGTCAGTGACACTGAGGAAGTCCAACCTGAGGGCCAGCAAGGACTAAAATCTCCATTGCAAGTTCTGGCTCAGGTTGTGACAATAGCTCAGGAACAAACTGAGGAACAGGTTTTCTCTGAGGTTCTCGGAACATCTCTGAGCTCAGACAAGATATCTCAGGAAATATTCAAGGGACCTCAGGTTCCTACTGAGGAGATACCTGTTCAGACCTCAGAACAATCTGAACCTCAGGAGCTACTGAACTTAGATGTGCTCCTGAGTGAACCTTTTTTAAATCCCTCAGCACCTGAATCTGATCCTACTGAACCTGAAAGCCCAAAGCTGAAGAAAGGAGAGGCAGAAGAGACTGAGTGGCGCAGCAAGGGGGAACGGTTCATTCTGGACAGGTACCCTGAGCTTAGCTCATATCCTGACCTTCAGGATCTCTTCTTCAGACTCAGAACCACAGTCTATATCCTGAATCAGACTCTTCCAGAGATGCTGAACATAGCCCCCTTCAGAGGAGAGGACTGGTGGAATGCTGAGACTGCTGTGCTAACAGAGTTCTCTGGATTCAGAAAGACTAAGCTCAGGATGAAAATTGCTGATTTTGATGAGCTAGTCAAGAAGAAGGTGTCTGAGAGGGGGGAAGTTGATGTTGATGCCTCCAGCTCTAAGGATCAAGATAAAGAGAGGGATCAACAAGATGATGCTGAAAAGCAATCTCAGATGGAGAAGCAAACTGATGCTGGTCAGACTGATATCTCACATCCTCAGACTGAAGTTAGCACTCTTCAGGTAACTTTTGGCACTATTAAACATTATGTCAAAGTTACTGAAGTTCCTATCTTTAAATCTATTATGTCTAATATGCAGACTGAGGCTCAGGTGGAGCACCCAGCTCAGGTGGAAAAAGTTGCACATACTCCAGAGATTGATCTAAGTCCTATCTTGGACAAATTGGAGAAAGTGGTGCCAATGGTGGAGAAAATGATCCAAATTGAAGAAACATTGGCAAGCCAATCTCAGAAGCTGGAAACACTAAGTTCATCTTCAGACATGATGCAGCTTCAAACATCTCTTGCTGATAAAATGACTACCATAGAAGGAAAGGTTGATGGAGTCAAAGTTGAGCTCAATGCAGAGATGAAGCACATGTATCAGGAAAGAATAGCATATCTTGAAGCCAAGCTGGTTGAGAAGAATGATCTTATGATCAAGACAGCTGTTGAGGAAATGGGCTCTATGCTCATGACCAAGATGACAGAGATGGTGCAAAATGTCTTCTCACACCAGTTTGCACCTCTATCTGAAGAGTTCTCAGTAGCCAAGAATTATATGAAGAGGCTAGAAGATGAGCACGATCAGTTGGCAGGGGAAGTGCGATGTATAAGCAAAGAGCAATATCATATGGATACCGCACTTTCTCAACTTCTTCCAAGGTATGGTGCCAAAAAGGGGGAAAGGCTTGGAGGCAAGCTCAGTGAATTGTTGGCACAGACCTTGAAGAGAAAGACTGGGAAAGAAGCTGAAGAGAAGATTATAGTTGATGTCTTAAAAGAAGTGGAAGCCACTGAGAAGCTCAAATTCAAGGAAGTTGAAGAGCCTATCTACACTCAAGTATCTGAGCAGACTATTCAGAAAGCAATTTCTGAGAAACTGAGTGGTAGAAGGATGGTGGAAACAAGCCAAGCTGGTGAAGAACAAGTCAAACCTATTAAGAGAAAGGTTGTGGCATTTGTGGAGCAGGAGAAGAAGAAAAGAGCTAAGTCTACTCAGAGGAAATTAATTATTGATTTTGAAGAATCTGAGGAAGAAGCTGAAAAAGAAGTCTTCAACACTAAGAAAGCTCTGAAAACACTTCAAGTGGAAAAAGATAAGAAAACTATCGCTTCAGACGATTTCCGTGATCGTGAAAAAAAGAAGAAGAAAAAAGAAAAGAAGTGGTTTCAAGAAGTTCTTGAGCAAGAGGAGGGGTACAGAGAAAGCTCAGAAATGGCCGCACATTGACAAATGGATGCCTATTCAATTCAATGATGTCTGGGAGGAGATAAAGAGAACCTTCTGGTTCTATTCTGAAATTCTGAGGAAATGGAGGGGGACAAGCTCAGACATGAATGAAGCCTTCATAGAGTACTTATTAACTTTCTATCCTAAGTACCTGCAGAGTTGGATTAACTTAGCAGATGAAGGTAATACACAGATTGTTGCCCCTGGTCCATATACCTACCCTGCTCCAAGACTAGAGAATGGCCTGGTGAATGAGACAGTCATTTCTCAAGAGATTGCTCAGTATGTCATCTAACTTGGCCTGACAGAAACAACCCAGATATCATCAAAAAAATGGATGAACTGAAAAAGAGATATTATGGGATGTTCAACCTGGAGGTGCCTGAGGATGAGGTTGAAGAAGATTGAAGACTGAAGACTGAAGAAGATTGAAGACTGAAGTTGATAAAGACTGAAGACTCTTTGTACTTTTTTTTTTGTTTTGATAATTTCATTGTACTCTGTAACTTCTATCTTACAATCAATGAAAATTTATCCTTATGCTCAAAGATAATATCTCATTATCTTTTTACATGTCTTTTATGTTTTGATATGCCTTTGTGATGAAATTGTTGGGAGATTTGTCATTTTGGATTGTAATATAAAAACTGAAACCTGAGTATAGGTTAAGTGTTTTTGTAACAAGATGGTTTTGGCATCATCAAAAAGGGGGAAATTGTTGGGAGATGAATTTAATAAAGAAGACTTTGATTAGATCCCAAAACCCCTAAGTATGACATGTTCAGGATAATCTTGATAGTTGAGTCAGGATTCAGTTTAGAGTGTTCAGGATGTTATCTACACCATGTATAGTCAGCAGATATAGATCAGGTAAGTTTCTGAAGATTCTGAAGACTCAAGAAGTTTCAAGAATCAAAGTCTCAAGATGAAATCAAGAAACCGGAAGTCTCAAAGATGAAACTAAAGTTTCTGAAGACTCAGTATGAAACTGAGAAACTGAAGACTCAGTATGAAACTGAGAAACCGAAGACACTCAGTATGAAACTAAAGTTTCAAGACTCAAGATGAAATCGAGAAATCAAGACTCAAGATGAAATCAAGAAACCGGAGACTCAAGATGTCATCAAGATTCGAAGACTCAAGACTCGTAAGACATCAAGACTCGAGACATCAAGACTCAAGACATCAAGACTCGTAAGATATCAAGACACGTAAGATATCGAAGACACAAGAGTTATCAAGACTCGCGAATCGGCCAATGCTCAAGATAACCTGAATGTTCCTAGGCACTGAATAATATCTATCTGAAGGCTACAAAACTGAGAAAAACGTGAATACTCAGAAAAATAGATATTGCCCAAGACATTCACATGCAGACAAAAGGAACTAAAACTAAGTGTTGTTAAGGTTATATCACTCAGAGATATTGACCAAAAAGAGCCGTTATGTTTGTCTACATTTCATCAAGACAAGAACCAATCGAGAGGAAGACAAAGATCGCATTTTTATCGACAATTTGAAAGTGACGAGTCATCAAGCATGTCAGTAGTACTATGTTCAAGACTGCAAAAAGTGGTGATTGGCTACATGAATGCATATTGCCTAAAACATGCAAGGGAGTATTCAAACCCTAAAATTAGTCGTTCACCAAACACCATAAGAGGAAACTCATGAAGTTATCTCCTCCAACGGATAGTTTTTTTAAGAGTGACCTTGGTGATTGCCTATAAATACTAGTGACCCTCTACATTGAAGGTTACGGAAAATTTGTAAGCAACTCAAGAGCTCAATCTTATTATTGCAAATTGAAGCACTCGAAAACCCAAGAATTTCCCAAGTGTTTCACATTGAAGATAGCTCATTCACTAAGCCTAGTTTGATAAGATATATCCAAAGCTTAGTAGAGATATCATAGCCTTTGCATTGTACTTATTGTAAAGGATATCTCATCCTAGTTGGAAACCAACCAGAAACCCCAAACCCTTTGTAAGGTAGTTTGAGTGTGTTTGTTGGTGAGTTGGAGTTGTAAAGAGTTAGTAAACTACATTGAGGTAGTCAGAAAACTCTAGAGAAGAAGTTAGTAAGCTACTGGTGGTAGTCTGAACACTTGTGTGTGTTGAGTTAGTAAACTACAGTGAGGTAGTCAGAAAACTCAAAGTAGAAAGGTGAGTAAGCTGCAGTGAGTCAGCCAGAAAACCTTAGGAAGTGGTTAAGGAATTTCTCTGAAGGTCAGAGAGAGTGGATGTAGGAGCTTGAGTCTCTGAACCACTATAATTGATGTGTTGTTTTGCTTTCTGTACTGCATTGTTATCTGTTGCATATCTTTAACTGAAAGCATAATTTACTGATATTCAGTTGGAATCAATCCACTGAACTTGCATCAACTGATCACAGCCATAATCACTGTTTCATTAAAAATGAAGATATTCAGCAAAGCTAAAAACGAGTATATTTTAGGGTCAACCATTCCGCACACTTGAGTAGCTAGAACAGATAGTTACCAAACTGAACTAACTCTACTGAGGGTTCAGTAAGATAGTTATCTGATCCAAGCAGCTCAGGATCTCTGAAAAACTCAGGCTCAGTTGGGCTAATCTGAAGCTTCTGAAAGCAGCTCAGGATCATTGTCTCAGTAGACTTTGACTCAGGGCGATATGTGCTTCTCAGGGCCAAATCATCAGGACAACCTGACGCATCTAACCTCAGTGAAAGAAAAGTTTTAAAAATCACTGAACACGTGTATTCCCCCCCATACACGTGTGAGACTCGTTAGCACCGGGACCAACAAATCGTCTTATAACTTTGACCATATTTAATTTTAATTTTGATCATTTTCATCGAAATTTTTATTTTTTCATGAGTTGAAAACTGTGTTCTACATAAAAACCTTATATCGTCTCAGTAAGATTATCACAACTCCCCGCATGGGCGTAGCTCAGTTGGTTCTTGGGTGTCAGATTGCTACAAGGACGCAGGATCGAATCCTGACAGCCGTAGTATGGGAGTTTTATCCCTCCAATGTGGGGGATAGCTTCTTGTGGGCACCAGGCACTGGTTCTCCCACCTAATGGGTCGCTGAGTCACCATGATTTACCACCTCCACCATTCCTGTCGGGCCGGGGGGTGGGGGCCCTGAGGGCGAGGGTTTCGCCTTTTGCTACAAGATTATCACAACTCCTAGAATTTTATTTTTTTTGTTAACGAATAACTATGTCTAGTCCAACCCGTTATAATGCTAATCTTTAATTTCTCTATCTAATTTTACTAGCTCCGGGAGTTTTGTTTTTGTTGAAGAAATCACTATTCAATTTGGCCAAAGGGCATAAAAATCCCCAAATTGATTTAGAAAATTTTGAATTTTTGGACGAGAAGAACCAAATTTGACATCAAAATAATCAAAATTGAAAAAGGAAAAAAAAAATTACTTTATTTCTCCTATATATTTCAGCTCTTTATAGTTTGTAATATAGTCAGGCCAGCTTTCCTGCTCCTATTTTACAATGGGAAAGTAAACAAGAAAGGCCTTAATACAAATTAAATACCCAATTTCTGAAAATGCGTTGTTAATCATAATTTAAAACTTAAGAGAATATGAAATATAACTAGTTTACTCATACTCACCTTCCTAACTATCTGATCTTTTGAAAATTTTGTAGGTGATTCAATTGTGATACCAATGTATCTCAATTATTGACTTTTTTATCCTACAACAGAAACGTATTATATATTAAATTAATTGTGGTATCGTGCAATGCATCTCAACCATTTGATTTTGAAATAGAACCTACTGTTAGCATCAATGTCTTTTTTCCAACTTACTATTTACTAACCATCAATGCATATGCATGGTTAGACATAGTAAGTGTGTGTGGGTGTTGCTTCATAATGGTGAAGTCTCTCTCTATTTGAACGAGAGTTATCAAGTTTCCGAAGCATACAGAAAATTTGTCAGTATTAAACAGTGCATTGTAATGTTTGATGATATTGGACTACCTGCCTCCTGCTACATTTTTTTAGTAAGTGTGTGTGGGTGTATATATATGTGTGTGGGGTGTATTTTTTCTTCAAATATAAATTATGATATATATTAAAATAGTCCATGTATTTTAAACAAAACCAATCAGGTAATGAAGGTTGATAATAAGCATTTTATATTACTGTGGGTTAATAATACGGATATCAATCAATTTAATATGATACATTTATTTCTTATCCACCTAAAAAATTTCAAAACAAACATGCATTTTATCTCTTCGATCCATCTAAATTTTCAAATACTAACATTTTAAAATCCAAAGTTTTCCCCCCACTAAAATCCTGAAACAAACATACTTCTTTTTCAATCAGTATTGGCTGATTCAGACTTCCAGCTATTTATGATATTTTCTTACTTTAAAAGAAGATAAATAAAAGTAGTAGAAATAAAATTTTAAGTTACATGAAACAGAAGGGAAAAAAAAAATTAATAGGAGCAAATAATGCATTACGCCTGCATAAAAGCATATCTAGTATCTACCACTAGAAACATATCGTTACCAAGCATGTCTTTAAATTGATAAGCATCATTTTTTAGTTTTTTAGGCACTACTAACTCAGGTTGATTCTTGTGTTGTAATCATCTCCTTTTCGTGCTTATTCTGCTCAATTAAGATATAATATGCTATAATTCACGAACTAATTAATAAAAACCAAAAAATGAAACAAGAGATGAAGCTATCATTTCCGAGCAACCTTGTGAAAGTCTAATGAGCTCATTCAATAAAAAAGACCAGAGAAATTGATGGAAGATTCGAATGTAACTTATAAATAACACAATTAACCCAGTAAGTAGAACAAGTGATGCACATCAACTGATAATCATCACATATATAATCCCTCAGGAACACCCTCTTTCTTCTTGAACATAACCTTGTCTTTCGCCTTCTTGAAATCTGGATGCGTCACCTGCACGTCGTAGATAAACATGTTACCAAAAATATAAATACTCCATCATAATGCAATAAGATCAAATAAAGCCCAGAATAGATTGAAAGATTAATTTGGTGCTGAATAAAGTAGGTTTCCGTTAAAACATCAAACAAATTCATGGCAACATGAGGATACCTTAGTAAACTGTCTGTGAATGCAATATTAGTAAATCTGCTTGTTGCCACAAGAGGAGACAACTTAAAACATAAAATAATTTATGAGCTGCTACTTAATGATACAACAATAGGGGTAACTTAGGAAATTGTCTGTATGAGAAGAATATATTGGACGATCAACACAACAAAAGAACACAACCAAGCATACAAACTAATCTAAGAGTGGATTTAGGTTCAAATGGATTGGTTGGTGTTTTGAGTACATCAGTTACTAAGATGCAAATTGGATTCAAATTCTTAGTTGATCGGGTTTGAATTTTGGGTCAAACTAGAAGGACAAGTTGAGCTTTGGCCTGTTTGGTTAAATTTTAAGAATAAAATTGGTAAAATCTTATACGAAACTGGGTTTAAAATGAAGTGGTAAAAAATCAATTGTAAAAAGTCTATACACCAGCCCAGTGCTGCCCCCATTAAGAACAGACCCTACGAACTTAGTATTCACATATAAAGAGAGCTACTGGATTTGCATCAAACAACCAGCGGAGCATGATATATCATAAACTGGATTCTGAAAGCACATATAAATATATATATAAGTTTGAATGTGATTGACATTGTATCTTATCAACCAACTCTCTTTAATGTTAATGCAAGAAACAGAAAGAATAAAATTACTATTAGCTTAATAACAAATGTCTCTGAATGAGCAAGGTTGAATAACCATACTATTGGGTGAAATATCCCAAGACAATGAATCAATATTCACTTTCTAATATTGTATTTACGTAATATATAATTTCTTGAATGATAATGAACCAAAATTTTGTCATTAGTTGTTAGGCAGTACAATTTCAAGTGAAATTTCTCTTCACTGTTGCCAAATGTTGATATAATAAAATCAAATCCACTCAAGAAAGATAAGTTAAACCATTGCAACTTCACGAGCTTTTGATAATACATGGAATTACATTTTAAGTATGAATTTTATGAATATATCTCATGAGCAGACCAAGACAGATAACTAGTCCATTCAGCATGCAAATTTCAATTGTGATCCATATTGATATCAAAATATTGAAACACCATAATAAATCATGCATCACTCAAATCACAACAAAATGCAAAGGTGATAATTCTTCTAAAGAATGCTGAAAAGAATACTGAAAGACTCGACTCATACCTTCATGCGCCGCTCTCTCAAAGCTAGCAGACCAGCTTCAGTACAAATGGCCTTGATGTCAGCTCCAGAAAATTCATCCTTTGTCATAACAAATTCTTCCAGGTTAACATCATCTGCCAACGTCATCCTTGATGTGTGAATCTAGACATCAAACAACACAGTTATTGAGTTAGGTGAACAGTCATAGAATATGTTGAAAGGGGTAAAAGAGTAAAAGACCTAGTTTGAGTGGCAAATCTAGTACCTGGAAAATCCGTCTTCTAGTCTTGATATCTGGGAGTGGAAATTCAATCTTTCTATCTATTCTACCTGGCCTCAGGAGAGCAGGATCAAGACTTTCAATTTTGTTTGTTGCTAGAATTACTTTTACATCTCCCCTTGAATCAAAACCATCTAACTGATTCAGCAATTCCAACATAGTCCTCTGAATTTCACGTTCACCACCTGAGTGAGCGTCGTACCTGCAGGCAGAATTCTCCTTTTAGTACCAGCTTTACCTATTTCAAGCCAATAAAAAATCTGGATATTACCTTTTCGTACCCACAGCATCAATTTCATCAATGAAGACGATGGATGGTGAGAGATCATCAGCAACTCTAAAGAGTTCTCTCACTAATTTAGGACCATCTCCCAGGTACTTCTGAATTAACTCACTACCAACGACACGCAAGAAAGTTGCAGATGTAGAATTTGCCACAGCCTGAAGAATTTGATGAAAGCATAAGTTTATAAATCCAGGAATCACCTAATACAACTAAATAGCTCCCTGAACCAACACTTTCAATCTTTCCATAGTTTTCGAATTCTTTACGCCCATTTAGTATACAAGTGGAAGAAAATAATGTTTACATTTAAGAAATGAATGCTTGAGAAACCAAACTTTACACAGATGAAAAGTCAAATCATTAAACTTTATAATAGTTAATCTATCTTCATACCTTTCATTACTACTAGCCGGGGAAAAGTCATAATTAGCAGCCAACAAAGCAGTTAAAAGATTAAAACTTTTTCTCCTAAGAAATCACTAAACAAAACATAGCACTGAAAAATAAACAGACATGAGAGAACCCGTGCTAGTTGATTTGAGGACATTAAATGTTGACATATATGAACTGTAAATACATTTTAATCGTTTACACAGTACAGACCTTTGCAAGTAACGTTTTTCCAGTTCCAGGCTCCCCATAGAGTATAACACCCTTGGGAGGTTTAATACCAATATCTTCATATAATTCAGGGTGTGTTAATGGAAGCTCAACAGCCTCTTTGATCTCCTGGATCTGGGCATCAAGACCTCCAATATCAGCATAAGACTCCAAAGGAGCCTTCTCAACTTTCATCACAGATACCATTGGATCGACTTCATCTTGAAGCAGTCCAACCACAGAAAGAACCTGCAATAAAAAGTACCAAAATCACTGTTCTACCAATAAAAACAGTCTACCATAAACTATAACTCCAACCTGTTCTCTCATACACCAAATCTTAATCCTCAGCTTTGAGATACAAAGTACCAAAATTTCAATCTCGATACCAATACCAATACATAAATCACTGTGCGCAAAGCAGAAAATAAATTCTACCAAAAACCCTAATTTCCTTGCACTACCCAAATCGAAACACAAACTCACAAATCAAAGTAGGAATTATACCTTATTGTGCATAAGAATAGCACATCCTGGCTCCAGCTGATCCTTATCCACAAACGATAATATCCCCACATAATATTCCGGCCCAACCGACGAAGAAACAATTGCGTGGTTCTCATCAATCAACTCCTCCAAGTTCCCAACACTCATGGGCGAGCCTCTCAAATCGTCGACCTTCGATCGATCCTCCTCCGTCTTCTCCTCCTGCGGCTTCAATCTCTCTTGATTGGCCACGAACTCCTCTTCCATCAACAGATAGTCCTTGATTCTCTCCAGCTTTAAGAGCCGCAACTTGCACTTCGTCAAAGGCGTCACCGTCGGAATCCTAGCAGCCGCCTCTGGACCCTTCTGCTTACGCTGTTTGCGACCAACGCGAGCAGGCGGCGCCGCCGGCTCAAACTTCTTTTCCTTCTTGTCGCCATCGTTTTTACGGTCTCCGGGGAGCTGCCGATTGAGACCGCCGGGTGTGCCCTGACCCATGACTCCGAATCGTAATTGAGATTTGGATTTGAGGTTTTTGTGATTTCTTTGTGCTCAAGAAAACCCGACCCTAGTAAACGAAAAAACGTAAAATGCTATTCAAACAAGAAAGAGATGGAGAATTGAGACATCAAATCAAAGGTGAAAAGGTTTTAAGCGGAGCCCAGTGGGCTTAGAAGAAACCCAAAATGGCTAAACTAAGGCCCAATTACTTTTAGGACTAGGTTATTTGCACACTGTTTGATATTTGTTCACCCACTTACGCCTTGTTTGGTTTGCGGGACTGATCATGATTAGGATTCTAATCCCAACTAATCCACTATTTGGTTCGTGGGATGAGAGTTCATGATATACTTTAAGCCCGGGTATAAAATGTATTAAATCCCTCCATGGAGGGATGACAAAGTATAGAGTAAACAAGTTTCACGATAAAATCGATTAAGGAGTGTGACTTATATTACTAAAGAGTGTGACTTTTTACTGCAAAAGGTGTGACTTTTTACTATAAAGAGTATTACTCATAAAATTGAAGTGTGTGACTTATATTATAGTAAAGAGTGCCGTAGTGATAACTGAAGGGTGTGACTTATATTACTAAAGAGTATGTCTGTAAAAAAATAAAAACCAATTTCACGGTAAACAAGTTTCACAGCATACCAACTCTTGAGGGATATGTCAATCTCATATGAAAGGTGAGATACAACATATCTCAAATGCAAAATTACAAATTGACCTTCTATTGTTTGAATAGATTCACAAGAATGAAGTGTGGTTGTTTCAATTCAATTCAAGGTTATTTATGATATTTCAATAGGAGTAGGTCTAGTGTGAAAATTTTCATGTATGAAAAACTATAAAATCGTCCTAAATCATGACCTATTCGGGTCGGGTAAACCATCTACACCCTAAACACTAAATAATGAACCTTAAATCATGACTTATTCGGGCCTGGTGAACCATGAACCACTCGACTTTGTCTTACCTTCACCATATACAGAATTTGTTTGTAAATAAAAGTTTTTTCATGTATGCAAATTTTCATACTAGACTTTGTCTTCAATGGGTATCACATCTAATCCCCCAATTCAATCCTAGAATCCAAACACATATCTTGATTCAAACAAATACAGTTCAATCAATCCAATCTCACTCAATCCTATCACACCTAATCAATCAATTCCCGTAAACCAAACACCACCTTAAAATTTTAGTTTATTTATTTTTATTTTGATAATTTAGTAATCGGCCCACGTACAATCTAATTTGAGGGGTTATACCTCACTATTCACTAGCGCGGGCCTCATTTCATGGAAGAACAAAAAAATTAGTTTATTTATATTAAAGATGAAAATTCAATTTTCCAATTAAAATCTTAATTTCTAAAGTCACTAACTCACTGCCACCCTCATCCACTCTAATATTAATGGTAAGTTCTAATTCCAATCAAGTATGTGGACATGTTTTGGGTTTTTTTTAAAAGTTGGAACAATTTACATCTCAATTTGTTCTTTTGTTCTATAATAGGGATTGATTGATTGTTCAACCAAGATGATTGAATACTCATTAGTTGTTCGACTCTAACAACAAAACATGGAATGAAATGAGAGAATAAAGAAAATCGCTCTTGGACTCAGCTGTGTTACCTTGGCGAGAGCTTTGCTACTAACAGATGTGGATAGGATAGGTGAGAAATTGAAAAAAATATCCAAAACGATACACAATCAAATATAGTATATATGAATTGTATTTACTTTTCAAGCGTAACATTCAAATTCACTCTATAAAAACAAATTAAATCTTCTGAATAATATTTCGAAAATTCTACAAGCCCCAAAACATAAAAAAAATTCCAAGTATTTTCCAAAAAGAAAACCAAACCTTCAAAGTTAAAGAAGCCATAAATATTTTCCCTAAGGTTTTCTATTTGAGCGTTAAATTTGTGATCGAGTATTATCATAAAACCTTTCAAAAGCTTAAATGAAAAATCATATACAATCCTTGGCCGCTTTCTTGTATGGTAAATGATTTCTCATTTACTTGGAAAAAAAAAACATGTAACATTCAAGCATAGCCGGTCCTATAATTTTAGGGGCCCGGTGCAAAAAAAATTTGGGCCTTTCATTTTTTTTTATGATAAAAAAAAATAATTATTAGTACAAATAAATTTTTCTGCATCATTTTTCTTCTTACGTTTTTAATGTTCAGATGGATATTTTCGATGAGGAGGCATCTCAAATCCTCAATTAAACTATTAGCAATAACATAAAAAATAGAAATCAATTCAAGAAATAATAAAAAATTACGAATAAACAATATATCATTGAAGATTTGAAGTGATCCAAATAAAATTTATGAATGCGAAATCTAAAATTAAAAGTACCTTATTAGAAAAGACACGATTCTTTTCAAGGGTCGTTCGTCAATTTTCTTATGAACACACTATGTGAGATGTATAAGACTAATTTTAAGAGAGAGAAAATTAAAATAAGTGAAGAAGAAGAAAGAGACGGACGTGACTTTTTTATGAAGATTGTGTATAGATTTGATTTGATAAATTTAAGGAAAAAAAATACAAATTTGGGCTAAAAATATTGGCGGCTAAAGGGATTTGATCCCGCAACCTCGCGCAAAGATTGATATTAAAAGCACACTTGTTACCAACTCAGACACCCACAAAATATGATATTATATCGACTTTATATATTATAATACATATGTAAATATATATATAAAGAAAAAAAATCGAGGGCCTTCGCCGGAAAGGGGCCCTGTGCGGCGGCACCACTTGCGCTGCCCCAGGGTCAACCCCTATTTCAAGAAATCAATGTTTGGAAGTTTGAATATTAACTAGTTAGTAGGGCAGTCGATGCTAGTGAATTGTAAATGGTTGGAGCATTTGTGAAAGGTGTAGAGATCTCAAGTTTAAAAGGAAACTTTCCTGCCGAAAAGGGAACGGTGAATGTAGGAAAAATTATTCGAACCGCTATAAAAATATACAAATGATTTATTATTTAAGTACTTAGTGAATGTAGAAAAAAATTATTCAATACTACAAGTTTTTTTTAGGTACATTCAATACTACAAGTTAAAGTTGGTAATAGTCAAACAAGTAGGATTTTGATTCACTTTCAAGCTTAATACTTATGCAATAAAATTTGTCTTGCTTGAAGCTTACCTCACAAGTTAACTGAATAATCAGTCTCGATTGATAAACCAAGACTTTTTTATGAACATGTATAAGTCAACAATCAAATACTCATGTCTAAATAGTTGATTTGAAATCAACTAAGTCAATCTTTAAATTCTGCACTTCTTACCACCTAAAAATAGAAATTGATCGACCAACATTTCAATTAGCTGACTACTACTTGCTTATTCAACCCTGGGAATTTGACTAAACCAGCTGGTCTCCTTCATAAAATGTTTAGTGAAAAAATGTCCAACACCCATTATGTTAATTTATATTATACCCCATCTCATGTATGAATCCGTTTCATACGAGTTTTTGTCAAATAAAATTATATCACTAGAACGAAATCTCATTTCCCCTGCCAAAAAATAATTATATGATCACTGGGATGAAATCTCATTTCCTCTGCCAATTTAAGCCCAGAAAGACCAACTGCTTAATCATTCTTGAGACACTAACCGTAAATCTCAACATATATAGAAACATTCCATAGGCCGAATCATTCTAATCTAACAGGAATTCCAGTGAACATAATATACGTTCATTTCTATCTCTAGAATAAGAGTAAAGAGAAAAGAAAGAAGACCAACCACCGTGGCCAAGTTTTATTTCATATTTCCCCTTTAATTTATGACCAAGAAAAGCAGTGGTTAAAAATTTCCCAGGATAGCTTATGAGTTTGGTATAACGTTGCGCGGGAATTATGCTTCGTAATTATGAAGTATCGCGTATCTTCTTATCTCTATTCCCGGAATAAACAACGCGTTCCATCAGACCCAAGATAAATAACAAGAAACCGATACTTAGATCATCGTTTACATGTTAGTGTTAGCTAGAGGGTCTGGAATGTACTTGTTCTCTACTCTCTCTATGCAAAATTTAATCAGTGGGGTGGAACGCCAGCCTCCCGTTTCTCATCTTTCCACGGATCAACCTGCAAATTCACAAAAATGGGAGTCGTTCAATCAAGTTTTCTATTAATGAGTGTGAGTTTCAGTTTAATGATACTATAATTTAAGGTAAAAAGTCACAAAATACAACATTTTTCTTACCATTTTGCTGGTTATTATCAGGGTTGCCAGTTTGTTTGCTGTTAATAGGCTTGGTAGAACCTGGCTGCACCACGGCTTGATTCTGCAGAATGAAATTAAAATTTATCATAACCGGGGAAAAACAGCAACGAATTAGCAGATGGCCATGCAAACACTGATTGTTGAATACTAAGCAGAGAATCCAGAGGCACTGGACCTCACTGGTATATAGAGATTTCGATTGAATGTACAGCTGATAAAAATGAAAAGTCCCTAAAAGGGCAAAAACTTTTACATTCTAGTTGCAATTTTGATTCAATTTTGACAAAAGTTTAACTCGTTCACAAAAAAAAAAAAAACTGAAATATACCGTAAGAATCATTAGTTCATATGAAGAAAAAAAATAGTTCATACAAAAGAAAAGTATTAGTTTGTATGCTGAACAGTATCAGTACTTTTTCAATACACAACTAATATTTTTCATCATATGCGCTGATACTTTTCATCACATCAACTAATACTTTTCAACAACTTTTTTCTATGGTTCGAGAATATAAATACTAAAAAAATTATTTAAAATTGAGTCGAAATTGCATCAGTTGCACGGTGCAACATTGATGCATGAAGTGTTACTGCCATAAAAACGACATCAACTAGAAACGATGATAGAGATTTTTGCATGAAGTTGCTTGATTCAAGGATAACATATCTAATTGAAGCTAAGAGTGGAGGGATCAAACTTGCCTGTGGTAATTTTAATTGTGAGTGGTGAAGACCATGAAATTGTTGATAAGGATCGACATAGTTTGGCATTCCGGCCTGATTCTGATTGTGAGAAACAACCGAGTTTGGTGTAGGATCTGTTTGGTTAGGAGCCTGAGTTCTAGCAGGATTGGTAACTGGAACAGGCGGCATATGATATTGCGGCATTGGATACCTAGGAACGGCCATGTGGGCTGCAGCATGATTTGGCATTCCAGAGCCTGGTAGCATAGATGGATACGTGACCATTGGTCGGTTCATGTCCATGCCCATGCCCATTCCCATCCCCATCCCCATCCCCATTCCCATTGCAGGCATGTACTGTTGCATACCAGGGTACATCATAGGGACCATGCCACAACCCATTGACATCATCTGCAGAATGTTACAAAGGTTTATAGGATGTAAAATAGGAATGAATTGCACAAACATGAAAGGTGCAAATGAAAGTGAAAGAGGGAACACATAAATTAATTGGATTACAATTAATTGATAGATTGTTTAGATTTCTTATAAGGAATGGTGCCTATTATTTTTTTTAATCAAGGCATATCATTTATATAATAAAGGACCAATTCGAGATCAAAATTCAGGGAACAAAAGAAAGAAGATGCACCTGAACTTGTAGTTGAAGTGATTTCAAGTATTCAATAGCCTCATCCAACATTGAAGCTTTGTCCGACTGAATTCAGAAAAAACAAAAATAAGAAAAAATATAAAAGCTAGTTTACTTTCGACAATTAAACAACATGATAATACCCTAAAAAAAATCTAAATTAACCTTGTTGCATCTAGGAATGAGTTCTTGCAGTGCCTTCATTTTCTCATTTATCCTGTCTCGACGTCTCTGCAATGAAGAACAACATTCAAGTGATTCAGCAAAAAATTCTAGATTAAACACTTAGAATCGATAAATCAATATAAATATTTGATATATACGGACCCTCTCCGACTGATTGTGAACTTCTGCAGCACGCGATCTTTTAGTCGATGTTGAACCACGGGTATGTTTTTTAGCTTCATGAGCTGCTTCAAACTCGATGTCCTGTACCAATAAAAAAAACTAAATGAAGTGATAACAAAGGCGAGACTTTCACAGTGATATCCCTAGACACACAGTAGTTGAGGTATAACAATAATTTGACATTTCACCTCTCATTTCAACCATACAACATACTTTTTTTTTTACCTTGAAATTAAATATGATAATTCCCAACTTAAATGAAGGTAATGACATCCAATAGTACTACGTAAAATCAACATGCAACTGGCTTTTCATGGATGTGAACATGTTAAGACTATAAGCAAGTTCGTTGCAGTGCACGTTAATTTCACCTGAGCTAAGGGGGTGTAACCCTTATATATGCAATACCATTCTTAGATTAATTAGTGGGAAAATATCAAATCTTGATACTTATTCGATATACTTATCCAAATAAACATATAATAAGATTAGCAAATGATTTATCTAAGTCCATACATCCCTCCTCGGGAAATATATGTTCAAAATTGAAAGATGTGCAGTCTAATGAGGCTACTATGAAGTGTTCACTCATGTATGGACAAGTCTTTCTATTCTAGTTCATCAGTGTTCACCATGTACGGACAAGCCCTTCTGTTTGAGATAAGACCCCACCTCCCACTCCGCAGTTAATGTATATTAGAGATAAAGAATAGAAATTAGTCTTTATCCAATGGATTTATTTATTTTATATTCTTTCCATGTAAATCTCCTTGTATCTTGGGAAAGTTGTTGTATTCCTGTAATCGGTCTATTAATAATAGATTTCTCCAATCACCAATTAAACGGTGATATTCTAATCATCTTCACGATGTAAAACAAAACAAGGTCTGTGAGAGCCTGAGAGGGCGGCAGGGTCAGTCCCGTGATTCCGCGCAGAAAACCTTGCGATCTTTCTCCATTCAAAAGAATATCGCTCTGCCTTCTGTTCTGTTTCTGCTATTGCTATTATATATATCATTCTCACTTCTAATTTTTTGGTTTTTTTCCGGCCACCTGGTTGGAACTTGTGGTGCGCGTCCTACCCACGTAGCAGGTACTCCGCCCGTGCGTTCACGTGTGCCACGCGTCCCCCCGGCCTGACGCTAACGTGCACCCTTTGTCAGTGTGCACTCACTGACCCTGCACGCCTGCCCATGCTCTCGCTACAGGACATGCCCCCTACCCGCGCACGTTAGACTGAACCCCCGTTTTCAAAATTGGAAAAGTCAAATTCATTCTTAATGGGATTTTTACGCGGTAAACTCAATTAATTACCAAATATATGGAGTTTGTTAGGTGACGGCTCAAGGAAATAAGTATACCCAACAAAATAATTGGATGGAAATTTAATCAAAATTATTCTTTTATATTTCGGTTTTGTATTTAATTAATAAATTAAGACAAAAAGCGGAATTAAGCTAATTGCTTACCTCACTCTGGCATTCATTATCGTCGGGTTCTCTAGCCATCCGTTTCCGGTCCGCAGCCGCGGGTGGCGGTTTCTTATGCAGCTGATGCGTCACCTCGCTGGCACTAAAACTGGTTCTAGAACCGCCTTGGAGATGACGTCACTGTGAGCTCACACGTACCCGCGGCCAAATCCCCCGCCGCGGCGGACGTGCCGCCCGCAGTGCCCGCGGTGGCGGCGCCGCTTTCTGTGTTCGCCTGAGGCCTACTGGCCGACACCATGTGCGAAACCCTAGATTCCGGCCCGACCATCGGCGTCTCGTTCGAATCCACCACCGTCGCCGACTCTCTCGCCGTCCTCACCGCCGGCGTCGCGTCGGTCCTCTGCCTGATCGGAAGTCTCGAGAAATGCACGAAGTTCTGTAACCGAGGCGAATTGTTCGGTTTGGTAACCGCCGCTGGTACAGGCGGCCGTTGCGGCGGAGGAGGCGGCGGTGGAGGACGGATCTCTACCGCCGCCTTCGGAGGTGAAATGGCGGTGACTATTGGCGGAGGAGGCGGAGCAGAGTATAGGAGATCGGCGTACAAATCGCGATCGAAGGAAGAATCATCGAGTGGATACTGAAGCCAGGACGACATCTCGTCCTCCTGCATAAACAAACGCTGCTGCTCTTCGGCGGCGGCGCCGCTCGATCGGATCTCCCTCTCCTCCTGAATCAAACCCTCGCCGCCGCCGCCGCCGTCAAACGCAGTCTTCTTCTGCGGTCTCTGATTCTGGCTGTGCACCACAACTTGACCATTTTGCCATAGCAATTCCATGATTTCCTCCTCCCCTCTGCAATTACTAAAATCACAAAATTCGATCTCGTTAAATTTCCACGAAATTAACCGACGCCTTTTAACAAATTCGTTAACATCGAATAGCAAAAAGCTTACGTTGAGGTCTTATTAGGTCTGGAAAAACCTGATGACGTAGGAATCGAATCGCCGTCTTCCGTCTCGTGGAAAATTGGAACGCAGTGATTCATTTCGAAATCAATGTTACAAACCACTCGGAAATGGAAAAGAAATCAATAAAATCCGTGGAATCCAAAGCACGAATTTTAGAGTAGAGTCAAATAAGTAGCAAGTTGATATTCATGAATTCTGTTTCTTCAAATTTGTGCTCCGAATTAGGTATTAAATGAAGGATATGGTGCTCCAAAAGAGGGCAAATTCTCTCTCTCTCTGTGTAAATTGTGCGTAGCCTGTGTTTTTGTAGTGTTGCAAGTCTGCTTGCTGCTTAGGCTTTTTTTGTATAGTTGATGATTGTTGGGTGTGGTAAATGGCCTTTTCCTGGACGGGAAGATAAGGCCTTCACTCTGCCAAAATACACCAACAAATTGAATAATAATTTTAATTGCTAACAAGAAAAGGACGAAAGTTGATATACACGATATTCTGTGTATTTGTGTCCCCACTACCCATTTCATTTACAACATAATAATCATCCACTCATCATCAACTACTTCTAACTTCTAACTAACTGTATATGGACCATCATTCTTTTTTTCTACTTCTATTTCCATGCCTTAGGTATGACTAGTGAAAAATGCTAATTATTACATTATTATTATTTAATTACAAGATAAACAATGGTTTTCCACTCCGACAACATCTGTTTTTAAAAATTCAAGCAAATTTTAAAAATAAAGTTATAAATAATTATTTGTTAAGTAGAAATCGAACCTGAAATATTTGAATTCAATTATTTCTGTAAAAAGGATTGGGTACCCCTTGTACTCTAATCAACAATTTTTTCTCTGTAAAAAAAAAGAGATAAACAATGGGTATCATTTGAGGTGGGTTGCTTATTTATATTCTCATTACTTGTGTATCAAAACTACCAAGCAACATTAATAGAAGTGGTCTTCATTACTCATTTCTATTACCCCCAACCAAGCAGATCCCTAAATTCTCAATAACATTATGCTCCATTGGGAAGATGGGGGAATTGATAGAGATTGAGGATTTTAAATGACTAGATTTTGATGAGGATTTGAAATTCCTCTATTTTAAATTAGACTCCCAAATTTAAATATTTATAAATCTATTGGAGAGTGATAATTTGTGTATGAAATTCATGAATTTTTATATATATTTCAATTCTTCTTTTAATATTTTACAATTGACATTTCAATAGATTAATTATATATTAATTTATTTTGCCTCCCTTGATTATAAAATTTATCCAATTTACTTTTTGAAAATTTTGGCTCCCTTATAGGATTAAATTGTGAATCCGTCAAATTAATTATGACTTAAAAGAAAAAAAAAATATGACTTTCAATGTTTTTGTAAAAAATCATCATATTTTTAATTATTTTTTAAATTTTGATCCACTATTTTTTATTTCAGCAAGTTAATGTGGACATGAACCGGTTGAGCAAGTGTACTCAACTTTCAATGTTTTTGTATAGATTCATCATATTTTTAATTATATTAAATAATAATAATGCTCAAAGTCTTGCGTAAAATTCCCAAACAATTACTAAGGGTATAATAGAAAGCCAAACTTTTTTTTTTGAGAGTGTGAATTGATCTATGATGAATATAGGACATGTATTTTGAATCGGAGGGATGAATAAAAATATGTGCTTGTTTAGTGTTTTGATTGAGTGAAATTTGTTGAATGTCAAATCGATATTTAAGAGTGTTTGATTTTGTATTACTGAAATGTACTGTGTGTTATTTTTTGATAGGGGAGATGCTAGAAACTTACCCTCCCATATTGTTAGTCCCTCAGTTGGATGGGTTCGAACTTCCGTTGCCATGCACCTAAACCATCGAACTATTTTTTGTTGCGCTAAATTATTCAAACTATCAAATTTTTACGCATAAATCGCTGAACTAATTTTTCAAGTCAATTTTCTTCCGATTTTTTGACACCGTGTACCGCACATGATTTTATAAAAGGATTTTTTTTATCATATTTTTTGTATGAAGTACAAATTTTTCTCCCCCACCTATATATTATGCAAATTGATTCATGAATTAAAGACTTGAATTGAGTTTTATTTTCTTTCTTTAGACTTAAAAATCGAGAACTCAATCGGAAAAAAGGAATTTTCAAATCAGTTATAAAATGGACGTTGTGGAGAAAATAAGTCTCCGCTTAGTATAAAATATTTAAATGGAAGAGCCTTCTTTAAAATCACTGTAAAAAATAAAGTTTAGTAGTTTTTGTATTAAAAAATTAATAGTTTGTATAGTTCACTGTAAAAAAAAAAAAAATAATAATAATAATAATAAAGCTTGATGATTAGGTAAAATTTTGATGATAGTTCGATGAATTTAGTTCAATTAAGCATATCAAAAAATATTATTATATGCTTTTTTTTAAATATAATATAGTGAAATTTGAAATATAACGTTAATAAGAAAAGCAAACATTTTTTTGTGCGAGACGTTAGTTAGAAAATAAAATTGAGTGGGTCTCCTGTGCACCAAGTGTATCGTGCACTCGGATATAGAAGTGACCCATTAAGAAAATGAGACATTGTTATTAGTAAAAATGATGATCCACAATAAAAAAAATGAATAGGGTCAAAGTGAGTGCACGAATTTAGAGTTTGTGCACCAAGTGCATATGAGACATTGTCAATAAAATTTTGTGGCTTCAATTGTTCACCAATCACATAATTTATTTTCTCAATGTACAGTAATACTAATAATTTTCATAATTATACTATGTTCGCCGTTTCAAATTTCCAAAGATTGTTCGCAATTTGATTCCTCAGTCTTATTATGCGTTTTATTTCTCTTAATACATTAAAGTATATTATCGTTCCTCAGGAATTATTTTGACATATAAGAAATTTTTACTTTGAAATACATCTTCATTGTATGTATCTAGGTGCACCGTGCATTTTAAAATTGTATAATTATACTAAAAGATACTCCCTCTGTCCCAAACTTGATCGAACAGTCACTATTTGACCATGTTTAGCGAGCGAGTTATTTATTAATATTTGAAATTATATTGAAATTTTTAAGGTGGTGTATGATAGTGTTACCCCTTATCTATCCTATCATATCTTAAAAATAACTTTATCATTTCATATACTATAAACAACCCGCTCAATAAAATACAAGTCAAAAGTAACTGTTCGGTCAAGTTTGGGACAAAGCTAGTATAATTTATTTATATTGAACCGTATAATTATTAATATAAAAAATAATTATATGATTTAATATAAATAAATTATATATTTTAATATAATAAGTTGCATGATTCTAAAATGCATACGAATAGATTGATCAGTCTATCATTGAGATGAATTTTTAGAAGTTATTACTATATTTATTTACTTATATCAACAGAAATGAAAAGTCAACAAACGCAAGAATCTAGCTATTACCATAATGAAAACAGAAATAGAGTAACAACCTTATCTTCGTAGGTGCATGAAATAAAATACAATGGATTGGGAAGTCAACAAACACCATTGTCGGTGGGGTTAATTTATACCACTATCAATTAATTGTATAATTGTATCTATTAATATTAATAAAATTAATAATTGATATGACTATAAATTTTAAATAATAAATTTTATATATAGAGTTGTTCACTGTTCGAAACTCTATTTTTAAATATTAAAATAAAGTACGATTGAAGTAGGAATGTAAAGTTGAAGATGTTTGTAGTGTACCGTTTAAATCAGTATAATAGCAATATTTTTTGTAGATTTTCTGGGTTTGATATGCTGATGAACAATGTAAATATTCAAGATAACATTTGAAGATTTGAAGGAAAGGGGAGAATTAGGAGAGAGGAGAGAGAAAAGGATGGGAAGTTAGAATATTTTCTGCATAAAATCAGAAAATGACATTTGGTTACACCATATAGAGTCATGGTGGGACCACAGTACCGCTGACAAATATCATCAGATATTTCCAACTTACAACTCTAAATGCATAGTAAATAATTAAATGGGTTTTCCTGAATACTGGGCCCTTTTCACCAACTCAGATTTAATTAATTCAGGCCCATGAACTTTAATTATTTTCGGCCCATTTGTTGGTGAAAATTCTGGCCCAATTCCCTTTATCCTCTTTTCATTTTCAGACAACAACTCAGATTTAATTATTTTCGGCTCATTTGTTAGTGAAGATTCTGGCTCAATTCCCTTTATTCCCTCTTCATTTTCAGACAACAACTCTTCTTTCACCAACAAATCGTACTTTCCCTTTTCAGTATCTTCAGAAAACCCTAACACCTCTCCTTCTTCCTTCGTTGCAACATCATCTGGTGGTGTGAGATTAATGTCTGTGACAATACTCCCGGGGGCGGAGAATCCTTGTCCCCAAGGATAGAGCGTCGGAAAACAAGCGCGAAGGAAAACTGTATCTTCCACCGAATGAATATCCCATTCTTCACAGACCCACAAAACACTAACCTGTGAACTTGTTTGCGATGCAGGAGGCGGATCTGTGAAGGGAACGACAGCCACTGGAAAGATGTGGAACAGACCATTCAAGTCCACCGGAGGCAAGGTTGTAGAAGGTACAATTTTTTCACCTAATTTCTTTTTCAACAGAGAGACGTGAAAGACCAGATGAATTCGGGAATTAGGAGGTAGACCTAGTTTGTAGGCTACCTGACCAATTTTCTCAAGCACTTGGTATGGACCAAAGTACTTTGAAGAAAGTTTGAGATTCCTTCGCAGCTGTAGTGAATTTTGCCTAAAAGGTTGTAGCTTAAGATAGACAAAGTCACCCACTTCGAAAGTGCGTTCCTGCCTATGTCTATCAGCAAACCCTTTCATCTTATCTTGAGCTTTGATGAGATTATCTCGAATCAACTCAGAAAACTGTTGACGTTGTTGAACCCAGGCAGTAGCATCTAGATTGGTAGAGTCCAAATAGGACCCCATAGTCAGAGAAGGAGGAGAGTATCCATACAAAGCTTGAAAGGGTGTTATTTTCAAACTTGTATGGTAGTTGGTATTATACCAAAATTCAGCCAGGGGTAACCACTTCAGCCACTGCTTAGGTGTATCTTGAACCATACACCTAAGATAGTGTTCTAAGCATTGGTTCAATCTCTCAGTTTGGCCATCAGATTGTGGATGATAGGTTGAACTCATGACTAGTTTAGTGCCCATGAGATGAAACAATCCTTTCCAAAAAGAACTTGTAAAGATTTTGTCTCTATCAATTAGAATACTGATAGGTAGCCCATGCAACTTGTAGATCACATCCAAAAAACACTTAGCCACTGTTTGTGCAGTAAAAGGGTGAGAGAGAGCAATAAAATGTGAATATTTAGTGAACCTGTCCACAATCACCAAAATAACATCTTTTCCCCAAGACTTAGGGAGCCCTTCCACAAAATAAATTGATATATGAGTCCAAGCTTGAGAGGGAACATGTAAAGGCTGTAGTAGTCCAGGGTAAGGACCTTGATCAGGTTTGGCTCTTCACACACATCACACCCTTGAATCCATTGAATAACATCAACCTTCATCTTAGGCCAATAGAAAACCCTCTTCAACCTCATATAGGTACCCAAGATGCCAGAATGGCCACCATAAGCAGAATGGTGCATCTCAGAAACAATTAGTTTCCTGAAATCAGGAACATCTCCAATAACAACTCTGCCTTTATACCTCACCAACCCATTAACAACTGTAAACTGAGGATAACTAGTAGAGTCAATTGTTTTAGCAGCAATGACCTTAGTAATGAAATCATCAGATTTATAAGTAGATAAAACCTGATCAATCCACTTAGGTACAACAGTAGTAAGAGAAGTACAAAGAACCTCAGTATCCAATCTTCTAGATAGAGCATCAGCTACATTGTTGTCAGAACCTTTCTTGTACTGGATATCATAATCCAAACCCAAAAGCTTTGTGAACCACTTCTGTTGGAGAGGAGTCATGATCTTCTGATCCAATGGGTATCTTAAAGACTGTTGATCAGTCTTAATAATGAACCAGTGACCTTGTAGATAATGTGTCCACTTTTGGACAGCCATTATGACAGCCAAAAATTCTCTTTCATAGATGGATAGAGTCTGGCTTCTGGGACACAAAACCTTACTCATGAATGCCAGAGGCTTACCCTCTTGCATCAACACAGCTCCAATCCCTGTTCCACTTGTATCAGTTTCCACAACAAAAGGCTTAGTAAAATCTGGTAGGGCAAGAACAGGGGCAGAAACCATAGCCTTCTTCAATTCAGAAAAAGCTAAATCAGCCTCTGAATTCCAATGAAATCCATCTTTCTTCAACAAGGTGGTGAGTGGTCTGCTAATAAGGCCATAGCCCTTGATGAATTTTCTATAGTAGCCAGTCAAACCCAAAAAACCCCTTAACTGTTTGAGAGTTTTTGGAGTTGACCAATTAACCATGCAAGCAATCTTCTCAGGGTCTATAGCCACACCCACATGAGATATAATATGACCTAGATATTCAATTTCAAGTTGGCCAAAATTACATTTACTCCTCTTTGCATACAGTTGATTAGCCCTTAGGATACCCAATACAATAGATAGATGGTGTAAATGCTCCTCCCAAGTGGAGCTATAGACCAAAATATCATAAAAAAATACCAGAACAAATTTCCTTAGAAAATCATTGAAAATTTGATTCATTAAGGACTGGAAAGTAGCAGGGGCATTGCAAAGCCCAAAAGGCATGACTAAGAACTCATAATGGCCATTATGAGTTCTAAATGTTGTTAAAACATGTGCTCTGGTTTCATTAAGATCTGGAAATAACCAGATCTTAAGTCAATCTTAGAAAAGAACCTTGTAACTTGTAATTCATCCAACAATTCCTCAATTATAGGAATGGGGTAGTTGTGTTTGATTGTAAGATCATTTAAGTATCTATAATCAACACACATCCTCCAATTGTTGTCCTTTTTCTTGACCAAAATGACTGGTGAAGCAAAAGAGCTCCTGCTATGCTGTATAGTACCAGAGTGTAACAACTCTTGCACTATCTTCTCAATTTCTTCCTTGTGGGAGTGAGAAGTCCTGTAGGGAAACTGTTGTTTAGGAACACTATCTGGTTTCAAGATGATTTGATGTTCAACACCCCTTGATGGAGGTAATCCTGTAGGCTCTTCAAAAATGTCAGCATAATCATCTAAGATTGCAGATAATCTGGAATCACTCTCCCCAGTAGGAGTAGCCAAGTAGACCACATAGAAATCTTGGACAGCAGTAGGGTTGTCCAAATGTAACATTTGGAAAAGAGAGAACTCAGAAATGAGTTGGCAGTTCTCAGTGGAAGTAAGTGCCTGTAGTTTAACCCTCTTGCCAAGTAATGACACTGTGATTGTCATATGCTTGTAGTCTAATTCAATTGGAGTGCAAGATTTCAGCCAATCACCTCCCAAAATCAAATCACAACTTTCAGTATCCAATAATCTCAAAGGATATTGAAAATCAGTGAATTGCATAGACCAACAAAAAGAATCCACCAGTTGTGAGCTGACCATCTTTTGTCCATTTACCACCTTAACCAGAATAGGTGTGGTAGGGGAAAGGGGGCAGTTCAACTTTTTTGCAGTAGCTGCCTTAATAAAGCTGATTGTACTGCCTGTATCAATCAATATATTAAGTGTATGACCCCCACAATCCCCAATAATCCTCATTGTAGTGACATCAGAAGTGTTTGACATAGCACTGTAGGTCATCTGAACCTCTTCCATAGGCATTGGTTCAGGATCAGTCTCTTGTGTGACCTCAGTAGGAACATAGTCAGAAGAATCATATGAAATGTCCTCAGCCAAAATCATGTAAGTAATCTTTTGTTTACACTTATGGCCCCTTGTAAACTGTTCATCACAATTATAACACAACCCTTTCTCCCTTCTAGCAGCCATTTCAGTAGGAGTAAGAAGTTTAATGAGAGGTTTGAGAGAGTTTAAAGGTGGTTTCTGTTGAGGTGGGATTGCCAAATCAGATTTCTTCCAATGAACAAAGTTAAGGTTAGGGTTAGGATTAGAGTTAGAGCCCCTATAAGGAGGCTTGAACTTTCTAGTTAGAGTATCCATGGTGTATTCCTGTTTCTTGCCCAGAACAATAGCTTGCTGTAAAGTAGTGGGTGCAAACATATTTAGAGCAGATTGCAACTCAGGTATCAGACCACTAATGAAGCTCTCCACAAAATAGTATTCAGAAAAATGATCACCCAATTTAAGAATCAAACTAGCTCTGAGTTCCTCAAACTTTTCCACATAATCCATATAAGCCCCAGTTTGCTTGAGCTTATTAAACTCAGCAATAATAGAAACATCCCTTATCTCTTCAAATCTCACAGAAATTATCTCCACAAACTGATCCCAAGTAACATCAGTAGGTTTCAAAGCAAAATTATGAAACCATGAGGCAGCTCTACCCTCAAAGTGAATAGAAGCAAGGTTAATCTTCTTAGGATCAGGAACATTAGGGATTAATTGAAAATAATTGTTGCATTTCAAAATCAAACCCCTAGGGTTAGATCCGTCAAATTTAGGAAACTCAACTTTAGGAATAAGGCTGTGAATGGAAATAGGAGTAGGATTGGGAATTAACTTTCCATTTGAAGAATCAGAACCATGAAAGGCTGAGGAACCCCCTGAAAAACCAAAACTAGGGCTTCCCAGAATAGAAGGGCCACTGCTAAGACCTTTTCCCTTATCAAAATTCTGAAACTGAAGCTGTAGGCCAGCCAAAACTGCAGTAACATTGTCAAACTTATCTCCCAACATGGATAGTTCTCCACGCATACCAGCAAACTTGTTATCAACCTCTGTAGAAAGAGTATTTATAGCATCCTGCATTTTATCATCAGTAGCTTTCCATTTCAGGGATTCAGCAGTAAAAAGTTGCTCTAATTTCGTTTGTGTCTCCTGCAAGGCTTTCAAACGAGTGTTTTTAGCCATGGTGATGAGAAGAAACCTGTCTCTGGATACCAAATGTAGTGTACCGTTTAAATCAGTATGATAGCAATATTTTTTGTAGATTTTCTGGGTTTGATATGCTGATGAACAATGTAAATATTCAAGATAACATTTGAAGATTTGAAGGAAAGGGGAGAATTAGGAGAGAGAAGAGAGAAAAGGATGGGAAGTTAGAATATTTTCTGCATAAAATCAGAAAAGGACATTTGGTTACACCATATAGAGTCATGGTGGGACCACAGTACCGCTGGCAAATATCATCAGATATTTCCAACTTACAACTCTAAATGCTTAGTAAATAATTAAATGGGCTTTCCTGAATACTGGGCCCTTTTCACCAACTCAGATTTAATTAATTCAAGCCCATGAACTTTAATTATTTTCGGCCCATTTGTTGGTGAAGATTCTGGCCCAATTCCCTTTATCCTCTTTTCATTTTCAGACAACAACTCAGATTTAATTATTTTCTGCCCATTTGTTGGTGAAGATTCTGGCCCAATTCCCTTTATTCCCTCTTCATTTTCAGACAACAACTCTTCTTTCACCAACAAATCGTACTTTCCCTTTTCAGTATCTTCAGAAAACCCTAACACCTCTCCTTCTTCCTTCGTTGCAACATCATCTGGTGGTGTGAGATTAATGTCTGTGACAATGTTCTAGTAATTTGATTTTGATAGTTTTGAAGTTCACTTTTTACATAAGTGTATATTATCGAGTATAACATATCAAAGTAACAATGCTGTGTGAAGTCAATGATCAGTCTAATCCAATGCTTTAAAAAAAATCAAAGGAAAAATCGATAGTATTAAAGAATCAAATCGGCCTCAACAGTAGCAATCGGGACACAGACAGAAAAGAAAGCAGAAACACAAGAAAAAGTAAAAATAGCAACCTATGGGCCACAAAATTCTTAGCACGCCTAGTCCAGACGAACGAAACCCGATCAAACATCTTCACAAGCTCCAAAATATCACGAACCACATTACCCAAATAACTCAAGTCAAGCTTTGGGCGCAACAGAGCAAATATAACGACCTGAGCATCAGACTCAACCTCCAAATCACGAACCCCCGATCACGAGCATATTATAAACCACGTCTAATCGCAATGGCCCTCGCAACACTCACATCAGGCATAAAACATTTCTCACTGAAACACCATACCACTTCCTCATTCCAATTCCGTAGGACTCCTCCAATATTAGCCCCACTTCCTGCCCTACCTCAGGCATCAGGATAACTATAGTTAATCAATAACTATATCTTGGATAATTTTTTTGATTTGTGGTTGTTTTTACTTAGGGGGTGCTTGGTTGAGACCTTTTGCAAGTGAGGAATGACAATGAAATGAGAAATGATGTTTGGTTCAATACTTTGATTACTTGCTATAGTGATTTCATATCCCAAAACAAAGGAATCTTGATTCCTCACATTCCACCCAAAAATTGCACTTATTTTTTTTTCTATTTATTCCTTTGAATAAAAAAATTTAAAAATATTTTTTTATAATTAAAATTAAAATTATTCAAGTTATGTTGCTCTCTAAAAAGAAAAATAAGAAAAATGAAAAAAAAAACAAATTGATTCCATTGCTTAACAATTCACAAACCAAACAAAATTTATGGTAATGATAGTCATTCTCAATATTAACCACAATACAATAAAAAGGGTCATACCCATTACTATCATTTTCATTGCTATTACCATTCCTCATTAGAAACCAAACACCCCCTTAATTTCAAGATGTGTGATTATAAGGACACTATTGATAACTTGTGGACTTTTAATCACAATTATTTAAAAGCAGTTTTGCGCTATCATTGCATAATCTATCATGTTGTCCCTAATATAAAAATTAATTATCCACAGCTGAGTTAGGTTTTGTTTAATTAATTAAGTCGATAATGACAATTAACGGTATAAACGGTCTATAATGAGACATTATTTAAATACTGGAATTAAATACAATATCCAGAATGTATTTTAAACTAACATAAATATCGTAATTTGTACTTTTATATTAGCATGATTACCGTACGAGTCCACAACATTTTGAGTGCTTACCATTAATTAAGAATAGTTTAATGATTAATTAATGTATTGTTCCAAATGACATTTTGAAGCTGCCAAAAGTATTCTTTCCACGTGCATGCCAATATTTATTAATATACTATTGTTTTCCTTTTTGGGTGTGTGTGATTGGGCATCTTATGAATTTAAACCACAATGTATTTCATATTTTTGAAAGTAATACTTTAAAAAAAATTAAAATAAAAAAATATTAGGGGTAAATTTATAAATAGCTCAATGTTAGCGTAAACTTTCTTTTATGTCACTAAATTTTAATTTGTTCTTTTATAGTCAAGAGAATTATTATTTAGACCCTTATACCCCTATTTAATTAATTAAAAGAATTAAATAAAATAGGGAAAAAACATATGATTTCTTAAAAAAAATATCAACGGCTTTTTCTCCTAAAAATTTAAACAACTTTCTCTCTCCCTCACCCGAGCAACACTGTTATACTACACCATATTCAAACATTAATTCATCTCGTACCATATTTTATTAAACTCCTACTATCATTAATTCACCCTGTACCACATTTTATTAAGGGTGTATCATCATTAATTTACTCCGTGCCACACAATATTGAGGTCGTATCATCATTAATTCACCTCATACCACATTTTATTTAAGTTCATACCCCCATTAATTCATCTCGTACCACATTTTACTTAAGCTCGTACCACCACTTTTTCATTCGTACCACACTTTATTTAAGCTCGTACCACTATTAATTCACCATGTAACACATTTTATTTAAGCCCGTACCACCATTAATTCAGCTCGTATCACCATTTTTTCACTCGTACCACACTTTATTGAAACTCTACCACCATTAATTCACCACGTATTACATTTTATATTTTCTTGGCTAGAAAAGAATAAAATTAAAATTATTGACAAAAAAGAACTTTTTAAAGTAGAACTGGTTAAAAATTGGGTTTCCGTCAAAATATTATTGTTAACATGAGTTAGCCTAACTCTTGCATAATTATTTTAATTAAGTTAAATTTGTTTGAAATGTGGTAGTGTATAGAAAAAACGTAGACCGACACAAATAAAAATTGATGCAAGAGATAGACATTTTATCCGTAAGAAAATATTGTCTGATACTTAGGTGAAATACGGTTCACCTACAGTCGTCAATGACTTTATGACTTCACAATTGCTATAACACTACAAATTGAAAGTTGTCGGCGAATGAAATCGAGTATCCGGAACGTTCATACTTGACTATAATACATATCTACAATTGCTAGTATGCTTGTATGCATTTGGTATCGTTGGATATTTGAATGATATAAAAATTAAAATCATACTTAACTCTAATGCAAATCTATAATTGCTAGTATACCTGTATACTCTTGGTAGCATTGGATATTTGAATGAAATGAAAATTCAATTTAGGGGATCTATTTATAATTATTGAAGAGTTATGATGTCTCTCTAATATTTATAATATTATTGAAGAGATGTGATGCCTGTCCAGTAGAAGGCTACAACCTTTTGTATCGAATGAATTTGGGTCGTCTGGTCGCGTCAGATTTGATGGGATGGATTGCACCTGCTCGTTAATCAACATGGTTTAATTCGTCGTCTTAATCGACTCATTGCACCTCCTGTTGGGATAACATATGTCAGTATCTATCGGGATAACCTTGTAAACATAAATTTAAATTAATAATTATTACTAGCATGAATTTATCTAAGTGAATTCAAATAATAATTACACCAACAACGATATGCAAATAAAATTCACGTAAAAGATCCTAGAATGCAGAATTTCTAGGAGTTTACGTAAACGTACCCGTTGGAGAGACGGTCTGAGACAGACAGGATCAAGTAAATAGTTACCAACCAAAAGTCATTCTCAAGTATTCCCAAGTTCTCGCTCAACAACCCCCGTGGAAGGTTCTCCAATGAACGGTTTATGAAACAAAGGAAAATAAAATTGTTGCACCACTTTTGTGGATTTTTAATATTTCCAACACATGGAATTGCTGCACGCAATTGAAATTTTTCGAAAAAATACAAATTGTCGACGTTTCAAAATATTTGATATTTTATCGACGCTGATATTTTTCCGAAAAAATAAATTCATGTGTCTTGGGGACTATTTATAATAGAGAGGGGGACGAAAATTAGGGCTCAAAATAGAGTTAGGAAATATCTTTTCTTGATCTCCAAAAAATCTTGAATATATCTCATATATTCTTCTTTCCATGTGTATTTTTCCACAAAAATCTCACACCCTTATTTAAGTCATATTTTCAAAAATAATAGGGGATTTTCAAGATTGGATCTTTCTTGAATTTATGAGATATTCTTGTATCCTAAAATACATATCTTCCATAAAATATTTCCAAGAATCAAGAAAATCTTTCTTCCATTTTATTTCTCTACATATTTTCGAAAATTACAATTAGAGAATCAAGGTGGGAGATTTCTTGAATTTACGGGATAATCTTGTATTCCAAGAATACTTATCTCCTTTCCATAAAGATCTTTTCAAGAAAATCATTTTCCCTCTTTTTCTCTAATATTTTCGAAAAAATTAAGGAAAAATAATGCAACAATAATTTATTTTATTTTTAAGCACCTTTCATTTATTGGACTTTAATTTGGGCTACTTGAGGGGCCTTTAGGAGAATTAAGATGGACCTTCCAATGGGCTTCTAAATTCCAATATTGAGCCACAATATAATTCAGTCCATTAATATTAGTTAATGTCACTATATAATTAATATTGCACTATCCAACTTAACTCATATTACAGTAATATGGCTCCCGGTTATTATTTCCCGTGTTTAAGATTATTTAGTCCATTAATTCATTAAGCCACTGAAAAACTTTATATTAATTAATATATTTATCCTTGGAGTAAGGACAGCTCAGCTTTATTATCCATATCAAAAAATTAATTCCACTTGCAAGATTTGGTATGATAAAGGTTCCGAGCCCACCAAGGGGACCAATCACGCAAGACTTTGCAAGCACACGATTCTCTGTATTAATTTAGCAACTGTAGTACAATTAATATTATTGTCCAAGATATAGGGTATCGAAGTCGCAATGATTCTCTTCCCATTTATAAGTCAAAGCAATAACTACTAATCGCACACAGATTAAGTGACAGAGATTAAGAAATCAACAACCACTGAGGTCTAACTCTTCATCCCTTAAGTCAGTGCGAATTAATTTATCCTCTCTGCAGGTCCGCTTCAGCACATTGAATGCACTAGTGTAATCTCTTGGTCAAGACAAGTCAATCTGAGCCTCACACATCAATTTCTACCAATAGACTGTTCGGGTCTATCTAAATTGTGAAACACACACTAGTTTACAAGGGACTGTTAAGTGATCTTCTGTGATCTGGTATCACCACGTTAACTACAATGTAACATGTGCTATTATATGAACGGTTTGCAATAAATATATATAACATTCAATCATATTTAAAGCAACGGTGATAAATAATTTATTTCAATAAATAAGTGTTCAATACATAAGTTATACAAAGTAAAAGCATATTTTCACGTATAACCCCAACCCCTCCTCACTTGTTCAATCCCTACCTTTCGCCCCCTTTAGCTCGAGGTAAACCATGATCGAGTTGCATTTGACTAAAATTAATGGCTCTTCTCTCAACGAAGTACAAAGTGATTAATGCTCTCCTCACAATGATGTAAAGTTAAAAGTGTGCCTCTAAAGCTAATGCAACCAAGTGCAGACGCGGTCTTACAGACTCTTGGGTTAGCCCTTCGATCTAATCACAACACCATTGTGTATTCTTATTCAAATTAATTCTTCATGCAATAAGTTACTGATAAGGTATTTTGTTTCTCCTCACTATTTTGACGTGGGATATGGGACTCTTGTATCCTTTTCATATCTTTTACTCTTTAATTCATGTATTTATTTGATGTTGCCATTTTAATATACTAATATCTCATTCATCTGAAATTGATTTTAAAGAAATAAAAATATTAAATTAATCTATTCTAAACATAGATTATGAATTTAAAACTTGCTTCCAATTTTAACAAATCGATCATCACATTCAAATTGCCAAAAATAGGTCCTTCCCGGTGGTGGATGGAACATAGAATAAGGGAATATGCACTTGCCTACCTCTTTTTCTCTCCAAAAAATTATTATATATAGTATATAGTTAAAATATGAACTGCAAATATTAATTAATAAATTATATATGAACATTTTAAATCGAGTAAATACAGTAATCAAAATCCCATTCTCTATTCTCTTCTTTTAGCAAATCATAATTGCTTAGATTAGCTTAATTTTATCCAATGAGTTTTTAAGTGTTAAATTTGTTGTATCGTGAGGATGAACTTACTAACTTCATCCGTGGTATGAGAATAGATAATAGATTTAAGTGGTTGAAAGAGATTTGTGAATTGTTGAGATAAATAAACATTAAGCATATCGTCTTGTTTACTTGCTTATAAAGATGGTGTTGATCATTCACGTGGCAATAACAAATGTTGAATGATCAATCTCAACAATGACGTATGTAAAGAACAAGCTAAAATGACTGCTTAGTTATTTGTAAAGATAGACATGTGTTTTTAAAAATAAGCAATGGTGACATTTTGAGCCACTTCCAAAACATGAGAAATCGTCGAAAACAATTATAATCTTTCTTCACACAAATAATTTTGTTGTTTGTCATTCTTAATATTAAATGTTTTTAAGTTTTTTATTGCATGTAATTTTTTTTATGTTACTCCTTTTTTAGGACTTATTTTTCATTTTAAATTGTATAATATTTTGATTATTTTTTAATGCTCACATAATTGTGCATACTCTATTTAAAAATTCTGAATCCGCTATTGATCCTTCCCTCCCCCAAACTCACAACCCTCAATTTTCATTTACTCAATCCATCAAAACACGCCCAAAAAAACACGAAAGAAAAAAAAAATTGTCTTTTCTTGGATATGTGGCATGAAATTAATAAGTATTCCCTCTGTCCCGAAATATTCTAACATTTTTTTTCGTCCGTCCCACAATATTTTGCACACTGCAAAATCAGAAAAACTTCTACAACTTTCACTTTTATAATATCCATCATTTTTACACTAATTAAATGACATTACTTGTAAACTCACACATATATACAATCAATTTTATTTATTTTATACATAATAATTTATAAAATTACCTCTCAAACTTATTCTCACTCTCTATTTTTTGAATTTGTATGTCTATGAAAAATTTTATGGGACAAATGGAGTATATAATTCTAGTTTTATTTAGTTAAGGAAGCGCGTCATATGTGTGTGTATAGATCGATACATGAGCTTACGTTGCGAGTTGTGAAATGATTGGAGAGTTGGAGTGTGCATATATCTACCAAATCAAACACCAATACCAAATACCAAATACCCCCTCTGAAAGTGGACTTGCCTACCCCTACTAAATAAATATATACCCACTTGTTTGGTGTTTTTTTCAGTGGAAGTGCCTATCCATTTTCTGGGATTCTTTTCCATCTACATGGATTATTGTGGCTGTCAATTACACAAGGGTAATCTCGTCATTTCGTTCCCATGATCGGTATCTACTTAACAAAAATTTAATTTAAAAGATTTGCATCCACGTGCACCGGCATTTTAGAACCATGCAATTTATTATATTGAAAAATATAATTTATTTATATTAAATCGTGTAATTATTTTGCCCATTGATTGACTCAACGATCTAAGAATTTTTGAAAATGAGACCTAGAGAAGAGCGCATACTTCTAAGTCTCAAGTCTCCGCCACTTGGTCAATCCTTGTGGATGATATCATCTGTTTCATTTTCAATGTTTCACTCTATATTTCATATTGTGAATATATGACATGTAAAAATTAAAACATTATCTAATGAGTCATTACAATTCTGAATTAATGTGTTAAAGATTGAAGAAATGAGATATATTTGGAATATAAGAAATGATACAGGAAAATGAAAGTGTAACCCTTAAGGGTTTATCAGATCGCTATCTTACCGGGAAAAGAAATCGTATATTTTGTTTCAAATGAAGTAACATTGTTTATCTTGAATAACTGATCGTAGTAGTTCTTTTAATAAATTGTTTCTAAATTTGGAAAGTGGTCTTATATATCTCAATTTTTTTTTAAATCCGGATGAGACACATTAAATAAGGGCAAAATTGATATTTTCATAGTCAAACCCACAGCTGAAATGTCCACCCCATACAGTTTGAATAGTACGTATTTCTTTTCCTATCTTCATTTTAATTGTATAAATTTTTTATTCTTCACTTTTCCTCGCATAAGGAAAACGATAATTTTAAATTTTTAATTACTGTTAAAAAAAATTTGAGTGATTTTAAAAATATCCTAAATCAATGAGTACAAAAAAAGGAAGGAAAGAGAATGGAAAAAAATTGAATCCAATATTATACGAATTTATAAATGAAAAAAAACTTATGTGAAATTCGAGTTCACGATAAATTTTATTTTTTAAATATTATTATTATGTATAATATTATTATTATTATTACTATTACTATTTAAAAATGAAATATTTTAAACAGTGATAATTAATTATTATTATTATTATTGTTTGAAAATACAATATTTTTTAAACAGTGACAATTTTTTTTTGCATAATAGTGATTAAGTTCACGTATAAATCTGATTTATAGGAGTATTAATCTTTATAGATCCACACACTATTTGTACCTATAATTTTAGCTTAAAGAAATCAAATGAACCACCCTATCTGTTTTGTTTTCGGAGTAAAATTGATGAATGGTAGTTGCACGAGAACACATATAGGGGCTGAAACAGATAAAATAATGAAATAATTACTATGGATACAAAATTTTGAATCAAATTATTAATAGATATAAAATTTTTGAAAATTTACTAATAAATAAAAAATAACGATATATATGCAATTAAAGTTGCACAGAATGTACAAATATACCTATTTATGTGCAATCTTTTTATAATTATTTATCTATTAATAAATTTTTAGTTGTCAATTGTACTGATACACCCTAAATTTAGCTCTCTAAAAAATGACAAATTACTTGTAATAGTTAATGTCACTACTCTATTTTCACATCTCATTTTGGTACGACAATTGAGATATGAAGTTTTTGTACAAAAATGGATCTAGTAAAAAATAAAAGTTAAACTATAACCCATGATGTTGTAATTATATCACATTTAACACATCTTTCACATTTTGAACTTGAAAGTGAAGAAATGAAAAGTACGTATCATATTCGAAATCTTCTTTCTTTTTTTTTTTTTGAGTACTGTTGTAATTCCTGAAAACCTTCCCCCACACAACCACTAAGAAATCATATCATATCATGATATATATTGTGAATAATGGAATCTGTCAAGTTTGATAAAATTCTAATATACACATGCAATGTTGTCTAAATATCAGACCCTCAAAATAACATGTCTGGTGTGGGCCATGCCTAACACAGCAGGTGATTTGATGTGGACCCACTTCCATATCTTGACCCTAGTCTAGCCTAGCCTGGCCAGCTATATATATATTTTTCCTCATGATTGATTGATTGTAGATATTGCTTTTATGAGAATTTAAATCAAGGCTGTGTGTACAAGATAGGATAAGATTATTCCGCGTCTAATTTTTTTTGTAAAATAAATAAGGGCTAGTTAAGTCTAGTGCTATTTTTTAGGTTGCAATGAATTTGACTTGTTGCACTCTTAGCATATTAATTTAAGATTATGGTGATTTGTTAAATATTTTTATTTATTTCCGCATATTTTATTTAGAGGGGTCATTATATTAATATAAATAGTAGAAAAACTCATAACATTAAGATGCACAATTGCATTGCTCGACTATATATGTAAAAGTGTAATTATATCTCAAAATAATACTTCCTCATTCCATTAATCTTATACTTGATGCTTTTGGCACAAATTTTAAGAAAAAATAGATAAAGTAAGAGTATTATAGAGTATTGTGAGATTTATTTATTAATAAAGTGGTTGGTTGTGAGTGAAAATACAATGACATTTGAAGTAATTAAATGATGGTTGAAGGATAAACTATCGTGACAACACGAAACATGACACGATAACACGAATGGTCACCCCTAATTTTGAATATGTGTGTAACAAATTTCACATATTTCTCCCTTCAAAATATATTTGATACAACTTTTCCAGAAATACACGAATCAATTTTACCCAAACTGCACTCCCCTCTTTGCTCTTCAAAGTAACACGAACGGCAGAAGAATTTTCTACTTTCTCCAAGACCTTAACAATTTTCATTTACTCATCAGTTGACTGTCACACGTAAGACTAAACGTGGACTATTAACAACCGTGACTTCAATAATTCACATAATAAAAGTAGGTCCCATTGAAGCAGTAATCTGGGGGTGATCGTAATTTGGAATGTACTTCTACAAAAAAAAAATGGCAAAGGGGGTACCTTTAAAACAAGATAAGCTGATAGAATTAAATAATTCAAATCTAGGTTTCAGTCCCCAGTGATTAATTTAAGCTCAAGTCCAATCATTAGGGACGTACATAACTAATTCTCATAACATGTGACATGCATTATTATTGTCCAACACTCCGGCAACATTTTATAAAATCGTAAAATGCAATTTTTTGCAACAATATTTAACAATATTATGGCTTTTATAAAATATTGGCCATGCCTAATGATTGGAGCAATAAGCAAGAAAAAATGATTCTTTCCATTATAGGCACAAAAGAAGTTACATCACGTTGTTTCCACACACCAAAACACAAGTCTGTCTCCATAGTTCTCCAACCCAAAATTACAATAAAAAGCCAAACATTCCCTAGCAGATCTCACACAAATATACACACATACACCAACCAAAAAGAGAAACAAAAATAATTTGAATAATCAAAACCAACCACCCAAACACGGCATAAACACATCCACATCCGAAACCGTTCGACCATATCATTGGGTAGCATCAATGGGAGTACCAGTCCTCGCCTGAGATATCCTGTTCGCGTATATTGTGACCAAACGCAATTGTGTGCTATTAAGCCCCTCCAAATATGGCAAAAATGTTTTCCCCAGCATTATATAGATGTCCACTAGACAGAATACCACAGTCTGCAATCCAATGGAAAATTAGTTTAAAGAAGTTTTGAAAAAAATGGCAGGGGCTTTTAAACATGGACCAGAAAAATAATTACTATCATGTGAGTGAATATCATATAGCATGCATATGGTTGGCGATTTTAGTCCCGTACAAATCAATTTCTCAATTAAGTCCCGTAATTTTAACAATGATGCAACTTTAGTCCTATATTGACAAGGTTGCAGAATCTTTGCACGTGCAGCTCGAATAAGCTGCTAGAATTCCATGTAGCAATCTGACTAATGACTTGACGTCACTTATGTATCATAATGAGACATCAACATATTAATTTCAAATCAAAAGAATCACAAATTAATTATCACCATAAAACAAAAAAATGTTAATATAGGACTAAAATTGCATCATTTTCAAAATTAGGGGACTAAATTGAGAAAATTGATTTGTATTGAATTAAAATCTCCAAACCCCAATAAATATGGGACCAATCTTGCAATTTACTTGTAATAACGTTATTTTCACAAAACTTGAAAGGTTTCATTTTCATGATATTTAAGATATGCGGTTGATCTTTCTTTGTTTTTGTTTCTTTCGGCAGGGGTGGGAGGGGATAAAGTATACAAAGGATAATCTCTCACCTTACGAACATCTGCACTCTGGTTTCCAAATGCATCAAAAAGAGCAGGTAAAAACGAAGGCAACTGAGATGTTAGTTCCTCTTGAGAGAGCCTGCCCACAAGCTGCAAATAATACAAGTAACGTGGTAATTAAAAATAACCCAAACATGATAAAATATCTTAGGTTCTATCAGATTTTTAAATTATAAACACGCTTATATTTGCACACAGAAGAAGCTGCTTGACACATAGTGAAAATGAAGTTACATGGACAGCAAGAGAAACAATAGTAATTAATTCAGGAAGATCTGGGCTGTATTTAAATAGATGAATTTGAAGTCACAATTCAAATCCATAAAGAAAAAAGTCCATTAACTTAGATGTACAAAATTTTGAGTCATAGTACAATTGGAAAGTGGATTCAGGTACATACTATATAAATGCATAAAAATAAAATAAAATGTTAAATTTCAAAAAAAGAAGAGCTCTCTTAGTTAGCAGCAAAATGGGTCTTAACTCATGTCTTAACTCTTAATTAGGTGTAGGCTATATTTATTGGAACCTTGACACAATTAAATTTTTGCATTCAATATAGAAGCCCACCCACACTAGACCAAACTATACATGTTACAGAACCCAACTAATTCACACAAAACCTCCTCTCTCTCAAATGGTGTTCGCCTATTTCATTTATCCATGTATACTATATGAGGAAATCGTGCATTTTCTAGGATATTACTATTCAGGATCTCATGCATGCCAAAAAAGTTGACTGCTGAATCAGGTCATTAGGATCCGGACCACAGAACATGTGGAGGTTGAGTGGATTAACTATGGTATTTTCTTTCTCTTTCCATTCTCTCACAAGCTCTCTTTCAGTCATTTTAGCTCAAAACTGAGACCTATATCATTAACATTATAACCTAGATCAGAAATTGTCCAACTAGTTAAAATTGGGAGTAGCAGGAGAAAGAAGAGGGATTTAAGGTCCATTTCTAGACAAGGTTCAAAGGTGGTGAATTGCCAGAAAAGTAACTGAAAAAAATCTACAGTCAATGTTTTGTTTTCAATTTTTTTTTAGATGGATATTGGAAAGTGGCCATTCTTTCATCTCATAAACATTTAAATTCTTCGAAGAGTTTACCTTTGTTAAACAGTTTATGCATGTGACAAGCGTTCTTTCATCTTCAGTAACAAGCAAAGGAACAATAACCTGCAGTGTCAAATGAATAAATGACAAGGCAATATTAAAATTCAAGATTTACATTAAACATCAACAAAAAATATTAATACATAGCATACAGACATGTAAAAGAATTGTGAATAATACTTACACTTAGACATCTAAGTAGGTCATACTGAGACAACACTATAGTTAAGCAATGTTCTGATTCATTGGACACCTGAGTTCAACAGCAAATGTCATACAATGGAGAAGAAAATTAATAGGAGAACACACATGCGCGCGAGCACACACACACACACACACACACATATATATATATATATTCAGGAAAGACAGTTTACTTTTGGAATGATGTCCTTTGTTACATGAAGCAGCTTCTCGATTACAATCTCAACAGACTCCTCCATTGATTCCTTCTGGAGAAAAAAGTACGAAATTGAAAGAGCTGATACTTCTGCTTAAATCATTCAATAAAAAAGGTGTAGAAATATAGACGCAGACCTGATTTTTTAACATTTCAACAATGAGTGTGAGAGCCAACTCGCGAATTGATGAATCGGAATCATCCAGCACTTCGAGTACATTCGTTAATATCTGATTGAAGTACTGAAATATGCCATTTGTTTAGTAATTAGAAGCAAAGATGTTTTAGAATGATTTATCAAATATGCTAAATTTTAGGGTAATGATTTTAAAAAACTCCATATATTAGTTGGATTTCTAATCCACCAAAAAAAGTTCAAAATTAGAGACACTCTATTTAATTGCTACGGATGTTCCAAACTCTTCAATCCAACTGCAACCCAAGGCTCTATTTGGTTATGAATGGATTAAATGGTAATGACTAAAAGTTCATAATAACGCATTGATCTTGTTTGTATAATATATCATGTAATGTAATTCAGATTCTTGATATATCATTTCGAGTTATCTTTTCAACATAGTGGATGTTAATGTTATATCCATTCAAATGGAGTCATTTAAAGTTATTGCGTCAAAACTCCCTTCCAATTGGAACATTCCATTCAAGTGCAACCTAATTGGTTTTAAACTTGCTCCTATCCCCCCAACACCCCTAGAAACAATGCATGAATATTTAAAGCTTCTTAGACTAAAGGACCTATATTTGATAAGCGAACAGTAAGAGTAGAGATGGACAATGAACAAGAAAAAAGGCAAAAGGCTGGTATATAAGCATATAATGAGATCGAGAATTCATAATATATCTCATACCTTGCTCCAAATAGAGTGATCACTAGATATTGAAACTTCAATCAATTGCTGAAGTGCATTACGCTTGTTTGTGGGAGAATTTTCATCATTCCCATTACAGATCTACCAAAAGGAGGCAAGAAAAGAAAAAGTGAGTACAAGAAAGAAAACAATAGGAAGAATTCAAAGAGAAGGTGGTGGGAAAGAGTTAAAAGAAAAAGAAAAACAGGGTCATTTTAGGAATGCAAACAGAATAAAAACTAACCAAATGAAGAATCTGGGGAATGCTCAGTCCCGTTTCTGTACTAGAATTCAATTTCAAAGATGTGAGGTCAGGAAAATTTTGTGGCAGCTCGGATGAAGGCTCATTATCAACCCCAACGTCTACAGACTTTTGCAGATAATCAGATGCAATCAGCCCATTGATGTCCAAACGCGGTGTTGAAGAAGAAACTTCTGCATTTCCACGGCCATCTACTCCAGATAATCCGATACTATCACTGGAGGTATTGGATGCATATCTTAAACTTCTATAGTTGAACTCAGGATTTTCGGGGTTTGAGTTTTCCAGCCCATGACGATGCAAATTCTCCTGTGCATCATCAGATTTTTGGTTACCAAAGGATGAATCTTGAAGAGAGCTCCACTTCCTACCACCATCACTATCAATAGATCCAGAAGAATATCTTCCAAACAATGGATTCTTCTTTGATGATCCAAGATATCCATCCTCGGAAGATGTTCCAATTACATCAGATGGATCGTATGAGAATTTCCCACGTCTCTCTTTCTTGCTCTGCATAAAGTTAAGCAACTCTACCTCTATGCGAGGAGTATACTGCTTGAGAGCTCGTCTCAATGAGTTCTGTTCTTCGACAGATAAACTAATTATAAAATTTAAAACTGCCACCGAGTCGAAATGAGTATAAACAGATATTATGCATGTTATGGCCGCTTCTTTCAGTTTCGTATTTTTGTCATGGGCCAGTGGTGTCAACTTTGCAAGCCATAGCTTAAGGATCCCGCTATTCGCAGAGCCTTCAGAACTTGAAGCGTGCTTGTTAAACGAACCGATAGCGAACTCGATAACAGCCAATTTCGCCTTGGGGGATCGCTGTTCATCCAACGAACGAAGCAAAGCAGGAAGAAGAGAATCAGTACCGTACGTTTTGCCAACAATATCCAAAGTAGTTGAGCATGGTTGCCTCACTAATTCTTTAGGGTCGATCAACCTAGAAAAAACATGGGGCAGTATCCTCTCCATATAACTTTCGAACGGCTTTCTACAAGCTGGGATAAGATCTGCAAGGGTCGAAAGAGCTGCCTGAGCAACTTTGTGATGGGGGTCATCCAAATGCTGGAAAAACAGCTTCATGACTTTCTCAAAACTCTGCATAATTTCTTGAATGCCTCTTGGGCCTTGCTGTAGAAGAGAATGAATATAGCTAAATGCAGAAACTCGTGCATTCCAATCTGAACTAGAACTGAGTCCCTCACTTAAGGCATCGGTAAGAGAAGCTGGGCTGTCTGAATAACTCGAAACATCACCAAGTGACAGCTGGCTCTCATCGAAGCTCCTTCTCCTGCCCGCAGACATTCGCCCAGCCGTATTTTTCCTCAGGAGTGGACGCTGAAAATTCGGTATATGGTTACTCTGTGAATCCTTATAATTAGCATCTTTGTAATGTGTATCCAAGTATTGCCTATCTTGATTGTTCATATGTCGCCTTGAATCCCTATAATCAGCATTTTCTTCGATATAACCTCTATCTTGCGCCTTTTCAGGAGCTCTCTTGGATGAATATGACGAATGTGCTGGCAGATGCTCACTTCCCATGCTATTATGATGATATGACAGTTTGCCCGACTCTTTGGAAGCCTGGATTTGTGTGATGATATCAGACAACACCAAGCCTCCATTGTGATTGTTGCCTTTAGAAATACCAGATGATGTATCAGATAAAGAATGTGTAAGACTATTGGAAGCTGTAACTGCAAGAGGAAATGGTGGATCACGAGATGATGGCGGGTCAACTCCTGCACTAGGGGCAACGAAGTAAATAGCTAGCCATTCGAATAAGATGGCTGATACTTAGCATCAGCATCACAAGTGGTTGAAAACTCTAGACTTAATTGCAGATAAAATCACAACCTTTTTCGCAAATTGCAATCTAATCTAAACTTTTGAATCGTAGTCAACAAAAAAAAATAAAAATATATTGCAATTCGAACCAACAGACTTGCTCCTGCCTGAAATGACGATTAGTTATTCTTTGTCATCCGAACAAATCTAAACAAGATAATACTATTAATTATTTTTTGCCAGGTAGGTGACACTTTATTTCCGGGCAAGAGCGAATCTGCCCGTTGATTCAAATTGCCAAAAATAAAATAGAGGTTTTATTTACAAAGATTCAAAAGTTTAGATTAGATTGCAATTTGCGAAAAGGTTGTGATTTATGTGCAATTAAGACAAGATTCTAAAAGGTGAGCACATTTTATGAGACATGTCAGCCAGCAGAATAAAGAAGTCAAAGTCGAACGCAAAAGGGAATTACTTGGCTAGAAAAATTATTTTAACATAGAAAAATAGTACAAAAGTGAACACAAGTAAATACCTAGGTCCAAACTAGAGGATCTGGTCTTCTCTGATAAATCCAAACCTCTCAGCATACATTCTATAGCAGTGACCTTCTGTTTGCTCGAGTGCAGCACACTTTCCAGACTACGTTCAGTGGCCTTACCCCCAAATTTTGCTTGTGAGAGTAGTAGTCCAGAAGTAAGAGACGTCCCTGAAGTTAAACTAGCACTTCTATCCATCGCAACTATAGCAGAAGTCCCATAGCCAGGTGTTGTCTGAGAGGTAAATGACATGTTTGAACTTCTATCACGAACAGAAGGAGAAGCATGTCTTCTATGCATTCCTCCATCTTCATCGTTCATTACCTAGCATAAAAAAAAGGAATTTTTAGCTCATAGTTCTCACAGTAATGGAGGTTATAGAATGAAAGCAGGAAAGAACATGTACCCTTTGGACAACAGGATCGAAGGACATAAACAAACGTCGAGAGCGATCAGGCCAAGTTCTTGCATACATTCTATAACAAGTTCTTGCAGTAGATCGCACCTGTTGAGTTAAATGTGCCATGTTACGGATACTAGGTATACCCCAATAATAGAAAATGAAACTAAATAAACCATAGATACAAATCCAGCCTCGTTCAATTAAATGATAATTGAAAGTAGACTAGCATTATAGCAGAGCAACTTCCCACCCATACCAAACAAAGGGTATGCTTGTTTTGGGATTTGAAAACCACATGCAGGATTTCAAACTCTAAGTACTGTTCTACTTTGGGATTTTAGAATCCGGTTATCGAAAGTCCAATATATCCATCTCTATAAATACCTATAAACAATAGAATACCATTTTTTTTTCTCCACACTCTCTCCAATGTCTTATTAATGCAAATATGAATTTTTTATTCTCATACTTCTTTAACTTATCACTTTTTTCACACTTTTTTCCTTACTTTTACAACTTCCAATAAAACACATACATTATTACACATTCACACACTCTTACACAACGATTTGACCTAAAGTTAAATCTCGAAGCAAACACACACCATTACTATATATCAGGATTTTAAATCCACTAGATTTTAAAATTCAGATTTCAAAATCCACTAAATTTCAAATCAAACATGCCCAAATAGATGTCAAGACAATATCTTACCTCACTCATTGCATCAGCCACACAACACCTAATAAGGTCTTCATAGAGGTCAGCAGATCGTTGTATTTCAGGTGCGTCAGCCCAATATTCTAGTATTAGAAGTGCATACTCGCAACACCTAATTCAGATAATACAAGTATTAATATTATAAACATAAAAATAAAAAAATAAAATACTAAGGAACACTAGACCAAGGAACTTAGTTAGCACGCATCATACCTTGCACGGAGTATAGCACTGCGATCATTCTTCGCACTGTCAATGATCCGAGGAAGGGCACGGGAAACTTTGCAGTTACGCAACATCTAAACATAAAAATATATCAGAAATGACAAATTGATATTAAAATAGAGAAGAAAAGAAACCACAGAGCATTACCGTCTTTATGCAGTTATCTGCAGACTCTGCAATTACAAGCACTGTTATGACAACAAGCTTGAAAAGGACCTAAGTAACAGGGTAGAAAGTGAGAAGCAAGGATATTTATGAGAGTCATTTCCAGCTACAAACAGGAATTGTTCTTACCGGAATAAACATTTCAGCACATGCCTCAAAATCCCCCAAGAGATCTTTAGATAAGAAGCATAATAAATGGCAGGCCTGGCAAAAACAGAAAATGCCAACATGGAAAAATACTTCAGCTAAAAGAGTTAGAGCAATTTATTAACAATTAAGCTATATTCATTTAGGAAGAAATGAAGTTGTTGACGTGCCATTCAAAGAACAGATTCAGCCAAAAAAAAAGGAAATATTGTCCATCCCATTGATAAAACGAGCAGCATTGGGAGACATTCCACAAAGATAAACCTCTATGTATAAGGTTGAAAGATGCAAAATATTGACACTAAAGCAGACTTCATCAGGATACATATATTTGCATCTTGTCTCAATTATATATATTTTTCCCAAGAAGAGACAATGAAAGTTGTGTATTACAGTTAATGAATAGCAATTCACTACGGTCTCCTTTGTGTAATATAAAAGTTATTACTCTTAGAGAGGGAATAAATATGCAATTACATAGAGCCACACCTGCTTCACAATGCTAGATCGCCGATCAGATAGCTGTGTGCTCAAAGGACCAACCAGCTGCTTAAGAAGTCCACGGAAACAAGGGTAATCAACTGCGCCTGAATGATCAAGACAAGATATAGCAAGTACTTCAGTAAATACTAAGAGAAAAATCTTAAGTAATAAGTAATAACTGAATGGATGTTATTACTAAATTATTTAGCATACAAAGAACTACATGCTTCTATAACCCACCAAATACAGAGTTCCCCTTTCAATACATCGTCGGGTTGCTCTCTCATATATGCATTATGGTATGGACAAGAATGACACAGAAGAAAGATATAACCAATGTGTTGAGAAATCAACAAACCTCCAATAACAAGGCCTTCAAATCTCTGCATGGCTGCAATACGTATAGACCAATCTTTATCAGGCACTAGGGTAGAAGCAATCTTCTCAAACTCCCTTGTAAGCTCTTTTTCTGAATACACTTTAACAGCTTCAACAGGTTTCTCCGTGATATCACCATCTGCTGCTCAGAGTCAAAGCACAGAAGTTATAAATTGTTGTTGCAAGTAAGCTTTTGTCATTTCTCAATCTGTGAACTTACAAGGAATCAATACAATGTTAATTACTTATATACTAATTAGTACTACATTACTTTTTTCATCAGTTTGCCCACAAAATATAATCACAACTCATAAGGACCTCAGCTACCTATTTACTATATAAAAAAAACTATGTAATCAGCAGTCACAGGAGTTTAATTTTAATATTAATAGGAAACAAGAATTTCATTAATAAAGAGAAAGATATCAGGGATGAGAGAACCCTTAAAACAGATTACAAGAAGATAGAGTCAACACAAGTTGTGAATACTTAAAATGCAAAATCACGTCTCTTACTAGATCCAAAACATGAAGACCCGTGAAATTCCTATAACCCGACACCCAAAGAGCCCCAAACTTTCTCTAACGACTTGAATGAACCATCAAGAGCCCTTTTATTCCTATCAACCAAATAGACTATAATCCAACCGGGACAATAATTTTCAATAAAAATTGCCTCTCGTTAATGATGCCACCCAAATTGTGTTGTAATAAGGCTGAGGCAGAAGATGGTGACACCCAATACAAACCCGACTCCTGTAGTACATTGTTCCACAGAGTTTGAGCAGTCACAAGAGTTTACTTACCAACTATTAAATTCATACTGTAAAACAACATGATGACTATTAAATGTAACCAAAAAAAAAAAAAATTAGCATGTAGTTATACCATCCTCCATTACTAACCTCCAAAGAGAGACGCCTCACGTGCTGAGCTTTTGGCCTTGGGACTGCTTCTCTTGGGATTAAGGTTTGTAGGCTTAGCCTCACTAGTTGAGTAATTGCTCACAACAGCATCAGAAGAGTGAACCTTTGGCTCAATTCTTTCTAATCTGGCATTAATATCTTTTAACTGCAGCCAATGTCATACAAAGAACACTTGAGAAACATTTCAGACCATCTATTGGTCTTTATGTTAAAAGAAACAAATTGGATCGCTCGAGAGGGGGTTAACAGTAAGAAATTCTTTGAGCTCTATTTTAATAGGCACATGACCGACACAAATATGCAAAACAATTACCATTGGTGCAGGTAGATGCTGTCGGTTCAGTTCTTCAAGGAACTGAGGTCCAGCCTGAGAATACATTTCCTAAGAAAAACAGAGATAAACAAAAAGAATGAGGGAATAGTTGATCTGAAGGGACTGAGCTACTTAGAGGCCATTCGAGCAGCCTGTACCAAAAATATCGTTAAATACGGAATACTGTATAGTATGAACTCCAAAAAACATATATGGAAATCCAGAATAACTACTACTCCCTCAAACTACTTGCCACCAGACAAGAAGCATATGCATCATTCTTGATTTCGAACTGAAACCTATATATCTGATTAAAAGCTTGTTTTTTGCCATATAAACACACCAACTACTTTCTTTATAGCCATTCACTAACTAATTAGTGAAGATTTCACTCACTAAAGTGAATGGGGGTAACAAAGAATTCTAAGTTTTGCAGCCATCTCCATTACCTAAAGGAACACTAATACCATAAAAGTATCACCATTGTCTGATACTTGCACTTCCAGATATATCAAGTTAAGCAACTTTCAGCGCAGTAATGTTTTCCATGAAAAATTGATTACTCAAGTCCTCCATTTTCTGGACCACGCAGCATGAGGTACATCAAACTTTAGAAGACAATATGACTATGAGTCTACTTCACTATAAAAAGTCGGGTATCCAGTTTTGAAAAGAAGTATAAACTCTTTGTATATACGTGTGCATATAAATCAATGTTTTCAGATTCAAATATATCAGGGGAGACCAACATTTCTTCAACAGAAAATTATGAGAACCAGAGATAGTTTCTGCCCAGACAGTAGGATCTCTTCTCTCCAATTGTTTCTATAATACACCCTGCCTAAGCAACAGTGTGCAGACCAAGATGGCTACAAGCGAATAGTTGTAGTGTTTACCCATTTTCACAAGGCAGGATTTATCTATCAGAAGTATGTCCTTCGAAAGACACGCCCTGAAGGAACAGTATACGGTCTCAAACATACTATATAACCCTTCTAGGCTCTAGCAACTCCTGTTTTCCCAACCAAACCAACCTCTATAAGCATATTCTATATTCAACGGGTCTTCTGAAGCTGTAACCGTCATTCTATATTGAATATGTCAACGGTCAAAAACTCCAAATGACAAGCCAAATTTACTCTTTAGTTTATATCTATTAAGGAGATAGACATTGTTCTTGCTTTACAACTACTAGAAATAAGGAACAGTTGGCAGTACTAGTAGACTAGTAGTACTAATTTGATATAAAATTAACATTAATAGTAATAAACAATGGCAACCATTCCATGTATAGGTAAAAACAAAGTGCCATGTATTTTCCTAACCTCAATACATGATATAGATGCTTCCCTCACACCAGGATTTGGATCATTCAACATCTGCAAAATCTGATTAAAGAAGACAATACACAAGGCCACAAATTATCTTTAAGGTAATCATGCATGCTGACCAAATCTTGTGTCCTTGAAAAATGTAAGCTTGCATCACCAAAAAATAAATGAAACCAACATACAGGGGGAAGAATGGTGCGTTGCAGAGGTAGTTCCGTCGAAGCAAACAGACCAATAGCTGATGTGACTGTACGAGCAAATTCTTCTCGAACTCTCCAGCTTCTATTTGTCCAAGCATAAGATCCTGCTCTTTCAACAATGATTGTTGGTGAAGACACCTGCAACAAAGTAAACATTCAAAGTACTCAGCATGAAGCTTATAAAATTTATCAAACCGCCAATCCCATGCAATAGATGATTGAAACGAAATGTGAACATACGATGCCCATCAGAGTTTGTTAAAAGCTTTAACGACATGATACAAAAACACATTTCATTTAGATCAGACAATTTGCAAGAGCTTTTAAGGTTTGTCTTTATATTGCTACAAATGCATAAGAGTATACTAGAATGACTGTCTCTAAGTCAGGTCGGTAGTTTCTCATGTTGCTACCATCCACATTTAGAACAAAAAGAAATACGTTAACATAACAATTTATCATTCCAAGAACCTCTTGATTCTCATTCTGAAGAGTTCGTCACAGAAAATTTTATAAAGGGGCAATCAGAGCAGAAGTGAAGGTGAGAGCAACAAGCGAAATGTTACTTCTGAGATAAAAACACCTTTAAACATTTATAACAGTGACACTCTTAGAAGGAAAATTAGCAAAATTTTGAGCCAGTGATAGTACTCCAACAGATTGGTTCTCGCAGGGTTTATCAACAGGAAATACACAGAATGAGAATGGCAAAACTAGCATTATATTTTGAAGTTACGCGAATTTACAGGGATATTCAATGGCCTATATGTTGGAATTATTATGCAAATGGAAACATCATTTACACATTATCATACTTATCAAACTGCAGCATGAGTTTGGGGAACTCTGTAAATTTCCGAGACAAGGTTATAGAATTATGGCCCTTTGTATCTAATGTTGCAGAATTTAACCCCACGAGTTCAGAAAAACTATAAGTAGCTATACTAAATATGAAATCTTATACATAGCTGATGCTGGCGGTATACATCTTGCAAAAATAGATTGGTGGACAAATTTAAACTGCAGGTACGAAAGGAATATACAATATCCTGGATCTACAAGCAACCTTTCAAATACAACCATCCATAATTTGGAAAACTACAGTCGAAACAAGATGCAAGCGTCACTCAACAGCCACAGTAAATTCTACACTAGGTTAAAGGATTAAATGAGAGCGCAAGAGCACACTTCAATTAAAGAATTCTCAAGGAAACATTTATTTTTTTTAAAAAATGAAGCCACAAGCACCAAATTACGGGTAAAAACCCTCAATTTACAGAATGAATTGGCATTTAAAGTACACAAGTGATAACTGCATCGACAATTAAAAAAACAAACCTCCATGAGAGTGAGCAGCAACCGCCGCGCAGCATCCCTAACCGGTTGCTTGGCAACACCCAATCTCTCAACCACCGCGGGAAGCAGCGCATTGAAGTGCAGCTTCAAGTGTTCGCCGGAGAGAACCGCGGCGGAGGCGAGTGCCTGAAGGCCGCCCTGAGAGATACGGAAGTTGTTGTCCTTCAAGAGATCTAAGCAGACGTCGACAAGTGACGAAACCTCCGACGGCGACAAGGTCTTTCTAGAAGCTTCGAGCAGTTGGTGGAGGCGCTCGACGCCAGCCATCCGCTCCTTGGTATCCTTCGCACGCGCCAACTCCAAGGCCTCCTCCATGGCTGCGGCGGCGGTGGTAGTTAACCGGTTTTGTAGGAGGCGATCTCGGAAAATGACGATCTGATCTGCGGGGGAGAGGGAGAGTGAAGAAAGGGCAAGTGTGAACTGTAGAGAGAGAAAGAGTGGGGGTGGGGTGGGGGAGGGAGTTTTGCTAGATTGACGGAAAGGTGGATAAAATTAATTATTAATGTGTAATTTGAGTTCAAAAACAAGTCCAAAAATTAATCGACATGCACAAAATTTGTTTAAATTTGATTCACTTCATTTTAGGAATGTTTTGTGATGTAAAAAAATCACTAAATGTGCAGTTGAGTGAAAGAAAAAACTAAGTCAGAAAATTAATCGACATGGGTAAAATTAATAGTATTTGTTTTTATTGAATAATATTAGTTTTTTTTTTTTAACATTAGTCTTTATAATAAGTCAAACGATGACTTTAACTTATAACATCACACATAAATAGTATTTTTCTAATCACTTGAGTTATTCAACTTCGTCGGATTATATATAATTTCATATCCACCTCCGATATTTTTAAATCCAAATCACTGAACCGGACAAATTTAGGTCATTGAGTCATTTGTTCAACCGATTTAACTATTGTATAAAAGTTGGATAACTCGAACATAATATATTTATAACATATATATAACCAAAAATTATATAAAATTATAAAATGAAATACATGACCCAAAATTCTACTTTTTATAGGAAAATCAATTGTATTTTTCTTTTAGTTTTAGTTTTAGTATATAGTTTAATTAGATACTGAAAATTTAATTAAAATGTACTAAAATATAAGTTTAAATATAAAAATTCATATGTGTACATATATATATATATATTTCATGTCATTACATGTTAAAACGTTGTTTGTAGCTTAATGGAGACGGCTACTTTAGTATAGCATTTGGTTCAGGGTTTGATTCTTGTTCCCATTATTTAAGGTATTTTGTTTCAAAAGAATTTTTAAATAAAAAAATTATATAAAATTTGGGTTCGCTGACTCGCTGGTTTAACCCGATTTAAACTGGTTTTCACCGATTTTATCGAAACTCGGTATACTTTAGGAATCGGACCGCCACCGTGATCGATTTTGATAGAATCGTCGATTTTTTCGAAACTCAAGTTACTTTAAGTATCGAACCGCTATCGTAATCGATTTTGGTCGAGCCGGTCGATCCAATCTGATTTTAAAAAGAGACCGCAAACTCTATTTTAAGAATAAACCAATAAATTGTAATGTTAAAAACAAGAATTGAAGTAGGGGGAGGAGGGAGTAGGCTTGGCAACGGGGCGGGGCGGGCATGGTGGACAACTTTCCATCCCCGCCCCTGTAAAATTCGAGGATTCTCCATCCAATTCCCGCGAAGCATTCGGGGAATAATCATCCCTCATTGCCCGCCAGCCGGGGATTCCCCATTCTTCATCTTTTTTTTTATTAATCTTATTTCAACAATATAAGTTCGCAAAAAAAAAATTATCGAAATACAATTTTAACCATGTTTAAAATTTGAAATATAAATTTAAAGCATACGGCACCAAAAAGTAAAAAAAAAATAGAAAATCAACGTTCTTTGTTCACTTGTTCTCCACTTCCATATTTTTAACAACTTCAAAGCTCAATTTGACATATATCCATATCAAACCCCTCCTTGAAACACATATATAATTTTAATATAATATATATTCATAATAAATAAATGAAAATATCAAAATTTATTTTATAACAACAAAATTATTTCAGCCCTGATTAATACGCGGGTATACGAACTAGTAATTATATATACGTATATATATATATATATATAATTTTAAAAATTAAAAAATTCAAAGCCCCAAGCGATACTATCCCCGTCCATGCCCGTGGGGAGGAATTTTTTTCCGATGGGGAATCTAAAATTAGTTTGTCTTGCTAATCCAAATTCAAATATTTCGCATTCGAAACAAAACTACTTAATCTTTTACAACCAAGTCTAGAGGAGCTATTGCCTTGATCCCTTGGGGTATGTTTGTTTCAGAATTTAGGTGTGCAGAGAAGTCATGACTTCAAAATTCTATGGATTTAAAAGTCTTGATGAATAGTAAAAAAATATGTGTTTGTTTTGAAATTTTGATAGAGTGTGATTTTACTTTATGTCAAATCAGTGTTTAATAATGATTGATATAATATTATTATATTATGTTGAGAGCGAGAAAAATAGTGATGTGATTGTATTGAATTTTGTGAAAATAGTGGTGTAAGTGTACTTTATAGGAGAGGATTTCAAAGTCTAATTTTTAATCTCAAATTATAATGAAACGTGATTTTTAAAGTCCTAAGTCCATCCGGATGAGTTCCGAAACAAACATACCATTAGGTTCTCTGTGACTCACTATTATTTATATACATGTATAATATATTACACTATATATTTTATATTTAATATTACTATCTATTCTCCCTTAACTTTATTTTCATTGACTCACTATTATTTATATACATGTATAATATATTACACTATATATTTTATATTTAATATTACTATCTATTCTCCCTTAACTTTATTTTCATTTGTAAATTATATTTTAAAGTCTTGATTGAATATATTATTGATTATTCTCGTGACTTTGGATTTACATAATTAAGTTCCTTTATATTAAAATTATTGTATATGTAAGTCACTTATTTTATTTTTTCGTTCAAAGAATACCCATTTTTCTTATTACCCCTAAGCCAAATGAATGTAAGGACCGGCTTGTAGAGTAGCTTACCACGAAGATATCAATGCATTTTTATTTTTTTTTGTTCGGACAAAGTTAGTTGTTAGATGTTAGTACATCAAACACCCAAACACTCTACAAATTCACCAAACCACCTTATAACTCTCATACTCCAATTCGTTCCCAAAGGGAATCGAACCTGGGTCTCCCACTCAATTGAGGGGCCCAGTGGCCAGGTGGGCTAAGCCACCTGGTTTATATCAATGCATATTATACGACAATAACTAATAGGAGATGGTCTCATGCACGAGACGAGATACAAATTAACACAATTAATATAATCTCTCTCAAATGGTTAAAGTGACAATGTTCAAGTTACACTTCGTCTCACCATGAAACGGTCTCACGCAATAGTGTCTCTATTATACAATCCAATCGAGAAAGAAAATGTTGCGAAAAATGCCCCCAAGAGCATAGCCAAGTGGTAAGACTTGTGATGATATGGAAAGAAATCCCCAAACAACGCAGGTTCGAACCCCGTCTTGAACAAAATTTTCATTAAAATATTATGGGAGTTTGTTCGTTGCCCGAAGGATTGAATCATGTTGACTCTCGCAAATGTAAGCTACTTGAGCACATCTTTCAAATTATAATTCGCCCGACTGAGGGACCACTACACGGATAAGGGAAATTTCTCGTCTCTTCCTCCCAAAAAAAATAAAAAATAAAGAAAAGGTTGCAAAAGCAATAATTAAAATTGGGACCAAGCTTTGAATTTATACTAATCAATTTGCATAATTAGTCCAAGAGAATGAAACAAGTCAATCAGTTGTACGACTAATGGCTTTTAAACTAATATTACATTCATTAATACATGGAGCAATAAATACTATTTATATGAGACTGCCTAACATGATATACATCTCATCAATGAGTTGATATGATGTGAAACTTACTCACTGAGAAACTGATTCATTTTTTAAAGGTATGACCCTTCACTTATCACGACTACATCCTTTAATAATATAAATAACACTCTTTAATAATATAAATCACACCCTTCAATTATTTTAGTATACCATCTACTTTAATATAAGTCACATCCTTCACTTTTATGAGTAATACTATTTATAGTAAAAACTCGCACTCTTCAGTTATCACAATTATATCCTTTATAGTAATATAAGTCGCATTCTTTAACCAATTTCACCATGTAATTTGTTTACCCTATATTTTGCCAATTAGTCGAGCAAAAATCTACTTTCACGTCCCAAAAAGAGATTTGTTTTCTACTTTTGTCTATTCCATAAAAATAGTCCAATTACTATATTTAATATTATAACATTTATTTTTCATTTTTATTTTTGCCCTTATTCAATCATGTATCTATTTCTTTTACAAATCAAGATGCATTAATAATTGTCATGAGAGATAAATAGACACAGGGTAAAATGATAAAACAAAACAAAAATTAAATATTCTAATTGTAATAACTCACATGTCTTAATTAGTATGAAAACAACTATATATCTACTTTTGTAGAACAGAAGGAGTATTTAATTTAAATTAGTCCCATAACCTGTTTTAACATCACACTGTCACGTATAAAAGTTTGTCCATTATTATTATTATTAGGCAAAAAATTGTATGAGACTGTTGCACGGTGAGACGGTTCACAAAATAATATCTATTTCTTCTAAGGTGTTAAAACGTCATTATCAAATTAGGTCCCGCTTCACTGTGGGACAGTCTTACACAAGACATACTTCGCACTACAATTATTTTTTTCACGATAAAAATTATGTGAGACCGTCACATGGCATGAGTTCGTGATATAGAAATTTTATTTGATTTGAGCCTTACATTATTCAAATAGGCTTCATGCAAGAGCACTCTAATTTTATTTTTTATTTTTTAAAAAGCCTCATTAGTATATTTTAAACAAAAGAAAATGTTTAAATATTTATTTCAGTCAAATACTTGTACCAATCGTATTAGATAAACATTTGTGTGAACCTGAGTTTACAGTGAACTCTATTTTTTTAATATCACTGCTATGTAAAAAAAAATCATTATTATGCATAAATATTATTACTGTTATGCACAAAAATTATCACTGTTTAAAAATATTTTATATATATTTAGTAATAATATTTATATATAATAGTGATATAGTTTATGTATAGTCATGATTCATTGTATTGTTATTCATCCTATTATCACAATACTTATATGACAAAAACTTGTATAGACCTGGTTCATGCTATGAACTCGGTTATTTAAGTAACACTGTTACATACAAAAACTTTCATTGTTATATATAAAAACTATCACTGTTATGAACAAAAACAATCCTTGTTTAAAAAATGCTTTATATTTTTAACCAGTGAAAATTTTGTGCATACCATTGATAATTTTTATACATAACAGTGATAGAGTTCATGTGCGAACCTGATTCACTCGAGTGTTACCTACTTATATACACTACTTAATCAATTGAACTCTCCAATATCATCCAATACCCTTAAAAATAATCGAATCAAACCTATCCGTGTTTTAAAAAAAAATCCCTCTATCTTTTCAAGGCCAATCAATTTTACTCAAGGCTAGTCCCACTTGTTAGTTACTCATCCTCATCAACGTGATCTTGACCTAAGCGGTTAATCTAGGGTGCATTTAGTTCGAGTGATAATGTTTGATAACAACTAATTATTTAACCTTATCACTTATTTACTTTAAATGATGGAAAAATATTTAGTATCCTATGACCCGGGGATAACCTGGAAATTTTCAGTTTTTGGGGATAGTAAATCCCACCAAAAGAGGTGTGATTAATTATTTCATTGGTGGGATATTGTGAATATTACCAAAAACCCCTTCCATAAACCGCCTCCAACTCCCCGATTAGGCCCAGTGGTTGAAAAACTTAGTTGAAGTGGCGAGATGGGTTGTTTCATCATTAGCCTTCGTGCATCATCAGAATAATCCGCTGTTTCCGGTGCTCTGCCACCACCACCTCCACTCTTATTCGCCGTATTTCTCTACATTATTTTCAAAATAAATATTGCTTATCTTGGATGTGATTGATGGATTTCGTTTTAATTTGATGCCCCTTTCCCCGGCCAGAATTCCGGCAATGCCGACAAGCGTTGTGAGCGGTGGCGGTGGCGGAGCGAACAGTATTGGCGGCAGCGTGAGAGGTGACAAAACCCTTGTCGGCACAGCCTTGACGAGCCCGTCCACCCCTTCTCCTTCCCGTCGCGCCGCCACCGTTGATCTTCTAAAATAAATTATAGCAAGGAGTTGAGCTATATGTCTTTCTTCTTAAATGCACAACCTTCTATGTAGATAAATTTTAGATCCATTATTTTAAATCTAGAACAGACCCATCTTTTTTCCAGAATAGATCATCTTCTTCTATTTTGAAAATATATAAATTTTATATGATTATATATTATAGTTATGCAATTAATTTTCTTTTGCAATGGGGAACATTATTGTGATATGATATGCTTGTCGCTGTTGTACAAGTTCTGAGAATTTGCTTTCGTTTGACCTTTTTTTGTTAATTTTACTTTTATTATTCTGGAATATGTTCATCTGTGAGTTTGAAATGAATTTATATGCTCGTTATAAATATTGAGAAATTTTGGGAAGTGCCGTAAGTAAGAGGCGGTATTTTAGTAAATGTGTTAATTCAAGTAAATAACTGATAAGATATGAATATTCAATATGTATCCCTTAATTTTATCTCACCTAATCATATCCATACTAATCCTTATTTTCAAAGTAAACGCACCCTAAAATGAGTTACTCTTATGCGCATAGATGTATTGTACAATCGTTCTTCTTATTTTTATTGGAAAATTATCCTTTTATTTTTATTGAAAAATTAAATATTTCAGTATAAATAAATTGAACATTTCAATGAAACAAATTATATATTTAAAAAAATACACTTAAATTGTACGATGCATATGATGCATACAAGACTTTATCATCTAAAATACATCGCCTAGCATCTTTCATCCATTTATTTACACTATTAATACGACACTTTGTGCAATGAATTCACCAAGTAGGCAAGTATAGCATCCGCAATCAATTGTACATTATGTGAGTTTTTCGAAGTTTGAATCACAAATAATCTCATAACTTTGGCCTCAAATAGATTTTGTTCCATAAATTATTTTTATCGTCGATTTAATTTCAATTACTTTAACAATGTTCAATTTTAATCCCAAATTGATCAGAAAACTCAAAATGATGTCGTTTTGCCGTTTCAATTTGGGATTTTCTGGCAGATAATGTGATTGGACTGCCACGTGTATATATTTTTTTTTTTCTAACAACGGGAATTTCAAGAATATAATTAAAAAGTTTAAAAAAAAAACTTAAAATGAAAAATAAAATTGACCGCAAGAATTAGTCAAACACACTTAAAAATACATGTGAAAGTACATATGACAGTCCCAACATTCATCGAAAAGCGTCAAATTGAAATGGCAAATTGACGTCGTTTTGAGTTTTCCGATCAATTTGAGATTAAAAGTGAACATTGCAAAGTTAATGAAACTAAATCGACGATAAAAAAATTTATGAAACAAATCTATTTAACATTTGTTATTCAAACTCACTTGTTTTAGTTCTTCCAATTTTGCCTACTATTCTTTCAGGACACTCAGCTATTCTGAATTGAATTTCGTCCAAAAAAATATTTGAAATCCAATTTTCTAATCTTTTAACAGACTACACGACGTAGCAATAATCAGCTTTGAAATTAACAAGACAACTTAAAATTCAAGAAAAATAAAAATAAAATGATAAAATGACATGTTAACTCAAAATTAGTTATAGCCGGTCAAAAGAAAATACAACAAAATTGTATTTTGAAATTTAGCATAACAAAATTCAATTGGAGAAAGTGAGGGGTTATTAAGACAAAAAGACAAACTTACATAATCAAGAATAACCTTTCCATAAAATAAAAACAAATAACTTTTGAGAAAGTGATTAATTTAGTGATTTTGTGAATAATTACTTAGTAATAAAAGTGAAAAGTGTTTGTAAAATTTGTAAAAAATAGGGATTGACTATTTGACAAAAGATTTGAAAATAAATAAATTATTAGCTAAAAACACATCAACTCCCAACTTTTAGATTAGAATAAGCTTTGCGTGACTCTCATTATAAAACGGAACATAATTTGAGAATAACACTTTGAAAAAAATGAGTGTAAATTCATGCCAACTTGTGAATTGTCTCACATATTCTTTGGCCTCTAGATTATGAATGATTTCCAAGTCATGATTAATTTAAGCAAAATCATTTATTTTAAAAGCACTCATATCTACTTTTTTCGAAGCCAAAGCTGAGATCACAAGTGATTATACTCCTGCAAACACACCCCATAAGATACTGGAGTTAGTAGAATCCACCAAAAACAACATTCACAAGCCCAGTTACATGGTGACAAAGTTGACAAGATCCACCCACTCAACCATGAATGATTATTAGTTTCACCAATAAGCAAAAGCACTTTAGAATGTTTGTTAATAAGGATAAGCTTCCAAGGGCATATGATTTGCATAATTATATACAAATGAAACCTGAATGAAAACCAAACTTCATGACTAAGATAGCCTACCAACCACTTATCCTGGACACAACCTAATTTAAATAAGCATTGAAGTCGCCACTTTTCAGTTTGCTTTATTATGTTGATTCCTTTTGGACCATTTTCATTAGGTATATAACTGCAATTTGTTAAGATTTGATTGGTTCAACTTTACAGGTTGGCTACCCAGAGTTCGGATAAATTTAAAAGCATTATCATATGCATCATTTTTCAGCTCTACAACTTTGAATGAGAGAGAAATAACATTTACAACACAAGAAAAATACAGCCTTAGCCTATCCGACTTCTCATATAGAAGATCTGAAACTAAAACTTAACAAGTGAAAAGCAAAAATTCAGATTCTGAACAAATTCTTTCACTTTTAGGCTTTACCAAGATTCTATCAATCTAACTATAATAAATAGTTGTTAATAACCAAATTGAATGATTTTGTTCATTGTTATCAAGATCATTCTCTCAATCTAACTGTAAAAGTGCAGGTCCTGAAACTTAGCTTAGACAAGATTCGAACCTGTGATTTGGCTAAGGATCATTGTCATACGGTGCATTTGAAGCAGCTGATAATGAAACATTAAGGGCAAATTGTCCGTGGGTTCGATATTCAGCCAAAACAGATTCCACGTCAGCAAGTTGATTGCAGAAACTGTTCCCAGCCAAGTCCAGATGCTCCAATTTCCCTGTAAATGAAAATATTTGAGAAAAAAATCGTAGATAAAGACTTGCAAGATTGAGTATAGCACCAAATTACGCTATACGTATTAGTAATCATACGAGTAATCTTAGGATACATTTCAGGAAAGTTAAGAGCAGGAAATCAGGGCTAATGATCTGACATATATTATGAAATTGACACTTAACTTTCCTTGTTTAGTGTAACAAAATTATGTATATAAACTAGAATGTATTGTAATCGACACATAGAGCAGAATCAATATATTCTTAACACTTTTCTTTATGGTATCAGAGCCCTGTTAGGATTTTCAGAAAAGGCTGGGGACTGTTGAAAAATCTGCAACTAGCAATCCTCAAACAATGAATCAGCGTATGTCTATGATGCACGGATTCTTCTTAAAATATCACAATGCAGTATCGGATTCGCACCCGCACCCTAAAAGGGGTGCGATTCTCGAATCCGCGTATCCGGATGCCACTTGGCGAATCGGTAAATTATAAAATAAAATAAATTAACGGACACACAAATCCGATACGTGAATCTATGCTAGCTAGATGATTAAATATGGTCATGTTATTAAGCATTAGATGTGTTATTTAATTGAACTTTATTATGTAATGCAACTTAAATTGACAATATGAAACTCGTTTTAGATTGAATTCATCATGACTTATATATTGGGCTGATGATATTTGAATTGTTGTTTTGTTACTTAATTATATTAAATTATTGAATATTGTCAAGTTTTGAGGGAGATAAAAATTTGAATTGCATACATTTTGTTTTACAAATTTTAGATTTGTATATATTTTTAGGCGTTATATATAATAAATTATAAATAAATAGACGTATCTTTGCCGAATCGCACCCTAAATTTTTTAAAAATACGTATCCCCGCACCCGTATCGTATCGCCCCCGCACTCGCGTCCCCGCATCCGTGCAACATAGGCGTATGTGTTCATTGACACTTTTAGAGGGCGCTCTAATCTCTGATGGGTTGAATGTTTTTGGAAATAAGCTTATGAATGCCTGGATCCTTGACTGTGTTTTACTGACCATATGACCCATATTTCAAATATAATCACAACCATAAATTTGGTCTCTATACAAATGCTCACCAATTTCATAATTCATAACTTGATCTTCCTTTAATCTTCCTCCTCGATTTTTCGGGTGTACTTCCTATATCCATGTTCATAGTCATATATTTGAGAAGTTAGATCCTTGTGCTCTTAAGTTTGTCTTCGTGGGTACTCATCTACTCCAAAGGGTTACAAATGCTTTCATTCACCTACTAGAAAACACTATGTCTCAGCCGATGTTACATTTACATATGTTGAAAACCAGAGCTATTTCACCACTCCTTATCTTCCAGGGGAGTTGCATACACTTGAAGATAAGGAGTCAAACTTTCCACCCCTAGAGTCATCCAAACCTGAACGGCTGAACCTCTAGAGTTAAGTCCACAATCTGACGGTAAAATATTTGATCGGTTTCGGTTTGAAAAAGTGTACACAAGGAAAGGAGATCCCATCATGACTACAAGGCAAGAACAACCCTCTCGACCAAGCTCCGGAAATGAGGTAACAATAACATCCTTCTTCCAGCTCTAAATCACCTTTCCTAAACCTCTTAACCTAGACCAAGACCTACACCTGTCAGTTGCTGTAAGAAAAAAGACACAAGAATTTCCCAAAAGACCCTATACCCATTGTCTCACTGTGTCTTGAGAAATTTTCCCCAAGCCCTCAAAGTTACCTTGCCACCTTAAATACAGTTCCTACTCCTAGCTCATAGTCCGGAGCATTATGAAAGAAAGAATGGAGCTTGTTACGGAAGTGGAAGGACGCATCAAAGAAGAATGTGATTTGGGAGTTGGTCTATTTACTCATGGGTAAGAAAACAGTGGGCTGTAAGTGGGTTTATACAGTTAAATATAAGACAGATGGTTCCCTTGAATGCTACAATGCGAGGTTACTAGGTTAGTTGCAAAAAGGACATAAATATATGAAGATTATCAGGAATTGTTTGCTCCAGTAGCTGAGAATTCCACAAGGATATAATGGGGTTAATAGGAACAAGATTTGTAGATTCAAAAAGGCATCATATGGTCTGAAATAATTACCACATACTTGGTTTGAACGGGTTGCCAACGTTATGATAGCTAGTGGCTACAAGCAAGGTCAAGGAGATCACACACTTTCTCAAGCCATCGGGCCTCAGGAGGATTCACAGTTTTAAATTGTTTATAGTGAACAGGAAGCGATGAAGTAGAGAAGGAGAACTTAAATTTGTGTCTAGCCAAGGAATTTAAAATAAACATTTAGGAAAGTTAATGTATTTCTTTGGAATTGAGGTGGCTCGATCAAGGCAGGGATTTTTTATTAATCAGTAAAAGTATGTGACAGACTTGCTCAAGGAAAAAGGTAGGATGGCTAGCAAACTAGTTGGAACTCCCATTGAAACATTTCAACCACAGCTTAGGTGAGGCTCTTGGAGATAAGGCAATTGGACAAAGAGATGTTCCAAATAATTTTTTGGCGAACTTAACTATCTTGCACATACTAGGCCAGATATAGCTATACAGTCAGCGTTATCCGTCAGTTTATGCATGATCCTAGGGAATTCACCTACAGGCAGCGTACCGAGTGCTTCATTACTTAAAGGCACATTTAGGAAAGGGAATTTTTTCAAAAAGGAATCTGTGATTGATCTGGCAGTTTACACAGATGCAGACTTTGCAGGATCTCTAGTTGACAGACAATCAACTTTAGGCTATTATACCTTTTTTTGGAGGAAACTTGATATTTTAACGAATGTCAAGTGCTGAATCAGAGATTAGAGCTATGACAAAAGGATTATGTGAATTGTTGTGGGTCAAATTATCCTTAGAGGACCAGAAGATTCAATGGAGCAAACCGATGAAGCTATTATGTGATAACAAATCGGCTATAAGTATAGCTTACAACCTTGTGTAACATGACCCGACAAATAGATAAACACTTTATTAAAGAAAGCTAGATAGTGGACTCATTTGTACTCCATATGTACCGCAGGGCATCAACTTGCAGATGTGATGACAACGGGATTATGCAACAGCGTGTTTCATGAGAATGTTAGCAAGCTGGGAATGGAGGATCTATACTCACCAGCTTGAGGGGGAGTGTATCTCATATGAGTAATCCTAGAATATAATTTAGGAAAGTTTGAGCAGGATATCAGGGTTAACGATTTCTCATATAGTTCACAAAATCGACAGTTAACTTTCCTTGTATAGTGTAAAAAAATTGTGTATAAACTAGATTGTAATGTAAAGCAGAATCATGAAAAGTGTGAGCTAGAGATCTGTATCACCTTTTGAGGCTTTTAAGCCAGAGGATATTTCTGATAATGATTCCATAGGCATTAAGTTATATCTTGTATCAATTGCAATGATTTTGGGAGCATGTTTAACAAGGCTCGAAATGAACTTTGCAGCTTCAATCCCACCTTTATTATTGCTGTAATAAGTTCATTAAAATGTCAAATCAGGTGACAAAATGACCTAATATAGTAGAAAAGAAAGTGATATCAAGGCGGACCTTATATTTATGTAAGCAATCTTCAACTCATCTGATATTTGCTCCACTGCTTCGAGAAAACCTAAAGAACCAAGTCCAATGTCCGCAACATCAAGGGCAATAATACCGCAGCACATATATTTTCCCAATGGTGCCCCTATTTTACTGGAGAGAGCAAATAATTACGAGATCACCAACAAGGAAATTAGCAGTTCTCGGATAATAACTTTCTGCCACTTTACCTGCCAAGCCAATTGTCATTAATCGAAAGCATATTAAGTTGTTTATTCATAGTTGAAAGAACTCCTAAAAGTTCAATCATTTGGTTGCAAGTAAGCTCGCAATTTTCAAGCTTCAGATCAGTAAAGGGTAAGTCTCTGCACGAGATCTCAGTAAAATAGGAGATCAGACTCCTGAAATAAATAAAATAAATCATTTCTTTATTAGTAAAACTTATATGCTTTAATAGGTGAAGAAAAGAGAAGGAAAACCGACCCAATTCCATCCTCAATAGAATTGTCACTCAAATCAAGATTTTGCAAATAAGGCATGTGAACCAGAGCCTGTTTGAGAGAGTATGCATCCTCTCGTACTAAGTTACAACACCTGCAAATTGGATCCAAAAAATCTAAAGCACAAAACGTAAACCAAAACTTCTATTGCATTGTGGAAAACATTCCTATATGGAAATCCAGGAGAATACAGAAATTTGTAAAGATTTCAGCCATTCGTTCTCCTTTCTTGTATTTGTAAAAACATGCAATCTCATAGCTGGATGTTTTATTAAGGAACCCACACTGGGAATATTTTTTCCTCTTTCTCACAAAGTGAGACCAAGGAAATGTACTTAGGACTCTGAGAAGACATATTCCCTGGACCATCGAGAGATGATTATTTACCCTTTTAGCCGGTGTACTTTAAACTCATTAGCAAGGAGCATGCTAAAACAGAAAGCAAGACTGTTTTCTCAAAGACACTGATAGTAGATATATTTTGTTTATGATCTTTTTAGCAGGCTAAGGTAGTTGTTTCAACTGTCACTGACTAGATTCACAATCAATTATGCTTCATTAAGAACATTATAAAAACTTCAGCACTTAATTCATGGTATATTCCAAATCATTAATGATATTATTAGCTGTCTGATTTAGTTCAGCAAAGGCACATAACTGCAGGTGTGAATAGAGAAATGAAAGACTTTGGGTAGAATTATTACCTCAAGTTGACGACTCGTATTGATTGCAATGATTTGCCTATTTCTAGTGAGCAGCTTGATGGTCTCCATCTAAGCTGAGAAAGGAATCCAGAGATCTGCAATAACATAAAAAAAATGATATTACCAGAGTCAAGACAAAAGCAAGATAAAACATAATCAGAGGTGCTCAACTAACATTATTTTCTGAGAGGTCTAGAGTGGATATACTAGTTGAAGCATTGAGTAGGGAATTAAAAATTCCTCTAGCAAAATTTCGCCCCAGATGGTCATCACATAAGGTTAATGAATGCAAGGACCTGCCAAAAATAGACGAGCTTAAATCCAATTGAATTATAAATTTATAATATCTCATTTTATGCGTATCACACACCGAGAAGAACGTGACTGTCTTATATCCTCCGATGATTTGTCTTAAAATAACATTTCATATATGTGCATACCTCCCAGTAGTTAAGAATGATGTAAGTCCAATCGGTATGAGAGATGAATCAGCCGGAAAAATACTTGATCTCTTGATTGAGAAATGTTCTACTCCATGAGTTTGGAGACCCTTTATGTTCAGTGAATCACAAATTGCATTGACGAAAGCTGGAGAAAGCTTGCAGTGGATAAATTCAATTGATTTCAATGTTTGACTATTCTGGTTCAGAAGTTTACATAATCCTTCAACCTGAAAATGCGGAAATCAGAATTACCAACCAAAATATAAGAAACTCACCAATTAATTCCACATTGCATAATCTTTATTACACAGGGCAGACAAAAGATTGCGGTTATTTTAAAAACATTTGTAACCTCATTCTGTTTTGGGTCTAATCATGAGATTTATGAATTGTTGAAGCTGAGTGCTGACATAGTGTTGATTTTCAGCTAGTCCAAATTACACAGAAAATCAATAACTAGAAAAGATTAGATATACTCACATTGTCAATGTATTTAATCCACTGAACTTCCAAGTTGATCAACTTACTGTTCTGTAACAAGTCCTGTAACACAGTAACATTCAAAGGTAAAGGAATAAAATGCAAAGATTCTAAAAAACTAAATACCAGTATGTCACATTAACAAATAAAGAAATTTCTGAAATGTTACATCACAAACTTGGAGTTTTGATTAACAAAGATTGCTCAGTAGTTGATTCAGGAAAAATAATGTGAAACTGTTTTTTGAGGAAATTCTCATGCAACCATATAGATTAACTAATAAAGGATACATCATATATCAAAGCCCGGTGTACAAAAACAAAAATTCATAAAACGAAATTCTAGCATAAACAAAGGCATTTGCAACTTACACAAGTTTCTACAGCACATAGTGCATTTGGAAGTCTTAGATGTCTGCAACAGAAACAAATGTCACTCAACAAAATAAAGTATTCTTACAGGAAAAGACCAAGAAGATAAAAACATACTGTAGGCTTGTTTATAATAACCTTCTAGTAAAAACTTGGAAAATGAATCTGCCCAAATTGAGTAATTTTGTTGTTTGAAAATAAAAAAAACAAGTTAAATAATGCAAGGTTTGGGCATTTATTCTGTGCTACCTGGCATAAACTCCAAATTGCTGGCAGTGATAAGATAATTTGCTGGAGTTGCATATCAAATGATCCTTGCAACCAATTTGTCCCAGTATAACATCTTCATAAAGAAAAACGTAAACTGCTTCAGGCTTTGTTCTCTATGGATAACTCTCATAAAAAGATCCGCTGATAAATCTATATATAAACAGCAATTTAAATAACATTTTGATATAAGGCGTGATAAAATGTTCTGGCAGTACACACACTTAAACAAGGTAAAGCTAGAAAAGCTTGTGTCAAGTTTATAACATAATATCAACGCTCACACACTTTTCTCCTTGTCACATTTTAATAGCACAAGAAATGATGCATGAGGAAATATAGTAGTGATAAGAGCAATTATGTTCTGAGAAAAATTAATCAAACTATCACATATTATCAGCTTCTTTTCTGTTGTAAATAAATTAGAATCAAATGGAGAAGACCAACTGACCCGGAATTTGTATTTTCCCAATAGAACCATGATAAGATGGCAGTAAAGCTGTTTCCGCTACAGCATCCACACATCTGAAATAATAGCATGGTATGATCTTTATATCTAATTAATTGATCACAGATAAAGAAAATTGTGCAATTTAACAGTTCAGCATTGATTATACTCTTGCAAATGTGCCTCCCAATACATTTGCTGCCAATCCCTAATTTCATACGTCTTTTCTTCATGCTTATTCAACCAATTTACAGCATGCTTCTGCTCATCATTACCAGGCCAACGAGCTTTATAAAGTGCACGCCATGCTGTATCTAAAATGCCGTATCTGTGAAAGAAACAGTATCATGGTGACATTCCTGCAAGTTTATTTTTCCAGAAACGTGTAATAGCACACTAGTGCAATATAAATACACCTTTCCAGCCAACCTTCTACGTTTTCGACACCCTCTATTGTCCTCATAAGCACATTCAAAGTTATCCCTGAAATCAACTGGTCTGTATTCAGAACAAAGGAAAGTTATTCACACTCTGCATTGTAATACGACACTGAATAAGATAAGAGAAACGGGTTCACAAACTGCATCCCATTGTTTAGTTTGTCCAAAAAAGAGCACAAAAACTAAGGAAAATGCAGTATTCTATGTAAACTAAAGCAACACAATACTGAAAAGCTAAAAATGAATACCATATTAACAGAATACTTTATACTGATTCATCCTTATATGATTCTTTCTTCCATTAAATTCAATCAATGCGAATCTTGTACCATATTTTCAGAATACTCACAGATTTTCGTGTAACTTCTGCAATGCAAATGGAGGCAAGTGCGACAACAAGGCATCGAACAACTCCGATTGAAGTTCAAAAACAACTGAAAAGATATCATGATTTTTATCCCCTGCAACCCAAAAAAAGGAAAATAGATTGTGCGTAATGACATTATTTTCTCCCGGAAGATAAAACCCCATAGAAATGAAATTAACAGCTACTAATACTTACGTCGGAGAAGTTCATCTGCTACCGTAGCCAGGCACAAATCAACTAAACTTGGAACTTCACCCATTCTTCAAAATTCAAATTACAACTTCGAAGAATAACGAGTCCAATTACAATTCAGAAGAATCCAAAGAATTCCGGAATTCCGCAGATATTGTTCCCCCCCTTTAACCTCATACTGGTTTCCACTTTCGAGTTTCGAGTGAAAATGGGTAGAGGTGCCCGGATGTTCGAACCGCCGGTTCGGGTCCGAAATATTAAGAATTGAAATCGAACCGGCTCGTCATATATCCCGCTTCTACGGTTCTGGCTATTTTTTTATTTTTTATTTTCAACACATCCTTTTCTTTTAACTAAAGGAAATACAAAATTATAGAATATGTCTTCTATACATCCTTTTTTTTTATAATGTGAAATTTGTTTTTCCGAAATGTTCAACTTGTTTATAACTAAAATGTTCAAAGTTTAAATCACTGTTTCTCCTATAGCCAAAAACGGTAATTCTAGGTGGGCAGATTATGTCCAGACAGAAAAGAGCATTTAGATAATTATAAATTTAATTTAAATTTTAAATGACTATTATACCCTTTAATAAATAAAATCTTATCAGGAATAAATTTTAAAATAAAAGTTGAACAAGGCCACAAGCGCCGCTATCCTCGTGGCGCCGTTGGTCGCCACCGCCGCTTCCCCTGTTCTGAAAAGTCCAACGACTATTCCTAGATGTATCTCTTCCAGAAAAAAAACCCCTCAATCAATTTTTGATTTTGTAAGTTATCTTGACTCAGATGAACTGACACCAACTTCTCTTATTTTTGGGGTAAATTCTTGAGAGAACTAAATTTACGTATTCTTGGTTCGAGTCCAAATCAACTGCAGAGTCCAAAGTGGTAGTTGTGCCTGAATTTTCGTCGGGCTTGGGGTTTAAGATTGGGTGCCTGAATTTTCGGGTGCATAAAAATTACTTGAAACGATCTCCAAATCTGCGTGCATTATCTGGGATGGCTTCTATGAGAAGCTGCACAGCCTCACGTGAAGCACATAATTAGAACTAGAGAAAATTAATTATAATAGTGATTAGTGTATTGAAAAAAAAATCGAAAGATGATTGTGAAGGTTGAGGTTCTATAACTAGGAGAAGTTGGGCACAATGGATAAAAATAGGGAAAAGGAAGATTGATTCCTTAAGAGCAAGGAAAAAAAAATTCAAAAGAAAGCGGCAATCGAGTAAGGAATTTTTTTTTAAAAAAATTAATTAGATTTTTATAGATTCATTAGGTTTAATGTGTTAATATATATATATATATATATATATTGACAGAAGTTTATTGTGTTAATATTGATTGACTCCGGAAAATGTGAAAAATTGTTGCTGCAATTTAGGGAAAATTGCGGCATTAATAGGAGGGAGGAGAAACTGACGCTTTGTTAGCCAAATCTTACTTAAGGATAAAAGAGTAATTTAACAATATTAATAACATTAATTATTAATTTTTTTAAATTCAACCTAGGAAGAATCTGCCCATTTAACACGACCCAACGAAAAAATAACTACTAGTGATCTTTATGTTCTTGGAGTTTGAAATTTAGTTCGCATTTATATACGTCTTCAACCTCAAGTACAACTAGATACTCCCTCCGTCCCGGAAGACTGCGCCAACTTTTCGGCGCAGAGATTAAGAAAAGTTGTTTCATGAGGGGTAGTAAGTGTGTATGAGAGGTAATAAGTGTGTGTTGTAAGGTTATAAGTTGAGAAGAGTGTGTCCATTTTTAGGTATGCAAAGTCTTATGAGACAAACCAAAAATGAAAGTGTGCTAAGTCTTCTGGGACGGAGGGAGTATCTCGTATAATGTAACGTAGAGTCATTATCGGAATCGAGTAGCTCGAAAGCTCAACACGACTCGATTCGTGAAAGCTCGAATAACAACACTGTTAAACAAACTGATTCAAAAAATTGAGTACCCTAACCACCAATTTTCAATTGTAATCGAGTATATACATGTGTGTGTGTGGAGATTTGCATCCCCACATTCGAGTAGAATGAAATAATCTATTCCACTAATAATGTTTCATTTTGTATTTTGACTGTGGATGAATGACACGTGAAGGTTAATAATAATAAATAAATGAATGATATACACCACATCGATATGTGTTAATAATGTAGAAGGGTGGAACACCAATAGAATACAAAAAAGTGAAACAGAGGATTAAACCGCATTCGAGTTGCTTGTCTTTTTTAAACGAGAATAATTAAAATTCACCAAATTTGGACTAGGAAATTCGAGATGTACCGTAAAAACTAAATGTTTCGAATTCGCACACACAATGAATTCAACTTTTATTTGTTGGACCTCAAATAAAAAAATATATTGGTTCAATCGCCTCCAAGTTCAAGGCCTTATAAGTTATCATTTAGTCGTGAATAATTCTCAAATGAATTATACAAGTCAAATTTAAAGTGAGGATTGTCTATAACTTGCCTACCAAATTTTAGAATAATCTACACAAATGATTTCTTAGGCAAATAAATTACATACGAGCAAACTGCCTAAACATTTGTAATTTCTAAAGACAAATAAATTACCTATACAAATAACTCCCTAAACAATTTACATTTATGTAGGCATATATTTTTGTAATTTAAAAATGACCTACAAACAAATTTACCTTTGAATTACATTTATGCAGACAAATTTACCTATGAATGCAAATATTTATATGATTAAAAAAATTTTGTAGGCAAATTGTAGGCAATAAGACTGTTTAAGGACATAATTATTTTCGTTGCAAATTTTGTATGTATGTTGAAAATTTTCGTTGGCAATTCTCTATTTTCTTTTAAAGCATGATCTCACGGCATAAATAATGATGCTCTAATCACTTGAACTATTAAGTGTTTTGTAGGAGTATAAATCAAACCATCCCCGGCTTCCGCTAACTTGATCCATGCTCTATTTTCATGGTGATTTTTTTTTTTTTTGAATTTTCACAGGAGTCTCTTCCATAATGTGTACGTTTACAAATGTAGGCAACTTCAATATAAATGTATTCCTAACACATAATTGGATAAATGCTTTTCCAGGAACAACAAAAGTTTGTGGTGGACAAAAACTTATCTAAAGTAGAACCATTATTGCTTACAGAGTTACAGTCATGTATGTATTCCTAGCTTTTTCAAAAGTAGAATAATATTGATATGAAAAAAATGATTTTTTCGTCTTATAGTTTTGTCACTTTTTTATTTTGGTTATATTAACTTTTAAATTTTGAGTATGTCCCGTAATTTATACACTTTCAATTTTTGTCTTATTATTTTTTAAATTTTAATTTTTATTATATAACATACATGATTCAAAACTAAAAAAAATAGTAAAAATATGTAAGTTACATAATAAAAAATTAAAAATTAAAAGAAAAAAAAAAAAGTTGAAAATGTGCAATTAAGACGAGATATACAATTTTAAAATCGACACACACATTTTTCATCTAACATGGGCACACAATCTCTCATGTCTGGTCTTATTTCATCTAATTTTTCAATCTCATCAAAGCGATTACAAACAATGATGCTTGCAATTAAGAGTGCAAACTTTAGTGCATTATATTTGCTGTAAAGTAAGTTCATCAAAATGTCAACTAGATTATAAAAGGACCTAATATATAGTCAGAAAAGAAAGTGATAAGGAGAACAACATAATTGTAAAAAGAAGGTTTTATGTGAAACTGGTTTACCGTACACCACTCATACTATTGCTTGTAGAAACTAATACTATAGCAATAATATTAGTTTCTACAAGCAATAGTATGAGTGGTGCACGGTAAACCAGTTTCATATGAAACTTTGCCAATTGTAAATACGCAAAAATAAACATACACGTATTTTAAAACACTTAAAGAAGCTATCTAGAATGATAGAAACACATACATTAAATATCTTCTTATCAAATTAATATTCAAATCTGTAAATCTCAATCTATCCTTTTCTTGTACACAGTCAATTCCACAATTATATCATTTGCTAAAAGTAAGTATATCCAAATACATCAAATTGTTATCAAAAGAATTTTATCTCGTCTAAAAGTTCAAACTGTTAGAGAGGTGTGAAATTTATATTTAATCCCGAATATGCTTGCTAAAGTGATACAATTTTACACACATCAGTACATCAAAAAGAAGGGAATCTCTATCCCAAGTAACTGCATCATTCAAGTCTTTGGTGTAATAACTAATGTCTTCCCCGTTCTTGGTGATATTATTCAAAATAGGTGTGGTTGAGCTTCCAAATGAAAATCTTTCCATCTCAGGGCACTCAATAATATCAACAGATGTCAGTGATGGCAAGTGAAGAGCACATCTCCAATCACAAAACGCCTTCAAATTTGGTAGCTCTTGGAGGTATAGCTCTTCCAACTTGATAAATGGAGACCTTTCAACCTCATCGACTTTGTCTTTAACCACTTTTACCTGCAGCTTTTGATTCTTAGTTTTCTGAGGTTGACAAGATTTTTAGCTATTCAAAGAGAAAATAGGTTGTTGATGTTGATAAATCTGTACATAATATTATATTGATGAAAAATTGTTTATATAAATTAATTAAAAATATAAATATAAATTATATAATATACAATATTAAAATATTTTTATTTTGAAGTGAATATTATGAACATGTTCAAAATAAATAGTTCACTCTCCTAAACAATTTCAGTGACAAAATGTATCAACTAAATTTGCCTCATCAAATAGTGCAAAATAAATTATATCGATGTTAAGGTAAAAAATAAAAAAGTTCTCAGCCATATCATTGTAATAAATAAAGCCAAAAATTTATAGTTATTAAATTATAAATTAATGTTATAAAAAAATAAAAATGCCGCTCAAAAATTATAATTAACAAGTGTGAGACTGACTACATAAAAATGGTAAAACATGAAGCCAACCAGAAACGAACCTACGTTCCTACAAGATATGACATGGCCCTAAACCGCTGAGCTATTTGCACCATATACATGTCAAAAAATTTATATAACATATATAACTATAAATAAAAATGAATTATGAGCCCCTGCCTCGTTCGATTCACACTTCACAGTAGGAGAGGGCGTGTTATTAGTAGAAAATAATGTTATGAGATGCCGAAATATAAATGATATAGTATATTGGTGTATACCTGATCTGATTTGCAAAACAAATGCAATGAATCATCATCCCAAGATTTCCTATGATCATTCGCCGTTGAAGAAACAAGGTTTGTGCAGTTCTGGATCTCCATCTCAGTTAATGCTGGGAAATCAGCGCTGTTAATTCCTCCAAGCTAATCAGCTTTGATATTACTCCTGCTGCTATTGTCGTCAGATTCCAACACTCGTCGATGTGTAACAACTTCAGCTGATTTAGTCTTCCTATCTCTACTGGTAACTCCTTGATTGATTCACAATCATAACAATAGAGAATTTCAAGACTCACCTACAACTGATATGTCCTCCAAGGAGTAACATCGTGCATTTTGACATATCGTTCATCATAGCCATCCAGTAGCAAAGAACGACTTTTGAGTGTTTTGACACTTTATTCCGACTCTTTATTCCTTTAAACATGCCTAATCCCCAAGCATAAAGACCCAAGTAGGATATACAAATCTCATAATCTTCGGAGAAAAGACAGCATAACAGGAACATGGATTTGGCATGCTCGTTGTTCCCCAATTTATCATAGCTTAGTCTAAGAGGATTATAGACTTTTTCAATATAATATGGGATACCTTCTGGGTTACATGTTGTTAATTCTTGTTCTGCATTTTCCCAAATAGCTTTATTTTCTTCATCTTTCAGTGCCAAACCAACAGTTACAAGGGCAAGCGGCAGCCCTTGGCATTCCCGTACGAATTATTGGAGACAATCTCGGATCGCACCGACTTTTTCTTTAAAGAGAGACAGTGCTTCTTTATCATTCAAGATTTTCATCTGAAACTGATAAGGCTTTTCAACTCCCATTTGTCTGAAAACATCCACATGTTAAAAGAATCGTGCATTCCTTGTGATCAGGTATTCCCAAATCTTCCAACATGAGTGCTTCCCAAAGATCGTCAAAGACTATGAGGATACTCTTGTTATTCGTTAGTCTACTGCGTAACCGATGCGCTGCATTTGATACGCTTTCAACTTCCAATTTCAAACCGAATGATTCAGCCAATTGTTTCTGAATTGGTTGACTAACAACCACCATCATCATTTCAACGAATAAACTTTCTTCCCTGGCTCTGCTCATGATTTTTTTAGTCTTCCCCACACCTCCCATCCCACATATCCCCATCAAAGTTGCCATGATCTTTTCTTCAAAATGTTTTCTGGTTTCAAGCTCCTAAGTCTGTCCAACAGGAATTGAATCATTGATGATGCCATCGCTGCTGGGGGTGGAGGATGACATATTTGTCCAAAGTTACCACGACCATCTTGAAGCTCTTTCATAGCCGCACCCATCTTCGTAGCTTTTCTACTTAGTAAAAAACGCGACTTGATTGCCAAACAACCACTTGAAGCTCTTTCATGTTTACTTGAATCATATTGACTTCATTTAGCCAACCCTTAACTTAAGGCGTAATGACTTGAACGTTAGTCATGGCCGCATCTACTTGCCCCTCTACCCCAACCTTAATGTTATCCAGTTTTGTATCTTCATCCCTTAGATTTTGAATGTTAGTATTGAAGCAACAGAGGTAGTTGAATTGACGTTTCATTGGCTCAGCAATGCATTTTCCGACCTCGATAGCTGCTCCAACATATTCTGCCATTTCCTCTACTTCTCTGGATTATAGTGTAAATACATGTCTATATTAGGTAAAACGTTCATAAATTAATGTATGTGAACAAGGGTAAATACACCCACTTTCAATAACAAAAAAAGCTTTATACCCATTTTAGTTAGAAAAAAAGAAATAAACCCACTATACATTTTTCATCCAAAAATACCCCTCACCCACCTTACACTAGACTATATGTATATAGTATATACACATACAAAAAATATATATATATATATGTATAAGATTATAATTATGTGTTGATCAAATATTATATTTAAATGGATATTTTAAATAATTATTTTAATATGAAATAATTATTTATTTATTTAATATATTGATGCAATATATTAAATTTTATTATAATAAATTATTTAATATTTTTTATCTAATTTAAAAAATTAAGATATAACAAAAATAAATAAGATGGATATATCTAATAAAATTAAACAAGATAAAAATAGTGTATCATTTAATTAAGTTTTAAAAAAATAAGAGTGTGGGTCATGTGAGTATATATCTTTTTTCTAATAAGGGCATATATGTAGTTTTACTAAAAAAATGGGTAGATATCTTTTTCTTATATGAAATGGGTAGATATCTTTTATTTACAATAAAAGTGGGTATATCTCTTTTTTTCCGTATGTATGGCCATATATCACACAATTATATCTATACATTCTTCCCTTTTACTCTCAATTATTACGTAATTCTTTTTCAAATTTTAAAATACTATTTATACACTTTCAGATTTTGCCAAATATTGATATGTTATTATATTATGCTATGAATATATATATACAGTAAAAATTTAAAAATATTCGGACTTGTATTTTGTTAATAATAGTTTATGGTGTCGGTGGGTTTGGAGGACCATATTAAGATATGAAGATTAATCTGTATCACAAGTTTCTTATTCAATGTATGAAATTAATGTCATCTGTAGTCAACTATTAATTCATTATGTGATTTAAGTTTAAAATCTAAATCAACTTATATTATGAAACATTATAGACAAAAATTTGTGTAGATCTGGTTCATACTATGAACCCGGGTCAAGCCTGACCCATACACACAAAACGGGTCAGATATAAATCATTTACGTCCATTTTAGCTAAAAAAAATCGCGCTCATTTCCCTTTCTTATCTCTCCCACCCCACCGTCGTGACAAACTACTAGCGAAACTACTCTGCAACCCTTCAGGCGACGGCGACTCGGTGATTCTGCTACGCGACTGTGACGACGGCTCCGCTATGGCGACGACGGCTCTGCTATGTTCACGGTGTTTTGGTTTGTGGATATCGCGTTTAGTTGTACGGAGATGTTGAACTGCGTGAACAAGAATAAGGAGTTTGGGTTCTTGGGGTTTAGGGATACAGGTAAGTTGCGTAAGGGTGACAGAGTGGTGTGGTGATGGGTGGCGTTGGATACAAACAATGTGAAGAGGGAAATGATGGTGAAGAATTGATTGGTTTTCTGAACAACAATGATAATTTTTTTTAATAAGAGTGAGAGTTTTATAGAATAACAGTAAGAGTTTTTCTGAATAAAATTGAGAGTTTTATAGAATAACAGTGATAGTTTAATAACATGATAGTGAGAGTTTTATAGAGTGATAGTTTTATAGCGTAACAGTGAGAGTTTTGTAGAATAACAGTGAAAGTTTTTCTGAATAAAAGCGAGAGTTTTATAGAATAACAGTGATAGTTTAATAACTTGAAAGTGAGAGTTTTATAGAGTGATAGTTTTATAGCGTAACAGTAAGACTTTTTCTGAATAACAATTAGAGTTTTATAGAATAACAGTGATATTTTATTAACATGATAGTGAGAGTTTTATAAAGTGATAGTTTTATAACGTAACAATGAGAGTTTTAGAATGATAGTTATAGTTTTATAGCCTAGCAGTGAGAGTTTTATAGCGTAACAGTGACGACGCGAGAAAACTAAATTGCGATGGCGAGAGCCAACGCGCGAGTGGAGCGAAAATTTGAGTGTTCCTATCCTCAAAATGAGTCATATTAAATTAGAGTTCATAGAGTGAACCTGATTCACAGGAGTGTTACTCAAAATTATATGTAATAAGTTGAACTGATTTATATTTTGATATTAAACTGATCTCATAAACAAATATTGCTTTTAGAGTTAGAATATGATTTTCTTTAATATAAAATTGAATAAGTAATTCCAAAATATCAGCACTCAGCAGAGAGATCTATGTGAGAATTGACTTATGACATCTAATAAATTGGTTTTAGAAAAATGTATAAATGTCTTTATTAAGAGGTTGATATTACCACTGAAAAATATACTCACTCGTTTCATTCTTATTTGAATATTTATAAAAAATAATTTGTCCTAAATTTAATTGAACATTTTTATAAATAGTAATAATTTTTTTTTTTTTTCATTTTTATCTACACACCTTAAACATCTCAATATTACATCTATAGAAAGCTATATTCAATAAAAAAAAAAATGAGTTTTATCAATTCAGGGCCTGAAAGATGGTAAAGCTATCAATTTAAGGCCTGAAAGATTTTTCCTATCGATTTAAAGCCTGAAAGATAGAAAACTATCAATCCAGGGCATGAAAGATAGAAAATGTCAATTCGAGGCTTATAAATTTTAAGGCCATGTTTGACACTAAAACCCTAAACCCTGAACACTAAACCCTAAACCCTAAACGATGAACCCTAAACCTTGAACCATGAACCCTAAACCCCCTGAACCGTAAACCCTAAAAAAAAATAAGAACATGAAATAATGATATGAAATATAAGTGTCAAACATGACCTTAAAATGTGTGGGCCTCAAGTTGATAGTTTTTATCTTTCAGGCCCTGGATCGATATATAGTTTTCTATCTTCCAGGCCTTGAATCAATAGGAAAAATCTTTAAGGCCTTAAATTGATAGTTTTGCCATCTTTCAGGCCCTAAATTGACATTTTTCCTAAAAAAAAATTCAAATTTAAAACATTACACAACAGAGTCGGGATGAGCAATGTCAATATTCTAACTTCTAAGTTTGAAAAATTGATAAATATATGTAAATCTATTTTCAATTGATTCTTTTGTAGTTTATGTTAAATTTTAAATTGTTATGTCTTTTCATTTTGATGTCGATATTTGGTAATTAATTAATTTTTTTTGTTGGAGTTGAACTATTTACCTGAATTTATATTAATTTATTTTGTAATTAAAAAAAAAAAAGGTCAGGCTATTTAGGCGGCCTCTACGAGACGACTAGACGGTCTAGCCTAGGCGGCCAGAATCCACCCGCCTATCAATTTTCGACTTGTGCACCCTTACGTAAAATATTTGAACTTGTGATATTTAATTAACCATCATACTCAATTATTTGAACATGTGATATTTAATTAACCATCATAGCCAATTACTCATTGAGGGGTATCAAAACTCAATAATTGAACATGTGATGTTTGCACAGATCATTTTCACATGATCTCGAGTGGTCCCAAGCTAGATGATACATGGTGTATTTGCAAATTCTATTAACGAAATTTAGAGTCATATTTCAAATATTTTATCTCTCAAGTTTTAACTTTAATTTCATCTGCATTTTTTTGGAAAAGGCCAAATGTTATTAAAGGGTAGAGCATAAGGAATGCCCCCCAAGGAAGTACAAGAACTGAACAGCACAAAAACCCCGGAACGGGCTAAGAGAAACACAAGATCGCTCCCTCAACCAATCGCTAAGGGTAATCCAACTAAATAAGACTTCCTTTGCCTTTAACCAAAAACACGAAAAAGAACAAATTCTAAAGATAATATCGCAATCCTCAACAATGAGCCCTTCATCTGCATTTTCAATTAACAAATTAAGGTCGTGTAAAAGTTCAAATGGTTGAAAAATTCGTTGAATTCAACAAAAGTAAAAACCTTAAAAAAAACTCTTTTCATATTATCATATTTCATTTTCAATTCATAAATTTTCACAGCATTCTAAATGTAGTAGATTCATATAATTTAATTTAATGAACATAATTATAAAAAAAAATGTTGTTTGAGTATAATTTATATATAATAACACTTTTGATATTGTTCAAACATTTTATTTTCTTAACAAAAAATATTACAAGCAACTTTTGCTTTTTGAAAGCATATTACGAGCAACTTTTGCTTTTTGAAAGCATATTACAAGCAACTTTATGAACATAAAAAATTGGGGGAGGGGCATATATACCCAAACACACCGTGCACTCATAACACATTTTTAAATTATGCAACTTGTTATACTAAAAAGTACAATTTGTTTACACTGAATCATAACACATTTTAAAATTATGCAACTTGTTATACTAAAAAGTACAATTTATTTACACTGAATCGTGCAATTATTTTTTTATATTTATAGTTGTACAATTCAGGGGGTGCTTGGTAAAATGGTAGGGAATGGAAAGGGTATGGGAATGGAAAGGGTAAGGAATCAAACATATACCTCTCAAATATGTGAGGTATGGTGGATTCCTTAGTTTTGGAGAATCAAAGTCATAGTTGCGTAATTTCAAACACACACTATGACTTTGATTCTCATTCCTCACCCCCAAACCCCTACAACCAAGCACCCCCTCAGTGTAAAATTAAGCAATTAATCCATATACGGTTATCATTAACGCATACTTGATGTGGATTGACTGCTTAATTTTACAGGTTTGTGGCGTTGACGTTATATTATGATGTAGCTATTATATACTACTCCATGTTATTATGTTCGTTTAACCTAATCATTATATATAATAGATATATAAATAAGAAAATAACATGTTCCTTAAAAAAAATACAAGACTTCATTTCTTGTAATCAGTTATAAATTACTAATAACCTAATAAAAAAGTAATTGGTAATCTGTGCTAAGTTACAAAGCATGAAAGGGGTTTCAGCAATTATATACCTCCCAAAGAAACATGATATAGTTAAAGAAAGTTTAAGCTATAAATTTCAAGAATATCAAACAACAAAAATGGTACATGCACAACTGTAAAACACAAGTATGTGTATGTGTAATGTCTACATGCAGCATACAACAGGACTACAGGAGAGACTAAAAGTTGTTGAGAGAAAAATGCTCATATATATCTACACTAATTGAATTAATAGCCTTGTTTGTTAAAATGAATATTTAAGAAGAAGCAATTAAACATAGAGATGGATGGATGGATGGAGTATCAGACATTGGAAATTTGGAAGGAATCGACCACGGTTTTCAGTCTATCTTTCATCTTCTCCCATCTCCTCTCGTTCGATCCTGTTGTCAAAGTGTACAACTTCCCTGCACGAATCACCTCCCAGAATCAGATAGTGTATATATAAAGAACAGGGACAACTGTTTCTTTCCCCCTTGTACTTATAACATCATTTTCATTTTTCTCTTTATAATGCTACTTCACATACTTATACATAAATTGCCCCCTTGTACTTCTGGAAAACGTGTTTTCAGCTTCCCATACTATTACTTTACTCACTTTACCCTCCTTGATATAAAAAAAAAAAAAAGATATATAAGGAGCAGATGATGAGAAAACTGAAATTACAGGGTGCTAAAGATTAGAAAAATGAAAGTAAAGGTTGCAGAAAATAAAAACAAAGTGGAGTAGAAAAGATAATGAAAATGAAAAGGGTGAAGAGAGTATAATTCCAAAAAAAAGGGGGAGTATTTCATAGTTCATACCATTGGCAACACAGACTGTACTGAGAGCATGTCGAGTGTAGTTTGGAGCTTTTGCAACGAACTCAAAGGTGTAATACGCTTTACCATCCACATCGTGCTGTAAATTATATATCCATCCATTCAGAGTTTATCCATATTCATCGAATGGATGGGAGACTTGGAAAGAAAAACTAACCTCCGTTGCCTCAATCAGCTTTTTCTTTTGAGTAGGAGAAGCCAAAACCTTTTGGATTAAAGTTTCACCAACCTACAAGGACCATGTATTATTATCAAATGTCAAGATTCATCACTGATGTGCATAACATGATAATTTGCATACCTCTTGCGGGGGTCCAAAATCACGAATATCTTGTTTTCCCGTGGGAATCATATTTACACTGACGCTTTCCAGAGGTTCGATTACATCTTTAAAGACCTTGTCTTGTCCTTCGACGATAACTTCCTGATTAAATCACAGCTAAAACTTTAATACAACAAACGAGAGAATGATTGAGGAAATGTTAGATGACACAGACCTGCCACCCGAAGGGATAGAGAAAAGTATATCCATCCTTGTTATCTTTGACCAACAGAAATCCCTTCTTTGTTTCTGCAGCAACTGATGAGGCATATCAACCACATACTCTTAGCATATCAGCACTAGAAATCAGAGTATACCAACAAAATTATATGAAAGTCGAATTTTGTAAAGTTACAGGACCAATATCATAATTTGCGAATATTGATTTTAGTCCTGTAACTTAGAAAAATTCGAATTTTTAGTCCCGTCACCTGCTATTGCAGGTAACTAGCCGGTGACAGGACGAAAAAGTCAAATTTTGTAAAGTTACAGGATCAAGATAAAAAACTGTAAGTTAGTAGGATCAAGATCAAAATGCATCAAAGTTACATGACAAAAATATCAATTTTCCCTATAAACTATGTAATTAAACACACGTTTACATGTTCTAATCCTCCTCTACCTAAAAGACTAACATACTTTCGAACAAATAAGAAAACGACATCGCCATCAACCAGATGCTTCCACTTTTTATACAAAATAAGAGAAAAATGAAGTGATGATAAACAAATAAATTTTCATAATGAATTGAGTCATAATCTGCGGGTACGAAGGTCACATACATGCTGCAGTCTGTGAAGAAAAGAAGAGCCATGGGGCAATTGTTGCCCCCATGAATATGAGTTGGCGTCGTCCAGGTTGACTACCTGTCATAAAACATCTAGTACTGTGTTAATACATTACTTCATAACTCTAAATTTTAAATCAAGAAAAGCGAGTAAATTTTGGTTCTGGTGCAAACACAGATAGATTCAAGTTTCCCTTCTTATCTCCAAAAAATAAAAGAAAAGAAAAGAAAAAAAACAGTAGGTACCTTGGGAAGGAGAAGCTGCATTTGAAGGCACATGCTCAGATCTCACAATGCAGGAACTATTTCTTCGAAATTGACCTTGTCGATACAGGCCTAGCTGATGAGATGATAAGTTTAAAATTAACACAAACTCCCCTGTGAAACTTGTTCATAATATATAACTCATACCAATACACTTATAAAGTGATACCACTACTTTTATAAACTAGTACCTATAGCATTTAATACTATGACCTCAGTTTATAAGTGTAATTGCATCAGTTGATAAGTGTAGTGATATTAGTTTGTAAGTGTAGTGATATAAATTTCATACTATGAATAAGTTACACGGGAGACCCTACTCGTAAACATATAAGGAAAAATTGGCAGAGATAAGTGATGTTGAACTTGAATCAACAAGAGTGAAGAGAATAACCTGAGCGGATGCATTTGGCAAGTATGTTAGGTGGATTGATGGTGGTTTAAGAAGAGAAGCCATATCTGCATTCAAAAGAGTTTCGAAATATTTTTAATTATTGAAGATTTCACATTTTCAACATGAATGACTTCCACTTCTCGAATCGATACACAATTACTTTCACACGTACGTAAAACTAAGTTTAAAGGTGTTGATCGCTCCATAGTGTATTTTAGAAACATACAATTTATTTCTCATATTAATAGTTGCACGTTTCATTGTAAACAAGTTGCATATTTCAGTGCAACAAATTGTATATTTCTAAAATACTACCCATTTACTTCCTGATTATCCATAGATAAACCTGAATTAGAACTATTTATTCAAGTTATGCACCTGTTTACTTATCATGTTCAAAATGCAGCTTAAAACCGCGCACCCGGGTTAACAAAGTTTTCAATGTAGTTTTATGGGTTTAGTAAACCTGCTATTTTGGCGTGTTTAAACACTGTGTACCTGGTTAGGAGTAATTTACCCAATTTATCCTCAATTCAATTCCTCTTTCTTCATCAATTTTTTGAAATTGAGATTCTAATCGACCGTGTTACTGTAATAGAGAGACGAAATTCATCGAACAAATAGAAGAGAAGGGGAAATTACAAACCACAAATCACAAATTTCATTGAAAAGAAATTACAAGCCAAAAATGAGAATTTCGCCAGAAGAAACAACAAACAGGGTGGATTTTTTTAAGCTTCAAGAAATTTATTTTTACCGTCGCTGGATATATCTTCTGATGGTGATGAGAAATTTCTTCAATACTCAGAAAGGAAGTATAAACGGGATGCACCAGAGGTAATCGGTGAAGGGGGGAGAGAGAAATCTTGAAAAGGATAGAAAATAAGATGCGGTGAATAAAGGAAAAGAAGAAATAAATGTACAAAAATAGTAATGGATATAGCTTGTACGTACCGATATTCAAAAGGAAGAAGGTTTGAAGCCAGCGGTCTGCTGCTGCTAGATATCTATGAGTAGATGTAGATGTATCTCTTTCTAACTTTCAGCTCAAAAATTTTGTGTGCTTCATAAAACTTATCCAAACTAGACCATTTATCCTCACCATAAGTCGTACATCATCAATAAAAATTGAATAAAAATCACAAATATTTATTAAATATTGCACACATCCGTGAAATATATAGCCAAATTGACAGTTGACTGATTAGGTGTGATAGGATTGAGTGAGATTGAGTAAGATTGGATTGATTTGATTGGATTTGTTGAATCAAGATATGCGTTTGGATTGTAGAATTAGATTGAGGGATTAGATGAGATACCTATTAAAATGTCATAAACACCCTTAAATTGAATTGAAACAACCACACTCCATTCTTGTGAATCTATTCAAACAATAGAAGGACAATTAGTAATATTGCACTTGAGATATGCTCTATCACACCTTTCACATGTGATTGACATATCCCTCCAAGGAGGGATATGATATTTTTAATCCTTATAGTGATTTTATTATTGTCTATATTGATGACATCCTTGTATTTTCTAAAGATATTGAAATACATTTTAAACATCTTGATATGTTTAAAAACTTAGTCATTAAAAATGGTTTAGTTATTTCAAACCCAAAATGATTTTATTCCAGACTAAAGTAAAATTTCTTGGTCATATTATTGATAAAGGTAATATTATTCCAATTCAAAGAAGTATTGAATTTGGTAATAAATTCCCTGATGTTATAACTGATACAACTCAGTTACAGAGATTCTTAGGAAGCCTTAATTATGTGTCTTCTTATATTAAGAATCTTGCTGAAGATTCCGTTATCTTATATGATAGACTTAAAAAGAATCATTCTCCTTGGAATGATGATCATTCTAAGGCTGTTATCAGGATAAAAGAAAAGTTAAAAATATTCATTGTCTTATGCTGGCTAATCACTCTTGGGAAAAAAATGTTGAAACTGATGCCTTAGATTTGGGGTATGGAGGTATTTTAAAACAAATTAATCCTGATAATAAAAAGTATTATATCATTAGATTTTATTCCGGTAAATTGGAATAATAGTCAGAAAAATTATTCTCCCACAGCTAAAAAAATTCCTGCTATTGTCAAATGTGTCCTTAAATTTCAGGATGATTTATATAATCAGAAATTTACTATTAAAACTGACTGCAGGGCTGTTACTTTTATGCTCTTCAAAGATTTTGAACATAATGTTTCTAAACAAATGTTTGCCCGATGACAATCTCATCTTGCTTATTTTGATTTTGATATTGTTTATAAGTAAGGGAAAGATAATCATCTCCCAGATTTTTTAACTCGTGAATTTATTTCTTCATGACAGTTATGAGCCAATCTGGAAGAAGTTATTCCTCTTATAGAGGAAGGGGAGGCAGAGGATCTCCTATTTTACAACAAGGGAAGAAAACCCTTTACAACCAGAACATTTCTGGTATTAGTTCTTCTTCAAAAGGAGAAAATTTTGATAAGGAATTTCAAGAATTCCTCAAACAACAGAGCAGGAATATTCAGGTTCAAGATAATCCCTCAAAACCTGATGATGAGGAGTAATACTCTTCAGTAGCTCAGAAAGAATATAAATTCTTTGATTCTCCTAAGAGAGAATTGATTCTTGTCATCGAAGATGATGATGAAAAATTCGAAGAGTCCCCATGGATTCTTATGGATAAGTATTTTCCAGCTAATAGTTGGAATGTGGAAACTTATAAGACGAGAGGATTTAATGAGAATATCCTCATCAGCCTTGGAAGTGTAGATATTCAACATTTTCCTCCTACAAGTAAAGTGATAAATTACTCTAAATTTATCATTAAAAAAATCATCTCCATCCAAGAATGTGGTACTTCTCCTTTTGCTGAGAGAAGCATGACTAATGAAGTCACTAAAACAATTTACCAATACAATTATTGGGATTATCTACAAAGTTTTTATAAAACTTTATTTTATCAGAATGCTAAACATTCTCACACTTGGCCTGATAAAAATTTGTGATAATATCAGTAGGAATCAAATTCCTAATTGGCTTTTCTCCTGGTGGGAAAATTTTGGTACTATGACAGATATTTTGCCTGAAGAGATTAAATCTCTATTGGAAGAATATTCTATTAATTTTTCTTCATTAAAAACTCATAATACAAGTAGTAAAACTATTTGTATGTTTTTTGTTGATTCCAGAATCTCATGGGTCTGGAAATGGAGACCAGAATTCAGTTATACTGAAGATGGTATACCAAGTTTATGGAGGATCCATACTACGAGATTTTGGAATAACTTAAATGTTATTACTCCTGGCTCCCATGAGTCACCTTTGCAGGAAAATATCAGTAGGATTAAATCCAAAATAGAAGAATATAAAAATTCTTCTGGTGAAAAGACTTCAAATAGTCTTTCTTCATTTTCTGAATATTCTAAGAAATATGTTGGTTTATTTCCCAAGGAAAAAATTATGGATCTTTATATGGATCATATCAAGAAAGATTTATTCAATGATATTGATTTTTCTGATTCAAAATCAGATGTCTCTATGATTTCCGGTTCTGAATTACAAAATGCTCAGGACCCAAATGAAGACTATCAAGACTTTTCTCTTCAAGAAAGTTTTGATCTTTTGAGAAATTCACTTAAAGAGAAACTTAAAGAAAGAAAGTGTTAATGGAAGATTTGAGATTATATCTAAATAGCTCCAAACTAATGTCACTTTCTAATATCTGGAAGGTCCATTTTCATGTTATTTTTGATGAAAATAATAATGAAATCCGAGATAAAAATTATCTCAAAGTTCTGAAGAAGAAAATTAAGATTCTTGAAATATGTATTCCTGTACTGGAGAAAATGATATACATGAATGATATTGATGAAGGAAGACATTATCCTCATTCCTTAAAAGGATTTAAGAAGACTCTAATTCTTCTGAAGAAACAAGCTTCATTAATGACGATTTAGAGAAGACTTTGATTTAGCACATTCCATCAAGATGTGGCTACAGTATCAGACAAAATCAAATTTCATCAGTGCTTGCATCAGCAGACAAAGTACTGTTCATGAGTAGTATTACTATTCAAACTTTTTTTTTTTGTGGCTTTGTTTTTTTCTGCACTATTTCTTTTTTATTATGAAATCAGGGGTTTGATGTCTGGCTCTTTCATCTATAAATAGACTTGTATTTTCTTTTCAGAGGCACGCTCGAGTTTAGACCCGCCCCCTCTTTCTCTCTCTAAATCCCTCTCTAGTGTGCAACCTTGTAACCTTGTAATATTATTGTTCATAAACTGGTTTTTGCTTGTGGCTTTTTAAAGGCATATTGTTATTTAAATTCTGTATTTTAAATTTTTATTTCTGATGATTGCCGCCTCAATGGTCGGCTAAATTACTTGTATTGAATCATGACCTGACTTAACTATTGATGGTCCCGTTTTGAAAACCCATTTGCACGTGCGGAAGCAAAACGTTTCAGTTCGGTGCATATAAAAACAAAGTAGTGAGGCGAGTGATTCATTCAATTTTTTTTGCTTTTAAGAACGATGTGTGTTATGCTTATAAACGAATGCATAAAAATGCAAGTAATAACATAAAGCGATAAAGAACACACAATTTTATAGTGGTTCGGACAACTCGTCCTACATCCACTCTTCCCTTCATGGGGCACCAACTAAACCAACTTAACCAACGGGACTTATCACCCTCACGGGATTGCCGATAGATGTTTACCGAGTTCACACTCAAACGGGACTTATCACCCTCACGGGATTGCCTACCCTCCCTTTCGGGATTGCTAGATGTTTACCGAGTTCACACTCAACCTACAAACAATTGATGGTCCCGTTTTGAAAGGGAAGAGTGGACGTAGGACTGGTTTGTCCGAACCACTATAAAATCGTGTGTTCTTTACTGCTTTATATTCTTACTTGCCATATGCATTCAGTTATAAGCACAACACACATTGTTCTTAAAAGCAAAAAAAAAATTGAATCACTCTGCCCCAACACAACCTATTATCGGTTTCACAATTCTGCGACAACGGATTCAGTGTTGAGTTCTCGACTGATCAATGCACTATCAAGAATCGAGTCACTCAACAGTTTTGCTAACTCGGTTCAAGGAAAGGGACGATCTACCACGGTGATTGGAGCAGTTGTCCAAGAAATGCATGCCGATTGTTAAGAGTTCCAAAAGTAGCGGTTGGCTCGCACAAAAAGAATGAGCCATCCCGAACTTTAAAACTCTTAATAAGATAAATAGGATGTCTCTTGTGGAAGGACTTCCGAATGAAGTGTTCTCAAAAGGATCGGACATGTCTTGCGTGTCGGAAGGGAAAACAGTCAAAGCTTCATTCAAAGGAATTTCCGGACCAAAGATCCATCAGAGATCTTCTTGTTTACTTCATATGGATCTGTTTGGACCAGTTACACCAGTCAGTCTCAACGGACGCAAATACACTCTGGTAATCGTGGATGACTATTCCAAGTTTACCTGGGTTATATTCTTACATAAGAAGAATGAGACGACAACCAAGATACCCGAGCTACTAAGAAGATTACAAAATGAGAAGGGTGTCGGGAGTAAAAATCGGATCGGATAAAGGTCATGAAATTTACGAACTCCTTTATTCTTGATTTTTGCTCTAAGTTTGGTATCTGACATGAAACATCAATTTCGCGAGGACGCCACAACAGAATGGAGTAGCTGAACGGAGAAACAGAACTCTCAAAGAAGCTGCTCGAACAATGTTAGCTGAACATGCGATACCAAACCGTTTCTGGGCAGAAGCAATCAACACTGCATGCCATACGCAGAACAGATGTCTCCTGACTAAGGCTCACTACAAAACACCCTATGAACTGTGGAAGGGCAGAAAACCTCGTGTTTCTTACTTCCATGTTTTTGGGTGCAAGTGTTTCATACACAACAATGGGAAAAGTCAGTTGAAGACCTTTGAGGCTAAGTCCGATGAGGTATATTTCTAGGGTATTCCTCATCTAGCAAAAAGCCTTCGGGGTCTACAACAAACGAACTCTTGTTGTGGAAGAAAAACACCCCATGTAACCTTTGATGAAGCATCTTACGATCAAGAGAAATCTGCCGCAACAAAAAGTACCGATCTACGTAACGATATTCGAAAAATGGATCGACCTAACGATCAAGGATAAAGGATCGAAACAGATCAATTTTCATTCCGGATCTAGGCGATTCACCGGATCAATCGGATCCTAAGGTACGAACAACCTGTCGATGAAAAAGCCGATTCAAATTGAGACGAAGAGTAATCGAACCATCCGGTTCGGGGAACTTCTGAAGTTCTCCGCGAAACGGACATCGACACATGATGATTCCAACATCACCGAGACTTGTTCTTATCAAGTGGACCATAACCTGCACCACTCCCAATCACTAGTAATAAGATTTTATCGAAACGGACGATGTTCTCAAAACCGACGCAAATCGAGCGAAGGACACGGATAACCGGTCATCATCCAACCGATCGATAATTGGAGACCCGTCGATAAAATTAAAACTAGACATCAGTTGGTGAAAGTGCCATGTATTCTTTGTTATCTGCCTATGAAGGAACCTACTACAATCGAGGAAGCATTACAAGACGAAAACCGGATTCTAGCCATGCGGGAGGAATTGGAGCGATTCGAGAGAAATGAAGTATGGGAACTAGTAGGCAGACCCGGGCCATCAAGACGTAATTGGCACGAAATGGATCTTCAAGAACAAGAGATGAGAAAAATGTTATCACCGAAATAAAGCAAGACTTGTTGCTAAGGGGTATTCGCAATCGAAAGGAATTGATTACGATGAGACCTTTGCACGATCGCTTCGCCTTGAAGCCATTAATTTTTTTTACTTTATGCTTCCCACGGGGTTCATTTGTGTATCGGATGGACGTAAAGAGTGCTTTCTTAAACGGGGTACTAGCGGAGGAAGTTTATGTCGAACAACCTCCGGGCTTTGAAAAGGGCAACCAAGTGTATCGTTTAAGAAAAAGCTCTTTATGGCACAAACAGTTCTCATGAGCACAGTATGATACACTCTCTCGATTCTTGATCGAAAGTGGGTTCACTAAAGGAACGATGGGACGAGAACCTTATTCGAGAATAGAAGATGGAGAAGATATTCGATGGTTGATTTACGTGGGCGACATCATCTTCGGATCTCCAAACAAGAACCTATGTGAAAGATTGAAGAACCGATGTCTGGAAATTCGAGATGTCCATGATGGGTCGGATGAATTACTTTCTAGGTCTCCAAGTTAAACAAAGTTCGGAAGGGATATTCATCGCCAAGCAAAAGTACACTAGGAATCTTTTGGCTAAGTTTGGAATTCAAAATAGTAAGGAAGCCAAAATTCCTATGATGATACCGGATTCAAGATGGATCCAGATGAGGCCGGTCGAAAAAAACAAATCGGAAGGAATATAGGGCTCTCATTGGATCTTTATTATACTGATCGCCAACAGACCGGATATCACTTTTGCGATGAGGTGTATGTGCGCGTTCGAGCAAAACCCAATGGTCGACCACCTAGAAGCGACTAAAAGCGGATTCTTAAGTATCTGAAGGAACAATAAACCTTGGTTTATTCTACCCATCGATGATAATCTAGAAACTTAGTGGGTATTCTGATTACGATTATGGAGGTTGCAAGATCGACGAAAAAATCAACCTCGAGAACATGTCGGTTCTTAGGAAGTAAAAGCGATCTCGTGGTTTTCAAAAGCGGACATCGATTCGCGACATCAACAATGAAGCGAATATATATGGGCTGCGAGGAAATTGTTGTTCCCAATCGCTGCTCGCTCGATCGGCGGTGAGGATTACAACATTGTAGCTAAGAACGTGCCTATATTACGTGGCGATAATAGTCTTATTGCAATCACTTTCGAAATCGATTCTACATACAAGATGCAAGCATGTAGATGTCGACACCACTTCATAAGAGATCACGTTGAAAAGAAGAATATCGAAATGGAAAAGATTCATCTTGATATCTGATAAGGTGATATTCTAACCAAGCCACTAGGTGAGATCGATTCGAGAGATTTATGCAATGAGCTAGGACTTCTAGATCTTGGAGAAATGTCACCGAAAATGTTTGATGGAATGCTCTCCAGAACTAGCTGGTTAAGAGACTAACGGATCGAGAGAAATCATTGAGTTTGGTATCTTAACTGATCTCAAGAGACTGATAAGCAAAAATCGATCAGACATACACGCTACGAGATCCAAAGGAACTGATCAGATTTTAGTTTATCAGATTTAAAGTCTATCAGTTTAAAGGAACTGATCAGATTCAAGGTTTATCAGATTTAAGGAAATGCTCAGTTTAAAGGATTATCTGATTAAATCAAATTTGGTTATAGTATTTCTTTGTGATTCGTTTTAGGCGATATTCAACAAGCAAGATTCGAGAGATTAAGAAGCTATCAATCGCGTAAGAAAGCAGGAACTTACACAACAAAATGAAATAACAGAACTTTTCATTGATAAAAACCCGAAGGTGAGGTTACATTACGAGTTACAAGTACAAGAAGACCCAGAGGTCAGTACATAAATGTTAACCAAAATCCTAAACCTATAACCCTAAACCCTCATCCTAACCCCGTAAGGAAGGAAAGAGAGATTTTAAACTCTCATTTTCCCCACTTAACAAGGGGGAGAGAGAGGCTTTAAAGAATGAATCCCAAAGGGCGGTCGCAAAAAAGTCAAGATCAAGAAAACCTGGAGCGACAGAGGCCTTGATAGGATTCTTAAGCACCGAGCCCTAAAAAGGAGGAGTAGTAGGGGCTCTCCAAATTATTAAATGGAGCACGTGTGCCAAAGAGTTGGTCATCGGATCTCATGGGCACATGTCTTTGATATTTTATACCTGACTAAGTCCGATGGTTACGTTACGTCATCGGATAGACACACAAGGTGCATCTACGGTTAGGAGAAGTGTCTTCTCGGTTGCAACAAAGCAGATCCGCCGCCTACAGTGGTAGAAAGCTTTGCGGCAAATCGTATGTGAAATCGAAGATGATGAAGAAAAACAAGAATAAGGGATGCAAAGGGTTGATTTGAGAAGATGAAACCATATGAAAGGGTGTAAAGGTGTTTCTTGGGAAGTCTCACCGAAACAAGGGTTCACCAAGATACATGATTCTTACAAAGAAGATAAGTATGGTGAATGGGTGATGTTGTGTAAAACATTGGTCCAATTTATAGAGGTCAAGCAAGGATGCAAATGCAATTCTCATTTCAAGAAGCCTATCCGAGAAATTTGCATCAAAAAGGATTTGCGTGTAGAAATCACGCGATATAATTGGATAAATTTACGGTTGATTGACATATCGAGAGATTGAGGGCGATATTTACGCATGTCAATCACGCCTACTTAGGGAATAGAAGCTACTACTCTAGACTAAGTTTTGGCGATAACACTTATCCCAAGAATTGGCTTAATCTGAAAAGAATCAGATGAGGTCAACCAAAATCTGATTACTTACAAGCATGATCGGATGAGAGAGATCTGGCGAGCTTGAAACTCCAATAAATCGGATATATCGATCTATATCGGAAATATCGGTTGAAGGGGAACTTCAACCGATCAAGGAGGATCAAAAGGGAAATCGACGGCGTACTCGAGGAAAGATCGGCTAAGCTGAAGTTTCAACAAATCGGATCTGTTGGAGAAGATCGGTTAAAGGATCGGTTAGGAAATTTCTTAAGGCTTAAGCGAGAATGATTAAGATCAACAAGTGGAATCAACATTGACAAGTAATATTGACCGATAACAACATCGATCAACCGATCTGCGATCTCTTCTCTTGTTCTTAATTTATTTATCGGATCGTATCTGATTTTATTTGCCTTACTGTACCCACTATCCTTGTGACGTGTACTCTGCAAATCATTTAATGCGGACGTGGGGTACATGTATTAACTGCTACTTGATCGTGCTTTTAAATCCAAAAGTTTTGTGTCGTCGTTTTTTCCCAACCCTACGATCAAAACCGCTTCAATCTGGAGCGTATAATCTTTTCAAAACGATTGATCTTCAAAATCTTGTCTTATTGTACCCTCCGCCTCTATATAAGATTCATCAAACCTTACCAGAGTTTTTCTGCTTCACAAACTTGCATTACTCTCTTTGAAAAACTTCAAATTTTATTCTACGTTTCAAAATCTTCTCTGAAAATTTGAATCTGGTAATATTTTCTTTTTAAGCAATGATGAATCTTTCTTTCCGTTAAAAACATTGTTTTCAAAAGTTGTTTTTTTTAATTTATGCTTCATTGCCTTTTGTTTTCCCGGAATGATATTGATATTGATTATGCACAAATTTAATGAGTCTATCTCACTTGTAGATGGCCACTCATGGACTTGGAAAGATCATGTGCAATTATGCGGGAACTAGCAACGAAGATTTTTGAGGATAAGTTAGTTTCGGTTTGGAACCACCGAGGATTACGAATCCATGGAGGTGGAACAAATTCGAAGAAATTTGGGATCGAAACATATTGCTCTGCTCATTTGCAATCCAAAGATGCAAAGTATGAAGCACTTCAATTCTTGCGAAATTTGAGTGTGGATCTGAAAAAAAACGAGACGAACCGATGTCGACGGTCAACGGAGAAGAAATCGATCGACAAATGCGAGACATCACTCGTCTGCTCAAATTTTGCCAAAGGGCGAATCTCACCGCACACTGGGAGAATGAGGATGAAGAAATCGAGAGGAGCTCTTAAGAGAGGCGGACAAACATCGACAAATTAGGATTCATCGAAGCCAATGCTCAAAAGAAAGTACAGATCTTTGTTTGACATTCTATCAAGAACGATCATGGGAATCTCATTTAGCCCAGATGCTCTCACATCACCAAAATGTACAAAGATGGCAAAGAATAATTGATGGGGCTCGAAACATCAATTGGCACGGCTTCGAAAAGCCATCTTGCTCCAAGAACACGAAAAATTTGGAGTCAATGAATCCAGGCGGTCTTTCGAAAAAGAGAGTCAAAATCTCAACAAGGTTGCGTTATATTGAAAGACAAACTGCCAAGCGCTGAATGGAATCAGAATGGACTCAAGTCCTACAATGCCTTCCTCTCATCAACTTCAGTTATATATGGGCCACCAGACGATGACAAGGAGCCCACTCCAACAAAACTGAAGAAAGGAAAGAGCAAAGAAGCGCCTCATCCACACCCGGTCGCTCCCACGTAAAAAAGAAACGAAAAACCGGTGAAGGCCCGGAGAAAGAGGCCAAAGAAAGCAAAGCAACCTACCCCGACTCTAGCACTAGAAGATGAGTCGAAAGAAGAAAAAAAGCGCCCGAGCGATCATTGCGCAACAAAGAACAGAAATCGACAGCAAAGCTTCTCAACCGAGGGCTCGCCCGAACGATCTGAGGTAGAAGCACAAGGCGATAAATCTACTTCTCCTCAACCTCAAGCCGATTCACCGCCGGACTAAAGGCCGCAGAAAGCATGTCTCTCTTTGCTAGTTCACCGCTTCATGAACTGAAACGGATATAACCGCCACTACAAAGAACCCACCGCGGTCGAACCAATCGGACAACTTCCGCCGACTCAAGCACAACCGTAAGCTTCCACATCTCATCCAACCAATCTGGGATAGATCATTCCTGTATCCAGATCAACAAAGACCATCACTGGAAAAATGGTCAGACTAAGAATTGAACGAGAGATTGATGAGATGTATCCACAACTGGTCGCCCATCCTGCTATAAGAGAAGAAGTCATGGAGATCCTCACCTGGAGAGATCTCAGATTAAAAAGCTTCTCAGATCTTATCTTACTTGTTGAACAGATGGGTGGTGCGGATGAGTTCGCAGATTTTGACTTCGATATGAGGAAGTCTGCCAAAGTGGGATCACCAGCTGAGCTCATATCTGATAAATCTGTGAAAGCTCGATCCACAGGAAGTTGGAATTGCTTGGGAAGAAGAGAAGCCGAGATCGCCGCTCAAGCTCGATAGAATGCATTTGAAATGGTGAATCCGAGTCGCCGATGAAAGTGGAACTGGTGTTTGCGATTCACGACCAACCACTGGAGGCACAAACAACTGAACCTGATCAAGTGATGGATCCAATTCCGACATCTCAAATCACCACTGATCAACTTCAGGAGATCAGATCTTGTCTCAAAGATCTCCGAAAAAGAAGAGATTGAAAGTCTTAATCGATCGAGACAAATCGATCTCAAACAAATCGAAGCAATCGAGATCGGTTCTCCCAATCTATGACCACCATATCTCTGCTGAGCTTACAAAATCGATTGATGACAAAATTTGAAACAGTGGATCAAAATCAATCTTCTTTTCTCGACGCTCATCGAGAAAAGGCTCGAGTTATCGAAGAGAAATTTGACAAAATGATTTGGACACTCTCTCGCTACAATGGAAACGCCAAGAAAGAACTGACAAACTGCTCGAATCGATAGCTCAATCTTCGTGTTTATCTGCTAATGATCTAAATCGCATTGTCGATCAACTTTGGGTCTCGACTTCCCACCTCAATCGCGCTTTTTGATCAAACCAAAAAGGGAAGGATCTCGAGAAACCAACCGACACATCGGATGACAAGGCCCATGGACAAAGCTCAATTGCAAGAAAGGTGCTGGGTGCTTTGGAACATCAAAATCTGGACCGATTACTCGGACCGGAAAGCCACCGGAAAACCTAATCGAATCTGGTGATAAGGAGCTAGGCAGTAAAATTGTCCAAAGAATGAGAATAAGAAGAAAAAAAGACGAAAAAAAACGGGCACAAGGTAAGGGGTTGAAAAAGAAGTTCAAATCAAGGGCTAAGAAAGGAATGACCGGAAAATCTGCACGGAACCTCGGTTACCGGCAAAGAGTCGGCGAGATTATACCAAAAAATCTTTGCACGCTAAGAGGTTTGAGGAATGGAATAAGATCGAAGTGAATGGCTTCTTGATGCCTTTGTCCTTGATCTTGTTCCAAAGAAGAATCACCGGATGATGAGTTCCTCAACTGGTTCTGTAATAAATATCCGGACTTTACAAGTATCTGGAAAATGAGGCCAAGCTTATAAATGTAAAGATATCTCGCCAAGAGTATGATCTGTTAATATACTCAAAGAAGGCAGATGGCTCATTTGACAGACTGGCATTTGAGAGATTCTACTTTGACATCTTGAGCAAATCGCAGATAACTGATCAAGTGCAGACAACTGATGTCAAATGGAAACTCTATCAGATTTTCAACATTCCACAAGACCAAAGAGAAATGCCAGAAGGATACAAGCCCAAGGAGTGAAGATTCAGAAGACGTCTAGGGATCAGCAGCTTTTAAATTCAAAACTTTTCTGATGTAACATGTAATCATCATATCTAATGAAAAGTTTATTTTTTCTGATCCCAAGACAAAAAATCTCTTTGTCTTCGATTACTTGCTTTTTTAACCGTTCTATACTTATCAACTGTTTGGTTTCTCAAGTGTTTTGGTTTCATCAAAAAGGGGGAAATTGTTGGGAAATTTATAGTTTTGATGAAAGTTCCAAAAACACATGTAATAGGACTAGTCGGACACATTAGGTAGACGATGTTTACATTATTGCTATAGGAGACCGGTTGATAATGTGATTGTATAGAAAAACCGATGTAATAGATAGGTCACATATTGAGGGGAACTCAATATGTAAAGGTCGAATCTGAAGAATCGGAAGAAAGTTCGATATCCGGAAGAAAGCGTAACGCTAAACCCGAATCGAAAGATCGGTCGAATCGATCTTGTCGATAACTTCAAGGAAGTCATGAAGCTCAAACCTCTATACTAGAAGATCGGATGACTTCGGAAGATAAGACCGGAAGACCTACATCGGTAGAGTCGGCCAAATGAAGCTAAGTCAAAAGCGCCGTAAGACTCCATCGGTGGATCGATCGATTCGGATGATCGGATCGACTCATAAGATGAAAATCGATGTTTCATCTTATCATACGTCTGCGATCTGAACAAGATGAATACAAACCTTAGTTGGAGGAACAACAACACGCAAAGCAAGGCTTTCATCCAATAAGGAAGAAACACGTATGAACAGAGCCGATACTCATGGGGATTCGATGTTGCTCTCTCAAACGGCTATAAACTTTTCGGCCATGCCGTTCTGAAGCACGCCACATCAAGCTGCAACTCTACCTAAAATAGCACGAGATTCAAATTGCTCTCCAACGGCTCTTTGATCTCAAGGTCTATAAATATGGGATCACACTTGAGTGACACACGGAAATGCTTGGACAAACAACATAATCAAGAAGCTCAAACTATAGTCGATTTCCGCACGAAGAACACTACTACTGAAGCTTATTTTATATTGTGTTCATCCCATAAGTTCTTAGCAAAAAAATCTTTTCATCTAGCTATCGAGTCAACTTATACGCAAGGAAAGATTTCATAGTTGGAACCTCAACAATCTTACCCAAACCCCCAAGTTAGGATAAGTTGTTTAGCAAGATTCGATCTAGGGTTTCTAATCTTGATTTACGGGATCGGTTGAGTGAGAACTCTTAAAACATCTGTTGGTGTCTTGTGTTGGACTAACACACTAATCTAAGTCCGTCGGTTAAGTCGGTTAAGTTGGTGCCCCTTGTGAAAGGGAAGAGTGGGCGTAGGAATTTGGTTTGTCCGAACCACTATAAATCTTGTGTGCCTTTCTTTGCTTTGATTAACTGCTCTCACATCGCACAATCTTAAAAGCGCATACATATTCTAAGTTAAGATCGAGTTGCACCAAGCATCGATCGATCGGACCTTGATATTTACGTAAATCCGATTAAAAAGATAAAACTTGGAATCGATTTATACAAACCGGGTTTTTCACGGGTAAAACTTAAGCTTCCGCACACATCAGTTAATCTGTTAATTCTGAATCGAAGCGATCTTTTCCGGCGTTCGATAAGTTGGTTATCGAACCGAATCGATTCACTCGCGCTCGATCGGGCTATCTGCTTTCCTTTTTGATCCAAGACGAAAAGTTTTTCAGAAGTCTATTCACCCCTCCCCTCTAGACTTCTGCCCTCACATAACCCGTTCGGGACCTACAACTATACTCTACTATCATGTGCATTTGGAATTATATTCCTATATTGATCTGTATTTGATATATCAAAGGTAGAGTTGGTTTAACCGGTAGGTTTGAGCTTTCCAGTGATATTCATGAGTTAACCATGTGGGCTAGCCCTTTTTGCCATTTTGCCGATGAATAGTCGCAGGCGTTTCTGGGTGTAAAAGCTTTTTTCAGGTTAACTTATGGACTATGGAATTTCTCAGTAATTTCCTATCTGTGTTTGTAAAAGATCAACAGGATACTATTGATATAGATATTTGCACGATCCTTATGTTAATATGGTAGCAGAGCCATGAGAAGTAGGGTATATGTAAGTTATATGGTTTCATGATTCAATACATCTTGATTCTAATGAATACATTTCGATTAAAGGATCTTTAAGAAAAACGATATGACTTCGAGAATATGATATTCCTGAAAATCTTGATTTTTTGAATAAATGGACTATTCCTTAAATTGAACCTAAAATGGTTTATAAATTAGGAGCTTTTGAAAAAATAGGTTTTAGACAAATTGTTAAAACTACTGAATCCTCTATACCTCTTCATGAAGAAGAGATGGTTATTAAATTGCTTAGTAAAAATGATATTTTACCTTACAAAAGAACTCATAAGTTCTTACATATTAGTTGTGTTCAGGTCGCTTTTAGACCTCTTACCTTAAATGGTTTACCAGAAAGCTTTCTAGCATCTCTTAGGGATGGTAGAAATCTTAATTGGACACAATCCTTAATGGGAATTATAGAGTCTAGTTTGACAAGTTTTTTTCAGGTTAACTCATGGACTATGGAATTTCTCAGTAATTTCCTATCTGTGTTTGTAAAAGATCCACATGATACTATTGATATAGATATTTGCACTATCCTTATGTTAATATGGTATCAAAGCCATGAGAAGTAGGGTATATATAAGTTATATGGTTTCATGATTCAATACATCTTGATTCTAATGAATGCATTCGATTAAAGGATCTTTGTTAAGAAACGATATGACTTCGAGAATATGATATTCCTGAAAATCTTGATTTATTGAATAAATGGACTATTCCTAAAATTGAACCTAAAATGGTTTATAAATTAGGAGCTTTTCAAAAAATAGGTTTTAGACAAATTGTTAAAACTACTGAATCCTCTATACCTCTTCATGAAGAAGAGATGGTTATTAAATTGCTTAGTAAAAATGATATTTTACCTTACAAAAGAACTCATAAGTTCTTACATATTGGTTGTGTTCAGGTCGCTTTTAGACCGCTTACCTTAAATGGTTTACCAGAAAGCTTTCTAGCTTCTCTTAGGGATGGTAGAAATCTTAATTGGACACAGTCCTTAATGGGAATTATAGAGTCTAGTTTGGCTTTAGGACCTGTCTATTTTGACGCATATCCTAATTTATCTCCATCTTTATCTGATAGTAATATTCTTGAAGCTTTAACATTAAACGTTAAAACTCATGGTTATAATTACATACCAGGTACAAAGGTTATGTGTATCTGTTATCGTATTTATTATAAGCCTTTATTTACACTCAATCCTATGTGTAAAAGAAATGAGAAAGATAATAATGAGACTATTCTTATAGAAACTAATTTTGGTAAACCAAATATTACTACTAGAAGATCCATTAAGTGGGAAGAAATTATTTTTCCTGAAAATTAGATAATAGAACAATCTGTTCCTAAGATCCTATTATAAATAGTGATTTTAAACATATTACTCAAAGTAATGATGGTATTATTAATATTGGTTTTCAAAATAATCAAAAAAGACATTCGACTTCTTATTCAAGATCAATGTCTAGTCATTCTCTCATATCACCTTTAGATTATGAAGTAGAATTACCCTCCTAATCTAGAAACCTACTTCTTCTTACAGAGAAAATTTTTATTGTAAAACTAATAATAATAATGAAAAAATTATCATTAATGAAAATAATATTATTCACAAAGATGGATTTGATCCCGAAACAATTTCGGATTGTAACTTTAAAATATAATTTTATGGATTTTACAAACTTTTTAGATTTTTCTAAAGGTTCTTCTACTAGAGCTCATATTAATGATGAGTTTAATAATTCTAAATGGGATAAGTTTAGAATTTGGTATTTTAAATCATTCTCAAAAGATGATTAGATTACTTTGTTGACAGTTTTTATAAATTCTGTAAAAAACATAATGAAATTACTTATTATGTTCCTTGGTTTATTAAAAAAATTTATATTAATTATATTTCAGTTATTGAAAGAGATTATAAAATAATTTCTGGAGGAATACAAAAATCTGTTTACCCTCCTCATGTTCCTTTTCAAATAGAGAAAGGTGGGAGGATATTTAATTTTCTTCCATTCTCCAGAATCATTGAAAATGATGTCTTACAAATTACTGTTAAATATGTTAATCAAATGATTGAGCAAAATAATTTTTGTAATCTTTATCTGTCTATTATCGGAGAAGAAATTATTTCTTTACATGATAAAGTTGATAAAATTATCTCTAAAATTGATTCTAAAAATTCTGAAAAAATTGATAATAATAATAATGTTATTATTAAAACAGCTTCATCTATTCAATCTCCTATTGAGATAAAAGATTTTAAATCTGAAGCTTCTATTTCAGATCTTGAAAAAATTATTAATGATAAATTTAGTAATCTGAATATTTCAGCTTTAGATGATGTTTTAGATGATAATCATGCTATTCAACCCAATAATATTGGTAGTCCTAGTAATATTGATAGTATTAATAAAATGAAATGGGCTGATAGACCTACCATATCTACTTATTATTATAAGAGACTCACTCCTATGGATGTCCTTAATGAAGAACAGAAAAACTTTTTCAATAATTCTTATTCTGGAAAAGGTATTTATGAATGGAATATTGATGGTGGAAGTGATAATCATATTTTCACTCAATGTCATCGCATGCTTATGTATAGTTCTGCTTGTCAAACTTGTGGTAATAGTGATATTAGTACTGCACAAGCTATTACTGCTAGTTTTATTGGTCAACTTAAAGGTTGGTGGGATAATTATTTGACTCCCCAAAATAGAATGGAAATTTTTAATTCTATTAAAATTGAAAATGGTGAGACTAAAACCAACGCGGTTTACTCTTTGATTCTTACTATTTTGGATCATTTTACTGGTCAATATACCAATAAATATGAAAATACCAGAGCTCTTCTTTTAAATATTAAGTGTAAAACTCTTACTGATTTCAGATGGTACAAAGATACTTTTTTGTATCGTATTTATGAGATTCCTGATTGTAATCAGGATATTTGGAAGAATAAATTTGTAGATGGTCTTCCTAATCTATTTGCAGAAAGAGTTAAGAAAACTCTTAGAAAGGATTCTGATTCAATCCATTATGGGTCTTATACTTTTGGTCAAATCATTAGTGTTTGTGTTCAGGAAGGATTAAATCTTTGTAATGAACTCAAATTAAAAAATCAAATTAAAAAGGATAATCTTATGGAAAGAAAACAATTAGGTCAATTTCGTGATCAATTTGGATTAGATAATCCTAATTCTAAAAATAAAAATAATTTGACTAAAAACAATAAGAGAGATTATAAAAGTAAATCTACTTATAAAAGAAGAAAACATAATTCTTCAAAACATAAAGAAAAAGATCATGAAAATGATAAAAGTAAAAGAAAATCTTTTAAAAAGAGAAGATATGATACAATTATTTGTAAAAAATTAATAGTCCTGGTCATTATGCTAATCAGTGCTATGCAAAAGACAAGATTAAAAATCTTGATATTGATGAAGAGTTAAAAGAAACTCTTTTTAAAATTGTTATGAGTCCTAATATTGATACAAAATCAGAAAAACTCTTATAGTGACTGCTCTTCTGTTGAATCCTCTTTGGATGATGATAATTCTGTTAAATCAGATAAAGAAAAGTGTAATGAATGTGTACTTGGAAAACCTCGTCTTAATTGTATCAGTAATACTGATAATACTAATAATATTGATAATGAGTTTTATAAACTCATGAGTCAATTTCAAGATATAAATATTAGTGTCTTAACTAATAATAATATTTTAGAATTTCTTAAACATATAAAAGATTCTAGTTTAAGAGATAAAATCATTGAACAATTTCATGATTCTTCTAATAATGAAGACAATGATAAAACTAGTCTTTCTAAAAAGATTGATGGTAATTATTATAATATGGGTGAATTAGAAAGACTTCTTCGCCTAAAAATATAAAGAATAATCCAGTGACTATAAATGATTTAGTTCATGAGAATAATAATCTCAAAACTGATGTGAAGATTCTTCAAAAACAGAATACATATCTTTCTGTTCGTCTTTCTTTTATTGAGAAAGGTAAAGAAAAAATTGAAGATAGTGAAACTAACTATAAAGCTCTTTCACAATACTTTGAAATTGATGACAATGTTAATATTGAGAAAAATCATTTATCTACCATCAATATGATTATATCACAGAAATGGTATACTATGATTTCTCTTCTTATAAATAATTCTTATAAGAAATATTTTATTGCTATGATTGATAGTGGTGCTGATTTAAGTGTCATAAGTTTTTTGAAAAAACTACTCATTCACTTTCTCATGCAGGTGGAGGATCTTTAAAGATTAATTATAAGCTTAAAAATGCTTATGTTTGTGTAGATGGTTGTTGTATTTCTAACGACTTTCTTATTGTTGAAGACATCACTAGTCAAATTATTATTGGTCTTCTTTTTCTATTTAAAATATATCCTCTTACCTTTGTTGGTGAAAAATGTATTACAGGTACTTATAATGGTAAACCTATTACTTTCAAGTTTATCACTAAACCTATTCATAAGGTTCTTAATTTGATTCAAGATCAAATTAATAATAAAAATTGTCAAATCAATTTTCTTAAAGATGAGCTTAATTCTATTACTATAAGTGATAGATTAAATAATCCTAAACTACAGGATAAAATCAAATTTTTAATAAATAAATTTTCTATTGAAATTTGTAATAATTTCCCTAATGCTTTTTGGGACAGAAAGAAACATATAGTTTCTCTTCCTTATGAAGAAGATTTTAAAGAAAATAAAATTCCGACTAAGTCTAGACCTTGTCAAATGAACTCTGAAAACTTAGAGTTATGTAAAAAGGAAATATCTTCCTTATTACAGAAGAAGCTTATAACTCCTTCTAAATCTCCTTGGTCTTGTACTACTTTCTATGTTAATAAACATTCCGAGCAGGAACGTGGAGTTCCTCGATTGGTTATTAATTATAAACCTCTCAATAAGGTTTTAAACTGGATTAGACATCCTATTCCTAATAAAAAAGATCTTCTTGACAGATTAGTCAATGCTCTTATTTTCTCTAAATTTGATTTAAAATCAGGTTTTTGGCAAATTCAGATTAATCAAACTGATAGGTATAAAACTGCCTTTAATGTTCCATTTGGTCATTATGAATGGACTGTTATGCCTTTTGGTCTTAAAAATGCTCCTTCAGAATTTCAACAAATTATGAATGATATTTTTAATCCTTATAGTGATTTTATTATTGTCTATATTGATGACATCCTTGTATTTTCTAAAGATATTGAAATACATTTTAAACATCTTGATATGTTTAAAAACTTAGTCATTAAAATGGTTTAATTATTTCAAAACCTAAAATGGTTTTATTCCGGACTAAAGTAAAATTTCTTGGTCATATTATTGATAAAGGTAATATTATTCCAATTCAAAGAAGTATTGAATTTGGTAATAAATTCCCTGATGTTATAACTGATAAAACTCAGTTACAGAGATTCTCAGGAAGCCTTAATTATGTGTCTTCTTATATTAAGAATCTTGCTGAAGATTCCGCTATCTTATATGATAGACTTAAAAAGAATCCTTCTCCTTGGAATGATGATCATACTAAGGTTGTTATCAGGATAAAAGAAAAGGTTAAAAATATTCCTTGTCTTATGCTGCTAATCCCTCTTGGGAAAAAATTGTTGAAACTGATGCCTCAGATTTGGGGTATGGAGGTATTTTAAAATAAATTAATCTTGATAATAAAAAGGATTATATCATTAGATTTTATTCCGGTAAATGGAATAATAGTCAGAAAAATTATTCTGCCACAACTAAAGAAATTGTTGCTATTGTCAAATGTGTCCTTAAATTTCAGGATGATTTATATAATCAGAAATTTACTATTAAAACTGATTGCAGACTTTTATGCTCTTCAAAGATTTTGAACATAATGTTTCTAAACAAATGTTTGTCCGATGGCAATCTCATCTTGCTTATTTTGATTTTGATATTGTTTATAAGCAAGGGAAAGATAATCATCTCCTAGATTTTTTAACTCGTGAATTTATTTCTTCATGACAGTTATGAGCCAGTCTGGAAGAAGTTATTCCTCTTATAGAGGAAGGGGAGGCAGAGGATCTCCTATTTTACAACAAGGGAAGATATCCCTTTACAACCAGAACATTTCTGGTATTGGTTCTTCTTCAAAAGGAGAAAATTTTGATAAGGAATTTCAAGAATTCCTCAAACAACGGAGCAAGAATATTCAGGTTCAGGACAATCCCTCTAAACCTGATGATGAGGAGTCATACTCTTCAGTCGCTCAGAAAGAATATAAATTCTTTGATTCTCCTAAGAGAGAATTGATTCTTTTCATCGAAGAAGATGATGAAAAATTCAAAGAGTCCCCATGGATTTTTATGGATAAGTATTTTCCAACTAATAGTTGGAATGTGGAAACTTATAAGACGAGAGGATTTTATGAGAATATCCTCATCAGCCTTGGAAGTGTAGATATTCAACATTTTCCTCCTAAAAGTAAAGTGATAAATTACTCTAAATTTATCATTAAAAAAATCATCTCCATCCAAGAATGGGGTACTTCTCCTTTTGCTGAGAGAAGCATGACTAATGAAGTCACTAAAACAATTTACCAATACAATTATTGGGATTATCTACAAAGTTTTTATAAACTTTATTTTATCAGAATGTTAAGCATTCTCACACTTGGCTGATAAAAATTTATGATAATATCAGTAGGAATCAAATTCCTAATTGGCTTTTCTCCTGGTGGGAAAATTTTGGTACTATGGCAGATATTTTGCCTGAAGAGATTAAATCTCTATTGGAAGAATATTCTATTAATTTTTCTTCATTAAAAACTCATAATACAAGTAGTAAAACTATTTGTATGTTTTTTGTTGATTCCGGAATCCCATGAGTCTGGAAATGGAGACCAGAATTCAGTTATACTGAAGATGGTATACCAAGTTTATGGATGATCCATACTACGAGATTTTGGAATAACTTAAATGTTATTACTCCTGACACCCATGAGTCACCTTTGCAGGAAAATATCAATAGGATTAAATCCAAAATAGAAGAATATACAAAGTCTTCTGGTGAAAAGACTTCAAATAGTCTTTCTTCATTTTCTAAATATTCTAAGAAATATGCTGGTTTATTTCCCAAGGAAAAAATTATGGATCTTTATATGGATCATATCAAGAAATATTTATTCAATGATATTGATTTTTCTGATTCAAAATCAGTTGTCTCTATGTTTCCGGTTCTGAATTACAAGATGCTCATGACCCAAATGAAGACTATCAAGACTTTTCTCTTCAAGAAAGTTTTGATCTTTTGAGAAATTCTCTTAAAGAGAAACTTAAAGAAAGAAAGTGTTAATGGAAGATTGGAGATTATATCTAAATAGCTCCAAACTAATGCCAGTTTCTAATATCTGGAAGGTCCCTTTTCATTTTATTTTTGATGAAAATAATAATGAAATCCAAGATAAAAATTAGCTCAAAGTTCTGAAGAAGAAAATTAAGATTCTTGAAATATGTATTCTTGTACTGGAGAAAATGAGATACAAGAATGATATTGATGAAGGAAGACATTATCCTAATTCTTTAAAAGGATTTAAGAAACTCTAATTCTTCTGAAGAAACAAGCTTCATTATTGGTGATTTAGAGAAGACTTTGATTTAGCACATTCCAGCAAGATGTGGCTACAATATCAGACAAAATCAAATTTCGTCATTGCTTGCATCAGCAGACAAAGTACTGTTTATGAATAGTAATTACTATTCAAACTTTTTTTGTCTTTCTGTGGCTTTGTTTTTTTCTGCACTATTTCTTTTTTATTTTGAAATCCGGGGTTTGATGTCCGACTCTTTCATCTATAAATAGGCTTGTATTTTCTTTTCAGAGGCACGCTCGAGTTTAGACTCGCCCCCTCTTTCTCTCTCTAAATCCCTCTCTAGTGTGCAACCTTGTAATATTATTGTTCATAAACTGGTTTTTTCTTGTGGCTTTTTAAAGGTATATTGTTATTTAAATTCTGTATTTTAAAATTTTATTTCTGATGATTGCCGCCTCAATGGTCGGCTAAATAACTTGTATTGAATCATGACCTGACTTAACTATACTCTACTATCATGTGCATTTGGAATTATATTCCTATATTGATCTGTAATTTGATATATCAAAGGTAGAGTTGGTTTAACCGGTAGGTTTGAGCTTTCCAGTGATATTCATGAGTTAACCATGTGGGCTAGCCCTTTTTGCCGTTTTGTCGATGAATAGGAGCAGGCGTTTCTGGGTGTAAAAGCTTTTTTCAGGTTAACTCACGGACTATAGAATTTCTCAATAATTTTCTATCTGTGTTTGTAAAATTTCCACAGGATACTATTGATATAGATATTTGCACGATCCTTATGTTAATAACATCTGTTTTGAGATTATTAATCTCATGAACTAAATCATTTATAGTCACTGGATTATTCTTTATATTTTTTAGGCGAAGAAGTCTTTCTAATTCACCCATATTATAATAATTACCATCAATCTTTTTAGAAAGACTAGTTTTATCATTGTCTTCATTCTTAGAAGAATCATGAAATTGTTCAATGATTTTATCTCTTAAACTAGAATATTTTATATGTTTAAGAAATTCTAAAATATTATTATTAGTTAAGACACTAATATTCATATCTTGAAATTGACTCATGAGTTTATAAAACTCATTATCAATATTATTAGTATTATCAGTATTACTGATTCAATTAAGACAAGGCTTTCCAAGTACACATTCATTGGACTTTTCTTTATCTGATTTAACAGAATTATCATCATCCGAAGAGGATTCAACAGAAGAACAGTCATTATAAGAGTTTTCTGATTCTGTATCAATATTAGGACTCATAACAATTTTAAAAAGAGTTTCTTTTAACTCTTCATCAATATCAAGATTTTTAATCTTGTCTTTTGCATAGCACTGATTAGCATAATGACCAGGACTATTAATTTTTTACAAATAATTGTATCATATCTTCTCTTTTTAAAAGATTTTCTTTTACTTTTATCATTTTCATGATCTTTTTCTTTATGTTTTGAAGAATTATGTTTTCTTCTTTTATAAGTAGATTTACTTTTATAATCTCTCTTATTATTTTTAGTCAAATTATTTTTATTTTTAGAATTAGGATTATCTAATCCAAATTGATCACAAAATTGACCTAATTGTTTTCTTTCCATAAGATTATCCTTTTTAATTTGATTTTTTAATTTGAGTTCATTACAAAGATTTAATCATTCCTGAACACAAACACTAATGATTTGACCAAAAGTATAAGACCCATAATGGATTGAATCAGAATCCTTTTTAAGAGTTTTCTTAACTCTTTCAGCAAATAGATTAGGAAGACCATCTACAAATTTATTCTTCCAAATATCCTGATTACAATCAGGAATCTCATAAATACGAGACAAAAAAGTATCTTTGTACCATCTGAAATCAGTAAGAGTTTTACACTTCATATTTAAAAGAAGAGTTTTGGTATTTTCATATTTATTGGTATATTGACCAGTAAAATGATCCAAAATAGTAAGAATCAAAGTGTAAACCGCATTGGTTTTAGTCTCACCATTTTCAATTTTAATAGAATTAAAAAATTTCATTCTATTTTGGGGAGTCAAATAATTATCCCACCAACCTTTAAGTTGACCAATAAAACCAACAGTAATAGCTTGTGCTGTACTAATATCACTATTACCACAAGTTTGACAAGCAGAACTATACATAAGCATGCGATGACATTGAGTGGAAATATGATTATCACTTCCACCATCAATATTCCATTCATAAATACCTTTTCCAGAATAAGAATTATTGAAAAAGTTTTTCTGTTCTTCATTAAGAACATCCATAGGAGTGGGTCTCTTATAATAATAAGTAGTCATTGTAGGTCTATCAGCCCATTTCATTTTATTAATACTATCAATATTACTAGGACTACCAATATTATTGGGTTGAATAGCATGATTATCATCTAAGTCATCATCTAAAGCTGAAATATTCAGATTACTAAATTTATCATTAATAATTTTTTCAAGATCTGAAATAGAAGCTTCAGATTTAAAATCTTTTATCTCAATAGGAGATTGAATAGATGAAGCTGTTTTAATAATAACATTATTATTATTATCAATTTTTTCAGAATTTTTAGAATCAATTTTAGAGATAATTTTATCAACTTTATCATGTAAAGAAATAATTTCTTCTCCGATAATAGACAGATAAAGATTACAAAAATTATTTTGCTCAATCATTTGATAACATATTTAACAGTAATTTGTAAGACATCATTTTCAATGATTCTGGAGAATGGAAGAAAATTAAATATCCTCCCACCTTTCTCTATTTGAAAAGGAACATGAGGAGGGCAAATAAATTTTTGTATTCCTCCAAAAATTATTTTATAATCTCTTTCAATAACTGAAATATAATTAATATAAAAATTTTAATAAACCAAGGAACATAATAAGTAATTTCATTTTGTTTTTTTACAGAATTTCTAAAAACTGTCAACAAAGTAATCTAAATACCAAATTCTAAACTTATCCCATTTAGAATTATTAAACTCATCATTAATATGAGCTCTAGTAGAAGAACCTTTAGAAAAATCTAAAAAGTTTGTAAAATCCATAAAATTATATTTTAAAGTTACAATCCGAAATTGTTTCGGGATCAAATCCATCTTTGTGAATAATATTATTTTCATTAATAATAATTTTTTCATTACTATTATTAGTTTTACAAAAAAAAATTTCTCTATAAGAAGAAGTAGAAGCTCTAGATTCAGAGGGTAATTCTACTTCATAATCTAAAGGTGATATGAGAGAATGACTAGACATTGATCTAGAATAAGAAGTCGAATGTCCTTTTTGATTATTTTGAAAATCAATATTAATAATACCATCATTACTTTGAGTAATATGTTTAAAATCACTATTTATAATAGGGTTTTTAGGAACAGATTGTCTATTATCCAATTTTAAGAATTTTTTTTTAATCCAATTCAATTAGCAATTAAAACAAGAGTCTGGAGCTCTGATAACACTGTTGGAATTTAGAGGCACACAAACATGTAATACATGCGCAGCGGAATTAAACAGTTCACCAACAACGAACATATAATTGCATAATTAGATACGTGTAAACATAAAGAGAAACCTTACAGTAAATCGTATGCATTTGCTAGCATTGAATCCCGAGATGAATTTGCTAGGAAAATTCTAACTCTAGATCTTATGGAGAGAATAATGAATTAACGTTGTTTGTGAATTCCCAAGAGCTCATATATGTAGGGAGACCCATCTTAAATCTTAAGCTAACCTGATTAGGAAATAAAATCCCTAATCTTATAAAATAAATCTCTTAGACTTATTTCCCATATATAAAATCTCTACGGATTTAATTCCCATGTATATCAAATCTCTACGGATTTGATTCTATATATATTAAATCCTATAATAATATTCCATATATTATTATTAGGAATCCTATTTAATTAAATCCAATAAAATTAAACATTAATAATAATTAATTTCAAATTAATCTATTATTAATTAATTCTCCTTAAATTAAATATTAAATCCAATTTAACATTTAATCAACCAACTTTAATCCGTAAAAGGGAACTACTTGTTGTGTGACCCATATACTCTCATATATCGAGCGATTAGTCAAACTAACGATCTTAATTGAACCCTAGATAATAAATCAGACATTCTCAATATATGAGGTACATTGCGAGAAACGTGCAACTACCTGTAACTGAAACATGGGCTATTACAATTTTCTCCTTTCATTTTCGAATACTCGATTAAGTCTTGAACATGATGAAGTGTCTATTCAAATAACTTAATCATATTATCTCTAATCACTAATTGATCATGTATGTAACACTTAGCCACAAAATCTAAGTTGGCGTTCATCCGCCGATGACTTTGATCCAATTATGATGAGAAGATGAATATTCTCTCTAAATCCACATTGAGGAATGAATCTTATTCTTGGCTCAACTACCACGCACATGCACTTGGTGATGAACCCAATCCAAGCCATATCTAATCATGGAAGGGTGTTAGTGTCGGTCATGGTCAAAGTTCATCACTCCACACATGTCGTGCGTATTGACCTCAAGTCAAAGGAGTATCGCATTGCTCCCACTAACCGAGACACCGATAGACACAAATTGTGGACTTACATCAAACGGTTTCTCGGATGGGTATACTGATACCCTCTAAGGTATTTATGCATCCATCATGAGATACCTAGTATCTCGTAGTAAGTGAGATCTTACTACACTCTCTATGAGTATGATGGAGATCGCACATCAATATCAATTGCATCATCAATATCTCATTCTTGATGATCCTTGATCGGGACCATTTGAGAATCATGCTTAAGTCAACTGAGTTCTCACAACCTCAATGACAACAATGACTCATGGGAACACTTGCATGAATAAATGCAAACAATCAAACATAATATTCAAAAAAGTGTATTGTCATACATTAATATTATGTGCACTATAATATTAAATCAAACTGAATATCATCGAGTATTATGTCCTTACAATAGATTGTCTCTAGGACACTAACACTAACACCCAGCGGCTATGAGCAAGGCTCAACGAGACAAGCTACATAATGATGCCAAATACTACGTATGGGATGATCCATATTTGTGGAAGCACTGTTCAGATCAGGTTATACGAAGGTGCGTACCCGATTCTGAATTTTTCTATATTCTTACCTTTTGTCATAGTTATGCATGTGGGGGTCATTTTGGGTCAAAACGTACTGGTTTTAAGGTTCTCGAGTGTGGTTTTTATTGGCCTTCCTTGTTCCAAGATGCTTATGATTTTTGCAAGTCTTGTGATAATTGTCAAAGAACAGGAAATATTTCCCGAAGAAATGAAATGCCCCAAAATCCCATAATTGTTTGTGAGATTTTTTATGTGTGGGGTATGGATTTTATGGGCCCGTTTCCTTCGTCCTTTGGAAATTTATACATTCCGCTTCTCGTTGATTATGTCTCGAAATGGGTGGATGCAAAAGCCACTCGTACTAATGATTCCAAAGTGTTGCAGGTTTCTTGCATTCTAAGATTTTCTCCAGGTTTGAAATTCCAAGGGCAATCATAAGTGATAGGGGGACGCATTTTTGCAATTGAACTATTGAAGCATTATTGCGAAAATATTCAGTTGTGCATAAAATGTCCACCGCCTATCATCCTCAAACGAATGGTCAAACTGTAGTTTTGAACCGAGAGATCAAGGTTATCTTAGAGAAGACGGTGAAGCCCAACTGCAAGGATTGGAGTTTGAGATTGGATGATGCATTATGGGTGTATCGTACAACCTACAAGACTCCTTTAGGAATGTCTCCATATAGGCTCGTTTATGGTAAGCCATGTCATTTACCGGTCGAGCTCGAGCACAAGGCCTATTGGTCGGTGAAGGAGTGCAATATGAATTTCGATGAAGCGGGTGTTAGTCGAAAGTTGCAATTGCAAGAGATTGATGAGTTGAGGAATGAGGCTTATGAGAATTCTGTGATTTACAAGATGAAACTAAAGCCTTTCATGTTGCACGAATCTCACGGAAAAACTTCACTATTGGTCAAAAAGTGTTACTTTATCATGCTAAGTTGAAGTTGTTTCCAGGTAAGTTACGTTCCCGTTGGATAGGCCCGTTTGTTATTACTAATATTTTTTCTCATGGCGCAATTGAGATTCAAAGCTTGAGAACGAATAATTTTTTTAAGGTGAATGGGCACCAGTTGAAGGAATACCGTGAGGGATTTCAAGAGGCGCACGTTGAATATTTGGATTTGGATGATCCGAATTTTTGAAGCAAGAATTCCTAAGTTGAGCCAACGACAATAAACAAAGACACTGATTGGGAGGCAACCCAATGTTTTTATTTCGTTGTTTTTCTTCTGTTTCTTGTTTCGTTCCTAATTCTCTTTTAGGTGTGTGTTTCTCTTCTTTTGTGCTTCTAGGTTAAGGTATGCGGCAGTTGAACAGATTTGGTTTTTGGATTTTAAAAGAGATGTTGGCTAAAGAAGACACTCATCTCCTGTTGATTAATATTCGGTAACCCCGCTCCACTTTATTTATGCATTTCTTATTGTTTGTGTTGTACCATGGAATATTCCTACCTGGTGAAGTAGTCAATAGAAGTGACTCTGATGGAAATGGGAGGTCGTACAACGACTTCCTCATGAAGCAGAGAAGGTCGCACATCGGTTTGAGGAGAAGAAGGTCGCCATCGACCTTGAGGAAGGCTGCAAGCCGGAAGCGACCTCCAGCGGTTGTAATTGGTAAAGATACGAATAACTGAGCGCTGATATCGCGGGGTAAGCAAGGCAAGTGCATCAGGATGTGAAAATCACGGATTCAGTCGAGGAAACCCTAGATTTGGCGGCAGAAGCTTGGCAAGCCCGCTAAGAGAAGCCCACGAAGGAGAAAAACCCTAGTTTCAGGTCTATAAATACAACATGTAACTCTCATTGTAAACACACGAAAATTCTAGTACTTTAGGCAGAAAATATAGTGAAATACTCCTGGCTTGGGCGCCCCCTGACGTAGTCTTATTCAAAAGACGAACTGGGTAACCAAACTCACAGCGCATCTTCATATTTGTTACTTGTTATCTGTTTGATCCATTTCATAATCACGTTGTCCTAGATATAAAATTGAGTCCCAACATTGGCATCGTCTGTGGGAAGAGTTCTGTCGATTTACTAAAAATCTACAGGAAACCCGAAATCTTCAATGGCGATCAATCAAGGTAACAATCCCTTAAATGAGACCGACAACCGCGATGGTGTGTAAGCCTCTATGAGCTCGTAGCGCTCTCATCCCGTTATCCCAGAGGCCACCCCAGACTGGTGGAACCTCCTCCAGACGCCAGAGGACACAAAGGCCATCCTGGCCATACTCAACAAAAAGTGTCTCGTCTTCGACTAGGAGGATGAACAGCCACCCGCCAAGAAAGCGGCACCCAATCTGGGGACCTCTAAGGGCAACAATGCCCTTATCGAGAAAGGGCGTTCCACCGGCCAACTGGCATACGATCCAGCGAAGCACGCCATCATTCGGAATCGTAGGCTCCTGGAAAGGCCGGCGAGGTCGGGTAACGTGTTCGAGCGACTTGGGGAACAAAAGATCCAAAAGGCCCCTATGGCCGCTGAAGACGAGGCACAATCTCGGCCTCGTCGCGCCGACCAGATAGAGCGAGACCTGGTCATGGCCCTGAATATGCACCACAATGAGCTACCAAGAGGGTCAGCAATCCACCAAGGCGACCCACCAGCGACTTTCCCCTCAGGGATCATATCGACATCAAGATCGATGCGTTGGCCAAAATGGTCCAACGACTTCTCGAGCGAGCTGAGAACCAGGGCAGCCCGGCAGAGGTGGACCCACGACCTTGTCATTCCAGACTCCCCCCTCAGGACCACAGTCACTTTGGCTCCTACCCAAAGGAAAATCAACACCGCAACGCTAGATCGCTACAGCGGAAGCACGGACCCGAAGGTCCACGTGGCTAAGTATAACTCCTACATGGCTTCCATGGGAGCCACAGATGCCACCAAGTGCAGGCTGTTTTCCTTAACCTTGAGCGACCAGGCCGACCAATGGTTCACCTCACTACCACCGTTCTCTATAGAATCGTTCACCGAGCTCGCTAGGCAATTCCTGATCCATTTCACGGCCTTGGCTCCACAACCTGCGACCAAGCAGCGACTCATGAACACGCAGCAGGCAGATGATTAGTCTGATCGATCCTACATCAAAAGGATCGACAAGCTCATATTGGAGGGGGATCCCATCGGTGACGAGGCAAAAGTGCTCGGGGCTATTTCCGGACTCAAGAAGGGAGCCAAGCTGTGGCGACGGATGACCACCGAGTATCCAATCAGCTATAACGACTTCTGGAGATGGGCGAGCAATATCATCCACGCTTCCGAGCTACTGGAAGTGAGACTCTCCGACGACAGGGAGGTCGTCAATATAAAGAAAAGCTCCAAGAAAACCGTAATCACTATAAGGCCCCGGGCAGCTTCAAGCCCTTCGAAGAAAGCATTCCAGTAAAGTTGATGGAAGTTTTAGACATGACTCCAGGGAACGTGTTCAATCAGATCAAGGACCGAGAGCTACTCCTCCCGCCTCGGCCAATAAAGAACAAGGGCAAGGCAAACCCCAACAAGTATTGTGCCTTCCACGAGCAAACCGGATATTATACCAGCGAGTGCAAGGATCTGCTCCCACAGCTCTGGAGGTTGTACGAGGATGGGATATTGGATGAGTTCGTCAAATGACCTTAGAGGAACCAAGAGCAAGACCAAAGAGGTCGCCAACAAGCGAACCCGCAAGCTGAACATGCTCTGAGGAATGCCGGCCAGAGAGAATGGCCAGTACCGCCCATGCCCGAAGACGTGGGAGGTCGCGTGATACACACTCTATCCCTGCTCGGAACAGTAGGGGGACTTTCTACAACCGCCTCATCCAAAAGGCGTCTGAAGGCAGAGATAAGGGAAATTGAGAACGCCAGGAAAATGGTGCTACCCGTTTTCATGGTAGGAGAGGAGTTTAGCACAATCGAGTTCGGCGAAAAGGACAAGGCCGGAGTAGTCTACCCCAACGTTGATCCCCTTGTGATCAGAGCCAATATCATGGGCACCACCGTATGCCACTTGTTAGTGGATGGGGGAGCCTTCTGCAACATACTCTTCAAGAAGACCCTAGATCAGATCGGAGATTACGACGCATATATCACCCCATGCGACCACGTCGTGAAAGGATTCGGGGACGCAACAGTAAAGTCGACAGGGATGATCCGACTTGCTGTAGAATTAGTCTCCACTCTGAATGAAGAAGTTAGGGCCACTAGGCTTTTATATTTCCTAGTTGTCGACCTCCCGAGCTCCTACAATGGGTTCCTCGGGAGGCCTTTTGAACATGAATTCGAGGCTGCGTCCTCAACTTTTTATTTCTGTGTAAAGTTTCCCACCAATAGTGGGCTGGTCGGCACCGTCAAAGTGACCAAGTTGATGCAAGAGGTTGTTTGATTTATCCCTCGTCTCATTTAAATTCCGCACCAATATCTAGCAAACAAATATTTATAATAGATAGTGATAAGCAAAGCGAATCTTTAAACAATGAAACGAGCAGGAAAAGAAGTCGCGATGACTTCGACCCAAGATTGGGGCCTGAACTAGAAGAATTTTTACTCGAAGCAGAAATAGACAATCCCCGACAAAATACCCAAAGGGCCGTCCTGGGGGAAGACCTCGAGAAAGTCAAAGTGGACCCAGCCCATCCAGATCTTGAAGTAATAATCGACTCAAAGATGCCGGATGACCTGAAGGGGAAAGTCATCGACTTTCTCAAAAAGAATCTAGCCATCTTCGTTTGGTCGCACAAAGACATGGTAGGGATCGATCCAGAAGTCGCGTGCCATAAGCTACACATAGATCCAGCCAGGAAATCGATAGCTCAGAAGAGGCAAAAATTCGGTCCCGAAAAATATGCAGCACTAGCCGAAGAGGTGAAGAAGCTGCTGGACAATAACTTGATCACTCAAGCCGATCAACCCCAATGGGTGGCCAATGCCGTTCTAGTAAAAAAATCCAATGGGACTTGGCGGCTATGCATCGACTTCACATATCTCAATAGCGCATGCCCAAAAGATTTCTTTCCAATGCCCCACATCGACCACCTGATAGATAACACATCAGGGCACAAGATAATGTCCTTCATGGACGCCTTTGCAGGCTACCACCAGATAGCCATGTATGAACCTGATAGGCAGCATACCTCGTTTCTAGCAGAGAAAAACATCTACTGCTGGAAGAGGATGCCTTTCGGCTTGAAAAATGCAGGGGCAACATATCAGAGGCTGGTCAACCACATGTTTACCGACCTCATAGGGAAGTCGGTGGAAGTCTATGTCGACAACATATCGTCAAAAGCTTAAAATCGGAGGACCACTTAACCCACTTGGCCCAAACTTTTGATATCCTAAGAAAGTTCAATATGCGACTAAACCCGAAGAAGTGTAATTTCAGAGTCGAATCTGGGAAGTTTTTAGGACAATTGGTGAGCAAACGAGGAATCGAGGCGAACCCCTCCAAAGTCAAATCCATACTAGACATGGGGGCGCCCCGAAACGTGAAGGAAGTACAAAAACTCATAGGATGCCTGGCCGCCCTAAATTGATTCATCTCCCAAATGGGGGATAAGTGCAAGCCGCTGTTCGACACCATCTGGAAAAAATCGAAGTTTGAATGGACACACAAAAGTCAGGAAGCTTTCGGCAAGATCAAAGCTTACCTGGCGGATGTAAGCATTCTATCGAAACCAATTCCGGGGGAGAAATTTTTCCTATACCTTGCGACCTCTGAAACAACTTTGAGCGCAGTACTCGTTTAGGTGGAGGATTGGAATGAGCTCCCAATCTACTTCGTCAGCCAGACACTGAACGAAACTGAACATCGATATCTAGTCCTGGAAAAACTGACATACGCGCTGGTTATGAGCGTAAGGAAATTAAGGCCTTATTTTTTCGACCACAAAGTCGAAGTATTGACTTCCACACCCCTGAGGAACATCTTGCACCGACCAGACACGTCGGGGCGATGCCTCAAATGGGCAATTGAGGTTAGTCAATACGGGGTAACCTATGCGCCCCGACCTGCCATCAAAGCCCAAGCCCTAGTCGACTTCATCGTGGAACTTACATTCTAACCGAAGCCGGATGCTTGAACGGCCTACCCTGGGAATTGTTCGTGGACGGATCTGCGACCTCCCACAAGTCGAGGGCAGGTATAGTTTTAACAAGCCCAGAGGGGACCTCGTTCCAGAACGTCATCATCTTCGATTTCCCCGCAACCAACAACGAGGCCAAATACGAAGCGCTTGTCAGCGACCTAGAAATGTCAATAGCAATGGGTGTCAGAAGACTACAAGTTCACACTGACTCCCAACTCGTAGCCTACCAGATTTCTGGAGAGTACGAGGCAAGGGACGACCGAATGGTAGCCTACCAGGAGGTGGTGAAAATATTATGTCAAAAATTCGACCAAATCCATGTCAAGTTAATCCCAAGAGAGAAGCTTCAATTGCGAGCAGCAAGATACACTATGGTCCAGACCGAGCTGTACAAGCGTGGCTTCAACATGCCCCTACTCCGGTGCATCACACTCGAACAGGGGCAAATAATCCTACGTGAAATACATGAGGGGGCATGCGGAAACCACACTGGGGGGGGAATCACTGGCCCACAAAACCACAAGACAGGGATACTTTTGGCCCACGCTAAGGGCAGGTGCCATCATCTTCGCTCGAAAATGCCACAAATGCCAAATCCACGCCCCTTCCATCAAACAAGCACCGGAAGAACTCACAAGTATCCTCAGCCCCTGGCCATTTGCAAAGTGGGGGATAGACATCATTGGCCCACTCCAACAGTTCGACGGCCTCAAGGTCGAGGCTTTCTTCAAGAAGTGGAAAATCACGAAGCTCTTCTCAACCCCATACCACCCACAGTCAAATGGACAGGTCGAGGCCGTGAACAAAATCATCAAGCACACTCTCAAAGCCAAGATCGAGGGGGCCAAGGGAAAGTGGGCTAGCGAGCTCCCAAACGTTCTATGGGCCTATAGAACGACCTGTAGAAATTCAACCGGAGAAACCCCCTACTCACTAGCCTTCGGGACCGAAGCAGTGGTCAACGCGGAAATCGACTTCCCCAGCCTCCGCACCAGCCAGGTCGCCTTCGGCCAGAACGATGAGGCCCTAACCAGAAATCTCGATCTGCTCGAGGAAAAACGACTAGAAGCTAACATGAGGAATGCCAGATACAAATAAAGGTCAGAAAAGTACTACAACTAAAATGTACGACTCCGGCGATTTAGAGAAGGCGATTTGGTACTCAAGAAGATACTCGGCGAATCGAAGGGGACCCTCGGCCCAAATTGGGAGGGCCCATTCAAAGTCTCAAAGATCTTACCTAATGGAGCATACGAGCTCGAGCTACCAGATGGAACCAAATCTAAATACCCATGGAATGCGGCACACTTGCGGAAGTATTATTAGTGAAATTATACCCTTGTAACCAGTTATTTATCGGAAATATTAATAATATTTTTTCCTTAATCTCGAAATCATTGTGTGAAACCCAAAGGGGCTATGTAAAGAAAACATAAACCACCCGAGGTACGATCTTTGACACACCGAGGGGAGAATCGGCACCCTGCAAGGGGCGATCTCCCCCGACTTTGTAAGATGACCAGATAAACGAAGTCCAAACAATAAAGTCGCATTACAACAAGATGACGTGGACAAGTAAATTTTAAGTCGCGTAAGAGAAATGAAAGGTCGACACAACATGATAAAAAGGAAACAAAAGGGGGCCCGAAGGCTAGTACATTAAAAAAGGCCCGCAGGCTGATACATCAAAAACGAAAAAGAGATGAAAAGTCGAAAGACTCCGCCCTCAGGGTCCCACCGAACCCCCTTCCACATTCCCTTCCGTGGCCGCAACCTCCAACCCAGGGGCCTCAGGAGCCAACTCCGACTCCAGCTGAGCGATCTCCGCCTCGGCAGCGACCTCCTCCTCCGTGATCGGACGTATAATCCGAGAGGGATTAGCAAAGAAGGAGAGGTCGACGCCCATATCCTCCAAGTCCTTGATCTCCAGGAAGACCGTGGGGGCGGGAGGATAGTCGCGGATGTAGTCCTCCAATTCGGCGACAACAGGAGTAAGGTCGCCCGCAGGATTCGCATTGTGAAAAGCCCGGATGGCTCCAGCATAGGCCATCACATAGGCGAATTTGGAATTGAGCTCCTCAGTCCGCTTGAAGTCACCTTCTTTCTCAGCCAGTGTCCTCCCAGCCTCGGCCAGCTCGCCCTCTAGACGGGCCACCTTCGCTTTCCACTCCCCCTCCGCCTCAGCCATGCGCCCCTCAGAGTCAGAGAGCTTTTTGAGAAGGTCGGAGTTGGAGGACTCCAACCTCTTCTGGGCATCAGCCGCAGTGACCAGCATCTTGGCCTGATCAGTGACCCGAGCCTGCGACTTCCTGAGCTCCTCCAGCTCAGCCTCCAGTTGAGAACTGGTCTTCTCGAGGTAGAAGACCGCCTTTTGAGAATGAGCAAGGGCCGAGTACAGGTTGCCCATCACGTTCTGCCGGCGGGCATTGCTGTGGTCAGTCTGCGTCCACTCGCGGGTCAGGTACTGCAGAGTCCTCCGGAGGTAGGCTGGCTAGCTCTCAGGGACCCCAGCAGGGACGATGTGTCCCGACCTCAAGAAGCTCAAGGCCTCAGGGCCGAACTTATGAGGAGTTAGCTCCGGGCTGCGAAAAAGATCTCGAGGTCAGCAAAAGAGAGGTGTACAATAAAATAAAGTAATCTGGTTAGGCACTTACTCGTTGATGCGGTCGGCGACTCGGCGTCCCATCCCAACCATGAGTCATCCTCCGGAAGTCGATCCCCCCGGGAGACGGAGGCGGGTTGCGAGGAGTGTTGGGGAATTAATTGTCCGGATCTATTCGGGATGAATATTTAAATATAAATTTAATTCTAACAATTATTACTAGCATGAATTAATCCTATATTAATTCAAATAATAATTCAACAACGAATCATGCATATAAACAATTCACATAAATCCTACGCATGCGGAATTGCTACGGGTTTACGTGAACTAACCTGTTTGGAATGACAATGGACTCGGTTGATAAGAACACGCCAAAAAGCCTTCCCAAGTATTTCCTAGCCCTTGCTCGTCAATCCGGTGGAAGGAAACTCGCGAACAATTAACAAAAGGGAAAATAAATTATTTGTTGCACCACCTTTGTGAATTTCTAATTTTTCCAACACATGGAATTGCACTTGGGGATGAAGAAATCATCCCCTATTTATAGATGAGGTGGTGGTCGAAAATTTGGGGAAAAATAATATGGAAAAATCTTTTTCTTGATCTCCAAGAAATCTTGAATATATCTCATATATTCTTTTCTCCATAATTAAAATATTTCACAAAAATCCCACCTCCTCTTGTTATGGGATATTTCGAAAAAAATAAGGAAAAAGAAAACAAGATTTGGATCTTCTTGAATTTATGAGATATTCTTGTATTCCAAAAAATACATATCTTCCATAATACGTTTTCAAGAAAATCAAGAAAATCTTTCCTTCCTTTATTTCTTCAAAATTTTTGAAAATATCAAATAAATAACCAAGTGGGAGATTTCTTGAATTTAATGAGATAATCTTGTATTCCAATAATACTTATCTTCATTCCATAACAAAATTCAAAGAAAATCTTTCTCCCTCTATTATTTATTATTTTCGAAATTTAAAGAAAAATTAGGCAACAAAATTTATTTTATTTGTAAACACCTTTTTCAGTTATTGGACTTTATGTTTGGGCTACTTGAGGGGCCTTTAGGAGAATTAAGATTGGACCTTCCAATGGATCTTGAATTATCAATATTGAGATACAATATTATTCAAGCCCATAAATATTAATTAATCCCACTACATAATTAATATTGCACTATCCATCTTAACCCATATTACTGTTAAACGGCTCCCGATTATTATTTCCCGTGTTTAAGATTATCTAGCCCATTAATTAATTCAAGCCACTGAAATAGCTTTCCATTAATTAATATCTTTTGTCCTTGGTTAAGGAACGGTTCAACATTATTATCCATACCGGAAACTAGTTCCACTTGCAAGATTTGGTATGATAAATCTTATGAACCTCCCAAGGGGGCAAATCGAACAAGCGTACTAACACACGATTCTTCGTATTAAATCTTAGCAATCGCATGTGACCAATAATATTGCCCAAGATATAAAGTATTGAATCTCGTTGATTCTCTACCCGTAATAAGTCAAAGCAATAATTACTAACCACACGCTATCCTATTTAAGGGATGAATATTAAGAAATAACGAACCAATGTGGTCTAATTCTTCCTAGTTCAATGCTGAAGAATTTGTCCTCCTGTAGGTCCTATTCAGTGCATCAGTCATGCACTAGTGTAATCTCTTGGTCAAGACAAGCCAATCTGAGCCTTACACTTCAACCTTTCACGATGGATTGTTCATTTCCATCTAGGTCGTGAATGGTGTACTTTTGGTTACAAGGAACTGTTAATTTAATCTTCTGTGATCTGGTGTCACTAAATTAACTACAATGTAACACGTACTATTTATTGAACAGTTATGCAATAAATATATGTAACATTCAATGATATTTAAAGCATAAGTGATAAATAATTTATTTCAGTAAATAAGACAGAAATTCAGTTTGGTTATACAAAGTAAAAGCATACTTTCCTGTATAACCCCAACAATCACCCACTTATACTCAAAGTCTGCTTTTAAGTATACTACAGCATGTCTCGTGTAGTTCCTAACACGTGACATCTAATGTCACCTACACGAACCTAATAATATCTCCCACTTATACTCAAAGCAGATTGGCAACGGTATTGACACCCATTCCTTCCACATGTCTCTCGAATGTATTCTGAGGCAGACCCTTTGTGAATGGATCTGCTAGGTTGTCTTCTGACGCGATCTCTGCCACCTCTATATCTCTTCTCTTAACGATTTCTCGTATAAGATGGTATTTCCTTTCAATGTGTTTGCCGGCCTTGTGCGCTCTTGGTTCCCTGAATTTGCAACTGCTCCGGCATTATCACAATAAATAGTGATTGTGCTGGGTAAATACGGAACTACATCCAAGTCCACTAGGAAGTTCTTGAGCCAAACCGCTTCTTTCGCTGCCTCACAAGCAGCTACATATTCGGCTTCCATGGTAGAATCGGCGATGCATTTCTGCTTAACGCTTCTCCATGTCATGGCTCCTCCCCCCATGCAAAACACACTACTGGAGGTAGATTTTCTGGAATCTAAGTCAGATTGGAAATCCAAGTCCGTGTAGCCGATGGGGATTAGACTATCTGACTGATAAACCAACATTCTATCTCGAGTTCTTTTCAGATACTTCAGAATATTTTTAACTGCCGTCCAATGTTCTTTCCCTGGGTTACTTTGATATCTTGCCACCATACCAACAGCAAAGCAAATATCCGGTCTCGTGCACAACATTGCATACATAAGGCTTCCGACAGCCGAAGCATAAGGAATGCCTTTCATGTCATGTATCTCCTTTTGTGTCTTAGGGCACATTTACTTGGATAGATGGATTCCATGTCTGAAAGGTACGAAGCCTTTCTTGGAATCCTGCATGCTGAATCGCTTCAAGACAGTGTCTATGTATGAAGCTTGCGATAAGCCTATCATCCTTTTCTTGCGATCTCGAGTAATCTTGATCCCAAGGATGTGTCCGGCTTTCCATAAGTCCTTCATATCAAACTGTTTTGAAAGCCATGCCCTTACGTCTGACAACACCTTTACATCGTTCCCAATGAGCAGAATGTCGTCTACGTATAGTACTAAGAATACCAATGCAGTTCCGACACGCTTTTTGTACACACAACTTTTGAACTCGTTTTGATCAAACCCATAAGACTTTATTACTTGATCAAAACATTGGTTCCAAGCTCTGGATGCTTGTTTGAGTCTGTAAATGGACTTCTTGAGCTTACAAACTAGGTGTTCTTGGCATTTTTCAATGAAGCCTTGGGGTTGTTGCATATAGATTTCATCATCAAGACTTCCGTTAAGGAAAGCCGTCTTGACATCCATTTTCCAGATTTCAAAGTCGAGATGCGCAGCAATCGACAAGAGAATTAGGATGGACTTGAGCATTGCTACAGGCGAAAAAGTTTCCTCATAGTCGATCCCTTCTTTCTGAGTATAACCTTTCGCCACAAGCCTTACCTTGAAGGTTTCCACCTTCCCGTCCGGTCCTCTTTTTCTCTTGTACACCCACTTGCAACCAATAGGTTTGACCCCATTAAGTGGTTCGACTAGCTCCCATACTCTGTTATGATCCATAGAACCCATTTTGGCTTTCATTGTTGTTTACCAAGAAACCGCATCCTTGTCTTGGATTGCCTCGTCATATGTCCATGGGTCTGATTCGTCTTGCCCGGGAATCAAGTCCGAGGACTCTCCTATCCCCGTGAATCTCTCGGGCTATCTCACAACCCTCCCACTACGACGAGGTTCCGGTTGTGTAAGTGTGTCGTTTGGTATGTCATCTTGTACAGTTGGCACTGAGGTTAGCCCCCCTTAGCTCATTTAAGGTAATCTCACTTCTGGGTTTTCTTTCGTTCATATAGTCTTCTTCCAAAAATCTAAAGTGGGTGCTTATGACCACCTTTTGATCTTTGAGACCATAGAACATACACCCTTTTGTTCCCTCGGGGTATCCTATAAACAACCTTAATTCTGATCGAGGATCTAATTTTCCGGCTTCCTTGTCCAACACGTAGGCCAGACACCCCCAAATTCTCATGTGTCTTAAACTGGGCTTGCGCCCGGTCCACAATTCTTTGGGAGTTTTGGGAACCGATTTGGATGGCACCAAGTTCAGAATGTAAGCCGCTGTTTCCAAGGCATGACCCCAGAACGACTTGGGTAGATCCGCATAACTCATCATTGATCTAACCATTTCTAAAAGAGTTCTGTTTCTTCGCTCTGAACCCCATTTTGTTGAGGGGTTCCGGGTGCAGTTAGCTGGGATACAATCCCTTCATCTGACAAGTAGTTCAAAAACTCATCGCTGAGGTACTCGCCTCCACGATCGGATGGTAGAGACTTGATACGTTTTTCCCTATGATTCTCTACTTGAGCCTTAAATTCTTTGAATTTCTCAAAGGTCTCAGATTTATGCTTCATAAGGAAAATATAGCCTTACCTTGAGTAGTCATCAATAAAAGTGACGAAATACTCATAACCTCCTCTTGCTTTGATTGACATTGGACCACATACGTCTGTGTGAACGATTTCTAACACTTCTTTGGCTCTATTCCCCTTGGCTCCGAACGCCCTCTTGGTCATTTTACCCTCCAAACATGATTCGCAGGTTAGGATTGGTTCAACTTGGAGAGACTCCAGTGAACCATTTTCTACCAACCTTTGGATCCTCTTTGGATTAATATTTCCCAATCTTAGATGCCATAGAAGTGTCTCGTTCACGTTTGATGAACGTTTTCTTTTATCGAAAATAGTTGATGTGTTATAGGATGCATTTCGTGAGTGGTGTGCACAATTAATTGTATAGAGATTATTCGACAACGTTCCATGATAGATAAATTTATCATAAAGAGAAATGGTAACAACTTTATCAAAAGTAACCGAATATCCATCACGGTAAAGTTTAGAAACCGAAATTAAATTCTTTCTAAAACTAGGAACGTAAAGAACATCTCTTAAAATTAAAACTCTGTCTTCAAAGGACAGGTGCACTTCTCCCACTGCTTCAGCTGCCACTCTCGTAGCATCGCCCAGTGTGATGAGGATCTCACTCCCACTAAGTTGCCGGGTCTGTTTGAACCCCTGTGAAGTGAAACAAACATGATCAGTGGACCCCGTATCCACCACCCATAAATGGGAGGCATACGCCAAACAAGTTTCAACAACTAGTGTGTGAGAATTACCTTTCTTTCCATCCCTTCTGGGTTTGGAACAGGCTGCCCTTAAATGTCCCTTTTCACCGCAGTTAAAACATTTTCCTTTTGGTACTTTCTTGACACCCATCCAGCTAGCTTTCTTTCTCTTACTTTTCTTAGTGATGAGTTTGCTTTGGATCTGACCACTTTCCTTTTCTTGAGTCTTGCCTTCCATTGGCCTAGATCTTGAGAAAAGACTTTTGGTCACCAATGCTTTGTCTTTCTTTCCTAAATGCTTCTCTATTTTCTCCAAGGCTTCTTGTAGAGTGTCCATAGTAAACATGTGATTACTCATCACAAAACTACAGTAAAACCCATCGAAGCACCTTGGAAGAGTTAGTAAAAGAAATTCGATTTGAGTCTCATCACAATACTTAGTACCGAGATAAGCAAGTTTATCCAAATGGCATTTTATTCTGAGAACATGCTCCCTTACGGGTGTTCCCTCAGCCATCTTTAGCCTGGCCACGTCGTCATTTTTAAACTGATTGATTATGCGGTCTTTTGTTAAAAATATTTCTTCAAGACTTTGCATAATTTCTGCAGCAGACTCAACACCTTCATGAATGTGTCTCAAATCATCAGACAGTGAAGTCAAGATTACACGTTTCATGGGTTCATTGGCCTGCTCCCAAATATTATACAAGTGCCTTTCCGCATCAGTTGATCCATCAGTAGGCATACGGGGCTTGGGTACATCAAGAACCCAATGATGTTCTTGTGAAGGGAGGACAAAATTCATATTCCGCTTCCAAACAACATAGTTATCACCAGTTAATTGGTGTTCTTTGAGTGTATATAACAGTGGATTAAAAAGTTGCGACATGATGAACTGAAATAAATAATAATATGCATAAGCACAAATATATCACAAGGTTCGATCACATGCATCATATTCAAATCTCAAAAAAAAAATATGAACATGCATCAGCCAACATCTCAAAACAGTTTAAATAAGCCACGTGGGGTGGGGCATTATTTAAACACAATCAAGCAGGTTACAAACAAGAAAACAGTCACAAACCTTTAATATCCAGATTAATAGTTGGCTCCCACTTGACCAATATACAATTGTCAGGGACTTCGGGGAAGTATATGCATATCAATTTTATACCTAAGTAATAACCATGATTAAATCTGAGAATTATTATTTAAACTTTGAACGAGCCTCGTGGGGAGGGTCATTGTCGCTACTAGTAATAATCCACAATCATCCATTTGGAATTTATTCATGTGAAAGCTATCTTTTGACCGTCCCGTGGGGGGAATTTCTCCAAAAGAATTCACAAATAAATAAATCATGGAGGTCAAAATTAATTCAATTTTATTATCCGGAATAAAATTGTCAATTAATTGTTTAAGCATACTTAGTAATTTTCGAAAGTGAGATTTTTCAAAATATTTTCTCATGCATCGCAAATTTAAACACAATTTAAATAAGCATAAAATAATTCATAAACATCAAAACAAAATTAAACACATTGGGCACATATATCCAATTGTCACGGTTAATTTTGTCATGTCTTGATCTCGACAAATCGCCTTCTTCGCCTTCATCGCTCGTCTCGAAAAGGTTCGCCACATCAAATAACGTCATCGACCGGCTCGCGGGTCGGATGCCCGCCCTAACTCCCTCCGTGTCGAGTAAAAGCGTCCGTGTCTTGTAGCATGCGCCCGGCGCCGTCGCCCGATAGATCACGCCCATTTCGTGACAAGCGGCCGGTGTCGGCGAGCACCACGTCAGTCAGCAAACGCCCGTCTGCCGATACCGCCTCTCCGTGTCCGCCCGTCCGCGCCGCCTCGCATCAGCGATCGCTGCGCCCGACTCGATCCACGCTTTCGGCGGCGGCCTCGCCCACCTTTGTCTTGCACGTGCGTCGTTCGCGTCGTGTAGCGTGCCTCGCTTTGGCATTTTAGCGCGGCATGCCCTTGGCAGTGCCGGTTAGAATCAATCCGTTTTTAATTCATCGTCTTCATCTTGGCTCATGATCCGGTTGCAATTTATTTACAAAAATAAATAAACCTAGATCTAGACTAATCTATTACATTGAGCAATCAAACAAATCTAATCTCTTTCGTGGATTTTCTCATTTATAGGCAAAAAAGCAATTCAATTAATCGAATTAAAAACCACAATTTATATGCATGCATAAAACAACACATTAAATTCCATGACAATTGGATACCTGCAAAAAGATCTAGCAATTCTACAATCCAATTTCAAATTTAATGAAAATGAATTAAATTACAATTTAAAATTCAGAGCCCGAAACCGAGGCTCTGATACCAGTTGTTGGGGAATTAATTGCCCGGATCTATTCGGGATGAATATTTAAATACAAATTTAATCCTAACAATTATTACTAGCATGAATTAATCCTATATTAATTCAAATAATAATTCAACAACAAATCATGCATATAAACAGTTCACATAAATCCTACGACGGAATTGCTCTGAGGTTTACGTGAACTAACCTGTTTGGAATGGCAATGGACTCGGTTGATAAGAACACACCAAAAAGCCTTCTCAAGTATTCCCTAGCCCTTGCTCGTCAATCCGGTGGAAGGAAACTCTCGAACAATTAACAAAAGGGAAAATAAATTATTTGTTGCACCACCTTTGTGGATTTCTAATTTTTCCAACACATGGAATTGCACTTGGGGATGAAGAAATCATCCCCTATTTATAGATGAGGTGGTGGTCGAAAATTTGGGGAAAAATAATATGGGAAAATCTTTTTTTTGATCTCCAAGAAATCTTGAATATATCTCATATATTCTTTTCTCCATAATTAAAATATTCCACAAAAATCCCACCTCCTCTTGTTATGGGATATTTCGAAAAAAATAAGGAAAAAGAAAACAAGATTTAGATCTTCTTGAATTTATGAGATATTCTTGTATTCCAAAAAATACACATCTTACATAATACCTTTTCAAGAAAATAAAAAAAATCTCCCCTTCCTTTATTTCTTCAAAATTTTCGAAAATATCAAATAAATAACCAAGCGGGAGATTTCTTGAATTTAATGAGATAATCTTGTATTCCAAGAATACTTATCTTCATTCCATAACAAAATTCAAAGAAAATATTTCTCCCTCTATTATTTATTATTTTCGAAATTTATAGAAAAATTAGGCAACAAAATTTATTTTATTTTTAAACACCTTTTTCAGTTATTGGACTTTATGTTTGGGCTACTTGAGGGGCCTTTAGGAGAATTAAGATTGGACCTTCCAATGGATCTTGAATTATCAATATTGAGCCACAATATTATTCAAGGCCATAAATATTAATTAATCCCACTACATAATTAATATTGCACTATCCATCTTAACCCATATTATTTGATATCTGACTCCGGTTATTGTTTCCCGTGTTTAAGATTATATAGCCCATTAATTAATTCAAGCCACTGAAATAACTTTCCATTAATTAATATCTTTTGTCCTTGGTTAAGGAACAGTTCAACATTATTATCCATACCGGAAACTAGTTCCACTTGCAAGATTTGGTATGATAAATCTTATGAACCTCCCAAGGGGGCAAATCGAACAAGTGTACTTGCACACAATTCTTTGTATTAAATCTTAGCAATCGCATGTGACCAATAATATTGCCCAAGATATAAAGTATTGAATCTCGTTGATTATCTACCCGTAATAAGTCAAAGCAATAATTACTAACCACACGCGATCCTATTTAAGGGACGAAGATTAAGAAATAACGAACCACTGAGGTCTAATTCTTCCTAGTTCAATCTTTGAAGAATTTGTCCTCCTGTGGAATCCTATTCAAAGGCATCACCATGCACTAGTGTAATCTCTTGGTCAAGACAAGCCAATCTGAACCTTACACTTCAACCTTTCACGATGGATTGTTCATTTCCATCTAGGTCGTGAATGGTGTACTTTTGGTTACAAGGAACTGTTAATTTAATCTTCTGTGATCTGGTATCACTAAATTAACTACAATGTAACACGTACTATTTATTTAACAGTTATGCAGTAAATATATGTAACATTCAATGATATTTAAAGCATCAGTGATAAATAATTTATTTCAGTAAATAAGACAGAAATTCAGTTTGGTTATACAAAGTAAAAACATAGTTTCCAGTATAACCCCAACAAGGAGGAGCGGGAGTGCGACCTCCCGATGTCAGTGTGGGGCTCCTCCCTCGCCCTCTTCAGGGGAGGTTCGGAGGCAGCCTCCTTCTGCTTCCTCTTGCCGCGGTCGGCAGCCGAGGGACCCGACGGGGTCGAGCTCGAAGGAGGGAGGTCGGCAGCCTGGGCGTGCCTCATCTGACCATGGACCAACTTCTTTCGGGTGGCCATCACTAATGCGGAAGGTTGGCAGCGGTAGACCGGGATGTCGGGCTCTACATGGTGGAAAAGGTCAAAAAAATGGTGGGGAGGGAATTGAAGATTAATACTCACAGGGGATTCTCAAGTGTCGGGGATAGGTGTAGAGGCTGGCCTTCAACCGATCGAGCTCAGAGTTGAGGGCATTGACATCGCGAAGGCCCAGCTCGGTGCGTCGAACAGTTTTGAACGCCTCCTGGAAGTCCCAAAACAAGTCGGCGGTCGAAGGCGCGAACACTGCAAAAGGAAAATAAGAATTAGATCAGTACGACCTCAGAAGTATAAAAGTGAGAATTTACCATGCTCGACTCGGGGTGCATAGTCCGTGGGGACCCGGATGGTTAATGTGCTCGAGGGGTCTGCCGACTCCCAGGCGCCCCCAACAAACCACCATTTCAGATGCCAGTCCACGACTTTGTTCGGGATCCCACTCACGAGCTCCCTGCCCTTGCGAAGTCACACGGCATTATAGCCGCCGGCCTGAATGACCGGCGACATCACGTAGGTGATCTCTCCCGGAGTCGGCATCCGATGTAGCCCGGCCAGACCGAGGACGGTCATCGTCGACAAAATATAACTCCAGCCGTTGGGAGTGATTTGGGTAAGGCTCTGGTTCCAAGCCTCCAGCAGATAGGAAATTGCCGGATGAAGAGGAAAGCGAATCCCAGCCTCCATCGAATGCTCGTTGATGGCTATCATCCGAGGAGGCGGCTGGTCGGCACTTTCCTAGGAGGTCGCCCCATAAAAATGTATGTCCAGGGGCACCTTGTATAGTCGGCGGAGAGAACGCACATGTCGATCAGTTAAAGTCGACCTATATCGGGGCCGTCGAGCGCCATGTAGTCGTTCTTGAACCGATTTTCTATATAGCCGCTTAGTCGCCAGGAGGAACCTCGGCGAGTAGGCTTGGTAGTCGAAGGCCCGCACATAGGCCCCATAGTCCCGAGTCGGAGCTGAGGTGCCGGCGGGCTTCTTCCGTTCCGACATAGCCAGACGAAATGTGCTCGGGTCCAGAGCAGGAAGATGAGTGATGTCCTCCAGGTCTCGGAGGAACTGCTCGTCCACCCATTCGGTGTCATTGATGAGGCGTTGGATCACGACATACGAAGATCCGCCCTCACAGTCGGCGGCGGCACGGGAGACGCGGAGTTGCTGGAGCTGGGCGATGGCAATATTGTCCTCGCCTGAGAACGAAGAGACCGGAGGGCACGGGCAACAGGTGCAGAAGAACCAGAGGCCATGATGGAAGAGTATAGAAAGGAGGGATTACCTGAAGCGGATCTCTGTTGGGGAATTAATTGCACGGATCTATTCAGGATGAATATTTAAATACAAATTTAATTCTAACAATTATTACTAGCATGAATTAATCCTATATTAATTCAAATAATAATTCAACAACAAATCATGCATATAAACAGTTCACATAAATCCTACGCATGCGGAATTGCTACGGGTTTACGTGAACTAACCTCTTGGAGTGGCAATGGTCTCGTCGATTAAACACACCAAAAAGCCTTCCCAAGTATTCCCTAGTCCTTGCTCGTCTATCCGGTGGAAGGAAACTCGCGAACAATTAACAAAAGGAAAAATAAGAAATTTGTTGCACCACCTTTGTGGATTTACTAATTTTTCCAGCACATGGAATTGTACTTGGGAATGAAAGAATCATCCCCTATTTATAGATGGGGTGGTGGTCGAAATTTTGAGGAAAAACCAATGTGGGAAAATCTTTTCTTGATCTCCAAGAAATCTTGAATATATCTCCTATATTCTTTTCTCCATAATTAAAATATTCAACAAAAATCCCACCTCATCTTGTTATGGCAATATTTTCGAAAATCAAGAGACAAGAATCCAAGATTTGGATCTTCTTGAATTTATGAGATATACTTGCATTTCAAGAAATACATATCTTCCATAATATCTTTTCAAGAAAATCAAGAAAATCTTTCTTTCCCTTTTATTTCAAAAATTTCGAAATTTTCATATAAATAACCAAGTGGGAGATTTCTTGAATTTAATGAGATAATCTTGTATTCCAAGAATACATATCTTCATTCCATAACAAAATTCAAAGAAAATCTTTCTCCCCTTTTATTCATAATTTTCGAAAAAGAGAGGAAAAATAAGCAACAAATTTATTTTATTTTTAAACACCTTTTTCAGTTATTGGACTTTATGTTGGGCTACTTGGGGGGCCTTAAGGAGAATTAAGATTGGACCTTCCAATGAATCTTGAATTATCAATATTGAGCCACAATATTATTCAAGCCCATAAATATTAATTAATCCCACTACATAATTAATATTGCACTATCCATCTTAACTCATATTACAGTTAATATGACTCCCGGTTATTATTTCCCGTGTTTAAGATTATCTAGCCCATTAATTAATTCAAGCCACTAAAATAGCTTTCCATTAATTAATATCTTTTGTCCTTGGTTAAGGAACGGTTCAACATTATTATCCATACCGGAAACTAGTTCTACTTGCAAGATTTGGTATGATAAATCTTATGAACCTCCCAAGGGGGCAAATCGAACAAGCGTACTTGCACACGATTCTCCGTATTAAATCTTAGCAATCGCATGTGACCAATAATATTGCCCAAGATATAAAGTATTGAATCTCGTTGATTCTCTACCCGTGATAAGTCAAAGCAATAGTTACCAACCACAAGCGATCCTATTTAAGGAACGAAGATAAAGAAATAACGAACCACTGAGGTCTAATTCTTCCTTGTTCAGTTCTGAAGAATTTGTCCTCCTGTAGGTCCTATTCAGTGCATCAGTCATGCACTAGTGTAATCTCTTGGTCAAGACAAGCCAATCTGAGCCTTACACTTCAACCTTTCACGATGGATTGTTCATTTCCATCTAGGTCGTGAATGGTGTACTTTTGGTTACAAGGAACTGTTAATTTAATCTTCTGTGATCTGGTATCACTAAATTAACTACAATGTAACACGTACTATTTATTGAACAGTTATGCAGTAAATATATGTAGCATTCGATGATATTTAAAGCATCCGTGATAAACAATTTATTTCAGTAAATAAGTCCGAAATTCAGTTTTGATTATACAAAGTAAAAGCATACTTTCCAGTATAATCCCAACAATCTCCCACTTATACTCAAAGTCTGCTTTTAAGTATACTACATCATGTCTCGTGTAGTTCCTAATACGTGCATCTAATGTCACCTACACGAACCTAATAATTTCTCCCACTTATACTCAAAGCAGATTGGCTATGCACTTGCCAACCATTCCTCCCACATGTCTCTTGAATGTTTCCAGAGGCAGACACTTTGTGAAAGGATTAACTAGGTTATCCTCCAATGCGATCTTAGCCACCTCTTCATCTCCTCTCTTAACGATTTCTCGTCTAAGATTTCTTTCCTTCAGTGTGCTTGTTTGACTCGTGGACCCTTGGTTCCCTTGAATTTGCAACTGCCCCTAGCAAATATTGCTAGACAAATTCGGAACTCCATCCAAGTCCACTAAGAAGGTCTAGAGCCAAAATGGTTTTTTTACTGCTTCACAAGCAGCTACTTACTCGACTTCCATGGTTGAGTCAGTGATGCATTTCTACTTCACACTCATCCATTTCATGGCTACACTTCCCAAATGAAAACACACCAACTAAGGCAGATAGTTTCTGGAATCTATGTCTGATTTGAAATCCGAGTCCGTGTAGCCGATGGGGATTAGACTATCTGACTGATAAAACAACATTCTATCTCGAGTTCTTTTCAGATACTTCAGAATGTTTTTAACTGCCGTCCAATGTTCTTTCCCCGGGTTACTTTGATATCTTGCCACCATGCCAACGACAAAGCAGATATCCGGTCTCGTGCACAACATTGCATACATAAGGCTTCCGACAGCCGAAGCATAAGGAATGTCTTTCATGTCATCTATCTCCTTTTGTGTCTTAGGGCACATTTCCTTGGATAGATGGATTCCATGTCTGAAATGTACGAAGCCTTTCTTGGAATCCTGCATGCTGAATCGTTTCAAGACAGTGTCTATATATGAAGCTTGCGATAAACCTATCATCATTTTCTTGCGATCTCGAGTGATCTTGATCCCAAGGATGTGCCCGGCTTCCCCTAAGTCCTTCATATCAAACTATTTTGAAAGCCATGCCCTTACGTCTGATAACACCTTTACATCATTCCCGATGATCAGAATGTCATCTACGTATAGTACTAAGAATACCAATGCAGTTCCGACACGCTTTTTGTACACACAACTTTCGAACTCGTTTTGATCAAACCCATAAGACTTTATTACATGATCAAAACATTGGTTCCAAGCTGTGGATGCTTGTTTGAGTCCGTAAATGGACTTCATGAGCTTACAAACTAGGTGTTCTTGGCCTTTTTCAATGAGGCCTTGGGGTTGTTGCATATAGATTTCTTCATCAAGACTTCCGTTAAGGAAAGCTGTCTTGATATCTATTTGCCAGATTTCAAAATCGATATGCGCAGCAATCGACAAGAGAATCCGGATGGACTTTGAGCATTGCTACAGGTGAAAGGGTTTCCTCATAGTCGATCCCTTCTTTCTGAGTATAACCTTTCGCCACAAGCCTTGCCTTGAAGGTTTCCACCTTCCCGTCCGGTCTCTTGTATACCCACTTACAACCAATGGGTTTGACCTCATTAAGTGGTTCGACTAGCTCCCACACTCTGTTATGATCCATAGAACCCATTTCGGCTTTCATTGTTGTTTGCCAAGAAATTGCATCCTTGTCTTGGATTGCCTCGTCATATGTCCATGGGTCTGATTCGTCTTGTCTGGGAATCAAGTCCGAGGACTCTCCTATCCCCATGAATCTCTCGGGCTGTCTCACAACCCTCCCACTACGACGAGGTTCCGGTTGTGTAAGTGTGTCATTTGGTATGTCATCTTGTACAGTTGGCACTGAGGTTAGCCCCCTTAGCTCATTTAAGGTAATCTCACTTCTGGGTCTTCTTTTGTTCATATAGTCTTCTTCCAAAAATCTAAAGTGGGTGCTTATTACCACCTTTTGATCTTCGGGACCATAGAACATACACCCTTTTGTTCCCTCGGGGTATCCTACAAACAACCTTAATTCTGATCGAGGATCCAATTTTTCGGCTTCCTTATCCAACACGTAGGCCGGACACCCCCAAATCTTCATGTGTCTCAAACTGGGCTTGCGCCCGGTCCACAATTCTTTGGGAGTTTTGGGAACCGATTTGGATGGCACCAAGTTCAGAATGTAGGCCGCTGTTTCCAAGGCATGACCCCAGAACGACTTGGGAAGATCCGCATAACTCATCATAGATCTAACCATTTCCAAAAGAGTTCTGTTTCTTCGCTCTGCAACCCCGTTTTGTTGAGGGGTTCCGGGTGCAGTCAGCTGGGATGCAATCCTTTCATCAGACAAGTAGTTCAAAAACTCATCGCTGAGGTATTCGCCTCCACAATCGGATCGTAGAGACTTGATACGTTTTTCCCTATGATTCTCTGCTTGAGCCTTAAATTCTTTGAATTTCTCAAAGGTCTCAGATTTATACTTCATAAGGAAAATATAACCGTACCTTGAGTAGTCATCAATAAAAGTGATGAAATACTCATAACCTCCCATTGCTTTGGTTGACATTGGACCACATACGTCTGTGTGAACAATTTCCAACACTTCTTTGGCTCTATTCCCCTTGGCTCCGAATTCCAAACATGATTCGCAGGTTGGAATTGGTTCAACTTGGAGAGACTCCAGTGAACCGTCTTCTACCAACCTTTGGATCCTCTTTGGATTAATATGTCCCAATCTTAGATGCCATAGAAGTGTATCGTTCACGTTTTCTTTTATCGGAAACAATTGATGTGTTATAGGATGCATTTCGTGAGTGGTGTGCACAATTAATTGTATAGAGATTTTCCATCAATGTCCCATAACAGATACACTCATCATTTCAAGAAATGATGTCATTCTTATTAGAAGAAACTAAGTATCCATTAACAGAATTTTAGAAACTGAAAGTGAATTCTTTCCAAAACTGGGAACATAAAGAACTACTCTTAAAATTAGAACTCTGTCTTCAAAAGACAGGTGCACTTCTCCCACTGCTTCAGCTGCCACTCTCGTAGCATCGCCCAGTGTGATGAGGATCTCACTGCCACTAAGTTGTCGGATCAGTTTGAACCCGTGAAGCAAACATGATTAGTGGATCCCGTATCAACTACCCACGAATGAGAAGTATACGCCGCTAAACAAGTTTCAACAATTAGTGCGTGAGAATTACCTTTCTTTCCGGCCCTTTTGAGGTTGGAACAGGCAAACCTCCATTGTCCTATTTCACAGCAGCTTAAGCACTTCCTCTTTGGATTTTCCTTGACACCAGCAGCATTCGTCATCTTATCATTGCCCTTGGCAACAGTTGAGTCTGATTGCTTATGGCCTTTGGTCACCTTCTTCTTCTTGCCATCCCTTGGCCTAGAAGATGAAGACGGACCACTTGCCGTCAAAGCTTGAGTTTGGTGCCCTATCAACATCTCTGCCGAGACCAAAGCTTGCAACAAATCAGCTAGCGAGGCAAAATTGCTCAGAAACTTTTGGAAAAGAATGAAGTACCAAATTCATCTGAGTCTCCAGATTATAATCTGTACTCAGAACTTCAAGTTTGTTCAAATGGGCCATCAATTTTGAGGGCGTAATCCCTTACGGGTTTGCCCTCCACCAATTTCAGCGACGACATCTCTCGCAAGGTGAGACGAGTCTCGCATTTTTGACTCGTCAGTTGGCTCATCTGATTTTGGTGTGTCAAGAATCCACTTGTGCTTTTGTGCAGTCAGGACAATTATAATTTTCCGTTTCCAATCAATATAGTTTCCATACTTATTCTATTGACTTTAAGTATAATAGCAGTGGATTAAAAGGTTCCGACATCTTTGGCCGAAATAAATAATAATATGCATAAGCATAAATATATCACAAGGTTCGATCACATGTTTCATATTAAAATCTCAAAAAAATATGAACATGCATCACCAACATCTCAAAAACCAGTTTAAATAAGCCACGTGGGGTGGGTCATTATTTAAACACATCAAAGAAGTTGCAAACAAGAACGATTACAAACCTTTAATATCCAGACATTAATAGTTGGCTCCCCACTTGACCAATATAAAATTGACAGGGACTTGAGGGAAGTATATGCATATCAATTTTATACCTAAGTAATAACCATGATTAAATACGAAATTATTATTTAAACTTTGAACGAGCCTCCTCGTGGGGAGGATCATAAATCACCACTAGTAGTAATCCACAATCATCCATTTGGAATTTATTCATGTGAAAGTTATCTTTTGACCGTCTCGTGGGGGGAATTTCTCCAAAAGAATTAACAAATAAATAAATCATGGAGGTTAAAATTAATTCAATTTTATTATCCAGAATAAAATTGTCAATTAATTATTTAAACATACTTAGTAATTTTTGAAGGTGAGATTTTTCATTGGGCAATTCTCATGCAAACACATTTAAACAAATTAAATAAAGCACAATAAATCACAACAATAAATCAAGCAAAGCGGAAAAATAAACATATTGGGCACAAATTATCCAATTGTCATGGTTTGATTTTACTTAGCTTGATTTTGAAGAAATGCCGTCTTGAATTTCTACCACTCGATCGTCTCGAAAAGAACTCCGTCTCGAAATGCCACGCCAAGTAGCTCATGGTCGGGATGCACGCCAAGATCGGCGGCCCCTTGGCGGAAGCGTCGTCTGCGTGTTTTGCCCCAGCGGCGCGCGCATCCCCGCTCGGTGCTTTCGCGACTTGGCGAGCTTCGCCGCGTCGCTTTGGCAGTTTGGTGAAGTACGCTACGTACACAAGAGTCTGCCAGCTCGCCTTTTCGCCAACCTCGCCTCCGAAGTGGAACTCATCGCCCTGCTGCGTCCCAGCCCGTCTGTCTTCGTATCAAGGCTTCGCGCTCGTCGCCCGTCGCCGAGAACCCTGCAGTGCTTATCGCATCGCCCGGCCCGTCGGACGGCCCTAACCCTCCCGCGCGCTCGGCCCTCGGCCTCGCCCCACGCCCGTGCGTGCCTCCCTTAGCACGTTTCGCGCGATGCACGCTGCCTACACCCGGTTCTGGATCTATCCTTTAATTCATCATCTCCGCCTCCGTTTCCGATCCGGTTACAATTTATTTACAAAAAATAAATAAACCTAGATCTAGACTAGTCTATTACATTGATCAAATCAAACAAATCCTAATCTACTCGTGGATTTTCTCACGAGGCAAAACGAATTCGAACGAATCGAATTAAAAACCACAATTTATATGCATGCATAAATAAACACATTAAATTCCATGACAATTGGATACCTGCAAAAAAGATCTAGCAATTCTACTATCCAATTTCAAATTTAATGACAACGAATTAAATTACAATATAAAATTCAGAGCCCGAAACCGAGGCTCTGATACCAGTTGTTGGGGAATTAATTGCACGGATCTATTCGGGATGAATATTTAAATACAAATTTAATTCTAACAATTATTACTAGCATGAATTAATCCTATATTAATTCAAATAATAATTCAACAACAAATCATGCATATAAACAGTTCACATAAATCCTACGCATGCGGAATTGCTACGGGTTTACGTGAACTAACCTCTTGGAGTGGCAATGGTCTCGTCGATTAAACACACCAAAAAGTCTTCCCATGTATTCCCTAGTCCTTGCTCGTCAATCCGGTGGAAGGAAACTCGCGAACAATTAACAAAAGGAAAAATAATAAATTTGTTGCACCACCTTTGTGGATTTACTAATTTTTCCAGCACATGAAATTGTACTTGAGAATGAAAGAATCATCCCCTATTTATAGATGGGGTGGTGGTCAAAATTTTGAGGAAAAACCAATGTGGGAAAATCTTTTCTTGATCTCCAAGAAATCTTGAATATATCTCTTATATTCTTTTCTCCATAATTAAAATATTCCACAAAAATCCCACCTCATCTTGTTATGGCAATATTTTCGAAAATCAAGAGACACGAATCCAAGATTTGGATCTTCTTGAATTTATGAGATATACTTGTATTTCAAGAAATACATATCTTCCATAATATCTTTTCAAGAAAATCAAGAAAATCTTTATTTTCCTTTTATTTCAAAAATTTCGAAATTTTCATATAAATAACCAAGTGGGAGATTTCTTGAATTTAATGAGATAATCTTGTATTCCAAGAATACATATCTTCATTCCATAACAAAATTCAAAGAAAATCTTTCTCCCCTTTTATTCATAATTTTTCAAAAAAAGAGAAAAAATAAGCAACAAATTTATTTTATTTTTTAACACCTTTTTTTTTTTATTTATTGGACTTTATGTTGGGCTACTTGGGGGGCCTTTAGGAGAATTAAGATTGGACCTTCCAATGGATCTTGAATTATCAATATTGAGCCACAATATTATTCAAGCCCATAAATATTAATTAATCCCACTACTTAATTAATATTGCACTATCCATCTTAACCCATATTACAGTTAATATGGCTCCCGGTTATTATTTCCCATGTTTAAGATTATCTAGCCCATTAATTAATTCAAGCCACTGAAATAGCTTTCCATTAATTAATATCTTTTGTCCTTGGTTAAGAAACGGTTCAACATTATTATCCATACTGGAAACTAGTTCCACTTGCAAGATTTGGTATGATAAATCTTATGAACCTCCCAAGGGGGCCGTCGAACAAAGCGTGCTTTGCACACAATTCTCCGTATTAAATCTTAGCAATCGCATGTGACCAATAATATTGCCCAAGATATAAAATATTGAATCTCGTTGATTCTCTACCCGTGATAAGTTAAAGCAATAGTTACCAACCACACGCGATCCTATTTAAGGAACGAATATTAAGAAATAACGAACCACTGAGGTCTAATTCTTCCTTGTTCAGTTCTGAAGAATTTGTCCTCCTGTAGGTCCTATTCAGTGCATTAGTCATGCACTAGTGTAATCTCTTGGTCAAGACAAGTCAATCTGAGCCTTACACTTCAACCTTTCACGATGGATTGTTCATTTCCATCTAGGTTGTGAATGGTGTACTTTTGGTTACAAGGAACTGTTAATTTAATCTTCTGTGATCAGGTATCACTAAATTAACTACAATGTAACACGTGCTATTTATTGAACAGTTATGCAGTAAATATATGTAACATTCGATGATATTTAAAGCTTCCGTGATAAATAATTTATTTCAGTAAATAAGTCAGAAATTCAGTTTTGATTATACAACGTAAAAGCATACTTTCCAGTATAATCCCAACAATCTCATCGGAGGGTCATCGGAGAAGGAGAAGCTTGAATGCAGGAGAGAATGAGAGCTGCGCGCGAAGAGAAGAAGTGGCAGCGAATGAGGAACCCTATTCCTTGTTATAGAGGGAGGCGGGGGTCAAATTGTAATAAAGAAAAGTCGGACCCCTTTCGGAGAAACGAGGTCGCACGAGTCGCGCGTGACTTGCACCGCGCTCGCCAATTGGGGAGACCTGCGGCGCATGACCTCATCCGTCCACAACATCATTATGGCGAATCCGTCGAATCTCGTACGAATTGGCGCGACTGTCTATCTTCTCACAGATACCCAAGTGCCTCGGGAATGCTTCCCGAGGTCGATCCTTCACAAGTCGCTCAAGATTACAGATCAAGTCGAGAAATCATGGATTCAGTCGAGAAAACCTTAGATTTGTCGGCAGAAGCTTGGCAAGCCCGCTAAGAGAAGCCCACGAAGGAGAAAAACCCTAGTTTCAGGTCTATAAATACAACATGTAACTCTCATTGTAAACACACGAAAATTCTAGTACTTTAGGCAGAAAATATAGTGAAATACTCCTGGCTTGGGCCCCCCAGACGTAGTCTTATTCAAAAGACAAACTGGGTAACCAAACTCACAGCGCATCTTCATATTTGTTACTTGTTATCTGTTTGATCCATTTCATAATTACGTTGTCCTAGATATAAAATTGAGGTCCCAACAGTTTGGTTGTTTGTACGTTTGTGCTAGGGACCAGCACGTGTTTAAGTGTGTGTGTGTGGGGGGGGGGACTATGCTTTTATGGGGGTGCTTCTTTATACTTGTGAAGTTCTAAGCATGATAGTTGGATACCTTGATGTATTTCTAGTTGCTGGAATTTTCTGTTAAATATGCTGAAATCATAATTTGTTTGTCTCGATTGGTAACTGGAGCTGGATTCATGAATTAGACATATAATTGAGTCAATTTTTTTTAGTTTACTTGGCTCTTAAGTAACACCCTGATCTTTTGTGCTTTGGCGAGGTTGTTTTAGTGTTCTTGAGAAGGAAATGTCTGAATTGGTGTTTGAGTTGAATTTTTTTTTTTGAGGTTTGGAGGAAAAAAAAAGGGAGTTTAGTCGAAAAGAATTTTGAAAAAATAACGAGGGGCCGATATAGCTGCTTACTTTAGGGGGCTCAAGTGTTTTCGAATCGTCAACCGTCTTTTAACTCAACACAAATTGAGCTAAAAAATGAAAAGTATAGTGGAGCTGCGCGACCTCGTTTAAAAAAAAAAAACTAGAATAAAAGCCAAAAAATTCCAAGGCAGGAATAAAGGCTTAAAAAAAATGGAGATGGACACCATTCAGATTAGAACTTCGAAGGAAGATTGAGTCAATTGAGCCGAGGTCAAGTCTTTAGGGGGTTATAGAAGTAGTATGAGTAGCTAAGGATTGATGAGATTTTATGTTTGATTGTGGATATGGGTCTTGGTTATTTTTGAAGGGCAAATAGTTTATGAATTTGGCTCAGAAACCCGGTTACGATGAATATAGAGAAGTGTTTTAACTGTCTTTGTTTTGAATTCTAGAGTTTGTATTAAGTTTGGTGGAAGTGTGAGTAATCCTCCTTTTGTGTTACACATTTCTGCTTGAGGACAAGCAATTGTGTAAGTGTGGGGGGATTTGATAAGTGGAGTTTAGTGTGTTATTTATATGCTTATTGTGATAATTTTGTGCTTATTAATTCTCTATTCTTTTGCATTTACTCGATTTATTTTAGTTAGGTCTCGTGTGCTTTGATTTTATATTTTTGGTAAATTCAGGTATTTGTGGTATTTTTAATAAAGCCTGATGAGTCAAATGTGGAGATACAATTGAATATGAATTAATCGAGTCAGATGGAAAGAAAAGATTTACCCATGATTTGTTACCTTATATTGAAGCTTAGTTGTCAAGAAGTATTTGCCGACTTAGAGAAAAGGAGGCCTTTGCCTTTATTAATTAAGCATGAGAGGATTAGTATATATATATATATATATATATATATATATATATATATATATATATATAGGTCACGCAGCCATGAGGAAGCATTCCGAAAAAAAGAAGTAAGGACGGCAGCAGCTTGGAGAATTGGAGACTACAGTAACTTTATTTTTGTTTTGCTTAGAGTAATTGTGAAGAATTTTTCAAGGAGACGCGGAACCTTAAATGATTCAACCTTTTAATTAATTGACTATGGTTTTATTTTTATCCCTATTTTAATTTCTTCTCGTTATTTGATTATATGCTTTGCATGTTTTGAGATTAATAGATTTTTTAGGATTGACCATCTTAATTTGTTTGTTTATCAATTCTAGCTAGTTCACATAATATAATCCGTAATTGTTATATTTATGTGATTATTGTAGCAACTAGGGCAGATCACTCTAGGGATAACGAAGTCTAGATTATGTGGTTCGGACGTTTAGCTTCCACAGTCTAGTTTGCTCTACTGTTTTGGTTCGTTAATGCGTTCTGTGAATTAAATTTTAAATACATGTTTTAGGGTTGTTCATTGGAATGGATTAATTAGGGGTCGTACTTTCTAATTAATTAAAAATAAGAAACAATTCGGACAAGTTTGGTCGTACCACTAGTTTAGGGGCAAGATTTGAGATAGAGATTTGAGATAACCAGAATCACTAATTAATAGGAAGAATCTTTCAAAGGGAAGCTATCCGAGGGCTAGACCGTTTTACTTATTCATTATGCACACTTGTTATTTGCAGTTATTATTTATTTGCATGCTTTCTAGCAGTTTAGCAAAATCAACCAACCAAATCCCCCTTTTTAATTGTTGTTACACATAGAGTCTCAATTTAATTTCACTATTCCCTGTGGGATCGATTCTTATTTATCCTACTACATTTTAGTGGATTAGCTAAGGCATTTTAATTTATTTTAAGGTGCCGGCGACAGTACGCCAAATTTTGGCGCCGCTGCCGGGGATAGTTGATATTTCTTTGATTTTTCGTGTCTTTATTTTTCTGTCAAAAAAAAAAATCACTCCAGCTTAGTTCTCAATCCTGTTTTCTGCATATTACACTAACACTGACCCCTTCAGTGTCTGTCTTGTTTTCTGTTTTTAGTGAATGATCACTCGTTCTAATAGCAGCAAAAAACTTGAGTTCAACCCAGAGGTAGAGAGGACTGCGAGGAGACTTAGGAAAGAAACTCGTGCATGTCGACAAATTGATTTTGCACCGACAGGAGAACGAATAATCAAGGAGGAAGTGATAGTAGTGACTCCGAAATAAATTTCTAAGAAATGGCTGAAGAAAACTGATGAATGAGTTGGCAAACCCAATCATTAATCATCGACCACTTTGCATTCGTTTTCCTGCTCTAGCTGATAATGTTAATTTTGAGCTTAAATCTGGACTAATACATTTATTGCCTTCTTTCTATGGTCTTGCAGGAGAAAACCCACATACTTTTCTCAAAGAGTTCCCTGTAGTGTGCTCAAGCATGAAACCAGCCGGAGTTACAGAGGAAAAGATCAAGCTAAGGGCATTCCCCTTTGCACTAAAGAATACAACAGAAGACTAGTTGTATTTCCTGCCATCCGAGTCAATCACTACATGGAATGGAATGGAGAAGATCTTTCTCCAACACTATTTCCCAGCCACCCGAGTACGTGGCAGTTCTACAGAAGGAGATTTCAGGTGCTAAGCAAGGATCAAGGGAGACACTCACTACAAAAAAGACGGGGTTTAACGACTGTTTTAGCGATGAAAAAAATCGTCGCTAACGACATTAGCGACGATTTTGGTGACGGAAAATAATCCGTCTTTAAATCGAGGGTCGCTAATCGTAGCGATGGTTTTTGTGACTGTCGCTGTTTAGCGACGGATTAGCGACGGTTTTTTATTTAAATCTTATTTTATTTTATTTTATTTTTTTTTAAAATTTAATTTTTTTTTTATTATATCTGTCGCTAAAACCGTCGCTAAAGCGTGAATTTACGAAAAAAAATAGCTCGCGGTGGTTCAAACCAGAGCCCAGGGGGCGCCCGAGTGGGCACCGAACCACCCGAACCACGGACCATCTCGAACCCAACCACCAAGCATATCATATATAAATCACCAAGCCTCACAATTAAATTAAATGAGACAAATTTTCGCTCCCAAGGGGGACCGAACACGGGACCTATGGGTGCCTAAGCGGGGATCAAACCGCTCGGGCACTTCATTTCTTGCGTTTACTTAATGAAATTAATTCTATATGTCCTAAAAATTATTTTTTTTTTCAAAAAAAATTTAAATTTCTTTTTTTCAATTATCTAATTTAATGATTTAACTAAATTTTAATATATTAATAATTATTATTTTTATTTATTTATTAATTTAAATTAAATTAAATTGTATTATATTAAAATTATATTTATTTATTTATTTTTAATTCTTTTTTTTCACTTTTTTTAAAAAAAAATATTTCATTTGTTTAATTTAACTGTCTAATAATCTTTAAAATACTAATTATATATATTTTTTACTTTATAAATTATAAATAAATAATTATATTGTTTTAAAATTGTATATATCCTAAAAAATAATTTTTAAAAAATAAATACTACTTTCTAATAAAAAAAGTACTACTTTCTATTTAAACAAGCAATACTTTCTAACAAGTACTACTTTTCATTTAAACAAGCAATACTTTCTATTTAAACAAGTAATACTTTTAATTTAAACAAATAATATTTTTCATTTAACCAAGTACTACTTTTCTATTTAAACGAGTACTACTTCTCTATTTAAACAAGTAATACTTTTCTATTTAAACAAGTATGCTTTTCATTTAAACAAGTAATACTTTTCTATTTAAACAACTACTACTTTTCTATTTAAACTGTTGGGATTATACTGGAAAGTATGCTTTTACTTTGTATAATCAAAACTGAATTTCGGACTTATTTACTGAAATAAATTGTTTATCAATGATGCTTTAAATATCATCGAATGTTACATATATTTACTGCATAACTGTTCAATAAATCGTACGTGTTACATTGTAGTTAATTTAGTGATACCAGATCACAGAAGATTAAATTAACAGTCCCTTGTAACTAAAAGTACGCCATTCACGACCTAGATGGAAATGAACAATCCATCGTGAAAGGTTGAAGTGTAAGGCTCGGATTGACTTGTCTTGACCAAGAGATTACACTAGTGCATGACTGATGCACTGAATATGACCTACGGGAGGACAGATTCTTCAGAACTGAACAAGGAAGAATTAGACCTCAGTGGTTCGTTATTTCTTAATCTTCGTTCCTTAAATAGGGTCACGTGTGGTTGGTAACTATTGCTTTGACTTATCATGGGTAGAGAATCAACGAGATTCAATACTTTTTATCTTGGGCAATATTATTGGTCACATGTGATTGCTAAGATTTAATACGGAGAATCGTGTGCAAGTGAGCTTGTTCGATTTGCCCCCTTGGGAGGTTCATAAGCTTTATCATACCAAATCTTGCAAGTGGAACTAGTTTTCGGTATGGATAATAATGTTGAACCGTTCCTTAACCAATGACAAAAGATATTAATTAACGGAAAGCTATTTCAGTGGCTTGAATTAATTAATGGGCTAGATAATCTTAAACACGAGAAATAATAACCGGGAGCCATATTGACTGTAATATGGGTTAAGATGGATAGTGCAATATTAATTATGTAGTGGGATTAATTATTATTTATGGGCTTGAATAATATTGTGGCTCAATATTGATAATTCAAGATCCATTGGAAGGTCCAATCTTAATTCTCCTAAAGGCCCCCTAAGTAGCCCAACATAAAGTCCAATAACTGAAAAATGTGTTTAAAATAAAATAAATATTGTTGCCTTATTTTTCCTAATATTTTCGAAATTTATGGATTAAAAGGGGAGAAAGATTTTCTTTGAATATTGTTATGGAATGAAGATATGTATTCTTGGGATACAAGATTATCTCATTAAATTCAAGAAATCTCCCACTTAGTCATCCATATAGTATATTTCGAAATTTTTGAAAAAAAAGGGGAAATAAAGATTTTCTTGAAAATATATTATGAAAGATATGTATTTCTTGAAATACAAGAATATCTAATAAATTCAAGAAGATCCAAATCTTGGATTCTTGCCCTATATTTTTCGAAAATACTACATAACAAAGAGTAGGTGGGATTTTGTGGAATATTATAATTATGGAAAAAAGAATATAGGAGATATATTCAAGATTTCTTGGAGATCAAGAAAAGATTTTCCCACATTGTTTTTGCCCTAAAAATTTGACCACCTCTACTCTATAAATAGGGGATGATTCTTTCATTCCCAAGTACAATTCCATGTGCTGAAAAAATTAGTAAATCCACAAAGGTGGTGCAACAAAATTTATTTTCCTTTTGTTAATTGTTCGCAAGCATCCCACCACCGGATAGTCGAGCAAGGATTAAGGGAATACTTGGGAAGTTCTTTTGGTGTGTCTAATCAACAAGACCATTGCCTTCCCAAGAGGTATGTTCACTTAAACTCGTAGAGAATTTCCGTCGTAGGGATTTACGTGAATTGATTATATGCATGATTTGTTGTTGGATTAGTATTTGAATTAATATAGGATTAATTCATGCTAGTAATAATTATAAGAATTAAATTTGTATTTAAATATTTATCCCGAATAGATCCGTGCAACTTATTCCCCAACATAAACAAGCAATACTTTTCATTTAACAAGTAATACCTTTCATTTAAATAAATAATACCTTTCATTTAAACAAGTATGACTTTTCTATTTAAACAAGTACTACTTTTCATTTAAGCAAGTAATACTTTCTATTTAAACAAGTACTACTGTTCATTTAAACAAGTATTACTTTTCATTTTAACAAGTACTACTTCTCATTTAAACAAGTAATACCTTTCATTTAAATAAATAATACCTTTCATTTAAACAAATACTACTTTTCATTTAAATAAGTACTACTTTTCTATTTAAACAAGCACTACTTTTGTATTTAAACAAGTAATACTTTTAATTTAACAAGTAATATTTTTCATTTAAACAAGTACTACTTTTCTATTTAAACAAGTACTACTTCTATTTAAACTAGTAATACTTTTTATTTAAACAAGTACTACTTTTCATTTAAAGAAGTACTACTTTTCATTTTAACAAGTACTACTTTTCATTTAAACAACTACTACTTTTCTATTTAAACAAATAATATCTTTCTATTTAAACAAGTAATACTTTTTATTTAAACAAGTACTACTTTTCAATTTAACAAGTAATACTTTTCATTTAAACAAGTACTACTTTTCATTTTAACAAGTAATACTTTTCATTTAAACAACTACTACTTTTCTATTTAAACAAATAATATCTTTCTATTTAAACAAGTAATACTTTTCATTTAAACAAGTACTACTTTTCATTTAACAATTAATACTTTTCATTTAAACAAGTACTACTTTTCTATTTAAACAAATAATATTTTTTATTTAAACAAGTACTACTTTTCATTTAAACAAGTACTACTTTTCATTTAAACAAGTACTACTTTTCTATTTAAACAAGTACTACATTTCTATTTAAACAAGTAATACTTTTGTATTTTAAACAAGTAATACTTTTGTTGGTCCCGGTGTAAACGAGTCTTACACGTGTATGGGGGGGGGGAATACACGTGTTCAGTGATTTTAAAACTTTTTTCTTCTTCGAGGTCGGCTTTGGGTCGATAATCCTCAAGATTAGGTTACGAGAAGCACGATCGCTCTGAGTCAAAGTCTCATCGAGACAGTGATCCCGAAATGCTTTCAGATACCTCGATAATCCCAACCCAATCACGAAGTGTCGAGATCCCGAGTTGCTTGGATCGATAACTAACTTCTTGAATCCTCGGATGAGAGTTCGGTTTGGTAACTATCTGTTCTAGCTAAATTACTCGTCGTCTTGAAAATGGTTGGCCCTTAGATTATACTTTCGTTTAAGCTTTCTTTGAAAAAACCTTCCTTTATGAAATAGTGATTAGGTCAGTGATTCACTTATGCAACTTCAAAGTGATTGATTCCAACTGAATATCGATGAAAAGTATGCTTTCAAAATCAAGTCAATGCAACGATTAAACACAGATATAAAAGAAAGCAATAAAGAAAAGAAGCCCGATTATAGTGGTTCGAGAGACTCAAGCTCCTACATCCACTCTCTCGACTCTTGAGAGAAATTCACTATCAACTTCGAGCTTTACGACTACCTCGTAGTTTACTTACTCAACTTCGCCTGAGTTTTACGACTACTCCACGTGGTTTACTTACTCAACCCGACCTTGAGTTTTACGACTACCTCCGTAGTTTACTTACTCAATCACACACAAGCTTTGGACTACCCCTCGAAGCTTACTAACTTCTCCTCTAGAGTTTTTCGACTACTCCGCGTGGTTTACTAACTCTTTACAACTCTACTCACCAACAAACACACTCCAACTACCTTCTCAAGGGTTTGGGGTTTCTCGGTTGGTTTCAACTAGGATGAGATATCCTTTACAATAAAGCACAATGCAAAGGGTTAGGATATCTCGACTAAACTTTGGATAAATCTTATCAAGCTAGGCTTAGTAAAGTGAGCTCTCTTCAATATAGAAGCACTTGGGAAATTCAAGGTATTTCGAAGTGCTTTAACTTTTGCAAGAATAAGTTTGAGCTCTTGAGTTGCGTATAAATTTCCCGTAACCTTACAAAGTAGAGGGTCACCAAAGATTTATAGGCATACACCAAGGTCACTCTTGAAAACTATCCGTTGGAGATATACCCGTGAGTTCCCTCTTATGGTGTGTGAGAAACGACTATAATTAGGGTTTGAAACTCCCTAACATGTTTTTTAAGCAATAGCCTTTCATGTAGCCGGTCTTCACTTTTTGCGATGCGGAACTTTTCGTACATCGACATCTTTTTTTTGACTTTATCCTTTGTCGATTAATCGGTATGGTCTGATGTCGTCTTCCTCTTTTTGATTTTTTGTCTCGATTAAAAGGTAGACACCTTCAACGCTCTTTTTTTTTTTACAAACTCTGAGTTTGATATAACCTTAACAACACTTCGACTTAGTTCCTTTTTATGCATTTGAATGTTGTGGCAATATCTAACTTTCTAAGGTATCGCATTTTTCTCGATATTGCATCCTTGAATAGATATATTGATTGCCTCGGAACATTCGGGGTTCATCTTGAGCATTGATACATTCTTTGAGTCTTGATGAATTCTTTTGTACTTTTCGATATTCTTGATCTTGATTTCTCGGTCTTGATCTTGCGTCTTGAGTCTTGAGTCTTGAGGTCTTCGAGTCTTGAGTCTTCGAGTCTTGATTTATCTTGGTGATATCTTGAGTCTTCATCTTTGAGTCTTGATTTCTCGATTCATCTTGAGTCTCTGATATCTCGATTTTATCTTTGAGTCTTGAGTCTCGATTTCTCCTTTGAGTCTTGAGTCTCGATTTCTCATTTGAGTCTTGAGTCTCGATTTCTCACTTTGAGTCTTGAGTCTCGATTTCTCACTGAGTCTTGATTCTCGATTTCTTCTTGAGTCTTGATTCTCGATTTCTTCTTGAGTCTTGATTCTCGATTTCTTCTTGAGTCTTGAAACTTGATTTCATCTTTGAAACCGGTTTCTTGAAACATATCTTGAGTTCTTGAGTCTTGAACCTATCTGAACTATATCTGGCGACTATACATTTTGCGGATAACATCACGAATACTCTTAAACTGAATCCTGACTCAACTATCAAGATTAATCTGAACATGTCATACTCAGGGGTTTTGGGATCTTAATCAAAATCATATAATCTTTTATTAAATTCATCTCCCAACAATTTCCCCCTTTTTGATGATGCCAAAACCTATCTTGTTACAAACATATAACCTATACTCAGGTTTCAGTTTATTCTATTACAAGAATGGTTCCAGAACAGAGAATCTCCCAACAATTTCTTTAAGAAGGGAATCTCTTTAAATAAATAATCTCTCAACAAATTAAATCATTCAAATGATTTCTTCAGTAATGAATCTTTCTTAAATAGATCATTACTAAATACTTAAGCAATTTCTCCCATATCATCATACAATCAGTTCAGAGACATTCATTCAGCATATCAAAATAAAGACATGTACATAAGATAATGAGATATTATCTTTTGAGCAAAAATGATAAATCTTCATTGATGATAAGTATACCATTACAGATTACAAAGAGATTTTTATCAACAAAATCAAAAAGACAAAATTTAAAGATTACAGAATCTTCTGAGTCTTCGGCCTTGATCTTGATTCGCTCTTGACCGCTTCATTCTCGACTTCATCAGCTGGCACCTCCAGGTTGAACATTCCGAAAAATCTTTTCTTCAGCTCATTCCTCTCCTTGATGATGTCCGGACTGTTCCCTGTTAATCCCAACCCGACCAAAGATATCTTGAGCAATTTCTTGCGTAATGGTCTTCTCATTTACCAAGCCATTACCAAGTCTTGGAGGAGGGTAGGAATATGGACCGGGGGCTTCTATCTGTACTCCACCTTCATCCGCAAGGTTAATCCAGCTTGTAGATACTTTGGATAGAAGGTGAGAAGGTATTCAATGAAAGCTTCGTTCTGATCTGAGCCTTCCCCTCTCCATTCCTTGAGAACATCGTAATTAAACCAGAAGGTTCTCTTCACTTCTTCCCACATGTCGTTGAGTTTAATGGGCATCCATTTATCAACATGGGGCCACTTCAGCGCTTTCGATGTTCCCTTCCTCTTGCTCGCAAACTTCCTGAAGTCACTCCTTCGCTTCTGCTCTTCGTCTATCTTCTTTCTGATCACAGACGCTCCTGAGACCGAAGCAGCAGCTTTCTTAGCTTGTTCTTTTTAGAGTGTCTTCAGAGCTTCTCTGGTGTTGAAGACTTTCTTCTGAGGTTGAGACTCTGACTCTTCTGCATCTTCATCATCCAGAATCAGCTTTCTCTGGATTGGCTTAGAAGCCTTCGAACGTTTGCTTACAGGTTGAACAACGCCCAAGGCTTTCCTCTTCATAAGCGATTCGGCCTGACCTGGGGTTGTTCCAACCTTAGTTCTAGCACTCGGTTTCTCTCTTGCAACCTCAAGCATGGTTTGCTCGAAACTTCAGTGTAGATGGGCTTCTCTACTTGGCGAATTTCAATTTATCAAGAAAGCTTCAACTTCTTTTAAGGCTTTGGCTAGATTGTACATTTCAGCATCTTTCTGAGCCTTCTTCTCCAAAGTACGTGCCATGAACTTCCTGAGGTCTTCACCTTCCCTTTCTCCCTTCTTGGCACAGTAATTTGGAAGAAGTCTGGAGAGAGCTATGTCCATGTGATCTTTTTTCTTTGCTCACCTGGGGATCTCTCCTGCTAAATGATCTTGCTCATCTTCCATTCTCACGATGTGGTTCTTAGCCCGCGAAAGTTCTTCGGATAAGTGGGCAACCGGCGGAGTGCATCTTTAAGCATCTCTGTCATCTTGGTCATGAAACCTTGAGCTCATTTCCTCAATAATGATTTGATCGGCACCTCATTTTTTCTCTGCCGGTTTCACCTCTAGAAATTGATCGATTCACGGTGCTTCATTTCATTTCAAAGACTTAGCTCTGCCTTGACTCCCTCCAGCTTTTCATTCAGCTTTTCTTCCATGGAGGTCATCTGAGTGGTCAGAGTGTTTTGTATCTGCACCAGTTCTGAAGAATGGCTAAGACCCTCCATTGTCTGAGCTTGATTGGCCAACGTTTCTTCTATCGAGCAATTTTGATCGCCATTGGCTCAATCTTCTCAAGTTTCTCCATTCACGGGAGTGAGATCAATCTCGGCACCTTCTCGCACCTATACATCTTTGTTTGATCATCCTGAGCTTGACTTCATCCCCGAGCTCCAGTCTCCATTGAGCCTCGATCATTTTATCGACAATTGAGAATTAAAGATAGTACTTTCGGTAACTTTGGCATACTTGTCAATAGTCTGAAAGGTACTGAAGAGTGCTAGCCCGATCGAGAGGTTGATCGACAATGAAGTCTCTTTTCCATTTGAGATCGATCCTCGATCTCTCGCGCTGGTCCCCATCTCCATCTTTGGATTTGTCTCCGTTGCTAAAGAACCAACTTCGATTGTTTTCTTCTCGGCTAGCTTCATCCCGAACCCATTTCATCAAAATCGGAATTTTTCATCCCGAGCTTTGTCCTTCCAACCCCGAGAAGTCGGTCGGGGAAGGTCATCTCCTCATTCCACGGTCTTCCCCTCCGAATCTCAGACTATATCAAGCATCTCGGGAAGAGTCCGATTGAGGATATACACCGCCGCCCTTAATCTGAAGAAGATATCTTGCGGATCGAGGGTATGGTGAGCTTTCGGGGTAGCGGATCAGAGGATGAACCCGGAACCCCCTTATCCTCCGTTAAGCCTTCTTAAATTGCCATACTTCTTCCATCTCTAGGGCTCTAGTTCGATGAAACTACGCTAAGGGATCAAGCGATGAATCACTTTCGGGGAAGCTCATCAAATATATATTAACACGAGCTTCCGGTGGTGTAAAGTGTGTGCATTCGAGTCCTCGGTTGCATCGAGTGGGTTAGGAGCTGGTGGCATATCCTCCGGTTTAGTCTGAGTTAGCTCGTCGGTCTGAGCACGCATCTTCGGATCGACTCACGGTGACTCTTACGTCTGCGAGCACATATCGAGGTAAAGCATCTCTCAGTCGAGAAGCTCCTTTAAAAATTTCTGAGAAATTTTATCGAGGCGGTGATGTCTAAAACACCTCGGAAAAACACCGCTCCTCGATCGATCCACGAGTCCTAGAGATAGCTTTGAGTGACAGCATGTGGCGAATTACGGCGGTTTGGCCCTCGGTTGTCTCTCCTCGAAATCATTTGCCATCATCATCGGTGAGAACCACCAATTTTTTCAAGGCTTTGGGGCAAGGGTCTTCTGCTTCATTAATCTTGCGCCCTGCTCTACTTTTGCCTCCAACAAAACATTCCCCCTGGTTTGTTGGGTCTCTTTCTCAGCAGCTACAGAAGGTGATTCTTCCTTCTTTTCTCTTTTCCCTCGGATGCCCTGCTTTTTCACAGCAGTGGGCTTGAAGAGAATTTTGGATTTAGGGAATGGGGTTGAATTGGCGAAGATATCCTCCTCCTCTCTGCACATCTCCAAAATGTAAGCAATTTTGGTGGCATGGTGGATCTTGCCTTTCATCGTGATTGCCCCATTGACCCTTTTTATGACCTTGGCTTGCTCCGTCACCATCTGGATTAAGAATTTCAGCCAGTTGAAGTCAGTGGTGGGAGATGCCTCGATTGCCGCCATCAATCTGAGCTTCGGGGTACTAATTTGCTCAAAACTCCCTGCAAGACTCATAATGCTCTTGCTCACAATATCCATCAGCACACGATATTGTGGCTTTAGATGCCTCTTGTGCAATGTTGCCTCAAACTTCACAGGATTCTCAGCAATCTTATCTAGGTACTCCTGCTCTCTACCCGACATATACATCGCAGGATCCTCTCCTCTATCACAGAGCTCAAATACATCATTTAAATTTTTCGGAATAATGTACAACTCCCTCTCAAAATCGATGTATTTTGATGAGTGCTCTAGATGAGATACGGTAATCGAAGAGTGCATACAATCTTCTTCATCTATTCTCAAATTATAGATGAATTCAATTACCTCTTTTGCGAACTCCTGGTCTGGTCGGCTTGCGACTAGATGGGTGAGTTTAGCCAGTCGAATCATATGCAAAGCCTCCTCTTCTGGCTTTGAGTTGGTTGTGCTTTCAAGAGAGACAGCGAACTCGTACCATGGCTTGTTGGTTATGGCTAATCTCTCGAACACGGTTGGGGCCATTTTAGAATATGATTGAAGAATTTGAAGTTCTAGGGTTTGGAGATTTCTGGGCAAAGGGATTTTTTATTGCAGAGTATTTGGGAACGAATGGTTTGATAAAATTGGCTTTGAAAGGCTTGAAGGGATATATATAGCTTCGAGATCGTGGAGAATCGTGTTGGTTAGGTGGAGAAGCAACGGTTGAGATTAATCTCCGATTAATCGGGTATACGAACAGACGATCTCCGAAAAGTAAGCCGCCAAAATATCCTCATTGGTCATTAAAGTGGCAGAGCATTAAATGACTGTTGACCTTCTTCGGAATTAAAAAAAATGATCCCGCCCAAAAACATTCCTCAGGTATTTTGTATTTATTGCGAATGATTACTGAGTTTTACTTGAGCAATAAATGAGTCGCATGAGTCATTACTTCTTCAGACTAATTTACCTCTATCAGTCTTCTTCGAGTCTTCGCCCTTGATAAAATGTCAAGATAATAATCGAAAGTCTTGAATGGGTTCAAAGATGCTTCTTCGAAATCTTGACCTTGAAGAACTGAGTTTCGAGACTCAATTCAGTATTTCCATTTTATCCTGAGTTTCTCAGTAGAATTCTGAGAAAGCTTCATGCATCTGAAAATCTTCAATTTTTCAGATTTACTCTATACACCTGGTTCTAACATCCCTAATTCAACTGAAAGTTCCTGAAATCTTGATTCAGCCAAAGGTTTAGTCAAGATATCAACTCTTTGCCTATCAGTATGAATTTTCTCCATCCTTATGTCCTTTTTCTCGACATGATCTCTGATGAAGTGATGTCGATATCCACATGCTTGCATCCGGTGTGCAATCTGGGATTTTGTGAAATAGCAATGACACTATTATTGTCACAAAATATTGGTACTTCATTGGCTACAACTTTATAATCCCTTAATTGTTGTCGAGCCAAAGAATCGAAAGCACAGCCGACTTCCTGCAGACCATGTATTCAACTTCGATAAGATCGGTTTATCGAGGTCCTGCATTTTTTGAAAACCAAGATATCGGTTTGCTTCCTAGAAATTGACAAGTTCCTCGCTGGACTTCTTGTCAGTTACGCAACCTCCGTAGTCGACATCTCGAAACCCGGTTAATTCAAGGTTATCATCACCGATACCATAATCCTCTATTCACTTCGTGCCCTTAAGATATTTTAGTATCTTTTGGCGGCCTCCATGTGACTAGTCTTAGGATTAGCTTGGTATCTTGCACATATCCCAACAAAGAAATGTTATATCCGCCTACTTGCGTGAGATAGAGCAATGATCCAATGATTCCTCTATAATCGGTATGATTCATTGATTTGCCTTACCTAATCGGATCCATCTTGTAGTTAGTATTCATAGGAATCCTAATCTGCGTTGCAATCTGTACACCATATTTGGCAATCGGATCTCCGGTGTACTTTGCTGGTTGATGAATATTCCTTCCTTTGATTGTTTCACTTGAAGACCTAGAAAGAAATTCACCTCTCCCATCATTGACATCTCAAACTTGCCTTTCATCGGTGTTGAAAACTTTTCACACAAATGATGGTTTGGAGATCCAAAAATGATGTCATCAACATATATCCGAACCAAAGAAGATATCTTCCCATCCTCTATCCCCGAACGAGTTCTATCAACAAATCCCTTTTGACAAAACCATGGTCGATGAAGAAAACGAGAAAGAGTATCATACCATGCTTTGGGTGCTTGCTTAAGACCATACAAGGCTTTTTCTCGAGCACTGAAACTTGGTCATTCTGTTTGAAGCCGGAGGTTGTTCCACATAAAACCTCTTCTTTAAGCACACCGCTTCGAAAATGCACTTTTCACATCCATTTGATAGATATGAACTTCATGTGGGCAAGATATGCAAGAAACAATCTGATGGCTTCTAGTCTTTGCAACAGTAAAGGTTTCATCATAATCCAAGCCTTCTTCTTGGGAATAACCTTGTCCAACTAAATTTTGCCTTGTTTTTACAATGTTGTTGTTTTCATCTCTTTTATTCTTGAAAACCCACTTGGTTCCAATGACATTGTGCCTTTCGTGTCTATCTACCAACTCCCATACTTCATTCCTTGAGAATTGATTCACTTTCATCTTGCATAAAGCAATAATCCAATAAGAGTCTTGTAGAGCTTCACCAATCTCGGCGAGTTCTTTCTCCGAAAAGGAAGCGGCCAGAATAGTGCACTCTCACCATGGAACCTTCTTGTCTTAACACCTTCGGTTAGATCACCCACAATCGACTTGTAGGATGACTATCTAACCATTTCCTTCTTGATGTTCCCCTTCAATAATATCCTCAACATTTGAAATGTTAGGTTCGATTAAATCGACAAACTCGGGGAACAATGAAAAGGAGAAAGGAATCATCTTCCTCGTGGAAATTCTATTCGAAACATTGTCGAGACATTTGTTCCCCTTCGTTGATAGATTCGAGAATTTGCCTCACCGTGACCACATCTTCATTGGCATCACATACCGAGTCCGAATCGGTGTCTGCTCAGATTGGTCACCTTTGGAGTGTTGGTTTTCCCGAGGCTCACCATCCCGAGTTCCATCCTGAACTTCCTTATTCGAGTCCGAGTCACTCCAATCATAGAATGTGACCGACTTCTTCTTTTCGTGTTCGATGGATGATTTATCTTTCTGCTTTCGAAGCTTAATCTGGTGATCCTCTTAGTCGGTTTATCTGCATCATGTTCCCGTTTCTTTCCAACACAAATAGATTCATCAAAAACAACATGTGGTGTTTCCTCCACAATAAGAGTCCTACAGTTGTAAACTCGAAAGCTTTTTCGACTTGAAATATCCTAAGAATATTCCTTCATCAGCTTTACTATCAAAAGTTTTCAACTGATCTTTACCATTATTGTGTATGAAACACTTGCAACCAAACACACGAAAGAAAGAGACAAGAGGCTTCCTTTCATTCCAAAGCTCATAGGGTGTTTTGCCTTGACTTTTGGTCAAAGATGGATCTATTCAGCGTGAGTAGCATGCAAAGGTGTTGGCGACTTGATTTCCAAAATCTTTTAGGAATATCGACTTCCATCATAGTCCTTGCAGCCTTCTTTCGAGTCCCGTTCCTCCTTTCAAAGAACACCATTCTATTGAGGGTCCTTGCGGTGATGTTTCATGTGAAATTCCATTCTCTGCACAATAATCAGATATGATATGATTTATAAACTCAGTTCCTTTGTCAGATTTGATTTTGACCACACTCAGATTTTTCTCAATCTTGAGCCTTTTTCATGAATTCTCGCGGCTTTTATCTCGAGTCTCTTTCTTCTTGAAAAAGAATATGACCCAAGTATATCTCGAGTAGTCATCAACTACTACCAATGTGTATTCGCGCCATTAGTGCTTACAGTGTTATAGGACCAAAAGATCCATATGCAAAAGTCAAGTATTCTTTCAAAGAGAAACCTCAACTTTACTTTTAAATGATGCTCTTATCTGTTTTTCCTTTTCTAAAGACGCATCACAAATATGTTCCTTCTTCGAACACTTCGTTAGGCAACCCTCTCACAAGAGCTAATCTTGCAAGCTTGTTCAGGGTTTTGAAATTTAGGTGATTCATTCTTTTATGCCATAACCAACCGGGTATCTCGTGGAACTTTTAGCAACTAAACATGTATCTTTAGGAGTGAACTCCAATCGACAAAGATACACATTCCCTTTTCTTGTACCAAAGAAAAACTTTTCGTGATGTATCATCTTTCACAAAACATAAGTTCTTAGAGAACTCAACATTGAAACCCTTATCACGTAATTGGCTTATTGAAAGCAAATTATGCTTCAATCCGAGATACATATGAAACACCATGGATATGAATCGAAATCGATTTCCAAAGTTCCATATCCTTCGATCGTCCCCTTGGAGTTATCTCCAAAAGTGATCTCAGGGCCTCTTTGTTCAACATAGTCACTTTGAGTATCTTCTTGTATCCTCTGTCATATGTCTTGAACATCCACCGTCAAGATACCATATATCGAGGAGCTTTTTTCATCTCTGCTCATCGATTGCCATGTGATCTTTAGTCGATTCCAGAGCCCTTGTTTTCCTCCCCGAAAAAGCAGATCAATTCTTAGGTACCCAATTTGTGTAGGGTCCTACAAGGTTAGATGTACCTTTCGGAATCCAAATCACCGACAACTCTAATCACTTTAGAGTGGCCGATCATCTTCCATAAACATCAACATATACATCCACTACTCTGGGTGCCTTAGCGGTTTTTCAGATATATGTGTGCTAGCTTTAGCATGAACATGTGCCTTTGAATTCTTCTTTGGTTCAGGCTTTCTGTTCAGATGCTTAGGCTTTTGTGCAACAGGTCTAAATCTTTGTTGTCTTGGGTTCAGATAACCTTTACCCTTAGGCAAGTGAGGTTCAGGTTATGCATCTTTGAAATGGTCTCTTTCAAAGATAATCGAGGACTTGGTCTCATCAGTTGAGAATGCCTCTGTTTGAGTGTTTCTCATCCGAGGATTCCTCTGATGGTTCGATGTGTAGCCTTTCGGGTTTGCATTCTTAGCCCGAGGCTTTGAAGTGCTTTTGAAACTTTCCAATGGACCTTTCGGGTTTTCTAGCCATCACCGAGGTTTGGGCTTTCTAACTGATCATTCGGTTTCTTGAAACCATAGGTCCTTTTCCCTTGTCTACAACCTTGGGCATTACTTGATTTGAAGTCAAAAGCATCGGGTTTTACAAAGATTGTCTTCTTGCTACTTGATGCGAAGATTCGGATGACCTTGTGAGGTTCCCCCGAATGTATCCCAATCCAGTTTTATAGTGGCGGATCTCTGGTAACTCAATTTCATCTATTACTTTAGATGCGATTTCAATAGAGTTAACTTCTTCGTGCACTATCCTCACAGATTCTGTAGAGTTTTATGCTTCTCGAGAGGTCATTGAACTTCGATTACGATTAGTTTGAATTTCTTCATTGGATTTCTCTAGCTTTTTCGGTTAGGGACATTATCAACTTCTCTTTCTCTCGAGAGTTGTACTTTCGAACATCCAGTTCATCAAGAGCTCCCATTAATTGAGAAGTGATCTCGGTTTTGCTAGAGTCTTTCCATTTTAGATTTTTCAACTTTTCGGTTCTTTATTCTCGCTCTTGAGTTTTTATTTAGCGGTTCTTGTAAAAAAAGATAGTCCTTCATCGATTCTCAAAAGAATCCATCGAGTCAAATTGACCGCTTTTCGGTGGAACTTGAAAACTCTTGTGCTAGTGTAGGAGCAACAACAGAGACGAAAGAGTTTACCTCCTCAATGGCCATCGACAGATGTCATCACTTTCACCGTCCGAGAATATATCATCCAAGAGCTAGATCCCTCCTCGAGTGTTCTTCTTCTCGCAACCATGGCCTTTTTGCTTGAGAACTTCCGGTCTCTTTTTAGCTTGTCTTTCTCTTCTCTCCTTAGCACTCAACTCGGACAATCATCATCTTTGGAAGTGACCTTTCTTCCGCAATTATAGGATCTGTTGGCATCATCATCCCGATCATTTTCTTCTATGGACTTGGAGTCCTTTTTTTCGATGAAGATCCTTCACTTTTCGTGTCCTTCTTCTTCTCGGTTGATCATCCTCGGGTTTCTTCTCGGTACTGTGGTTCTGTAAATAGTTTTTGTATTTTCCAAATCTACTATTAAGTCCGGTCAAACCTCCTTGCCATCGGTCTTAGCTTTTCCTCAAGCTCATCCCGATGTTTGGCGTACGGGGTTCTCGAACTCTCTAGTTTTTTGGGTTTTTATCTTTGGCTTTAAAAGCCACATTCTTACTAGATGATCCCGAATCATCTTTCTTTGTCGACCCTTTTTAGATTTCTTATCAATTACGAATTCATAAGCCTTCAGCTCAGAGAATACTTGTTGATAAGACATTGAGTTGATATTTTTGGTGTTCTCAATCACCACAGCATGGATGTCCCATTTCTTAGATAAACCTCTAAGAATTTTCAATGCAATTTCTCTCTGTGGGTATTTCTTACCCAACGCATTCAGATCATTCATGATTCCAGTGAATCTGACTTCTAATCTGTCAATTGATTCACCTTCCTCCATTTCAAAACTATCAAACTTTCCAATTGCCACTGAAAGTTTGTTTTCTTTTATATGATCTGTGCCTTGGCACATAACAGCTAGTGTATCCCATATCTCTTTAGCAGTATTACAGTGAGAGATCATTCCCATCACACCATCATCAACAAGATCTTTGATAGTGTGTCTTTTTGCAATGAAGTCTAGATTGACTAACTTTCTCTCTTTAGAGTCGGGTTGATCATCGGACTTAGGAAATTTCGCTTCGATCGGTTCTCTCATCTTCTTTTATCTAAGGATTCACCACGTTGAACCGGAATGGTCCTTGAGAGACCACTCTCCACATGCGCCATGTTTAGAATACGAGATGAGCTGCGTTCTCGATCTCCATAGATCATAGTTCTCCAACGAGAACATGGGAAGTTTTTTAAGACATTTTTCGATCTTTTGAAAAGAAAAAAATTTCAAAGAAATAAGATCGATTCGGATAGACCACAAGTATTTTTGAAAATAAAACTTTGGTCAACACAAAGAGGGTCAAGTTGAACCACCGCTCCGATACCACTTGTTGGTCCCTGTAAACGAGTCTTACACGTGTATGGGGGAATACACGTGTTCGATTTTTTAAAACTTTTTCTTCCGAGGTCACTTGGGTCGATAATCCTCAAGATTAGGTTACGAGAAGCCTGATCGCTCTGAGTCAAAGTCTCATTGAGATGTTGTGATCCCGAAATTTTTTTCGGATACCTCGGATAATCCCAACCAATCCTCGAGTGTCGAGATCCCGAGTTGCTTGGATCGGATAACTAACTTCATCAATCCTCGGATGAGAGTTCGGTTTGGTAACTATCTGTTCTAGCTACTCGATCGTCTTGAATGGTTGGCCCTTAGATTATACTCGTTTTAAGCTTTCTTTGAAAAACCTTCCCTTTATGAAATAGTGATTAGGGTGTGATTCACTTATGCAACTTCATTGGATTGATTCCAACCTAATATCGATTGAAAAGTATGCTTTCAAAATCAAGTCAATGCAAATGATTAAGCACGGATAAGGAAAGCAATAAAGAACACAACAAATTATAGTGGTTCGAGAGACTCAAGCTCCTACATCCACTCTCTCGACTCTTCAGAGAAATTCACTATCAACTTCTGAGCTTTCTGACTACCTCGTAGTTTACTTACTCAACTCGAGAATAAGTTTGAGCTCTTGAGTTATGATAAATTTCCCGTAACCTTACAAAGTAGAGGGTCACCAAAGATTTATAGGCATACACCAAGGTCACTCTTGAAAACTATCCGTTGGAGAGATAACCGTGAGTTCCCTCTTATGGTGTGTGAGAAACGACTATAATTAGGGTTTGAAACTCCCTAACATGTTTTAAAAAATAGCCTTTCATGTAGCCGGTCTTCACTTTTTGCGATCACGGAACTTTTCGTACATCGACATCTTTTTTGTGACTTTATCCTTTGTCGATTAATCGGTATAGTGCGATGTCGTCTTCCTCTTTTTGACTTTTGTCTCGATTAAAGGTAGACACCTTCAGCGGCTCTTTTGGTTTACAAACTACGAGTTTGATATAACCTTAACAACACTTGACTTAGTTCCTTTTATGCGCATTTGAATGTTGTGGCAATATCTAACTTTCTAAAATTATCGCATTTTTCTCGATGTGCATCCTTGAGATAGATATATTGATTGCCTCGGAACATTCGTTCATCTTTGAGCATTGATACATTCTTGAGTCTTGATGAATTCTTGTCTTTTCGATATTCTTGATCTTGATTTCTCGATCTTGATCTTGCGTCTTGAGTCTTACGAGTCTTGAGTCTTCTCGGTCTTGAGTCTTACGAGTCTTGATTTATCTTGGTGATATCTTTTGAGTCTTCATCTTTGAGTCTTGATTCTCGATTCATCTTGAGTCTACAATATCTCGATTTTATCTTTCTTCTTGAGTCTCGATTTCTCACCGAGTCTTGAGTCTCGGTTTCTCGAGTCTTGAGTCTCGATTTCTCACCGAGTCTTGATTCTCGATTTCTTCTTGAGTCTTGATTCCCCCGCTTCTTCGAGTCTTGAAACTTCGGTTTCATCTTGAAACCGGTTTCTTGAGCATCTTGAGTTCTTCGAGTCTTGAACTATCATGAACTATATCTGCTGACTATACATTTTGCAGATAACATCCTGAATACTCTAAAACTGAATCCTGACTCAACTATCAAGATTAATCTGAACATGTCATACTCAGGGGTTTTGGGATCTTAATCAAAATCATATAATCTTTTATTAAATTCATCTCCCAACAACTTTTCTAGTTAAACAAGTGATACTTTTCATTTAACAAGTAATACTTTTCTATTTAAACAAGTAATACTTTTCTATTTAAACAAGTACTACTTTTATTTAAACAAGTACTATTTTTCATTTAAACAAGTACTACTTTTCTATTTAAACAAGTAATACTTTTCATTTAACAAGTAATACTTTTCATTTCAACAAGTAATACCTTTCATTTAAATAACTAATATTTTTCATTTAAACAAGTACTACTTTTCTATTTAAACAAATACTACTTTTCATTTAAACAAGTACTACTTTTCTATTTAAACAAGTATTACTTTTCATTTAAACAAGTACTACTTTTCTATTTAAACAACTACTACTTTTCTATTTAAACAAGTAATATTAATTTTTTAGCAAGTAATACTTTTCATTTAAACAAGTAATACTTTCTATTATTTAAACAATACTTTTAATCTAATCAAGTACTACTTTTTATTTAAACAAGTAATACTTTTCTATTTAAACAAGTATTTTTTTTCTATTTAAACAAGTAATACTTTTCATTTAAACAAGTACTACTTTTCATTTAAACAAGTACTACTTTTATATTTAAACAAGCAATACTTTTCATTTAACAAGTAATACTTTTCATTTAAACAAGTAATATACCTTTCATTTAAACGAGTAATACTTTCTATTATTTAAATAATACTTTTAATTTAAACAAGTAATATTTTTCATTTAACCAAGTACTACTTTTCTATTTAAACTTAAGTAATATTTTTCATTTAACAAGTAATACTTTCATTTAAACAAGTACTATTTTTCTATTTAAACAAGTACTACTTTTAGTCAATATATATTTAAATATACTATGAATTAAATTTTATACCGTAAATTCTTCGAAATAGATCTAACTACGGTCACGTGGAACTCTTCTCCAAGTGATTATAAATTAAATACATGGTAAGGTGAATTAACAACAATTAAAAAATCTAATATAATCCTGGAACATAAAAAAAAATACATAATTAATATTTAAAAAAAAATTAAAAATTAAAAAAAAAAAAAAAAAAAAACGGTCACTAATCCGTCGCTAAAACCATCGCTAAAAAAACCGTCGCTAATCCGTCGCTAAAGGGGTTAGTCCAATACGTCGCTAAAACCGTAGCTAAAACCGTCGCTATTTGCGACAGTTCCCTAAACCGTCGATAAAACTGTTGACTTTGACCATTTGACCGTAACCGTCGTAAAAATCGTCGCTATTTGCGACGGTTCTTGTAACCGTCGCTAATATCCATCGGTAAAACGCGTGTTTTTTGTAGTGACTGGATGAGTATTGGGAATGTTTCAAAAGCCTCATAGCCGCTTGTCCTCAACATCAGATTAGTGATCAGCTGCTTATACAATACTTCTATGATGGGCTCACACTCATGGATCGGAACATGATTGACGCAGCTAGTAGGGGAGCTTTGATGGGAATGACACGGAGGGCTGCACGAGAGTTGATATCCAAGATGACAGCAAATACTCAATCTACTACATTCTAGTGGATTAGCTAAGACATTTTAATTTATTTTTGGGTGCCGGCGACAGCACGCCAATCATGATATGGGACTGAAGAAAGACAACGGCCACATATAATCACTTATCTTTCAGTGAAATTATTATTTAAATTGTATAAGAAAATAAAATAAAATACAAGAATCACTTTCACAACGAAAGCAATAGAACGACGGTAAAAACCCGTTTTCTATCCGCGAGAATTTGCCTTGATAGACAAGTACATAGCTTAGACAACCAATATATTAACATTAATCAACGGATTTAAGAATATTCATTGTCTACGCTTAATATATATATATATATATCACTTTTGATATGGAAACCACAAGTGGTCACCTTATGGAGCTCAAATGCTTAGTTGGCAATCCACATCACCAATTTTAAATTATTAGTATATTTATTAATTATATTATGTTAATATAACAAATTAAGGTCCCCAAAATCTCTCAAATATTTCTAACATATCTATATTTATCAATTCCTTTAACCAAATTATCTTTCTCTTCCTCAATAATAATTAATTTTCTGCCGGTTAATTTACCAATTCTTCAACCAAATCCTTCTCACAAATCTAATATTTTATTTCCTAAAAAAATATGTCGGCTAATTTTTCTATATAAGTGCCACCCTAATCTCTTTTCCCGAAGAAGCACAAAGAAACTCTCTCTTAATTTTTTCTAGCAGCGTCTCTTTTCCCAAAGAAGTGTAGCGCCAGTATTTCTCAGTATTGTCGAGTAATGTAAGCATCATGCATGCACTCTATAGTTTATGTTATAGTAAATTACTATTCATATTTTTTAATCATAAATCATATTTATTTCACTTATAAATCTGGGTAATACCCTGTTAACATAAAACATGGACATGCATCTTTTTTTTTTTTTTTGTTAAAATATAAGTAAATATATTATAAAAATATTTAAACTTGCTTAATAAAATATGAGGGAGGACAACTAAAATTATTAAAAGGATTTGCCTTGAGATGTACATTCGACATTATTTTTGTTTTCGAAATCAAAGACATGGTTTTAGGTAGCCAACCTGACAATTCATCCAATTTTTAAAAAAAAAATAAAATTATGAACTAAAATAAAGGTTTCGGATAGTAAAAAAAATAAGGTTGGCTTACGTTTTAAGCAGGTGAAGTGAAATAGTCTAGCTTGTGTACATGAAGTAAGATAACGAAAAATCTCCCAACTCCCAATATCATTAGCTTTCTTGACTTTTCTTGGATTTAACTAATAAAATTGCAGTAATTTTAAATCATTAAATGAATGACAATTAATATTATATATGCACATACTCTCTTGTTAACAAGTGTAAATAATTTTTTTGATACAATAATACTCCATAATAATTATGCGTACACGGTAGAATTTTTTTTGGAGCTCATATATATTGATCATCACATAGTTCAATACTTTTGAGAAATTATACATATTATTTGTATTAATAATGCTTGAATCATTTTATTACGAGATTGTTTGATTGGAATTTTTTAACTCGGTGCTATGCGAATATGTTCAGTGTAATAGTACATGCAAATAACTCCATATATATTCACCAAATATTACTTAGAAAATCTGATACAATATATACATAAAATTAATTATTTTTAATACGTTATTGTCCATAATTTCTTTAATAACATTCTAAGTAAACTATTAACAATGGGAGAAGGCCCTTATATGCACCGTGTATCAGTGAGTACATATCATCACCCTCAAAATTCTAAAAGATTTTCAGATAGTAATACACCACATTATTGTACATTAATGATAATATCGTAGATCATTATTGTAATAAAATGTCTATGAAGTCCTGTTATATTATGAATTTGATGAATTATTTAACATTTTTTTTTTAAATATTGATAGATTAACAATGGATGAAGATATCCGGTGTGATACTTACACTCCTTTAGTTGAAAATAATCGAAAACCTTATGTCGGACAAGAGTTTGTTAGTGATGAGGCTGCATTAGATTTCTACAATCAATATGCACGAGCAGGTGGATTTAGTGTTAAAATACGTAACACTAGAAAAGATAAGAAAACAACGGAAGTGATATGGAAATAACTCACATGTAATAAGGAAGGTCATACTAATGAGGCATACCAAAGAAGATTAAAAGATAGTCAGCCACGTACCGGAGAAAGAAATCGAGGTATCTTTAGAGTGGGCTGCAAAGCAAAGATGACAATTGCCAAAAAACAAGAATGACCAAATTGGATTGTTAACACATTTGTGGAGGGTCATAACCACTGTCTTACAACCCCCAGCAAGGTGCACTAATTAAGGTCGCATCGGACGGTGTCTGCCACTAAAAAAGTATTAGCTGAACAAATTTCTCAAGCTAATATACCAACTTCCCAAAAAATGCGATTACTGGAGGACCAGAAAACGTGGGTTGCACGGAAAGAGATATCAGAAATTACGAGCAGTATTTAAAAGAATCACAAAAAGGACATGATGCGGATACATTGATTCTCTATTTTGAGTCATAAAAAGAGAAAAATTCAGCATTCTTTTTTTACTACGAAGTTGATGAAAATAATAAATTCATTAGGTGTTTTTGGTCTGATGCAGTGTCAAGAAGATATTACAATTTTTTTGGTGATGTGATTGTGTTTGATACGACGTACAACACAAATAAATATGGAATGATTTTTGCTCCATTTATTGGGGTTAACCATCATGGGCAGACAATTGTTTTTGGTTGTGGATTTTTAAGTGACGAAAAACTGAGTCGTTCGTATGGTTGTTCAATAAACTTATGGAAGCAATGCCAAAGGGGCAACCAGGTATTATCATAACCGATCAAGATCCTACAATGACAAAAGCTATCTTCCAGGTTTTTCCGCAAACATTTCATCGCTATTGTATTTGGCACATTTTGAACAAATTTTTCGAGAAGATAAATCCAATAACTTATAGAGACCATTATCACATGATCAAAAATTTGATTTTTGATTCTGAGTCATCAGTTGAATTTGAACACAAATGGATTGAAATGGTGAAATTTACAAAATTGGAAGATAATGGTTGGTTGAGCCATGTGTATAATTTGCGGCAACAATGGGTCCCAGCGTACATTAGACACATATTTAGTGCAAGAATATCAAGTAGTCAACGAGCTGAAAGTGCACATGCTTTCTTCAAAAGGTGTGTGTCAAATAAAAACTCATTGATAGATTTCATCACTCGATTCAACAATGCTCTTATAAATCAACGACATAATGAGCTAAAAGCTGATCATGTTGACATAAACGAGCGACCGAAATGCAAGTCATTGTGGCCAATAGAAAGTCAAATGTGCAATTTGTACACAAGGGACAAATTTTTGCACTTCCAAGATGAGATTAATGAAAGTGCTTATCGTATTAACCTTGATACTAGTTGTCAAGAGAACGAGGTCTACACTGTTACGAGGATACTTAAAGAAAATAACTCTCGGCCGCGACGTCTTATATACGACAAGCAATTGGAAGACATTTCATGTAGTTGCAAAATGTTTGAGTTTGAAGGAATACCATGCTGACATATGCTAGTATATTTTCGAGTCAAACAAGTATTTGAGTTACCCGATAAGTACATTTTGCATAGGTGGACAAAAAGTGCAAAGGTGGGAGTAGTAACTGATAAAAGTGGCACGTCTATTAGTGAAGTTGGAGATGTATCCTTAATTGCTCGTCATGAGAGACTGTCTCATATGGCATCACTAGTGGTGGATGATGCATCCTTAACAGATGTTGGCACTGATCTTGTATTGAATGCTCTTGAAAACTTACATATCCAAGTGAAAGAAATTCATCGTGGTAAACAATTGAACTTGCAAGGTTTGGAGGAAAAAGATGACGAAGAACATCGAAGAATTAATGACCCTTCAAAAGTGAGGGCTAAGGGAAGTGGGAAAAGATTGCAATCGTCAAAGGAAAATAATATTTCCAAGAAAAGATTGTGTCATGGATGTGGGCTTCGTGGACAATCACATGACAAACACAATTGTACAAAATTACAAAATAGGTATTCACTACTTTTATTATTTTAACTTGTGTCTTGAATTTTTATATTAAATAATAATGAAAATAACAAAAATTTATTATTTGCATTTTTCGTAGATCTACTTTAAGTGATGACCAAAGTAGCTCTGACTATCCTGGTGATGATGTGGATGCTTAATTATATGTTGCAGGTATATGTTTTTATAATTAATTTTTCATCATAAGATTAATTTTTTATTCTAATAAATTTTGAATTTTTTTTATTAGGTTCGAACCGTGTTGAATGAGCAAGGACTTTTTTGGATTGAATCTCACCCATAAAAGGATGATACTTTTTCTAATTTCTTTACAAATTAGGATTTTTTTTTGTTCTTCTCTTGCTTAATTAGTTAGAATTTATGATTATCTATTTCTAATTTTGTTCGTGGATAATATGATTAATAACTTTTTTTTAACGGCGATTGTTAATTTTTTTTTGGACAAATAATTTGTTTAATGTTCAATATACATAAAGAAATAAAGAATGAAAATATTTTATACTAATAGATCAGCTACATGTTATATAAAAAAAAAGAAGACGAACTAGATCAGCTATACGTTAAACAAATTGCACCCTCAATTATTTCTAATATTTAATGTTCAAAACTCGATACATGTTGAAAAAGTAAGATATGTAACTAGATAGAATTAAAGTTAAAAAAAGAGAATTAAATTCCTTAATTACAGAAAAAGAGTTTGGTAAATTAACCGGCAGAAAATTAATTATTATTGAGAAAGAGAAAGATTTGGTTAAAGGAATTCATAAATTTAGATATGTTTGAAATATTTGAGAGATTTTTGGGATCTTAATTTGTTATATTAACATAATATAATTAATAAATATACTAATAATTTAAAATTGGTGATGTGGATTGCCAACTAAGCATTTGGGCTCCATAAGGTGACCACTTGTGGTCTCCATATCAAAACTGTATATATATATATTTATATATATATATTCATTGTCTATCATCATTTTTTAATTAGTGAGGTAGTTAATTAGTTTTAATTGCATGGAACCAAATTAACTTAACTCCCTGTTCGTTTCACTCTATATATGTTTCTTTAATTCATGTACTAAAAAAAATTGTAATTTAATTAACGAGAGAATTAACGAGGACGGATAACCCTTATTTACTACTACCATGAGTTAAACTAGTAAGGTAATAAAGAGGTTTATTTTTGTGGCCTCAATCAATAGTAGGTTCAACATACAAGAGGATAGCATCCTCGATCGATCCTCAATATTATCACATAAACAAAGTCACAAACTCTCCTGTGAAATTTATTCATAGCTACTATGAGACTAGTATAAACCAATACTATTATGATCTTAATAATTTATAGGTGTAATAATATAAGTTGATAAGTATAGTGATATTAATTTATAATTATAATGGTATAAATTTTATACTATAAACAAGTTTTATAGTATACTTTCTCTAACAAAGTACGTATATATACCATTAAAAAACGTCAAAGGAGATCATTGACCTTTTCACGAGAGACAATCTTATAAATTAGAGATATATATTCATTTTCATATAACAACAAGCTAAAAAGTTCAAGATCCTACAATTATTGGTTGTGGAGTCTGTAAGATTTTTTTAGACTTTTACAGTTTGGAGGTATTCAATCTGGATTTTCAAAAGTCTTTAAAAATCCTAAGGTATTCAATACGAATTTTAAAAAATCTTTAGGCATTCAACAATCTATGAATTTTAATACTCTATGGATTTTCTTTGATTCTCTTCCAAAATATTAATAGATTTCACTCTTCAAAATCTCTTCTAGTAACAAGAGATTTCTACGTATTCTCTCAGAGAACTCTGAAGACGAAAGGTCAGAAGAAAAAAACATTTGTTGTTTTTCTGCCACCGGACGACGCAGCACTCAATACCCCCGTGCCCTGCACCGATGCATGACGCAGGGTGCCTTAGTCTTTTAGTGTTGCTTTTGTCTGATTGTTTAAACTCGACAATGGATTTTTACTTTGTTCCTTTTGCCATTTTTTTAACTTTTTTTTTTTGGTTCGATGTAGGTTTGCTAACCCATATTTGGCCTTTCTAATGTTTATACCATGCTCAATTGTTGGCCTGTTGGTTCCAAGAATTCTTTGGAGACAATTTCCACTCTCTCAAGATGTTTCGGCTCTTGGAATATCACGAGAGGTGCAAGTTTTGCTTGTGTGTTATTTGATTTTGATACATGGCTATTATTCTCCTAAAAGAAGTCTAACTGAAAATGAAAACAATTCGGATAACTTTTTTTTTATATAAAAGTGTGTTTTATATACATTTGTATCACTAGTTCCAGTGCCGGAGTCTATGGAAACCCATGTAAATCAATAATAAAGTGTATTTCAAAATTCTGTCAAGTCTATAAAAATCCATGTAAATCAATAAAAAAAGTAAACCAAACTCTGCATGGACTCTATGGATTTTCTAAATCCACAAACTTTTAAAAGTAAAAAAAAATCAAATAGAATCCCAATTGAATACACCCCCTAAAATTTAACTTTGCATCAATTTAAAGAGTCTCATGTGTGGAGATCGACTTACAATTTCAGAATCGAAGACCTTCTTGTCATCAAATGGAAATCTAGTTCCCATCGTTGGTTGTTACCGGATGTCGAAGTGAAAATAGAAAGAAAAATAATTTTGAGGAAGATCAAGTTCAGAAAACCCAGGGAGAAATGAATTAAGTGCAGGAAATTAAAGTTGACAACTTGTACAATATTAAAAGTATCTATTTAAAAAGAATTTAAGTACAATATGTTGGAAATATAAATGGATGATTAGGTGTCGTAATTGTTTGTATTCATATGATTTTTTTGTTCAATTTGGTAGCAATACATGTTTTTATTGCACTAATTTCACTTAATTGTGCCTAAATGTGGAGAAAGGTTGTGTTTTGCTTTTTGTGTAGGAAATGAGTGAAAACGAGCTAGAATTGATTAAATAAACTGCTCTGATCTAGAAGGATGTATGAGAAGAGAGTTGAACCATGTGAAAGAGCTTGAAATGAAGGTCGAAAAGCAAAAAGAACCAAGTCAATCGGAGTTCGGGAGCTCGAGTTATGGGCGAAACTAAAATGTCGCGATGTTGGTGCTACTCGACTCGAGCCAGACTACTCGAGTCGAGCTGGCAGCTCGAGTCGAGCCAATGTGCTCGCATTTTGAGCATTAGGAGTACAGAGAGTTGGGGTAAAAATTGAAGCAACTCGACCCGAGCAACCCAGCTCGAGTAGAGCTGGCCCAAAAATGAAGAGGCTGCCAAAAAGACCTAGGGACACGTGCCAGAGGATTTCAAAGCATATATAAAGGCCCAACTTCGTTTTTTCCACATTGAGCAGCTAGGGAAGAGATAGGATAGTAAACAAGTAATACCTTTGAGAGCTGCAACTAATACTTTTTCAGATTTTTGCATTTTGCTTCCATAGATAGCTTAGTTTATCCTAGAATAGCATAGATATAGTGTTAATATCAGTTTTCAGCAAGAAACCAAGGAGTGTTGATATATTTTGTATGGATTGGTGCTTGAACTTCAATAGTAAGGTGTTTATTTGTTTCTATTGGTTGTTTCTTGTTAATTTTGATATGGATTTCTTGTTTCCTTGCATATTAGCCATGGGTTTTGCTTGTAGCACCATGGGCTAAGTTTCTTTGTGTTTGAGTGTTGTGAATTGGGTTGATGATTGATTAATTGCATGTTAATGGTGGATTGTCTCTATTGATGGTTGTCTTTTGAATTTTGGGGTTGTTTAGTGTTCAATTTAGGTGGGTTTGGCTATTAGCTTGTTCGGTTGTCTAGTTTATCACAATGAGAGTTGGGTAAATGTGGGTAGACGAATAGGTATTGGTTTGATTTGCCTAATTTGAGTTAATTCACATCCTATTGCAACGAGAGTTGGGTAGGATCATTAGAATCCCCAAAGTTCACATTGATTCACTAGCTGATAACTAGTGTTGAAGATGAAGAAATTTATGAGAGTAATCTCTATGCTACAAGTGGGAACACAAGAGTAGGGAGTAGTTAGTTAGTTAGAGGACTCTTCCTTTGCAATTACCCAGGTGAGAAAGAGTGAACTCCCATCCCGATCTTAGACAAATAAGCGATATTATAAAGAGTAAAAGAAAAAAGAAATGTGACAAGAGAAAGATGGGCCCGAAAAGTGAAAAAGATGTCCCTGGCCCAAAAAGTGACCAGTCGATCAAGACAGTCTAACATGACTGTGTAAAGAAACAGTAAGGCTAACAAACAAATAATCAACTCAATTCAGAGCGTTGTGCAAGGAAGCCTCAGCTCTTTTAGCCCTCTGTCTCGTGTTGTAAGCCTCTCATCTCTGGGTATCTTCTCGTCTAGCCTGCTTCTGTTTGGCTCCAATCAGTTTGCCTAAGGGGTCCTTCGGGTCCACCTTGCCACCCGATGTCTGTAAATAACTCTGTTCCGCCGCTGTAAGGATGTAGGCCGAAGTAAACTCCCTGTCATCTTCAAACATGTCAGTAGAAGAAGCCGAAGTGTCTGAATCCAACACTGATGCAACATCCCCCAAAGGCTTGAAGGAATTTGCCGAAATAGGCTCAGGAGGAGCCATCGTTGGGCGAGAAGGTGAAGCCGTTTTCTTCGGGACCTGCCAGTCCATGTCTTGCATCTGAGGAGGGCTAGAAGAAGAGGGAGAGAGCCCCCAAATTTGGTAGCCGGTGCAGTCTCAGAGGAGGGGGGATATCAATCTCCCGTGAATCCATATGTGCATGATTAGAAATGTCATGCCCAATCTCGTGTGAATCGGAACCAACCTCGGAAGTCAGGTGCTCCTTGGCCTTTTCCACCCACATCTTTGTTTGAACCGGAGCAGTAGTACCCGTCTTGTAAGAATCTGCTAGATGGCCCACAGTTCCACAGGACCTGCAAAATTTTGGCAAGCCTTCATAACGAATCACCGCAAAAGAACAGTGACCCAGTCAATCAACCATAATACGCTCCTCTCTATCTTGAGATAAATCCATCTCAACGAGCACCCGAGCAAACTGACCCATAGATTTTGTCAATGTGCGATCATCAATTAAAATCGGAGTACCCAAAGTAGATGCCATTGCCCACAACACCTTGGGTTGCCAATATTCCATAGGAAGCTCACAAAATTGAACCCAAACCCGAACAATTGAAGTGGAGAGCCTATTCGGGCTGAAATCCGGTATCCAACGCTGCATTTGAATAGTACCGGGGTTCACAACCCAATACCGACGCTGAAAAATCCTATCCTTATCCTTCAAGCATCAGAACTTAACATCAAAATAACCACGTCCCAAAGGGACAATCAAACAAGGACAACACCATATCTTTTCAAGTTTCAACTTCAAAGCATGCATGGATAGAGGGTTCTCCCCTTTCTTGTAAACTAGACGAGCAATCAAAGTATTCCCTAATTCCCGAATAGTTGAATTATACAATGACTCATCAATCGAGACTGAAAATATATTACCTTTCTTAACCAAAGTGACCGAAGAGCCTACATCCGTATAGCCTGCTTGCAGCACATGGGCAAAGCTAGCAGTCTCTATTGGGGAATTAATTGCCCGAATCTATTCAGGATGAATATTTAAATACAAATTTAATTCTAACAATTATTACTAGCATGAATTAATCCTATATTAATTCAAATAATAATTCAACAACAAATCATGCATATAAATACGTCACATAAATCCTACACATGCGGAATTGCTAAGAGTTTACGTGAACTAACCTTTCGGAGTGACAACAGTTGAGAAGATGGATCCCGTTCACACGAACACACCAAAAGGCCTTCTCAAGTATTTCCTCGTCCTTGTCCGACAATCCGGTGGTAGGATGCTCGCGAACAATTAACTAAAGGAAAAATAAAATTATGTTGCTTTACCATTGTGGATTTCTAATTTTTCCAACACATAGAATTGCTTGGGGATGAAAAATTCATCCCCTATTTATAATAAGGAGGGTGGTCGAAAATTTAGGTGAGAATAAGATGGAAAAATCTTTTTCTTGATCTCCAAGAAATCTTGAATATATCTCATATATTCTTTTCTCCATAATTAAAATATTCCACAAAAATCCCACCTCCTTAATTTATGGAATTTTTGAAATAAGGGCCAAGATTTCAAAGATTGGGATCTTCTTGAGTTTATGAGATATTCTTGTATTCCAAGAATACATATCTTCCATAATATCTTTCCAAGAAAGTCAAGAAAATCTTTCCTTCCTTATTTTACTCTTAATTTTCGAAAAACATCAAATAAATAGCCAAGTGGGAGATTTCTTGAATTTAATGAGATAAACTTGTATTCCAAGAATACTTATCCTCATTCCATAACAAAATTCAAAGAAAATCTCCCTCTCTCTTTTATTTATTATTTTCGAAAAAATAGAAAAGTTAGGCAACAATAATTTATTTTATTTTAAACACCCTTTTCAGTTATTGGACTTTATATTGGGCTACTTGAGGGGCCTTTAGGAGAATTAAGATTGGATCTTCCAATGGACCTTGAATTTTCAATATTGAGCCACAATATTATTCAAGCCCATAAATATTAATTAATCCCACTACATAATTAATATTGCACTATCCATCTTAATCCATATTACTGTTAATATGGCTCCCGGTTATTATTTCCCGTGTTTAAGATTATCCAGTCCATTAATTAATTTAGGCCACTGAAACATCTTCACTTTAATTAATATTTTTTTCCTTGGTTCAGGAAACGGCTCAACATTATTATCTATACCGGAAACTAATTCCACTTGCAAGATTTAGTATGATAAAACTTTTGAGCCTCCCAAGGGGACAAATCAAACAAGACGTACTTGCACACGTTTCTTTGTATTAAATCTTAGCAATCGTCGTGTAACCAATAATATTGTCCAAGATATAAGGTATTGAATCTCATTGATTCTCTTCCCATCATAAGTCAAATCAATGGTTATTAATTCCACACGATCCTATTTAAGGGACGAAGATTAAGAAATAATGAACCACTGAGGTCTAATACTTCTATATTGATCTTAAAAGAATTTATCCTCCTCAGAGGGTCCTAATCGGTCGCATCATAATGCACCTAGTGCAATCCCTTGGTCAAGACAAATAATCCGAGCCTTTACACTTCAACCTTTCACGATGGATTGTTCATTTCCATCTGGGTTGTGAATTATGTACTTTTAGTTACAAGGATTTATTAATTTCCATCCCGCTTGGTCGCCTCGGGCACTCTCCGGTAGTCGCGTGGATCATGTGCAGACGCCTTGACGCCCTACTTTCGCCCATGAGCCTCTCGGCCCCGCCCCCGCCCTTTAACGAAGCGCTCACGCTGCGTGTGCTTATGAAGTCCGACTGTGGCCCTCGCTTCGCGTTCGCGTCTTGCCCTTTGTCAGCCTTGCGTCGCAGCGCCGCGGCCCAGGGTTCCGCCCGGCCTTTCGGGCGGTTGGTCGGCACTCTCATCGGAGGCCATCCCGTAGAAATGTACGTCCCTGGGCACTTTGTACAAATGACGAAGAGAACGCACGTACCGGTTAGACAAGGTCGACCTGTATTTTGGGTCAGATGCCACAAAATCCGACCTGGTCGATCTCCTATAGCCCCGCTCTGGTCGCTTGTAGGGAGCTCGGGCCTAATACTTGTGGTAGTCGAAGACCCACTCATAAGCCCCATAGTTACGGGTCGGGTTGGAAGGGCCTATAGATGTCCCCATTGCCGGTGCAACGGAACGGGGAGGACTGATGTTCAATGGAGGAAGATGTGTGATCTCCCCCAATTCGGCCAAAAATTGCTCGTTATCGCCTTCATCATTCTCCCCGCCGTCCCTGTTATCAATTGGGGCATCAAAGGCTGAAGATCCCCCCACATTGGTGGCGATGGAGCCAGAACCATGACGGCGACGGAGTTGGGCTATTGCCACATCGTCGTCATCCGAAGACGACGAAACCAGAAGGCGAGATGGCGTGGAAGTGGACGGAGAATCGGAAGCCATGAGATGGTTTGAGAAAGGATGAATTCGTTACCTGATTCAGTCTCAATCGGAAGTTTAGAAGTTCGCTGGAAACTCGAGCTTTAGGTTCAGAAATTACTTGATTGCGCGGAGGTGGAGGATAAAAGGGGGGGGGGGTCGAAGTGTAATATGAATAAATTCGAGACCCCCCGAAGAAACAAAGTCGCACAAGTCACGCGTAACCGACACCGCGACCGCCGATTGGGCAGATTCGCAGCGCATGACATCACCAATCTGCCAAGCCATCATGACAGATCCATCAAATCTCACGCCGATTAAAGGAATCGAGGTGACGATCCTCCTCCCCGAGGATGAGGATTCGCTTCGGGAACACTTCCCAAGGTTGATAAAACAATGGGTCAAGCCAAGGCCCCGATGCGAGCACGCGACCTCGACTTGAGGGGCAATTGTTGTAACATGAAATAATCTGACCATGTGAGGTGACTTTCCACCATATACTTGTCATTGGGGACGACCTCGCTTGGGCCACGTAGGCTGCAAGGCGACCTAGAAGAATATGCAGATCGCAAGGCGACTTGGAAAAGCATACAGGTCGGAGGCGACTTCTGCCCGAAGTCGACGAAGAGATAAATATGGGAAAGATACGGGCAGTTAATGGTGTGGATATCACGGGGCATAAGCAAGGCAAGTGTATCCGGGAGCGGAAATCGCGGATTAACTCGGGAAACCCTAGCCTTGGCGACTGAAGCCCTAGCAAGCCCGCGAAAGAAGCCCACGAAGACCCTTAACATAATTCTTTGTCTATATATACCTCATGTATTATTCATTGTAGAGGAGAACAATTTTAGAGTTTTAGGTAGATAAAAAGTAATAAAATATTCCTGGCTTGGGCGCCCCCAGATGTAGTCTTATTCAAAAGACGAACTGGGTAATCAAATTCCGGTGTTGTTTGTTAGAGTTATTGCTATTATTTCATTTTGTTTGATTATCAATATTTGTTGGCCGCGAGTTAGAGACCGGGCACAACAGTGGCTCGGCCTAGGATATGAGACATTATCCATGCGCGGAGTAGACTCGATCATGTATATCCAAAATTCAAATTTTGAATTCGAATCAAAGGTTCAACGAACCTGGACGTCTCAAGCGTTCAAAAACCGCCCACTAAATTCATGCGGTCCATAACAGCCCACGAAAGACGTGGTCTTCCCACGAAATCCTCAACCTCCTCTGAGTCGGTTCCGTCTATATATATCAAATTTCAGACTCGTCTTTTTCACTCTGGTACATACTCTATTCCTGCACTCTACAAGCCTTACGCTATCTATTTTCTATCGTTCAGTTCGTAACTCCGTTTACATTCGTTGAGAGTTTTCTTTCAGTGGTGCTACTGAATTAAAACTGTGAACCGTTTTACCTTTGGGACATTTACGCACGATCCTGTGAACACTATCCAGGGCGTAATTTGTCTTGCGGGGAAAAAAAATTTTCCTTGACTCGGTTCAGATTTTTTCTGTGTTTTATTTTGTGTGTTGCATAAAATAGTGCAGTACGAAAGTACGTTTCTAACAAGAGATAATAATGGGTAAAAATGTCAAAACGATATGTATTACCCTGTAAAGGGATAATTGTGTTTTAATACAAAGTCCCTACCTTCTCTTACACTAATACAATCCATTTTTTCAATTACAATTTGATACAAAATGACACTATTAAGACAAAAATGCCTTAATTCCTTTATCCCTCACCAACCGGTTATATCACCATTTCTCTCTCCACCTTTATTTCAAACCCTTCTCTCTCTCTCACTCTGTAAAACTCCTTCCATGGGCAAAGCTCCCAATGGTTCAGAGGACTCCAAGACTCAAGACCATCGACAACAACCAAAGCGACTCTAAGAAAATGCTACGAAGAAGAAATTGACTCTTGTGAACTGGGCGAGGGTGGCGGGGGCGGTGCCGCCGAGGCCATTGCACTCGAGGCAGTTGCCGCAGCAGCGGGTGGCGCAGGAGAAATGATCGCTACAGTGGGGAGCAGTCTGTGCGGGCCCAGAGGCGATCGAATCAATGGTATTTTCAAGGAGATTCAGATAGTGGCCTTTCATCCGTGCGCCGCCTCCCTCTCTCCTCCACACCCCACCGGTGAAATCGAAGACGATGAAGCGATGGATCTGTTCGGCAGACTTTCGGAGATGGGCTGATTCTGGAAATTGGGAAATCTTATTTGTGTTTTGTTGTTTGAATATGGGTCTCCATTTTTGCTTCATTGCATTTGGGTTCTTCCTTCGTCTCACTCTAACCCAATCTCTATGTGGTTGTTCTTTGATTTCAGGTAGAATGATGTTTTTTAATTTTTCAATTTTTTTTTTGTTTGAGGGATTCATTTTTCATTTAGTTTACCACCAATTGATTTCTTATGGGTAATTTCTTGGGGCGAAGCATATATGTGAATGTGGTTTGTTATTGAAAGATTTATTCGATTTATAAAGAAGATGATAGATTTTGTTATAAAATACTCAGATCGATCTGTTCGATTTTTGTAAAGAAGATAATAAAATTGTAAAGAAGAAGATGATAGATTTGTTATACTTCGATTTTTAGTTTGTTTCATTTGAAAGGTATTAGTTGGTTCATTGAATAGTATTAGGTGTTTTATTGAAATGTATTAGTTATTTTATTAAAAGGTTTTAGGCTGGCGAAATTCAGGTTGTGGTGCAAACCATTCACAAAATAGTACAAACTATTCACAAACAAGTGCAAATCATTGATACATAAGTGGAAACCATTAGCAAACAAGTGCAAAGCATTAACACATAAGTGCAAACCATTCACAAAAGGGTTGCAGAGCTATCAAATCATTGTTCATGGTGACAGTTTTTCTGCGTAGTGGTCAAATCACTGCAGTTTTACGGAAAGAAAAAGACGAAAATGAAGCATTTGGGGTGATAAAAGGGCATTTCTGTCCAAACTGTAGTAAAATGAAACTCTAAAAAGTTTTTGTACTACATTGCAATAAAATTGGGTCCATTGTATTAGAATGCAACTTCCCCTTATGTAAATAATATATAAGATTGAAATGAGTATGATATCTAAATTTTAATGAGAAGAAATAATTTCGAATAAGAAATGAATGAAAATAGCACAAATAATATTAAAATATAAAAAATTATACATATAATTAAATTAATTAAATATTTAAAATATTTAAGTTCAAATTAAATAAAATATTTTAAATCCCACGTAGTATGTGGGTTACATGCTAGTATTTTAGAAAGACGTAGAAAACCAATCAAATTAATTACACTAACTCCATAGATATTTAGGCCATAATTTTAGGTGGTTATGGCCAGTGTTTCATAACCGAACATGCCATCAAACCGGTTTGGATATCAGTTCACGGTCCAACCGTTAAAATAATTATTTATATTTTTTTATATTCTCTATGTTATATTAAAAAAAGATATGCATTTATAAAATTTATATTAAAATAAATACGACAAAATCACAATATAATAACAACAGTGAAAAACACTCGAAACAACTCACATTAAAATATCAAACAACTTGCTATATAATCCATTATTAAATTTAAAATTAACAAAATCAAATGTATTAAATACATTAAAAAAAACTATTAAATATGTGAGATCAAGTGAATAAAATATTATATTTTATTAAAATAATTAAAAGAATAGAACTCATCCTCTAGGCCCATATACCCAAAACTTATACCGCTCCTAATTTTTTGGGGCGTGGGATTTTGTGGGAATTAAAATCTAAACCTAATATGTGCGGCTTATTTATTTTTTCCACTGCTTAGCCTTTTTTATTTTCATCCCTATGTCCTACCGCTTCATCTCAACGGCACCCTTCCATTGCCGCCTCAAATTTGATTTCACTCCCGTGTTGTATACAATACTTTTTAATACTATAGCTTGCGGCAACTCATTCACCAGTTCGAGAAAACATGGAGTCCGTAACAGCATAGGTGAGTTCTAGGTGTGAAATCAGACTTGAGTTGGAATTTAGCCGGTTTTGAATCGGTTTTTCGGTTTTGACCGGTTCAACCATAAAAAATGGGTTTTTAGGTGTATTCGAACCGATTCTAGGACCGATTCCCGGTTAAATCGGTTGAACTGGCCGGTCCGGTCCGATTCTAACACACTCGTTATGGCCATTAAATTGACTCACTCATGGCCCATTAAAAGATAAATATAACAGTAAATTAAATTTAAAATCAGTCGTCCAACTTCATCTTCTTCAACCCACTTTATCCTCTTTTCAACTTCTTCTTTAATTCTACAACTCAAATTGAATTTGACATTGCCTAGTTGTGAATCCACTAGTCGTCAAATTTTTTTTAAAAAATTTTGAGTCGAACCGCCGAGTTTCGCCGCTTTTTTCGGTTCCAGGCGTTTTGAGGGTGGCTCGATAGTTGGGCGGTCCAACACGTCAAATCAGTTATTATGGTTACCGAACAACGATCGGACCGGCTTTTTAAAACACAACTATACAGAGATTATTCTTATAAAGAGTATTCATATAGAAAGTTTTTATAGGAAGTTTTTACTGTATAAGTTTCCCAAGCTCCTTTTATATCAGTCCAACAATAATTTTCTCCTTCCATAAATGAAAAAATCACATAATTTATATCTCCACTTTCCCCAACCAATTCCCATAAAGTGCCTTTACTTTTCAATAAAAGTAAGTTAATATGACACATAATTTATCATGAATCTCTTAGAAGTAATAATACTAAAATCGCAATTCAAATGCATTACGTCACAAAGAAAAACTTGTGTCCGATATTTTTTAGGTCTACGACAAATGTCTAGCATAAAGAGAGACATACCCCATAAACTAGAATTAAAGTTGTTTCTTTCATTTCTCTTTTGTTGGACGGCAACATTACATGATGTGAATCATGTAACAAATGAGAAACAAAATGACAACTTTTCCAACTAAGGCTATGTAACGCTTAGAAGCTACTCTATCTGAACATACAAAAGCATCGACATTAATTAAGATCTAAACCTTGTGAAATCAATCCCAATTTTAAGATCCAAAATATTCGCAATAGTCATTTTGAATTTATAATCACCTCAATTGGTTGTTTCCAGTACTTTTGAATTTCAGGAACGTGACACTTTCCAACGACTGCAACTATAGAGTTATGCTGACGAGCAACTTCTAATAATGTGGCCGACATGTATCTAAATAAAGTGTGCATATTAAAATGAGAACATTAAGTATCAGAATATCATATAAGCTCAACAATGTAAGAAGACCACTCACTGGTTACGCTCGTCCACAAAGATTTTCTTCACTTTTGCTACATCGTATCCAAACCACTTATAACAACCATTGTTCATGGCAAAATACGTAAGGTTCATTAACTGTGATAAATGTGTTGCACGTTTATTGTTTCTCGAATAACATCGCAAGATGCAATGTAAATAGTGCGTATATTAATTAGAAAGTATACCTTGTTAGGAGTTAGAAAGTGAAGTGACCTAAGTATGAGTGAGGTGGGATCTGCTCTACTCCATGTTATCTGCCATGAATTGATGGAGGATTTTATGTATTTGCACGACACCAAACATTAATTGAAGGCAACGAGATGGAACTTCCATTTCTTGATTAAATTAATATTTATATTAAAACAACCAAATGAATAACTAATTAGGGGCCATGAGAAGAAACGATGAAATTTGGTGCAGATTAAAGTAATATTTTAGCTTACTTCTCTAGGCCGCTCACCAAGTATGACATTTCCCCCATACTTTTGTGCTTCCTCATATGCCACTCGATATTCAGTCATAACCTAGTAAGGGACCGATTAATTAACAAGAAGACAATATGAGTTGTTTGCAAATTTATTTCAAATATTAACAGTATATATGAGTGAATAAAAATCATGCCTCATGATCAAACAATGAGCCACGTATCCGCTTTAGCATCTGCAAACACCATTGCAACGTTATTTTGGACAATTAAATTTCAATCTAATTGAGAATTTGATTAGATCCAGAGCAACAGTAGGAACACACATATATATAATATACCTGATCTGGCTTAAGATCGTGGGAAAGACTAGGACATAACCCCAAGAAAACAACCTGCAAAAAAACATATTGAAGAATGAAAAAGAATTACATAAACAAAACAAAAACAAAACCATGTAAAAAATAGATGAGTAGAGTGAATCATCACCTCCTATTTCAGAGAACTTATCACAGCTCTAACCTCTTCGCAAGCTTTTTCGCGTTCACGCGAAAGCTGTTCCAAAGTTTCCTACCAATGAAAGAACAGATGAGTAAATAATGTTGATCTGAAATCGGTCAAAACGGTTGCGTGGAATATCCAGCAGTAATTAAAAATAATTACGCGAAATCGAAATGAAATTGGTCTGATCTCGTATATAATTTTGAAATGAAATCCCACTATCCGTGAAATGAATTTTGTCAGATGTCATATATAATTTTGAAATTAAATCGTGAGAAAGACTGGGACACAAGCACAACAAAACAACCTGCAAAAAGCATATTGAAGAAATAAAAAGGAATTGCATAACAAAAACATGTAAAATAGATGAGTAGAGTGAATCACCTCCAGTTTTAGAGAACTTATCACAGCTCTAACCTCTGGGCAAGCTTTTTCGTGTTCACGCGAAACCTCTTCGCAAGTTTCCTACCAATGAAATTAAACAACAGATGAGTAAATGTGATCTGAAAAACAATGGCAAAATGTTTCCAGCAGTAACATTACCGGAGTATAAGGGACGGCTCCGACCAAATAAACGTCACAGATCCCTCCCTTGGCACTTGACTTGCACGTGTGCCTGACCGCACTTCTCAAAAGCTCCCCAGGCAAATCTTTTCTGTCGCCGCCGGCCGGAGATGTAGTATGGAAGAGCTGCCGTTTCGAGTAGGTGTAGGTGAAAAGAGCCTTGAGTCGCTCCGCCGAGTTGACGCGGTTGAATCGGAACATTATCGATCGATTTATAGTGGAAAATTGATAGAAGTAATTTAAGTAATTGATTTGTACTCAATTATTTATAGTGGAATTGCCTGCAAAAAACGAATGCTCCAACAACTCTAAAAAAAAATTTCTCGCAGAGAGCAGTAGTACGAATGTATCACACCGTTTTCATGACCTCAAATTGAAATTTTATTCGTTGGTGAATAAGGCAAATTCCTAATGAGATTCGAATATAAATTAAATTTACTAATTTTATATTCATTTTTTTACTTCTTTAATTTTAGGATTGTTTTTGACTCAATTTCTGAAATAGATCCAAATTAATTCCATACTAGAGTTGTTGTGATGAGAGTCCAAGTCCGAATGGATACAACTTCTGTTTTGTGTATTAGGGAACTATGGACAAATAAATTAATTCATCACATCTCTACAAGCTCGAGTTTTTAGATGAGAGAGAATTCTTTCATGGTATTAGAGTCTAGCTCACGCCCTCGTCAAACTCTACCCACATTTTATTATACACTTGTTGAGCCTCCTCTTCCTTCCAATGATGGAGTTGACAACCCAGAAAATAACTCAGCTCACAAGTGAGGGAGAGTATTAGCACTACAAAAAACTACTGATTTAACGAGGGTTATTAGAGAGGGGAAAAGAACTCTCGTTATTTAACGAGGGTTTTAACGAGGGATCAACTAAACGAGGGTTTTTACGAGGGCTAAACCCTAGGCAAATTCAACGAGGGCTAAATCCCTCGGTATTTTCGTCTCCCAGTCAACGAGGGTTGACTCCCCTCGATAAAGCCATCGGCAAATTCAACGAGGGCTGTCAGCCCCTTGGTAAAAGTGTAACGAGGGCTTTGACGAGGTCCTCCCCCCTCGCCAAGTCTGGTCCCTACCGCACCTGCGCGTTGCCTGCCCGAGGTCATTTCCCGAGGGCTAACTCCCCTCTTTAAAGCCCTCGTCCCACTATATATAACACAATTTCGCCCATTTCCTTCCATTTCGCTCATTTCGTTATCGTTGGAGAGGAGAGGAGGCGAAAGCTTTACCCAATTTCAGCAGCCTATTTCGTCCATTTTAAGGTGAGTATTAGTCATTTAATTATTTAGTATTAGTATATTGTGTATTTAGTATTACTTGTTATGTATCTAGTATTAGTTGAATTAACTTAAATTTTAATTTAATTTAGCTTAAATTTGTTTGATAGTTGTATATTTTAAGTGTATTTTAGCTGAATTTTACATATTTTAGTGTATATATATTATTTGTAGTGTATATTTTAGCTTAATTTTACTTGATAGTTGCATATTTAGTATTATTTAACTTAATTTCTAGTTAATATGGGTATATCCATATTATTTAGCTTAATTCGTAGCTTAATTTAGTATTAATTAGTTTAATTTATCTTATTTGTGTATGTATAGTATTAATTAGTTGTTCAATTATTTAATATTATTTAATATATTAATTATGTTGGATGTTGGAGTGGAGGGATTGATGTTGATGAATATTTGTTGGTTATTGCTTGTTGTATAGAACATGTGCGTTCCGACTTGAAGATGTTGCCATAAGTAAAAATATTTAGTCCAAATATATAACATATTAAAAATTGTATTACTATATAAATATAAAGATGTTGCCATAAGTAGAAAAGTGAGTTATTATATGAACAAAACGTTACTCCATCTGTTGGAGATAATATCATTTTTAGTCCTGTAAGTTTGGACGATTCCATTTTTAGTCCTGTTACTTTTTACTTTTTCAATCTTAGTCCTGAATGTATCAATTTCAGTCATTTTTGTCTTTAATTTAAAATGATTTTAAACTCATGTTTTTTATAAAGAAAATATATTAGCAGGGCACAGGAACAAACAAATCAACCAAAATAAAAAGTGAGAAAAAAAATGAGTTTTATGAGTGATCATATTATACATGAGAAGTTCAATTTCAAAAATAGAGGTATTTTCAAACATAAATTGAATTGGGCTCTCAATAAAACTATGTATAATATGATATTATGACAAAAATTTGTATGTGATGGAGTACAAATTAATAAAAATTTGAGTTGGTCTCCTATGAACTAGGTCTATGCTTGGATTATTTGACACATTTCAACACATTTTTCTATCCCACTAAACTTGACCCGTATCATACCCTGAATATGTTCAAATGTCCATGAATTAAAAACAAAGTTCATAGCATGAACCAGATCCATACAAGTTTTTTTCTAAAAATTTACATCCATTCTGTTGTGATGGAATAATTAGGGTAAACGCGGAGTCTGACACTTAGGTTTATTTCCCTATTTTATGCCGCGCGAACTACTAATCATGAACATTGGCGACCTCGGTAGGTCGCTGACAGGAGACCAACACGACCATGCCGAGATAAGGTAGGGTCTCGCCAGTCGCGGGCCGCATGGTCGTGAACTAGCGAGATCCCGGGGATGCGACCTCTAGAAGGCGCGATTCTCCAATGGCGGCGCCTGCATGTCTGAACCCCGGGATGTAAGCCATGACAGAGAAGACTTTCCCTATGGGGGGGGGGCTGCTCTCAAGCCATCCAAGAGCTGCTAAAACAGGATATCCGAATAAGGAAGGGTCAAATGAGCGACCTCGAATACCACCTTAGCGACCTCGGGTACAATGCCAGCGACCTCCGGTGAGCGCCCAAGACCAGGGATTCGATCAACAGATCCACTGGAACACTTCATCCAACAGCCAAAGTCGGCTCCATTTAATGCACCCTGCGGATCATTAAAAGCCTAGATCCTAGATCCCTAGAGGGGCTATACCCAAGAATTGGTAGTATAAATACATGTAATTAAGGCTCATTTAAGGGTTCCAATATTCTCATCCAATACCAAGGCTTTACTAGCCAAACAAGAGGTCTTTGACCCAAACACTCTTGCAATTAGTTGTTTTCATACCTTTAAAAACAAAGCATTAAATTACATGTTCATGATATTAATGAGGAACATCCTCTTCGTTCTTCATTAATTCCCAAATACCTTAAAATCACAAACTATTTTGATGCCAATCAAAGACACATAAATGTTTTAAACCTCTCACCATATTTTTGATATCAACAATTGGCGTTAGAAGAAGGGTATTATCACTAGAATTTTTCTAGATTTTCTATTGGTTTACCCTTTCGAATTTTCATATCATCAAAAGACCCCTCCCAAGTGTCCCTAACTCCATCCCAAACCGGGGTTTCCGGTATGGTATCCGCTGGGAGACAATCCTCCGTCGGCAGGTGGCCACCTCCAGCAATGAGGGCCCCTCAAGAACCTGGATGACATCAAAACTCCGGAGGACCTCCGGGAGGCAATGAGAATCCTCCGGCAACGTCAACGCAACCTCGCTGGAGAGCGCAGTGGCCCGCACCGGCGAGCTGAATCCCACTGTCCCTCTGGCTTCAGGGGGAAAAGGAAGATGGACGGAGGGCCCCGGTCTGGAAACTGACCTGCAAAGACGAGCCACACGGCAAGGGAATCCGGCGGAGCAAGCCATGCTCGGAATCGCCAGGAGGAAACCCCCTTCCCCCACTGGATGGTTTCCGACCTCCCCAGCAATCAGAGTCCGTCTTTGAACGATTGGGCAGTCATGCACCACGGAGACCTCGAGGTCGCCAGTACGAGTTCAGAGCCGACTCTTTCACGGTCCGGTGAAACTTAGAGACCTCTTTCGAGGTCTAGAAAGACTTCCAAGCTTGAGAAGACGAGCGGCCCAAAGCATCGATACATACCCAATTAGGCCCGCAAGGAGCTCTCCGACCCCCTAATCCCGGGGACGAACAACTCGCGGCTATCAAGGAAACTTTGAAAAAGCTACAAGACCTATTGGACCTGTAGGGGGGATCGTCGACATCGACCCTCATCCCGATCTCACCCCCAGTTCCCGCTATTGTCTATGCCCCCGCACATGTCAAAATCAACACAACCTCGATCAACTAGTATAACGGAGATTCTGACCCTACGATCCACTTGGGAAAATTCTCCGACCACATGGCCTCGATAGGAGCAACTGATGTGACTCAATGCCAGCTTTTCCCATTTAATTTGGACGACCAAGCCTACAGGTGGTTCAAGTCCCTAACACCTAATTCCATCGAGTCTTTCCATCAGCTCGCTGGTCTTTTCCTAAATCACTTCGTCACCCTGGACCCAAGGCAGCCGACGAAGCAACTGTTTGCGACCATCCAACAGGGACCGACTGAGTCGGACAGAGATTACATCGAAAGGGTCAACAATTTCCTTTTGGGCGGCGAACCCATGGGAGATGAAGTAAAGGTAATGGGCGATGTCCGAGGATTGCAGTTCAACACGAAACTATGGAAACTCATGTACAAGGAATATCTGAGCTCATACGCAGAGTTTTGGTTCAAAGCGGGGAACCACATTAGTCGGGCTGATATGATGGCCATGCGTTTGGGATAGCAGGTCCCGGAGGACGAGGTAAAGAAGCTCGAGGTCGTGGTGCCAAGTTCGCATAAGAGAGGGGAATCTCAACGCAAGGCTAACAACTTCATGCCCTTTAACAACGAAATCGAGTTCAAGTTGTTGGGAGTGCTGACTACCACCCCGAACGAGGTCTACGATAAAATCAAAGATAAGCAACTCCTGGATCAGCCCCGGAAAATCACAAAGGAAAATGGGAAGATTAATCCCAACAAGTATTGCCACTACCATGAAAGCATCGGGCACAATACCAGCGAATGCCTCGACCTTCTCCCGCAACTGTGGAAGCTCTATGAGGACGGAATACTGGATGACTACGTGAAGAAGCGTCAGAACAATCAACAACCCCCACAACGCCCCCAGGCTAATCCAGGGCCTACTGGCCAGCGACCTCTACCACCTCTCCCCGAAAATGTCGCGGGAAGGGCGGTGCAGATGATCTCTCCTCTGGGAGGTAGCATCGGTGGAATCCTCCCATCGATGGTTATGTCAAGACGAAGACAAAAAGCCGAGATACAGGCTCTAAGCCACGTCCACCAGACCTTTTTTCAGATTAACCACGCGACTGAGAAAACCAGCTCACTCGCTTTCTCAGACGAAGACAAGCACGGGGTGCAATACACGAATAACGATCCTCTCGTAATCTCGACCAAAATCATGGGGGTAATGGTCCATTGCTTATTAATTGATAATGGCTCTTTCTGCAACATTTTATTCAAAGGGGCCCTTGACCAAATCGGAGATTTCTCCGATTATGTCGAACCTTGCGACCTCACTATCAAAGGCTTCGGGGATTCATCTCTAAAGCTTTATGGGGCTATCCGCTTGGCAGTTGAACTAGTTTCAGATCGTTATCCGGAGGTAAGGGCAACCAGACAGCTCGATTTCATCATTGTTGACCTCCCTTCCATGTATAACGGGTTTCTGGGGAGACCGTTCGAGCATGAATTTGGAACTGCGACCTCGGCCCATTACTACTGCATCAAATTCCCTACCCCGGGAGGGGTATGTGGGCATGATCAAGGGAAATCAAGCAATGTCGAGAGGATGTCTGTTACAGGTCGACGCTGAGACAGACACGACTATGGCGAACCTAGGGGAGGGAACAATATTTGTGATATCGCAAAGTCACTTCGGCGATCAAATGACGATGCTAAAAATGGAGCCCAATAAGAGGCTCAAGGCCACCGACATCGAGGGGCACGCCGACCTCGAGCCCAGAATCGGTTTTGAACCTATCGATGACCCACGATGGTCGGGGGAGCAACGAGCTACACCAGTCGAGGAACTCGAGAGGGTCCCCATCAGCGAAACCTAACCCGAGATGGAGGTGATCATCGGAACATCTTTGAGCCCCGAAATGCAATGCCGAGTGATCGGATTCCTGAAGGCCAATGTGGATGTTTTTGCTTGGTCCCATCGAGATATGGTCGGAATAGATCCCGAGATCGCTTGTCATCGACTCAATATTGACCCCTCCAGAAAACCTGTCTCGCAGAAGAGAAGAAAGTTCGGCCCCAAAAAGTATGTGGCTCTGGCCGAGGAGGTCAAAAAACTCTTGGATAACCAGCTTATCGAGCAAGCCGATAAACCGCAATGGGTGGCAAATGCAGTTTTGGTAAAGAAAGCAAACAACTCGTGGAGGTTATGCATTGACTTCACGGACTTAAACGAGGCTTGTCCCAAAGATCACTTCCCGATGCCGCACATTGATCACCTAATCGACAACACAGCAGGCCACGAGGTGATGTCCTTTATGGATGCGTTCGTGGGCTACCATCAAATAGCGATGCACCCGAGCGACCAACAACACACTTCTTTTCTGACTGAAAAGAACATCTATTGCTGGAGGCGTATGCCTTTCGGTCTGAAAAATGTCGGGGCAACGTATCAGAGATAGTTAACCGCATGTTCGCAGATCAGATCGGCAAGACCATGGAGGTCTACATCGACGACCTAGTAGTCAAAATCGAGAAAAGAGAGGATCACCTGGGACACCTCGCCCAAGCGTTCGACATTCTGAGGCAGTACAAGATGAAGCTAAACCCCAAGAAGTGTAATTTTGGTGTGGAATCCGGAAAGTTCTTGGGGCATATGGTGAGCCAACACGAGATCGAGGCTAACCCGACCAAGATTAAGGTCGTGCTCGACATGAGGGCACCGCAGAACATTAAAGAAGACCAGAGGTTGAAGGGACAGTTGGTCGCCCTGAATCAGTTTATCTCGCGAATGGGCGACAAGTGCAAGCCCTTTTTCGACACGATCAAAAAATGAAAATTTAAATGGACGGCTCAAAGTTAGCTCACATTCGAAAACATGAAGGATTATCTCTTGAACACACAAATACTCGCAAAGCCTATCCTGGGAGAGAATCTTTATCTTTACTTGGCGGCCTCTGAAACTGCTTTGAGTGCAGTATTGGTCCGGGCTGAGGGGCAGGATCACCTGCCGATTTATTTCGTAAGCCAGACCTTGAGCGACGCGGAGCTAAGATACCCCCCTTTGGAAAAATTCGCCTATGCTCTTATGATGAGCGTCCGAAAGCTCCGACCTTACTTCTTCGACCACCATGTCGAGGTCCTGACCTTGCTACCATTACGATGAATACTCCATCGACCAGATACCGCAGGAAGATGCCTCAAGTGGTCGGTAGAGATCGGGCAGTTTGGCATAACGTATGCACCCCGAACGGCAATAAAGGCACAAGCTTTGGCGGATTTCCTCGTGGAATTAACTTTCCCAGCTGAGCAAGAGAAGGCAGTGGGGCAACCATGGGAACTATATGTCGACGGGTCTTCAACCAGCGAGCGAGCTGGGGCAGGCATATTGTTAATCAGCCCGGAAGGAAGATCTTTCACAACGGCAATCTGTTTCGATTTCCAAGCAACAAACAACGAGGCCGAATATGAAGCCTTGATCAATGGTCTGGAAATGGCGATGGCCATAGGAGTTCAACACATCAATATTTTTTGCGATTCTCAGCTGGTAGCTTTCCAAATGGCGGGCGAATACGAAGCGAGGAGTGAGCAGATGATTGCTTACCACAAGATAGCCCGGAGTCTAATCGAGAAGTTCAAACAGGTCGAGATATCCCAGATCCCCAGAAAGAAGAACACCCAAGCGGATGCCCTGGCTCGGTTGGCGACATTCGAAGGGGCAGCTGACATGTCCGATATAACAATCATCAAGCTCGCTATCCCCTCAAGAAGCCCGACCTTGGTCACGCACCTAGCAACCGAGGAAGATACCTGGATGAGCCCGATCATCAAGTACATCAAAGAAGGCGAGCTCCCCGCTGACAAAGTCTAGGCACATTGGCTCCAACTAAGGGTAGGCCGATATACGATCATCGACAACCAACTATACAAGCGAGGTTTTGCCCTCCCTTGGCTGAAATGTGTGACCCCCGAGGTCGGAAAAGAGATTCTGAAAGAAATACACGAAGGAGCATGTGGTAATCACGCTGGGGGACACTCTCTTACCTGCAAGGCTCTACGACAAGGCTATTTCTGGATAACACTGAGACAGGACGCGCTCGACTTCGCCAAGGCTTGCAAGCGATGTCAAGTCTTAGCTCCCAAGATCAAGGTTGCACCTGAGGAGCTCGCCTCGATCTATAGTCCTTGGCCTTTTGCCAAGTGGGGCATCGATCTAATCGGACCGCTACCAACTGCACCTGGGACGGTCAAATTTGTGGTGGTCGCAGTCGATTATTTCACTAAGTGGGCAGAAGCGGAAGCCCTCGGAAGTACAGACCAATTGGTGATCATCCGATTCATCTGGAAAAGCATCATATGCAGATTCGGCCTACCTCAAGCGATCGTGTCGGACAACGGACCAAAATTTGACGGAGAAGAGATCGGGGCATTTTTTGAAAAATGGAGAATCACCAAGCTTTTTTCCACCCCATATCACCCGCAGTCAAACGGTCAGGTTGAGATGGTCAACAAGATTATCAAGCGAACACTCAAGACGAGGATAGAAGGAGCCAAAGGAATCTGGGCGAGCAAGCTCCCCGAGATACTCTGGTCATATCGGACCACCTACCGAAACTCAACGGGAGAAACACCTTTTTCTCTCGCCTTTGGATCGGAGGCGGTTATCCCAGCGGAAGTGCATTACCCGACATACCGGACATCTCGAGCCATCGACGGAACTAATGATCGGGCTCAGGAGGTCAACCTCGATCTCCTCGAGGAAAGGCGCATCAACTCAAACATCCGTAACGAGATCTATAAGCAGAGGTCGGAGAAGTATTACAATTCAAAAGTCCGAGTTCGTCAATTCCGTAAAGGCGACCTCATGTTGAAAAAGATACAAGGAGTCAGTCAAGGGCCTTTCAGTCCGACATGGGAGGGACCTTTCAAGATCACGAAGATATTGCCTAATGGGGCATACGAGCTCGAGGATGTCAACGGCGTTCCAGCCCAATATCCATGGAACGCGACCTTTCTGAAGAAATATTATCAGTAGAAGAGGGCACTAGCCCAAGAAAAACTATCAGCATAGAGAATAGGAACTTATCTCGGTTATAAATGTAGTAGTTATTACTGCATAAATACAAAGTTCCAATTTTCCCATTTTATCTTCCATCAAAACAGAAAATAGGGGGCAGGTCTATAGACCTCTTGCGGGGTCAGGATGTCCCGAAAATAAAGTTAATCAAAGTCGTTAAGTCGCAATCCATGAAGACGGTCTAGACAAATTCATTTGAGCGAACAAAGTGCAAAGTCGCGATCAACCGAAGTCGTTAAGTCGCAATCCATTAAGACGATTTAGACGAATTCCTTTGAACGAACTAAGTACAAATTCGAGATCAATCAAAGTCGTTAAGTCGCAATCCATTAAGACGGCATAGAAAAATTCATTTGAGCGAACAAAGTGTAAAGTCGCGATCAACCGAAGTCAGTAAGTCACAATCCATTAAGACGACATAGACGAATTTGTTTGAGCGAACTAAGTGCAAAGTCCCGATCAACCGAAGTCGTTAAGTCGCAATCCATTAAGATGACTTAGACGAATTTGTTTGAATGAACTAAGTACAAAGTCGCGATCAATCAAAGTCATTAAGTCGTAATCCATTAAGATGATTTAGACGAATTCGTTTGAACGAAGTGCAAAGTCGCTATCAATCGAAATCGCCGAGTCGCAATTTTTTAAGACGACATAAATTAGATAAACCATTTCAGTAAATTGCAGATAAAACAGTGAAATAAAGCAAAGGCAATAGTGATTAAAACCCCGGAGGGCATTCCAGTAAAGCATTAAAACAAACTAGACAAGGAGGTGGCCTTCGGGGGCAAAAATAAAAAACAAAAACGACCTGCGAAGGTCGGTGATAAGAGCGACACCCAAAAATCGGGATCAGAACTCAAGCGCCCAGAGTCGAATCCTCCCCATCTACCGTCGAGGGCTGAGGGCCACGAGGTGGACTTTCCCCGGTCGCCGTGGGCTGGGGTCGGGCACAGAACCTCCCTCTGCCACCTCGGTTGGGAGACCGGAGGAGGGACCACCACTCGTAACTGTCTCCAGGGCCGATGTTAAAATGACCGGGGTCAGATCATAGAGGTCAAGATCCTCGATGCCCTCAAAACGGCTCAAGTCGAGCCCATCCGGACCGAGGTTGGCAATCGGGAAGGAGTCGAAGGGCTTTGGCAGGTTGAGATCGAAGAAAGTCGATAGCGTGGCCACCATAGCCTCCTTGAGGGCCACCGCCCTGGGGAAAGAGCGGGCAAAGCGAACACACCTCTCCATGGCCTCCACCGAGGCAAAATTACTCAAGCCCTCAAGGGTGGCATTCTCTTTTTTCAGGACGGCGAGCTCGGCATCTTTTTCTTTAAGCTCCTCCATCATGAGGCGGAGGGTCTCGGCCTTTTCCTGGAGGGCATTCTCCTTGAGACCAAGGTCGACCCGCAAGATCTTGACCTCCGAATGGCTAGCTTTCAGCTCAATGTCCATGCCCGCCACCGAGGTCTCCAGCTCCGCGACCTTCTTCTCGGCATGCCCCACTTAGATCTTGGCTGCCTCCACCAGTCCTAGGGCCACGTTCTTCTGATCCATGGCCTCCATCCGGGCCGCCTCCGTGAGGTTCTTCTCCTCGACGGCTCTCTGGACCCACTCGTCCGCCGTGGTGAAGTCCTCGTCAGCCTTGGACATGGCCGCCATCATCCGACCGCCATACACCATGGCCAGCTGGATGTTGCCCACCGACCCCACGTCCTCGACCGGTTGGTCCAAGCCAAGGGTCCACGACTTGGCCAGAAGCTCACATGATCGATGGAGATAATCCGGGAGCTCGTGGAGGGCACCCAGAGATCGGCTGGGAAGAAGTTGGAGACGAGAACGGGATGGGAAGACCCTTCTCTGCGGAAGGATAAGGAATAAAACAAAGTTAGACAAGTCGACGCATGATGAAACTGCACACAACAGAAAGTTGGGGCGAGACTTACTCAATCGGTCGGCACCACCCCAAATAGGATTTATCGTCCTTCTCGCGGTCACTGTCGGGGATGCGGCCAAAATGGGAACTTTTGGCTTTGGGAGGTTCCCAGTGGAGGCATCGTGGCGCCCTTTTTTCGAGCGGCCCTCCTAGGATGGGAGGTCGAACTCTCGCCTTTTAAGCGAATCTTCAGCTTTCTTTCCCGAATCCCGGGATCTGTCCCTCTTCCCGGAGGAGGGTGCGACACCCTCAGGGCGAACCTCCGCCTCCGACTCGGGCCTCTCAGATGTCGGGGTCACGGCCTCCACGGTCACTACTCCCTGGGCACGTTCCCGAGCCTCCTTATCCCGAGCTTTCTGGGATGCCCGTGCATCCGCGAGGATTTTCATCCTCTCTTTCCTCAGGGCGGCAGGATTCTGGCTGTCCATCAGTTCGTTTTCCTCCGAAGTAGGAATAAAAGGAAGGGATAAACGAGGCGCAGTTGTCAAAGAAATAAACTAAATCACGATCAAGGGAAAAGGGCAGCGGGTTGAAGAGAGAAGGAGAGCCCGCTTACCTCGCGGAAACTGAGAACGCAAGTGATTGGGCCCAATCAATACGCCCGATGCCTTCCGAATCTCGCTCGAAGTCAGCACCTTCAGCGACCTATCCGCAAGTCGCTTCCGACAAACCACAACAGCTCGGGTCGAGAAAGGGGAGAAGAGCGGTTCCTCTTGATTCTTGGCTGCAAAAAGAAGACGGAGTCAAATCAGTGACTTGGGAAACTAAAATAATGTACAGACTTACTCTGGGCGATGCCAAACTCGGTCCGAATGTTAATCCGACCTCCCCTGTCCAGCTCATCCACCGGGCTCCGCCAGTCCCCGGAGACCCACCAGAACCTCGACTTCCATACCTCGACCTTGGCCGGGACATCCTCAACAATTTTATGGCCGGAGCGGGCTCAAACATAATACCAACCACTCTCCTCGGCATGGGCTCCAACCAGGTTGGTCAATGAGGCAATCTTGTCCGCGGCCGGGAGGTGGCCGGGTTGGACAGACCTGAATAGGGTCAATAAACCGATCAGAGTGCTCCACCCGTTGGCGTGATTTGGGTCAGAGCGAGGTCCCATCTGTTCAAAACTTCACTAATCCTCAGGTGAAGAGGAAATCGTACACCCACCTCCATGGCCCCCTCGTTGATGGCCACACACCCTTCAGGAGGCTGGTCGGCTCTTTCATCCAAAGTCGGAACCCAAAAGTGGACATCTTGGGGAACCTCGTACCATTCCCGATTGAGTAAGAGCTCGGTCTCCTGCACCGAGCTGGTAACTTTGCCTGCCATGAAACGAGCGAGCTCCTCTCTCACCCCTTTCCTCTCGGCTGGTCGGTTCGAGGGGCGTCGATAAGGAATGTTTTTCTGGTATTCCTGGAAGGTTATCTCAAAGGGAGAGGCCGCAGCTCGGGGCGTAGGAACTACCGACATCGGAGGGGTCTCTCCGGTCCCCAAGATGGATGACGAACTGATCTCAGAGGGGCCGACCTGACCCAAAACCGACCGGGCACCTAATCGGGTCACTTCGTCGGCGGTGAGAATATCGAAATTCGAGCCATACTCCCCGACGGCCTCGAACCGTTTGTCATCGGCCCCGTCCATGACATCGTCCTCTCGAAGGAAACCGGAAAGATGGGGACCAGAGTCTGAACTTCCGGTACAAATCTCATCGCGGGTAGCGGAGCCGGAGGACACGCCGAGATGCGAGGCCCCCGGTTAAAGGGGTCAAGGAGAGCCCCGAGCTGGGCGATTAGGCAGAAGATTTCTCGCCCGACGCGGGGGCCAACAAGCGAATAGGAGGAATCCATAGAAAGAGAGACTCAGAAGTATATCTTACATGTGTACAAATTCTGACGACGGCAGCAATCGGGCGAGGCGGAGTGGAAGCAGAAGAAAAAGGCAGATTATGATTTGGAAAAGTGAGAAATGAGGGGAGGACCTCACTTACATAGAAGCGGATTAGGGCTCGTGAAGCATGGACCGAGGGCCCACCGCCACGCCGCGATTGAAGTCGGTAGCGTCAAGACGCGCGCTTATCATCACTCCTCCTGTAAAGTGACCCAGACCTGGCCGAAGTCGCTCGAGACGCCAAACGAATGGCGAATCTCGCAAAAGGCGAAACTAATCGTACCGAGTCCCCCATGAGCTCAAAAGCTCGACGAGCGACCTAGGGGGCAATTTTTGTGATGGAATAATTAGGGTAAACGCGGAGTCTGACACTTAGGTTTATTTCCCTATTTTATGCCGTGCGAACTACTAATCAGGATCATCGGCGACCTTGGTAGGTCGCTAACAGGAGACCAACCCGACCATGCCGAGATAAGGTAGGGTCTCGCCAGTCGCGGGCCGCATGGTCGCGAACTAGCGATATCCGGGGGATGCGACCTCTGGAAGGCGCGATTCCCCAATGGCGGCGCCTGCATGTCTGAACCCCGGGATGTAAGCCATGACAGAGAAGACTTTCCCTATGGGGGGGGGGCTGCTCTCAAGCCATCCAAGAGCTGCTAAAACAGGATATCCGAATAAGGAAGGATCAAATGAGCGACCTCGAAGTTCGAGTTAGCGACCTCGAATACCACCTTAGCGACCTCGGGTACAGCGCCAGCGAAAACCTCTTCATCCAACAACCAAAGTCGACTCCATTTAATGCACCCTGCGGATCATTAAAAGCCTAGATTCTAGATCCCTAGAGGGGCTATACCCAAGAATTGGTAGTATAAATACATGTAATTAAGGTTCATTTAAGGGTTCCAACATTCTCATCCAATACCAAGGCTTTACTAGCCAAACAAGAGGTCTTTGGCCCAAACCCTCTTGCAATTTATTATTTTCCTACCTTTAAAAACAAAGCATTAAATTACATGTTCATGATATTAATGAGGAACATCCTCTTTGTTCTTCATTAATTCCCAACTACCTTAAAACCACAAACTAGTTTAATGTCAATTAAAGCCACATAAATGTTTTAATCCTCTCACCATATTTTTTGGTATCAACACATTCCTTTCAATATGTTAAAACGATATCCCCAATTTTTGTTTCATCTCTGCGGCTCTGCTATCATTATATATCATGAATAGAATTTATTTGTTTTTGCTTTGTCTATTATTACTTTAAGTCCTCCAATGGCTGCAACAATCATCAATAGGACACCAACTACTATGCACACCTGATTCATAATTTACGTTAAATTCATCAGTTAATTCATATGTTTGAGGATAAATTAATATAATTACAGAATCAGGATTAAATTATATTCTTTCACATACCCAATTAATGAACCAAGAGAGGCTCCATTTCCCTGGTTTCTTGATTACAAGCCAAATGATACAAGGAAGCTGCGACAAAATATATGATCAAACATTTTAATTATGGTAATACTAATTTGTTAAATATAAAAATGTATGAGCAGTCTCACAATATGAAGATAATAGTACTCTTATACTTTAAAAGTAACATCCTCAAAATAATACTTGTAAATATGAAATTGTATAATATGTAAACGTAATAACCACTAAAGAATTTCTTACAAAATATGTGGTTGGGGCGAATGCGAACCCTCCAAAAAATCCAAGAAGGCCATTAAAGAAAGGGAGCGTAATGGCCACAAACATTGTAAAAGCTGAAATCAAACAAGAACAAGAAAAAATATTAGTAAAATTAATAATAGGAATTAAGTAATTATTTTCCGCAATTCTATGTACTATTTCGATACATCACAATTAAAGGCGCAATGAGTTGGAAAGAAAAGACAATTATTAAATATTTCTACATACTCACCCACATACGTATTCCGTACAACAAAGCGTAAATACCAACTGGGCTTGAACTTTAATTTCTTCACAAGAACTGCTTCAATAATATCAAAAACCGGCATTGCGTAGATCTGCAATATTCAAATCAATGGAGTCAAGTATATATAGTGCTATATATGCAGTGATATGGAGGAGTGGCGGACCCTGTAATTTCGTCCCGGGGGCCAATTTATAATAAATTTATAAAAGAGTGTAAATAAATGTACTTCCGAATTTTTTATACATATCCAAAAATTTATTTGGACTAAATATTTTTAAATTAATCGAGTAAAATTCCTTTATATACACATATTTAAAATGTGATTTATAATCTCTTTCGCTCTTTCACTCATTTTTTTCATTGAATGATAAGACTTAAGGTTTGTCTTAGATTGAGCAACAAAGTATATAAAAAATAAGAAAATTTATACAGGAAAAGAAGACACACTTTGAAGTTTAAATAATTAAAAAAATAGAAGAAAAGGCACATATTGAAGTTAAAAAAAATGCAATGCTTGAGAATTGAACACTTACACAATTACCTTTTAACTCAACCCTCATACCTTTTGGTCACAAAATAAGTTAATAATACATACTGTACTATTTTTATATATTAAAGTTTCAACGGGGGCAGGGGGCCAGTGACCCCGTGGCCCCAATGTAGTTCCACCAATGATATGGAGCTCAACGTAATTGAGTTTTTTTTTTATCGAGTCCAGGACTAGTAAAAAAAAAATTGTATTTTATGGAACAAAATACAAAGAGTAAAATTTCGGCGCACAAGTTAATATGCACGTACAATACGTAATTGATGCAATTTCGACTAAAAAGAATGAATACAACGTGCTTCTTTTATATAATTGTGAATCATAGAAAAAAGCATCGAAAAGTATTAGTTCATGTGATGAAAAGTATCAGCTTGTATGATGAAAAATATTAGTTGCGTATTGTGTGTTTTTTTTTTTTTTTTTTTGTAAAATAAATTAAAGTTTGGTCAAAATTGGGTCAAAATTATACAAGATATATAGTCAGAGTCCAACATTGAACTCCATATCAGAAGTGTATACAGTATATATATGCATAAACTATATAAAACTTAAATTCACCTGATAGCTCCCAATAAAATGAATGACAACAAAGAGGTTTGCCATGGCGATGAGCCACGTAGGTTTGTTTAGCGAGATGAGAATGTTTTCATTTACCGAGTTGCCAAACACCCAATATCCAACAAGAGCAACTGGGAAATAGCAAAGTGCTACAATTATATATGCCCCAATCACTCCCCTCCACATAGGCACCTTCGAAGGCCTATGCGGTGTGGAAGGCATAGTCGATTGAATCTCCAACACAACATTGTGCCCTGAATACGCGAACGCAATGCTTCCAAAAGCGTTCATCAAGTTAAAAACAGTATCGGCTGTGTTCTTGGAATTGTAGCCGTATTCAACATTTTTTTGCACACCTTTGTCGACTGAAGCTCCCCAAGCTATTGTACAGTAACTTAAAAATGGCGGAGAGATGTGTAATGTCAGACAAATTCAAATTAAATGTTTCTATGTGTAAGCTCAAAGTTAAAAAGTTTTATAGTGTCTTAGCTTGTCCTGACAGAATCCCCGTGAGGAATTAATTCATTTGTATATAGTTCCTAATACTCTCGCTCACTTGTGGGTTGGGTTATCCTCTGAGCTATCAATTTCATCATTGGGAGGAAGAGGAGGCCCAACAATTGTATAATAAAATGTGGATAGAGTTTTTAATGTTCCATCATTGGGAGGAATTGAGGAGGCCCAACAATTGTATAATAAAATGTGGATAGAGTTTTTGATGTCAGCAGGGTTTGAACCCCGGACGAGGGCGTAAGACTGGAGGCTCTGATACCATAAAGAGAATATTTTGTGTGGAAAGATAATTTTATTGATACATAGAAGTGGTATTTGTACAAGTATACAAGTATTACAATTTAAAGAAAATTCGATGTGGGATATACAACAAGTGCTATATACAAATACTCCTAATATGTTCCGTATCCAATTTTGGTTCCTCAAATTAGTCTCAAAATTTTTATCCAATTTTGGCAAAAAACACCGGATCAATGAAAACAGAGTTGTTTGTCACATGGATGTACAATTTTTGTCCCTTAATTTGTCTACAATCCAATTATGGCTCAAATTAAATCCTTATATGGCATTAACGTGACATAAAATAAAATAACAATTTTTTCAATTTTTTAGCTAATGGTTTTGAGGCCAAAATTGAACAATTTCTTTTAATATTTCGACTAAATAAAAAATATTTAATTTTTTGGTACCAGACAATAGATAATTTATGACACTAAAAAACTTTTTAATTCAATAAGTAAATGAATTAATGTAGCAAAATAGTACCTCAATGACATGACTGCTGCTGCTAGAGATACCGCAGAGATAGAGTGGAAGTTTGGTAACTGAGAGAGTAGAAAGTGAGGAGAGGCAAAAATCATGATAAAAAAAGTGAGTTTGATTTCCTTGCAATCTTTGCAGACCAATTCATGGAATTTCTGGAGGGATTTTCCCGCTGTGATCATGTAAACAATGTCTACTCCAATTTCAACAATCAGTTGTTGGGGCACAACAATCCACAAGCCAAGCTTTTTACCAAAAGCATGCTGCCCTAACTCATGGTATCTGTCGAAACGCTTCCCCGGTACCATTTCATGCATCTCTACCATTTGCCATAAAGTGTAGAGAGTTAGCATCCAAGAAATTACGAGCACAGCTACTCCTGGACCCCTAACAATACGACAGATGAACATAAATGATACATATGATTCAACGTGCTTTTTGAAGGGACGAATGAATTTTGGATAAATGACCTGTAACGACAAAAAATTGGTCCCAGTTGCAAAAATATACAATCATTAGTCCATGAGTTGATTAGATGGTCTTAGGAAAATTAAATAAACGAATTAATTCTACACCTTTCTATAAGTTCAGACTTTTAGATGAGATGAAATTCTTTCATGACGATATATTCTTCTCCACCAGTGGTGTTTCTCTGGGTTTTCCAGCGTTGCCTGATTCTGTCCAATTTGAGGTCTGTTCTTGGGTCCATTTGGCCTGTGTTTCTTCCACCGTGGTAAAACATTATGTCATCGGCGGGCAGTGCACTTTGTGACCCAGTGAGTTCGCATTTGATGTGCGTGACTTCGTGACTCAGCCATTTTTAGGGACGAGGCGGCGATTATGGTGTTACTCAGGTTTCTTCTTTCTTTTTTCGCTCCTTTTTATGAGTTTTACTTAATTAATGATTGTTTTGTTAATGTGTTTTTTGCTGAGTTTGTGCTATAAGTTGAAGATTGGGTTAACTCAGTTCGCTTGGGTTGCTGAGTTTGTACCTATTTCTTGTTTTGAGTTGAAGAATGGGTTAACTGAGTTCGTGCTTTGAGTTTTCTTGTGATTGGACTTGTTGGAGTGTTTAAGTTTGTTGTATTTATGTTTTATATAGATCAGGAAAAAGGGCAATGGGGGTCTATGGATTCTGTTTTTCTGGTGGTGGTGTGTTTGTGGGCTATTGTTGAATGTTAGGATCCAAAATAACTCTTGAATGTCAGGATCAAAGATCTGATGGGGGAGGACGACTCTTTGATAAAAAAGTTGGACAAATGGTTCAGATTCAATGGGAGTTGGGCTTCACGTGAGATGATTTCTAAAAAAATTAGTGAGTCACATATCTTATCGAATGTGAGAATATACATATTTTGTGCAAATATACATATGAGTAGGCTTTGAGTTTATTAGTTGAAAAAAGTTAGAACCTGTACATATTATGTGTATGTTTGGATTTTGCTATTTTCATTTTAGTTTGCAGATTTCTACCAATTTGGTTGAATTCTAGGATATTGGGGTTAGTCCGCAATTTTTATTTTTTTTTAAATGTGCAACTATTTTAGAGTATGTGCATTTTTATATATGTATGCAATACAATAGAGTGTGTGAAATTTTATATATGTGTGTACAATTACTCTGGAGTGTATTCAATTTTATACACGAGTGCAATTTTTTGAGTGTTTATGTGCACATATGTCTCAAAAGGGCCCTAAGTTAAAAAAATATATATGAAAAATGACCCGAAAATTGAATCTCCAAAATATAAAATTTTGAAAAAGAGTCCAATTTCTTTTTGAATGGCCCGAAAAAAAAAATTGTTACAAAATATAAGGGCCCGACAATGATAAAAAAAAGCCCAAAAATTAAAGGCCCGAAAAGACAAGGGCCTAAAAAAAGGCTAAAAAGAAAAGCTTAAAAAAATAAGGCCCGTAATTTGATGGCTGATAGCTGACGGCCCGCTAGCTACTAGACGACCCAAAAACAGTCCTAAAAAAGTTAAGACTAAATATTATTTGGTTTTTAAAATGAAGAATAGAGAAAGAAGAGGAATATAATGTGGTGTGTGTGTTGACTTTTTCAATGTAGGGGCACAAATAAGGTTAAAATGATAAAACTTCACTTATTTTTTAGTTATTGGTAATATTTTAAAGTAATGTGAGTTTTAACAATTGCCAAGTCCAATTTAAAGTTAATAATAATTTTTCCATAGATTTTTTTTTTTAATTTTTTATAAACAAGTAAGAAGTATATGCACTTAGAGAAAATGTATACTATTTCCTAATAAAAAAAAATTAGGGAAAATGTATATTTTAGTCTAGTAAGTGTTCCCATGCATTTCTTTTAGCACTCTACTCTTTCGAATTAAATTTTGTGTTGTTAACTTTCAAAATTTTTATTTTTATTTTTTGATCTGCTACAACTAGTTGAAAGTTAACAGAGCAAAATAATTTTTTTTTTTTTTTTAAATTATCCATATATGTCAGTTCAGAACCAGCTGCTAACCCGTGAAAAGATTAAAACGGTAATTTTAGAAGTTAAAAGGACAATATTTAATTCGAAAAAATGCAATATCCTAAAGACAAAAATGAGCAAACATATTGGACTTAAGAAAACCTTTTGCAATGTGATTATTACCATCCTAATTGAGAAAGTGCGTATGGGAAACTGAGGACTCCAGCTCCAACCATAGCAGTAACATTGTGAAATGTCGAATACCACCATTTTGCCCTTCTTTCTGAATTTATTGGCAGCCAATTATCTATTGCCTTCTCTTCTGCCGACTTCTCATTTTCCTATATGTATTTTTGTGCAATATATTGGAAAAACATACAAGACAGAATATTACATATGCATAATCCTTCGGAAATGTAAAATATCAAGTTCCAAGTTCAAGTAAAAAACAAAAAGAGAAAACCCCCATTTTTAGTCTCTTCTCATTTAAATAGTTCTTTTTTATCAAAGTTTTTTATTTTATTCTTTTTTAGCCATTTTTAGTCTCTTCTCATTTAAATAGTTCTTTTTTATCAAAGTTTTTTATTTTATTCTTTTTTAGCCAAGAGAATAATTTTTTGGGCAATTATACCCTTAATGAAGTCAACAAAAAATTTAAAAAAATGGTGGTACGGGGTTAATATATTGTAGTACGAAATTAATAATTGTGGTACAAATTTAAAATTGATGGTACAAGTTGAATTAAATTATGGTACGAGTTGAAATGATGGTGGTACGGTGCTAAAATAAAGGTGGTACGGGGTTAAAATAAGTATGGTACGAGACTGATAGTGGTACGGAGTTAATAGAATGGTGGTACGGACTGAAACAATATTTACGGATTGAAGTAATAGTTGTGCGGAGTTAATTGAAGGGTGGTACGGGCTGAAATAATGTTGGTACAGGATGTATATATGGTGGTACGAACTTAAATAATGAAAGCATAAAAAAGGGGAAAAGTTGGAAAAAAATATATTCTCTTGGCTAAAAAAGAATGATTATAAATTTTGTGACAAAAAAAATACTTTTATTTTTATGTTAGGCTATTTATAAACCCATCCCATAAAAAAGTCAAAACTCATTTCCAAGTGGTAATTAAATTGGCATATGTTCATGTGGAACAATTAACAATTTGAGTTAAATTTATTTTTGGTCCCACATGACACGGGTTTCACGATTTTAGTCTCAATACTGACCACTTTGGTCCTGTTCATGCAGTTTTGATCCTTCCGTTACGGAATTTGTTAAGTTCAATTGCATTTTTTATTCCAAATTTTGTCCAGTGGGATCAAAACTGCAGCTGATTTTAACGAAAAATTTAATGGTGGGATCAACACTGCATGAAAAAAATGGTTTTGAGACCAAATTTGTTGGTGTTGAGACCAAAGTCGTGAGACTCTGTGTCATATGGGACAAAAAATGAATTTAACTCTTAACAATTTCATACGAGATGAACAAATTATACGTATAACTGGCTAAAGTAAAAGTTTTCAATCATCACCACAAATTGCAACAAATTTTTAATTTACATCAATCCAAATAGTGTAGACTTACAATTTCGGAGTCGAAGTTGTTATTGTAACCGAAAGAGCCACTAGTTCCCCACATGTGTTACCAAATGAAATGGATAAAAATTCAAGGAAAATTTCGAGAGAGATTGAAGAACCCAAAGAGAGAAGCGCTGAAAAAGCTTATCTACAAATGTATATTTAAACCCCTACGTAATTTAAAAAGAAGCGTAAGTTTTGAAATTGACATATTCAACAAGAACATCCCTACGAAGACGATCATTTCAATTTTCTTTATTAGTCGGTAGTTTCGAATATTAAGAATAACTAAAATAAAATATCTTTAAACAAGTAGCTTCGATGGAATCTTGTGACGTAGTCTTTGTTGGTTTCTTGGAAAATTCCGAAAAACTTTCACTCAAGTCTCAACCATAGTCATAGGGGATCCTTATTTCAAAGATCTTATATAATTAATTCAATTTTTTTTGAGACTTTTGTATAATTAATTCAATTAAAGATACATGTATTTGATGCCACACAAAATTTCATATAAAATTATTGAGAAGGTATATGTGCATCATTTTCATCGTACATCATTATTACTATTATTGGTAAGGATCATCATTTTATTATAAAATTTGTTCATTTGAGTGAGACGGTCTGACGGTAACGATTTAATATTTTAAAAGGGTGCATGAATATTGTTTTGTGGTAATTTTTACTCATTTCATGATGAGACCGTCTATTGAACTTTAAACGTAGATTATATTTTTATTTGATTTTGTAATACATTGTTCATTGATATTTTCATTTATATTCACACGACGTGTAATGGTGTAATGGTAGTACATAAAGAACACCAAAATATATAGAGGACCAACGTGATAAGGTTGACCGTTGATGTGGCCATTAAAGACAATTTAAAATTTTGGATTTGGATAATATTCCAATAAACCCACAAAAATGGTTTGTCTGTTTGCAAAAAAAATATATTTTTTTAAAAATAATTAAATTTAATGATTGTGAACAATTAATCGTAAAAATGAAAAGTACTATTCCGGAAAAATAGTCAAAATTAAATTAAAACAAATAGAAGCTAGCAAAAACATCAATTAGCCTATGATTATGTTTAGATTGTTTTAATAATAATAAAACATTTTAAAATGCTTTTCAAAGGTAAAAAATTGATTACGAGTTGCAAGAATTTTTTGCAAGCATAATAATTAAATATCATCTTATATCTGTAGATTCTCTACGACTTTCACCGTTCACCATGCATGATTTCTATAACTAATTCGACTTGGAGAATTTTACTTAGAGTTTCTAACCCTAACAAATGATTATTTTAGTAATTATTATTTTCCTAATTTCAAATCGACCGCAAAGATCAACATCGACCCATTTATATGACCACACATTATTAGTCTTGGACCTCACATCCAAATGTTTTCATAATTAATCCCGTGAATCGAATCCCATTGCACCAATTGGCGTGGTTCAACCGGCGGACCTGGCTTCAATCGAACCGCTTTTCAACCGTTTAAATGATTTATGACTATTTTTTAAATATTTTTTATGTTTTTGTGTTTTTTAAAAATAACTAATTTATCAATTGACTTATAATATTAATATTTAAATTTAATTAATCAAACTTGAAACATAATAATAATATAAACGTGTAGATTTTCTTGATAAAGAAATTTTGTCCCATGTTGAATAAGTATTAGATTAAATGTGAGAGAAAATAATACTCATATCCCACATCGAATAAGTATTAAAAAAATATAAAATGAAGTAATATAAAAGGGAGGATCTCCTATCCCACATCGAATAAGTATTAGAAAATCACTACTACACATTTGAGCATCGAGAGCTCCATTTGGACAGCCCTTTTTTCGAACAGCTCTCCAAGTGGTTCCTTGGAGAGCGGTTCTATTAAAAAAAAAAAAACACAGCGGTTAAAAACCGTTGTCCAAGATCAAAGCTTAGACAGCGGTTCATAACCAATGTGCAAGGGTAATTGGAGAGCGGTTCATAACCGCTCTCCAAGTGAATTATTTTTTTTTGTAAAGCTTTTATTTTTTGTTTTATTTTTTTGTTTTAATTTGTAAATTCTTTTTAGGTACAGTTCAAATATTTTATTCTTTAAATTCTCGTGTTATTTCTTTTTAATATTCGTCGTATATAATGAGATTAACACAAACTCTTATGTAAAATTTGTTCATATATAATATTACTTGTTTAAATAGAAAAGTATTACTTGTTTAGATAGAAAGGTATAACTTGTTTAAAGAAAAGTATTACTTGTTTAGATGAAAAAATATTACTTGTTTAAAGGAAAATATTACTTATTTAGATAGAAAAGTATTACTTGTTTAGAAGAAAAAATATTACAAGTTTAAAAGAAAGGTAGTACTTTTTTTAAAAATAGTACAAGTAAAAAATATAATTTTAATATAATATAATTTAATTTAAATTTATATAAAAGAAATTATTATATAAAAATGTGATTGAATTAATAATTAAGATAATTGAAATAAAGAATTTTAAAAAAATTGTAAGAAAAAACGATTTTTAGAACATATAGAATTAATTTCATTAAATAAACGCAAGAAAAGTATTACTTGTTTAGATGAAAAGTATTACTTGTTTAAAGAAAATAATTACTTGTTTAAATAGAAAAGTATTACTAGCTTGTTTAAATAGAAAGATATAACTTGTTTAAAGAAATATATATATTACTTGTTTAGAAGAAAAAAAAGTGTTGGAGAGCGGTTAAAAACCGTTGTCCAAGTGTATATGCTTGGACAGCGGTTGAAAACCGCTCTCCAAGTGACCCTTGCAACGCGGTTAAAAACCGCTGTCCAAGTGCGATTTCTTGGACAACGATTTTTTATCAGTTGTACAAGCTTGGACAGCTGTTACTTGGAGAGCGGTTATAACAGCTCTCCAAGGTCATTTTTCACAGCTATTCAAGCCCAAATGTGTATTAGTGAATATGTGAGATAGAGTAATATAAAAGGGAGAGGAGGTGGACTTTATGGATCTTCCATCCCACATTGAATAAGTATTACTGAAGATGTGAGATAGAGTAATATAAAAGAGAGTAGAGGTGGATCTAAACTCTAAGCCCACATTGAATAAGTACAAAAAAAAAAGTAAGATGGAGTAATATAAAAGGAGTGGGGGATGTAAATCCTTACTCACAAGAAAGATTAGTGAAAATTTGATTGGTATTAAAAAAAAATAATTTTTTTACCTAAATAATTAATAGTTTAAAATTTTTTAAAAAAAATTAAAAAAAAAATTTTAAAAAAAAGGAAAAGAAAACTGGTTTTTTTCGGTTGAACCGGTTATTGACCGGTTCAAACCGGTCCAACCTTAAAAGCGGTTTTAGGCCTTTTTTTTACCGGTTTACCTGCCGGTTCAACCCGGTTTTAACAACACTGCTCACATGCATGAAACACTAAATTAACCACTTGAGCATGTTGTCCATGTTGATATATATATATTTTTTTTTATAAACCGGTTCATCAATTTTATGGCTAGTTCTTGTATGTATCAAGTGCACCATGCACTCTATAGTGTATTTTTTAAAATATGTAAATTTGTGTTCGTAAAACAAATTGCATATCAAGTGCACCATGCACTCAATATAATAAATTGTATGCTTTTAAAATACACTGTGAAATGTATCGTGTACCTGATGCACATGAGACACAATCACTATATATATATATATACATATATATCTCATATTATAATGATATCTTTAGAAGTAATATTAATTATAATTAATAAATTCATCATTGTCCTTGACAACGACTTTGTGTTTGTGAACTTAAATTTATATATTGAAATTATGTAAAAGGAATATTATATACGAAGTCAACTTGTTAGGCCCGTCACTCACGTCTTAATAAGCTGAATAAATAGAATATTCAACGTTTCTTGAAGCGTAGCCGCGTATATATATTCCGGCAGTGCACCGTGTACTTATAGTGCATTTTAAAATTATGATATTTATTATATTAAAAGATGCAATTTATTTATATCGAATTTTGTAATTATTAATAAGTAGGTCTAGTGTGAAAATTTTCATGTATAAAAATCTATAAAATTGCCCTAAATCAACCATCTACACCCTAAACACTAAATAATGAACACTAAATTATGACTTATTCGGGTCAGGTGAACACCACAAAATACATCCAATTTAAAGAGGGCTTTAAAGAGAGTTTTAACGAGGGAAATGAGTTTAGGGAGGGTTTTAACGAGGGAAAAAATTTCTCGTTAAAATGCTCGTCGGTAGTTATTTAACGAGGGGAAAAAAATCCCTCGCCAAATAGCGAGGGCTTTGGCGAGGGCCTGACATGTGTCAGTTTACCGAGGGCCCGCTGCCCTCGCTAATTTTCCTACCAAAAAAACCTTCGCGAAAACCCTCTTTGAATTTAACGAGGGCCAGCTGGCCCTAGCCTTCTGACACTGCAGTTTTAGCGAGGGGGACGTGGCCCTCGCCAATTTGGCTAGCTCTTTGCCGAGGGATGTTGCCCTCGCAAATTTAGTTCAAGTATTAAAAATGTCACGGCCAGGTTTCGTGCCCGGGCTGGAGGGGCTCCGAGCTCACCCGCGAACCGCTGGGACACGCGAGCCCCTCCACTGTAGCAACATTTTGGGCGAATTTTCGCCCCCCATGTGATTCGAACACGCGGCCTCCCGGTATGTGGAGGCCTTGCGTGTTCGGCCTAACCGTTTGGGCTAGGCGAGTTATTCGTTAGGATTGTATTTTTAATTGTATAGGTATTATATATTGTGTTTTTACAATTATTTTTCTTCTATCATTTATTTTAATTGTTTGTCATGCATATATATATTCTTATGCATCATTTATTATTATGTATATATTTATATGTATTCTTTTTAACTAATTATTATTATGAATACATTTATATATATATGTTTATATTAATTATTTTTACTAAAATATTTTCAAATAATCATTTTAATACTCTTTTTCACTAAAGGTAATCCTAACACGTTTGAATTAAAAAAATATTAAGGGAAAAAATTTAAATAATTATATTTACGTATATATTTACTAACAAATATACATATTGATCATTATTTTTTAAATATTTTCAATAAAATTACAAAATTATTACTTTTATATTAATTTTCAGTATTTAATATATAACATGTGTACATACATATATATATATATATATATATACATGCACCTATAATAATTTTTTTTAATATAAAATTTTAAAGCATTCTCACAAACTAATAGTAGAAATTAATCAACAAATAAACATAAAACACACATGTGACGTTCAAATATTCTAATTAAAACATATCAAAATATGTGGCGTTCAAAATTAACATACAATATAACAAAATTAATATTCAGTCAAATGTTTAATGCACATGATCATCACCATCACCATCATCATCATTGTCATTTGCCGGGGGAAATTGATTAGGAGGAAATAAATTGGGATCAAATGTACCGACACTTCTCAACATTTCAGTGATTCCTTGAGTACTGCCGAAAGAGTCGACGGAATGGCGTCGAGCACGAGCAGTAGAACCACTGGGACCTACAGGAGCATTAGGACCTACAGGAGCACGAAACTGAGGGAATGGAGGAACAAAAAGACCAGGATGTGGTACGGGATCATAATAACCACCGGTCAGCTGGGGAAGCTGTGTAAAATTACCGGTTTGACTACCCCACTGTTGGGAACCACTGATTCCATGCAACTCCTGTTGGGGAGTAACACCCATCTGTGGAGCACCGGTTCTTTGCTACGGCGGTTGCTGGGGAGCAACGATTGACTGCCACATCGAGAAAAACTGGCTCATCTGGTTCACTTGGCTTTGCATTTGTGACATCTGGTCTATTTGACTTTGCATTTGTGCCATCTGTCTGGCTATTTCCTCTCGTTGCAGTCTCTCCCTCTCGAGTTCGCGATCCTGTGCCAGAAAGCGCTCTTGATCAAACTGGGAGTAGCCGCCGATATGGGTGCCCCCAGATGTCCAACCGGGGCCAGATTGAATCCGCCCCAACTACGACATTTGGCCCAAACCCCTGTATTTCCCGTGGGAGTACGACACCTGCTGTGTATAGTACTTGCTGGCTTATTTACTGCGCTCGTACTCGTCTGCATCCTGGGGGAACTCAGAATTGATTCGTGCCTCCACTTCTCGCTGACATACAAATATTTTGATATTTAAAATTAGATATACTATTAATTAACTAAGTTATATATTGAATAAACAACGTTACTTCAAGCACTTACAATTATGGCTTCCATCTCAACATACGTGGTTTTTTTATTGTGAAAATTATTCACGAGTTCCCATGCCGTTGGGAGGCGTCCATTTTTATGGTACTGACAATTTTGTATAGTTTTGTTAATTACTATTAATTATTATGATAAAGTAATAAAAATATCGATTTGTGGTGGTGCAAAAAATACTTACAAAGTCATACCCAAAATCAGTCGCTCCTTTTGATCCTCCATGATGCGTAGATTTTTTGGAGGCCCAATTTTTACGGCATTGATCACTTTTAGCTATGACTTCAGGTCTGAGCCAGTAATCTTTCAATGCCTTCCACACATCATCATCCCATGGGGGCACCTTTCCCTTCTTACGGTGTATCGTGTTCCAGTTACTGAGAAGATCAACATACCGGATGCTAGCCCTCTGCATAAACAGATCTTTGATCTGTCTTGTGTCCTCCTGTCTTTGATCCCAAATGACATCCCTCTAATAAAAAAATGAACGTTAAACGTAGATCGGCGTATAAGTAACAATATAATGAACAAACTACTTAAATTAATCAAACGAATGCATACTTGGAATGTCTTTCACCATCTGTTTTTTCGATTTTCAGAAACCAATGCCCACGTGTACCCGCCCAACTCCATATCTCGGGACATGATGTTCCTAATGATCCTCGAACATTTATTCGAGGGATACAACCTGTAAAATTAAAAGAGTGTTACACACGTATATATTATATGATATATAAATATAAAGATATAGTGGTATAACATACTTCCCATTCCACACTTGTATAGGTAATCGAATCTGTGGTGGATCATGATTTGCGAGTTCCTCTTCGTCAATCTCCCGAGACCTAGATGAATCATCATCGCCACCTTCAGTTGAATCATCACGGTGGTCATCTTCAGTAGTACTCGTCGTCTCGACATCGGGTATCGGTACCCGATTCTGCTCTTCCTCTTCGTTATTTTCATGGGTATCACTGGATCCACTGGATCTCCCGAATATACTTTTGCTGATCGCCTTTCGTATACCTATGCCACCGGTCATCTGTAACATTGGTTAAATAAATTAAATATTATAAGATGGATGATTAAAAAAAGTACATACATCATCAATAAATTAATTAAAATAACTAATTTCACAACATATATATATATCATCTTCATCAATATCAATAATTAAAAACAAGCGTACATAACAAATATATTAATTAGTTTCATCAATTATCATTCTTCTTCAATTATCATTCTTCTTCTTCTTCTTCTTCTGCACCATTCAAATCTGCCAAAATGACAGCATAATCATCTATTTGCACATTCATTTGGGATGATATGTCGTCCTCTTGGAGTGAGGGAAGCTCTGGTGCGGTATTTCTATCGATTTCCACTAAGGATCTCGGTTTTGTGGTGCAAACAGCCCACCAATCTCGGCCCAGCATAGATCCGGGGTACTTGCAATAATAAACTTGACTGACTTGACTTGCTAGCACAAATGGATCAAAACGGCCGTATCGTCCTCTCGGATTAACGTCCACGAGCTTATAATTGGGATGTATTCTTGTTCCCACTGGCACAGTTGGATCAAACCACTCACACTTGAACAAAACTACTTTTCTTTCGATAAGTCTGGGATATTCCACACCACTACCTCCTCGAGTATCCCGTTGAAATCATTTTCATTTGAATCATAGTTTGTTCCCTTAATACAAACTCCACTGTTCATAGTGGCCTTAGATTCGCCATAAGCTCGTGTGTGAAATTTGAATCCATTAACGTAATATCCAGGGTACGTGGTGACACTACTAAGAGGACAGCCCGAAAGATCGCATATAGACTCATCCTGAATATGATGTATCCTCACCTATATATTATTGACGAAATACTTAATTATTAGAATACTATACTATATATATATATATTAATTGAAGTTAACCAGCACTAGCTAGATCACTTACAAGTTGATCAAACCACGATGCGAATTGTTGTTGAAGAAATTCATCTTTTTCAGCATTCGATAGATTCGGTTGAACTGTATGTAGTTGCTCGAAAAACACACTACAATTGTAAATTTTGATGAGAAATTGCGGTTGTAAATATCAAATTAAATTGATATAGAATTAATTCACTTACTTAATATACGGTTGCACCTCATTGCAATTTAGTAGCACGTACGTATGAGCTATTCGCTTCTCCAAGTCTACAATTGGTCTTCTACCCTTCTTTCCAAGTGTACTGCCAGGAGGCACAAATATCGATAGTTTACCTCCCATTGATCGTGGTACTTCACGAGGTATATTGCGAGGTCTATTGTGTTTCCTCGTCAGCACATGTTCCTCAAAGTAATGGGAACAAAACATTGATGCTTCTTTTGTTAAATAAACATTTGCAATTGAAGCTTCCACATGTGCCTTGTTACCCACACTTAACTTTAAGTTGTGAAGATACCTAATTCAATTGAATGGCTATTGTGTAAATTGTATTTTTTTTATCAAATAATTGAATGAGTCAATTAGATTATACGTACCTCTCAAATGGATACATCCATCTATATTGTACTGGACCAGCAATTTTTGCTTCATATGCAAGATGGACAGGAAGATGCTCCATCGAATTAAAGAAGCTTGGTGGAAATATACGTTCCAACTTGCCCAAGATCACTGGGATATCATTGTCCAAACGAGTCATGTTTTCTACAGTAATGGTCCTCGATGTTAACTCCTTGAAGAACAAACTGATTTCAGTGATGGCTTGCCAAACCTTAATCGGCAGAATCTCACGAAAAGCAATTGGGAGTAGTCTCTGCATAAATACGTGACAATCATGACTCTTCATCCCAAACATCTTTAATTTTGACCAGTCTACGCACCGAGACAAGTTGGACACGTAGTCATCGGGGAATTTCAACTCATCTACCCATTTGCAAACCATGCCTTTTTGCTTCTTATCAAGGGAATAACTAGTTTTGGGGTACTTTCCTGTGTGCACATTTCTGCAATGAGGGTCGGCGACAGTATTCATTAAGTTCATCCCTCGATTTCATTGTGTCCTTTGTTTTCCCTTCGACATTCATCACCGTGTAGAACAAATTATCAAACACATTTTTTTCGATGTGCATCACATCCAAATTGTGTCGGATCAACAACGAGCTCCAATACGGCAAATCCCAGAAAATACTTTTCTTCTTCCAACCACATTGTAAACCTTTGTTGTGATCATCAGCACCCAACTTTGTTACTTTCTTCAAGCCAATCCAATCAATTTGCTGGATGATCTGATCACCTGTCAAGATGGGAGGGGGATCATCATCAACTACTACATTCTTTCTGAATGCAGTCTTGTTCCTTCGGTATGGATGACGTCTACCTAAGAACTTACGATGGTTGTCAAACCACGATTGCTTGCGACTATGCTGCAGACTGAAAGCATCAGTGTAATCTGCACAGTGTGGACAAGCAAGTCTTCCAGCTGTGCTCCATCCAGACAACATCGAGTAAGATGGAAAGTCACTGATTGTCCAGATTAGTGCAGCCCGCATCATAAAATTCTGCTTTGTAGCAACATCGTACATTACCACTCCATGTTCCCATAAAAACATCAAATCACGTATCAGTGGTTGCAAAAATACGTCCAATTTATCTTTTGGGTTCTTTGGACCGGGCACTAAAACCGTAAGAAACATGAATTGATCCTTCATGCACAACCACGGGGGTAGATTGTACGGTGTCACTATCACTGACCATGATGAATACTGTTTTCCATGCGCCCCAAACGGTTGGAAACCATCAGTGCTCAAGCCCAACCTCACGTTCCGAATTTCTGAAGGAAAATCAGGATGCGACTGGTCCAAGTGTTTCCAAGCCTGTGAGTCTGCAGGGTGACGCATGACACTGGAGTGGTCGTTCGAGCAACGTGCATGCCATGTCATATCCTTCGCAGTAGCATTAGACTGATACAACCTTTGCAGACGAGGGATGATGGGAAAATAGAACATCTCTTTAAAAGGACGGTTTTTTTTCAATCGCCCATTCACGTCACGTCTAGCAGGTTTGAACCGTGGCCGACTGCAAAACTTACAGTTTTCAAGTTCGCCGTCTGCACCCCAATATAACATGCAATTCTGCGCACAACAATGAATCCTCTCCACTGGAAGACCCATCTCACTCATCAGTTGTTTGCTATCAGAAAATTTCTTGGGCACGAGGCTATTCGGACAAAGGACACGAATCGCATCAACCATTTGATTATAGCCCCTTTCAGACAGTCTGTTTTCAGTTTTAATGTTTAGCAATAGGGCATTGTTTGACAACTGTGAGTGCGATTCGCAACCAGGCATTATATCCTGATTCGCTGCACGAAGCATGTTATAAAAATGTGCAGCATGCTCATTAGGAGGTTCTTCATTAGGGGCCTCATCATCCACATTTAAGTGGGGACCAGAGGTTAAATCTGTCATCATATCGTGGTACGAGCTAGATGCAAAAGTCTCGTCAACTGGCCCGTGTGAAGTCGAAGCAGACGGATGATCGTATTCATGACCCCACATTTCTTCACCGTGAAAAATCCAATTGCAATAATTAGGCATGAACCCATTTCTATACAAATGTGCTCTCACCTCATCAGGGTCATGATACGTATTATTGTTCCGACATCTAAATTTGTTGCAGGAACACCTAATCTTTCCCTGAATCATCCCATTACTAGTGGCGAAATCTATAAACGATTCGAGTCCATTATAGAATTCGGGAGATATATTGCCATTAATCGATCTAGGACCATACATCCAACGTAAACGGATGGAATAATCCATATCAATTATCTGTTTAAAAATATTTACGAATTAGTTAGTATTTAAAAGCTTAATTAATAATTAATATTTCCTAAAAATTTCGGCAGAGTTTCATCTTATTTTATCGTATTCCCCAATTAATCAAGATCCTACGTGCATCCATTTCCGACTTAATCAATTAAAATCAATCAAGTCGGAACGCACATGTTCTACAACAAGCAATAACCAATATTCATCAACATCAATCTCTCCACTCCAACGTCCAACATAATTAATATATTAAATAATACTAAATTAAGCTAGGAATGTTAAGCTAAATAATACTAATATACATGTACTAGCTAGAAATTAACCTAAATAATACTAAATATGCAACTATCAAGTAAAATTAAACTAAAATATACACTACAAATAATATATACACTAGTTAACAACTAATTAAATTAATATATACACTACAAATTAAACTAAAATATACAATACAAATTAAATTAAGCTAAATTAAATTAAAATTTAGACTAATACAACTAATACTGCATATATAAGCAAGTAATACTAGATATATAAATAAGTAATACTAAATACACAATATAAACAAGTAATACTAGATATATAAAAAAGTAATACTAAATACACAATATACTAATACTAAATAATTAAATAACTTATACCTCAAATTGGCGAATTGGGCAGCTAATTCTCTAAGTTTTCGCCTCTCCTCTGCTCTCCACGAAACAAACCAGCGAAAATGAGACGAATTTGGGTTGGGGCTGTGTATTTAGAATTTACCGAGGGCATTAAAGAGGGTTGTTGCCCTCGGTAAATGCACCTCGAGCAGGGCATGGCAGGACGTCAGAAGTTTTGAATTGGCGAGGGGGAGGGGCCCTCGTCTCAGCCCTCACTGAATTTGCAGAGCTCTTTACCGAGGGATAAAAGCCCTTGTTGACTTGGCGACAGCTTTACCGAGGGTTTTAAGCCCTCGTTGAATTGGCGATGACTTTACTGAAGGATTTTGCCCTCGTTGAATATGCCGAGGGTTTAGCCCTCGTAAAATCCCTCGTTAAGTCTCTCCCTCGTAAAAACCCTCGTTAAATAACGAGGGTTCTTTTCCCCTCTCTAATAGCCCTCGTTAAATCAGTAGTTTTTTGTAGTGGAACCATGAACCACTTGGGCCGAGTGAACCATGAACCACTAAATTTTATCATATCTTTACCAATTACAAAATTTGGTTGTAAATTAACGCTTTTTCATGTATGAAAATTTTCATACTAGACTTTGTCATTATTAATTAATATGAAAAAATAATTACACGGATTAATATATATAAATTGCATCTTTTAGTATAACAAGTTGCACTGTTCTAATATGCTCTATGGGTATACAGTGCACTTGAATGCAGATGGAGTTCTATTTATTTTGATTGGCAAATTTTTTTATGAGACTTAATCATTAACATTCATATCTTGTAACATATTAAATCGTCATTTTTAAATTATGTTCCGTCTCACCATAAAATGGTCTTATCCTGCTCTAATTAGAAATGACCCGTTTGCACATTCATGTTATGTTTGCACTAAATGTCAATTATAAATATTTCTAAATATACCTATTTTTTGGTAATGATTAATACTTACTGTATATTCTTGAATAATATTTCAGTTTACAATACATACATGCATTTTCTTGGATTAAATGCAAAAGTGGTACCATGCTCAAAATGATCCTTTTGTGTGTGCGTAAATAACAAAAATTAGGGTTAATTTCAGAAGTGGTCCCATGTGAATTTTATGTTTGGAGTTTAAGTCCCATGATAATTTTGTGGTCCTTTTTTGTGCAGAAATGGTCCCAACCGTTAAGTTTCTAACGGTTTCAGTTAACTTTTTGAACTAATACTAAAAAAATTAATTTATATAATAAAATAAAATTTTAAATTAAAAATTAATAGTAAATTTATATAGTGAATTTAAATATGATTACAAACACAATAAATATTTTTTAAACTAAATAATTTATTTATAAATTTTAATTTTAAACAATTCTAATAGACTATGAATTATAAGTTAATTATATAATTTTTTTTGGATAGTTTGATATACTAAAAAATTATATTAAATTTATTTTAAACTAAATAATAATTTATATTTAAAAAACTAATTTTTTTGGGACCAAAAGTGCAACTAACGGCGTGTGTGTACCACTTCCGTTAGAAATGGACGGAAAAATCTTATGGGACCAAATTTGTCGAAAAAAGGACCAATTTCGTGAGGGTATATTCACATGGGACCAGTATTGCAATTAACCCCAAAAATTATCCCACAAGAATAATTTTTGCACTTTTTTTTATATGAAAACTATTGAATATATATGTTGAAATTAATTTCACGTGTGAATTGTCCCATATTAAAATATTGAAAAAATTGATACAAGGTTTTTTTTTTTTTTTGTGGAACTGATCAAACCGGGCGTCGCCCGATTTCTATGTGGTATAAGAGCATGGATGATTTTGTCTCGATTAACAAATTAACGAAGGACTCACATGTGAGGGGGCACGTTAATTATATTGATATGAGTATTGAAAAAAGTGAGACTAACTTATAAACTTAGTGGGCTACTCCTCCTATCATCAATTGATTTTAGAATGGAACTTCAATAGCGCGTAGTCACCTTCACTATTGGGTCCAACCAATCGTCCCACAATTTCTTTAAAAACGAGTATTATTAATAAGAAAATGGACCACTTTTTGCTATGTCATTTTCCTTGTGGGATCACTCTAACATTAACCCTAAATTTGTACAACTCTCTGGATTTTATTGTGGCACAATAAATCGCCCTCGTGATTTTTTATCGTGGTAACTAACTTCAACTATAAATTGACCATGAGTAAAGTAAAAAAAAAGGTGATATAATAACATATTTATTGCATGACATATGAACAATCTAACATAAAATCTCTACAAAACTTGAATGACAGTACAGGGTGATCTAAAGGAGTCAGTGAAAGCCTCAGTATTAGTGCTAACTGTCCGACACTATTTTTGTGAGAACCCTTAAAAATATATATCTATATTCCATTACATAAACCCTTAAAAATATATATATATATATCTATATTCCTCAGTAATATTACCAGTGTTAAAACTTGGAGATTGAACTCATGGGCCTATTTAAAAATTAAGGAGTGTACATTAGTAAGGGAATCAATAGAAAGAATTAAACCAAAATGTCTCATAACTTTGCACCTTTATTGAATTTTCCCATAACTATTTACGTTATTTTGGACAATTTTGAGCGACCTTCGGCGGCTTGGGATTAAATTGGATCAAATTGAATACACATGAGGTTAAATAAAAAAATTGATAATTATGAGACCATCTCAATAAATTAAGGTGTAAAGTTATGAGACAATTTTGATTTAAATCCTTTCAGATATTGATTAAGTTGGCTAGACTGGACGATAAGCTTTAGTCAATTTGAATATAATTTACCTTTGGGAGCTTTATCATGAAAAGAACTTATATTTTTTTGCTTGGTCTATTATCACTGCAAGTCCTCCAATGGCTGCAACAATCATCAATAGAACACCAGCTACTATGCAAATCTTGTTCATTCACATGCCCAATTTATAATAAAAAAAATAATTTGTTAGTTAATTAAAATATAGGAGGAAAAATATTAAAATTGAAATGCTGCACATACGAACCCAATTAATGATCCAAGAGAGGCTCCATTTCCTTGGTTTCTTGATTACAAGCCATATGATACAAGGAAGCTGAAGAATGATTATACAATTGTATGTTAAAATAAAGAGACTTGTATGAACTTCCCTTTGGTAATATTTTCTTGTTTTAACGGTAGTACTTTTAGAAAAGATAAGTTACTTTCCAATATAAAAGAATTTCGTTTATAACAAGAGAATAATGATATGTAATTAACCGGGATTTTTTTTTAAAGTGACTGGAAAACCACACATTTGGCTCGCACGAGTGCAATTATTTGGGGATTCCGGTCAACTATCCAATTTCGTCCTTTTTAGTCCGATATTCATCCTTTATGTTTATTTATATTAACAATCTATAAATTCTCTAAATTATATTAAAATATATAGATAGAAATCAGTGCTTACAAAATATGTGGTTGGCGCAAATGCGAATCCTCCAAAAAATCCAAGAAGCCCGTTAAAGAAAGGGAGCGTAATGGCGACAAACATTGTAAAAGCTGAAATCAATCATGAACCAGAAATATAACTAAAGTACCTAAGTTTTTTGAAAGAGTTTAAAAAAAACAAAAAAACTTCCTGAACGTATTAATTAAGTCGTCTCAAGATTATAAACACAACAATTTGAAGGCAATAAGTTGAATTGAAAATGCATTCTATCTACATACATACTCACCCACATACATATTCCGTGCAATAAAGCGTAAATACCAACTGGCACTAATACACATTTGGGCTAGGACAGCTGTGAAAAATGACCTTGGAGAGCGGTTATAACCGCTCTCCAAGCATCAGCTGTCCAAGCTTGGACAGCTGATAAAAAACCGCTGTCCAAGAAAAGCACTTGGACAGCGGTTTTTAACCGCTTTTGAAGTTTTAGATTGGACAACGGTTGATAACCGCTGTCCAAGCTGATATATTTTTTTTTAATTCGTTTTTTATTTTACATAGACAGCGGTTGAAACCGCTGTCCAATATCTTTTTTTTTTTTAATTATTAATTTACATTTTAAAAATCCTATAATAAAACTATAAACCAAAACTTATATATACGTCCAATACCATATAACATAAACCAAAAATCCTATAATAAAATCATAAACCACATATATATACCAAAACATCGAAATATATAAACATACAATCATAAACATACGTCCAATACACCAAAAACATGAAATATATATCATCACAAATATATAATTTAATTACATGCTACCAAAATTTCAAACAACATTCTCTCAATATTGATCGTATGAATATAAGAAACGATTGTAAAGGTACCCCGTCCAATCGTTTTTCCATTTCTCCAGTCTTTTCTTAGAGTAAGACTTGAGCTCACGTTCATAGACAAACTGCAAACAACGAATCAATCAATATAGTATGAATTTTTATTCAATCAATAATAATTTAAATAAATCAATAATTGACTTACATTGGGAGGAATGTTCGTTATAGAAGCGCGGATTATATCTTCTATAAAGCAACAAACAAAATGTCCACAATGGTCATTATCTCGTTGCCTCGGAACCTGTTGATTAACAATATAATCACGTATTACAATTATGATTTCTTTCTATTAATTAGTTTGATAATTTACTAAATTAAATTTACCTTAATGTTAATCCAGTTCACTTTATTTAACCTGGATCTTGAGCCTCGACTCTAAAAGCGACTCGATACATCGTCATCACACTATTATTATTATAATTAAAAAATAAAAATAGATTAAATATGCATAATTTTAAAAGTAAAACAAATTATTGTATAGAATATTAAAATCTAACTTACGTTTCCATATATGAAACGAGATCGTATGATTAGAATAAACTCCATCACGAAATGGGTCCATAAAATACACACTTAATGTATTCATGTGTATGGCGACCAAAGACCCAATGGTTCCTATATTATATTGAGAGTATTAAAATTAATCGCAAATTTAGCATATATATGTGCAAATATTATAAATATGAATACAAATTTTAACGAAATGTTTATCACTCACCCCACATTTGTTGGCCAAAAAATGAGATGATCGCTCCCCGCTTAGATTCAAAGATGTGATTAACGAACCCATCCATGGTCTCAGCCACCTATCACTTATTATGCAAAACACTTGGGGGAGACGAATGAGTACATTCCACTTGCTCGGTTATCTCCGGAGAGATATAGCTCACCCAAATATCTTTAACCAACATATATATACGCTAATTAATATTTAAAAAGAAAATTAAACTATACGAGAAAGTGAATATTGAGAATTAGTAAACACATACCGAGGTAAACGGCTATGGTGGTTGCACTCAACCACTTCGTCATTCAAGACTTCACAAGACACATGTTCCTCAATTGACGAATTCTTGGAAAGTATTCTCGATGAAAGTGAGCAAGCATGGGAACCGTGACGATATCGAAAAGCATTAGACGATACCATCCGGTGCACCCTAGACTATAAATGATCATCGTGATCTAAGTCTCCAATCATGGGATAACCAAGTCTTAGAAGCGTTGGAGTCCTCGATTTAGCCTCATGTGGGCTCCAAGCAGATTCTACAATTAATTTACAATATTATTTAGAACCACAAATAAGATAATGAACTTTAATAACAAATATTTTACCCTCATGGTGCTAGAGACCAAGTTGCTCGCCATTCGATGAAGTGCCCGACCCATTTTTCGACCGTGGACGGCTTCATCGATTGGTTTTTTTCACTTGAATCCTCCTCCCGATTACGGGTACATCGAGTGTGACCCTCACGAAACCGGGGAGTGATGGGATGACCATGAATCATTCCATGGGAGGTGTCTGTGAGCTCAGTGGCCACCAACCGACCGGGATCCTCCGGATCTGAGTAGCAAAAAGGTCGTTGGTCGCTTGAATAAGATATTTAGTTAGAAAATTTTAATACACTAGTCTTTAATTAAAACAAATGTGAGACATGCATATCTCGATACACAGCGAGACGTTTTTGAAGTGCCTCAATAAAGTCGTCCCTAGGGTTAGCTAAAAACATAGCATTAGCGACACTATGTTCACAAATTTTGCTCCACTCGACGACATTTCGCGGGTCGATCTTTTCTCGAGACCTCAACGTTCCACATCTTTAGCCAACTTGGCAACCTGCTACATTAGTATACCCACCATATTCATGGCTTGAAGACCAGGTGCCATTGCTAAAGATGTCTTAAATCACGCCATATCCGACACTCCGTGGCGGTAGGGATGCTCCCCAGCGACCCATAGCCGGCCCAAACAGATCATCGTACGATCATGCGAATGTCGTTCGAGGCGTCATGGTCTCGAGATAGACGCCTCTGAATCACAAAAACAAAAGATTATTATTTAATTATTTGTTTATAAATAATAGTTTGTAATTGAAAGATAAATTAATGGATAGATTACCACTTCTTCGATGATGTGTTGTGCATTGGGATCGTGAATATTCCCGTCTCGACCCTTTCTGGTAGTCTGAAATAAGTTGAAACGGGTAACAATAGGCTCACTCTCTCCGCTTTTTCTTCTTTCCTCTTTCTCGATATAGTGATGAACGTGTCCCTTTATTAGATATATTAAAAGTGAATATATAAAAAAAATTAAAAGTTAGGATTTTGATCTCACCATATTTTCTCTTATTCGTGCATAACCTTTGTTCGATCCACGATATCGCGCCTCCATTGACTTGGCTTGACCGCGATTTTTATTGCTTTGATCCTACAGTATAATAGAAATATGATAAACACTGAAAAACTTAGGGCATTAGAAATTGAGGAAATGACATTGATCAATTTTACCTGGAAATCATCCTCCATAGCTCGCTTTCAAAACTCCTCCCAAAGATGGAGTCACCATAGGGCTATTCTCGACACGCAGGAGGCGGACTAGCCGAGTAAAGACCAGTTTCCGGATCTCGTGTGTTACTTCTCAACCAAGTCCGGAAATTCTTGGCCATTACTCCAGCTTGCGATAATATTTGCTTCTTCTTTGTGAGGTCAAGACCTCTGAAGGTAGTCTATACGCATATAAAATAACAATTTAGTAAATTTAAGGGTCATACTACAACTTTCAATAAATATATAATTAACATACTGTAAGCTCGTCCCATAATCTTTCCTTCAAAAGAGTCAGGTTTGAAATACGCCACCCTTAATCGGCAAAGACGATAGGATCACGCTCCCGACAAAGAAGACTCAATGTAGAAGGACAACGGCTCACTCTCTTTTCCTATTGCTTGTCTAAACTCATTGAACGATAAACTGCAATAACATAGTATTTAATTAGGTTCAACGATCAATCAATATATTTATCGATTTCAAATCTGCTCAATTGTAATAAAATTACCCAAGTGTTTTCCCCTTGCTACGAGCTCTCTTAATAGATGACATTGTAACTATACCCCGAGTGCGCTTCTCCCCGGAGCTGCTAGTGGTGGTGGGAGCATCAGTGTCACACTCTCTCAAGTCATCATATGCACCATGATCATATGCGCCATGATCTCCATCATCTCCGGGATATGGCAAACGAGACATGATCCTGTAAAGCAGAAGAAACAACATTTAATAAACAAAAAACAAACAATATTCACAACCGGATGTTTCATACATGATAAGAACTATCTATGCAGTATACATGATACATCTACTTATAAGTTACATCTGCATCATCTACTTATAAATTAAAATTTCAGTTGATAGCATACTCTTATACTATGAACACATGTGTATTAGGCTTGAATGACATTGTCTTCTGAAGTAGACCAGTAATATAAACAACAAGAGCAACTAAGTGTTATGGAGCAAAATATAATATTTCAAATTTAAAAAACAAGAGCAACATATATAATATAAACAAAACTAAGTGTTATAAACAACAAGATTAGTTCAGGTTCAAAAAAACAACAAGAGCAACATATATAATATGAATAAAAGCTAAAAACTTGAAAAATTCAATGGAAATACGACTTGAGTTGAGGCCTATTTCAAAGAGCTTGAGGCCTCCAAATTAATTGCTCTTAAATAGTATTTGATTAGAAAGTGACTTGTCATTATGAATAAAAAACTAAAGCTTGAAAGCTAAGGATAAAAACTTTCTCGGTTCAATATTACTCAATGGATAATTCAATGTATATTAAACCTACACATATATATACACCGCCCACCCCCTAGCTCTCCACATAACATAAATAATATAAACAAATTAAACTAAGATTGAAGCAAAATATATAATTTCAGCTAAAAAAAGCAAACTTAAAGATTCCACAATCCACTGTACCAACTAAGTGTTATGGAGGCGACGGCATGGCAGAGGGAGGATGGGCGATGACAAGCGGTGGGGGAGGGGAGGGAGAGGAAGAACGGCAAGGAGGAGAGGAGGGAGGGCGCCAGCGACAATTTGGGGGAGAGGGAGAAGCCGACGACAAAAGAAGCGTCAACCAATGACAACGACGACGATTTATTTGGTAGGAAACCCAAACGACAATGGCGATTTGGTCTTCGGTTTTTTCGGCGATTTTGGGGGGAGAGGAAATTGGAGAGAAAGAAATGAAGTCTGAGCTAGGTCTCGGTTCATTTATATATATAAAAAAAAAAAGAAAATGGTTTATTAACCGCCAAGTGTTTACTTAGACAAATGTTACTAACCGCTATGCAGTGCAGTATTAGACAGCGGTTTGAAACCGTTGTCCAATGGACAACGTTTTTCAAACCGCTGTCTTTGTTTTTTTTTTTTAAAAACCGCTCTCCAAGCCATTATTTGGAGAGTTGTTTGAAAAAAAAGTTCGAAGTCATGGTTGTGCAAGCTCAAATGTCACTAATACACATTTGGGCTTGAACAATTTGTGAAAAATGACCTTGGAGAAATGCGGTTATAACCGCTTCTCCAAGCATATAAAAACACTTGGACAGCGGTTTTGAACCGGTGCAAGATTAGGCTTAGACAAATGGGTTTTCAACCATTGTCCAAATTCCTCACTTGACAAATGGTTTTCAAATCATTGCCTAATATATTTTTTTTATAAAAAAAATCGATATTTAGGCACGGACCCACCAAGCATATAAGCCACCAAGCCTCCCAATTAATTGAGGCAATTATTCGCTCCCATGGGGGACCGAACACGGGACCTTGGGCTCCTGAGCGGGGATCAATTCCGCCGGGCACTTTCTTTTCTGCGTTTACTTAATGAAATTAATTCTATATGTTCTAAAAATCATTTTTTCTTACAATTTTTTTTAAAATTCTTTATTTCAATTATCTTATTTATTAATTCAATCACATTTTTATATAATAATTTTTTTATATAAATTTAAATTTAAATTAAATTAAATTAAATTAAAATTATATTTTTACTTGTACTTTACAAAATTTAACGAGTTTTGGTTTTCTATATTTCAACGAGTTATCTTCCTATATTTCAACGAGTTTTGATTTTCTTTTACAGTGTCCATAAATTTATTTTCTGGTTTTTTAGTCAAAATGGGTTTGGTTCAATCCATTTTTTTCAACTAACTTTGAATTTGATTTGTCTGCCAATGATTTAATATTTGTGAGTAATATTTATTAAAGTTAATTGGATGGAAGAGAGACAATTTTTTAAGAGGCTTGTTCAAATTTTCCCGTGACGAATGTGAATGGAAAAGAGTGTTACACGAGGGAGGAGAGAAAATACAATGTAGGATTTTAGAAGTTAACTAAGTACATGTTCCCACATGTTAAGCGGAATTCTTAAAGAAATTATTAATTTCATTAAGATTAGATTTGAAAATTTTAATTAAACTTTAATTAAAAATAAAAAAAATGTAGAATAATAAAAGAACTACGAAAAAAGAGATAGTGAATTTTTAGAGTGATTAAATAACATTGGATCTGGAAATTTAATAATGAGAAAGTTAGAAATTTTGGAAGTTAAAACTTAAAATAAGATTAGTGTAATTAGAAATAAAAAAATTGTAAAATAATGAGAAAATTAAGAATTTAATTTGTAGGAATTTGGATAATGCTAAGTAGGAGAGAGAAGATTGGAAAATAGATGTAAGGGAATTTCAAAAAAATATTAAATTAAACAAAAAAATAAAACAAAAAATACAAGCTTTATAAAAAAAAAAATTCACTTGGAGAGCGGTTATGAACCGCTCTCCAAATATTTTTTGGACAAATGTTCAAAACCGCTCTCCAAGAACATTGCCGCAAATGTTATGAACCATTGCTCTAAGATTTGATCTTGGACAAATTTTTAACCGCCGCTTTTTTTTTTTTTTATTGAACCGCTCTCCAAGGGACCACTTGGAGAGCTATTCGAAAAAATGGCTGTCCAAGTTGAGCTCTCCAAGCTCAAATGTGTAGTAGTGTGTGTAGTAGTGGCTTGAACTTTAATTTTTTCACAAGAACTGCTTCAATCATGTCAAAAACAGGCATCGTGTAGATCTGTAATACACAAAGCAAACACAATCAAGTGTTACACACTAATACAGAATTGGGCTTGGACAGCTGTTAAAAATGACCTTGAGAGCTGTTATAACCGCTCTCCAAGTAACAGCTGTCCAAGCTTGGACAGCTCATAAAAAACTGTTGTCCAAGAAATCGCACTTGGACAGCGGTTTTTAACCGCATTGCAAGTGGGCACTTAGACAGCGGTTGAACAGTTTTCAACCGCTGTCCAAGCATATACACTTGGACAGCGGTTAAAAACCGCTCTCCAACACGTTTTTTTTTTTAAAATCGATTTTTAGGCACGGACCCACCAAGCATCTCACATATAAGCCACCAAGCCTCCCAATTAATTGAGGCAATTATTCGCTCCCATGGGGGACCGAACACGTACGGGACCTTGGGCGCGAAGATCGATCAATTCCGCCGACACTTAATTTTTCTTCGCGTTTACTAAATGAAATTAATTCTATATGTCCTAGAATTCGTTTTTTTTACAATTTTTTTTTAAAATTCTTTATTTCAATTATCTTATTTATTAATTCAATCACACTTTTATATAATAATAATTTTTTTATATATATTTAAATTAAATTATATTAAAATTATATTTTTTACTTGTTTTTTTTTAAAGTACACTACGTACATTTCTTTTAAACTTGTAATACTTTTCCTTCTAAACAGGTAATACTTTTTTTATCTTAATAAGTAATATTTTTCTTTAAACAAGTAATACTTTTTCTTTTAAACAAGTAATATATACTTTTCTTTAAACAAGTTATACATTTCTATATAAACAAGCTAGTAATATTTTTCTATTTAAACAAATAATTCTTTTCTTTAAACAAGTAATACTTTTTTATCTAAACAAGTAATACTTTTCTTGCGTTTATTTAATGAAATTAATTCTATATGTTCTAAAAATCGTTTTTTCTAATAATTTTTTTTTAAATTGTTTATTTCAATTATGTTATTTATTAATTCAATCACATTTTTATATAATAATTTTTTTTATATAAATTTAAATTTAAATTAAATTATATTAAAATTATATTTTTTACTTGTACTTTTAAAAAAAAAGTACTATCTTTCTTTTAAACTTGTAATACTTTTCCTTTTAAACAAGTAATATTTTTCTATCTAAATAAGTAATGTTTTTCTTTAAACAAGTAATACTTTTTCATCTAAACAAGTAATACTTTTCTTTAAACAAGTTTCACATGAGACCTACTCATAAATTAAGTGTATTGTAGACGGATTCAAATTCCATAAAATATATTCCAATATTTAGAAAATTATATAAATCAAATATTGTAGATCAATTCAAATTTCTTAAATATATATATATATATATATATATATATATATATATATATATTTAGGAAAATATATATATAAATGAGATATTGTAGACCAATTCAAATTGTATAAAATATTTTCCAAACTTGACAATCATATATTTGACAAACTTGAAAAAATCACCGGATGTCGAAGTGAAAATAGAAAGAAAATTAATTTTGAGGAAGATCAAGTTCAAAAAACCCAGGGAGAAATGAATTAAGTTCAGGAAATTAAAGTTGACAACTAGTACAATATTAAAATCTAATGTGTATCTATTTAAAAAGAATTTAAGTACAATATTTGAAATTAGAGTATTCTACAAGAAAATTCTATGAAAGTGATTGAGGAGATGTATGTCATTTCTTAATTGTTTAGAAGTTGAACACAATTAAAAACTAGCGAAAACACACTATCGACAAACACCTTATTTGGATTCTTATTTACATAGTCTTCTTCAAGGAAAATTCCAAGAAACTCTCTCTTCTCTATTCCAACATTGTAAATATTAATTTCGGCGGCACACTTGCGTGAGACTGTCTCACGTTGAGATGAAGTATAATTTCGGCATTGACACTTTGACACTTTGGGAGGGGTGGATGTTGATTGTACATGAGACCGTGTCATACGAATTTTTGTCTTAATTCCGTTGATATCAACCCCACATGTACGTGTTAAATTGTCTACTAGTGCCTCCTTTCCAAAAAGTATAAATGAGAATTTAACTGACAGTGAAGGGGTATAGAGAAGTAATATAAATGAATTGATTCTACATTTATCTCTCTACCAGTTTGAAATTTTAAATGAGAATTGAATTCTTTCAGAAAATAATGCATGTCTAACATATTGCATTTATGTTGTTGTGGTATTTTATATAAAAAGTTGTTAGAGAAATTAAATAAAACGAATTAATTCCACACATCTTCACAAGTACGAGTTTTTAGATACATTAGACGAGATTCTTTCATTGTATTAGAGTCTTTAGGCTCACGTCCATGTCCCGGGTTCGATTCCTGCTGAAAGCAACTCCACTCATATTAAAGTGACGGGCAGAAGAGATAGAATCTCCTTTATTATTCAAAACGGCTATAATATACAGATCAATATTGAATATAAATAATCCCTAATCGACTAGGTCAAAACCCTTCACCTTCCCTTTTGATCACCGATGTGAGCAAAACAAAACATTTTTATTTTAACATTCCCAAACAATGATAACATAACGTTGAACCAAAAGAGAAAATGAATATCAATTCTGATTTATTAGGGAACTATATACATGAATTAATTCCTCACCTCTCTACAAGCTTTAGCTTTTAGATGAGACAGGATTCTTACATGGTATTAGAGCCTTCAGGCTCATTCCCTCGTTCTGGGTTCAAACCCCGCTGACATCAAAAACTCTACCCACATTTATACACTTGTTGGGCCTCCTCTTCCTCCCAATAATGGAGTTGACAGCCCAGAGGATAACCCAAACCACAAGTGAGGGAGAGTATTAAGGAACTATATACATGAATTAATTCCTCACCTCTCTACAAGCTTGAGCTTTTAGATGAGACGGGATTCTTACATGATTTGGTCAAATTAATCTATTAATTCAAGCACCAGTATTAATTTCTCATTTGTTAATAATTCATTGACATATAGCTTTTCTTACACGAATATATGTACCAGCTGATCTTCAGTCTTAACTTGACTACGGATTTATAAATGCAGATTTTTTCTGGGAAAGTGTTTATTTTTTGGGCAGGAAACTGCACAGGTTCCTTCTGAGAAGGATTCACCCCCTTTATTTTTGTATATGTAACTAATTTTTCTTGTAAACTTTTTATATATGAGAGTTCTTTCAATTTGGGCTGTAATTTCATATGACACTCCCTCTCTAGTTCATTTTAACTATATTTTTAGAAGATAAAATTTATCCCTATATTTATAATTATTTATGTAAAATTTTCATTATATAAATAAATAATACTTTTTTATTTTAATTAATTTTTGTGAATGTGTTCATTAATTATAAATATGTAAAACAGAAGGACAATAAAGTTACTTTTTTTAATTCGTGTGATTTTTTTTTTTTTTTAGAAATTTCGTTACTCTTGTCACTACTACAAATTCACAGATAGATAACAAAGACTAGATAACGTTTAAAAATCCGTCGTCTAATCTATATCCGTCATCTATTTGCGTACATACTCGCTAATAGATGACGGGTTTTGCTCCTCCGTTATTTAAGTGTGGTTATCTAAAGTATTTTTTATATTTTTTTAATTTAATTAAATCGGAGGTGCCGGCTTCAACACCTATTGCACGCAAAAAAATCCCTTTCAAAATAAATTTCCGTCATCTAAGTGTGGTTCCGGGTTCGACACCCAATACACCAAATTAATGAAAAAAATTGCCCTAATTTTCTCCCGCTCTCACCTATTGTTTTCTCCCACTCTCACCCACACTTAGAATTCTAAGTTTCTGCGCCATAATTTTTCTCCCGCTCTCAACACCACAGCTCTCACCCTATTACTCTCAACACCGATGCCGTCGCAGTCCTAATTCTTGGAGTGTCGTCGTCGTCCTAATTCTTGGAGTGCCGTCGCCGTCCATCCTTGAAGTGTCGTCGTCGTCGCTGTCAATCCTTGGAGTGTCATCGTCGTCGCTGTCAACCCTTGGAGTGTCGTCGCCGTCGCCGTCCATCCTTGGAGTGTCGTCGCCGTCCTAAAGTCGAACCCCCATTCCTGACTTCAACATTCACGTATCTGAACTTAATTTGATGATTTAGGTATTCGATACTCTACTCTTTATTTGGTATTTGGACTTAATTTGATGAATTAGGTATATGGAGTTAATTTGATGAATTAGGTATTCACCATTCACGTATCTGTAGAAGTGAATGCTTTGAGATTTTTTGTGGTGTATATCTTGCTTTTGATGTTCCATGCGTTTTCAGAACATAACTTGTTGAATTCTATGTATTTCTGGTAGGAGATTTGCCTATGTTAAAATTTGGCTTTAAGATTATGATAAAGAAACCTATGTTAAAATTTAGTAGTTTTAGATTTGCCTTTTGGTAGGAGATTTTTCTTCTGCTGACATAAATAAAAAAAGGTATGCTTAGTAAGTGGCAAATACCAAATAAAACCTGCAGAAATTTTCCAACAGAAATTTTCCAACAGAAATTTTCCAATAAGTTTTCGTTCAATTACTGGTTTGCATTTACAGTTCGGGTATTAGTTCTTTAGCTGTAAGGTATTAGTTCTCGGTCTATATAGTATTAGTTGTTGCGCTTAACAGTTGCTAATTTAGTACGTGTCCTAGTGAAAAATAATGGATTCCCAGAACATGAGGAGAGCATATGATTCCACTTTTAAGAGGCAAAAACATAATTGTGGACAAGTTATTTGTGCAATGCTTAAGTGTCTCATTTTATGGCAAAATATCCCCTATTGGCCTTTTGTTTTTAGTAGTTTTATTGAAGCAAAGTAATTATACTTAATTACATAATCACATTGTGCCAATAATTGATTACTAAAGGCGGTCTGCAATTGATGTTCTTTTTCCAAAGATGGCAACATCTTGATGCCATATTCTTAATTTCTTACCATTTCAGAATGGACAAGTCAGTCTCATTTTGATTTTCTACATTTTATTTTGTTCAGCTATTTAAATGAATTATGTTCAGTAGAACATAGGGTAAGTGGGATCATATTAAATAGTGTTTGAAAAATGAAATTGTGTAGTATTATCAAACAAACAAAAAAAATATTCTTGACAAGAAATAGGAAGTAACACATTCCTATCAATTGTTTTGTAAATTGTTGTCAAAATTGTTGCTTTTCTAAATTTTGTGTCTCTTTTGCCACATGGGCTATGGTTGATCTTTACATTTATGAAAATTTACTCAAAGCTACTTCTAATATTTATTTTCTTGTCTGTGATTAGTGCTCGTAGTTTGAAACCAAATGATGGACAAACAATGGATTTTTATAGACCGGTTGTCACGTGAGTACGCATTAGGAGTAGATCATTTTTTGAATTTTGCTTTGCAAAATGCTGAAGATATAAACTATATTTCATGCCCTTGTGTATCATGTGGAAATTTGAAACATGATACGATAGACCGAATTAGGGCACATTTGTTTCGATATGGGATGGACAAAACCTATCTAAAATGGGTATGGCATGGAGAGACCCCTGGTGGCAGTTCTTCAATGCACGAGAGTCATCAAACAGGGGAAGTTGAAAATTTTCCAGAAGAACCCTTAGATGTATGGTAAATGCTGCGTATGAAAAGACTAGAGATCCGGATAAGTTCATAGCGTTACTTGAGGATGCTGAGAGGCCTTTGTATCCTGGAAGCTCTAAGTTCACTAAGTTATCAGCAATTGTAAAATTGTTCTCTTTGAAGATATAGACTAGATTGTCACCGATCTCATACGTATGTATCGTTGCATATATGTGGTATGTTTTTTAATTATTTATCATTACAATATAATATGTTTTACATTTTCACTTTCTTGTTAACTTGTTGTACTATTTTCATGATAGGCGTCTATATAACATGTTGAAGCAGAAGTATATTCATCGGTTCAGGTTTGTGGATCCCTATGGTATTGGATATGTGACACCAGCAGATGGGAAGGTCATAAAAGATAATGAAATCGATCAAAGGGCACGAGTACTCGCAAAGAGACTTGCTGGTAGTGCCATGCAATTTAGGGTAAGTGAAGACATTGTGTTAAAATTTGAGATAATTTTTTATCAATTACATACACTACTTAATTATGATATATTAAAATACAGAGGTCATTGAATTTTGACAACTATTGACCCACACAAAAAAGAGATTTGTTTGTTTGATCCTCTTCTTGACAATATAGATGAAGACTGGAAATCGGTTATTGAAGTGTATGCTCTTGTTTCTCATATTATTATTTTATATTTATTGTGATATTGTCTTGTTAACTCTTATCAAATATTTGAAGGGCGTTGAGAATGTTCACTCCGGAGACTTTGATAAAGAAACCAAGAAAAAATGCTATTTGGAAAGTAATCACAGTATGAAAGACGTGACTAGCAAGTAATTCAATTAATAAATTCTGAATTAATTGTTTTTATTTGTTCCTGAACTAGGCTCCTAAGAAACCAGATTTTGAGCAATGTGGATTTTTGTACTCCGATTCATGAGACAAATCACTGAATTTGATGGACCATTGGATATATCTTCAATGCAGTATCTGGTAATATTATTAGTGTTTCTTTCCTAAATTATATATTTATTTCTTTAATTTAAATATGTTGTAGTTTGTAGTATTAATATATATTATTTCATAGTTCAAGGAGAGATCTTACACTAAAGCAGAAATCGATGAAGTGCGGTCGGAGTGGGCTGAGTGCATTAAGTTATATGTTGTCGAGTAGTGAAGGTACGTAAAGACGCGCAATGAGTTCCTCATTTTGGTTTTGTGGAATAGAATGTATGTTATTGTCTTTTTATGGTAATAGTTGTTGGTATATATGGTGTGTGTAGTTGCTGTTTTTGTTGAGAGAAGTGTTATTTTGTGAACTTAAGTTGTATAATTGTTGTTTTGATGCGCTTAATTAATGACTATAGTTGTTGGTTTGGTGTGCTTGAGTTGCTGTTTTTTTTTGTTTTACGTTGTTTGATTTATATTCATGTAAATTGTAAGAATTAGTATTGAAGAGGTTGTAAGGATTTATTCTGTTTTGCTGATTCTCTTTTATATATTAGTATTGAAGAATTATTATAGATTTATATTCATGTAAATTGTAATTTTCTTTTGCAGTTACAGTAAAGGTTGGTTTTACCACAGAGATCAACGACCATGGTTCACTCTTAGAGACGCTGCTAAGTTGAAATATGCTAGCACTTTCCATGTTTGTTTCTTTATGTATAACTAATTTTACTTTTGAAATGATGATTGAGTGGGATGAATATTGGAACTTTTGGTACTTGAACTTGAAATGATTTGAGGAACTTGACCTTGAACTTGAAATGGATATTGGAATATTAGTGCATTTTGGTACTTTGATATTGTATTTTGGTATATTTTGTTCATTATTTTATTTTCTTTTAATTCATTGTCTATTTGAGAATAAATAACAGATAATTTAATTAACAACAACAGATAACTTTTGTTTTCTATTTGTAAATAGTTAACGAATTTTTTAAACAAATACAATGGATACTTTCAGTTGTCTATATATAATTAGACAACGGATATTATTTGTCAAAAGACTACGGTTAAATTTTGTTGTCTATCTAGGAATAGATAACGGATATATTTAAAAAGGACAACGGATAATGTTCGTGGTCTGATTTAGAATAGATGACGGATAAAGTTTTAAAAAGACTACGGGTAAATTCAGTTGTCTATCTATGAAATGATAACGGATATATTTAAAAAGGACAACGAATAATGTTCGTGGTCTGATTTAGAATAGATGACGGATATATGTCCGTCATCTATTATCGGGGGTCTACCACAACCCCCAGCGAGACAACGGATATTTTAGTACATAGACGACAGATAATATTCGTCATCTATTAGCTTTTCTGTAGTAGTGGTCTTGTAACACGGTTTCAAGATGTCAACTCTTTCAACTAGCTACATCAGTATTATAGACATGCATGGACCCAGAGACGTTTTGTTTTTCTCTAAAATAAAAAGATTAGTTATATATATAAATTTTAGAGAAGGTTTTATGTGAAACTGGTTTATCGTACACCACTCATACTATTGTTTGTAGAAACTAATTCTATAACAACTATAATATTAGTTTCTACCAGCAATAATATGAGTAGTGTACGGTAAACCAATTTCATATGAAACTTTGCCTAAATTGAGAAGGTTATATTGAAGATAACGAATCATGATGCCGTCAACTTGTTTGCTTTGTCGCTCACGTCTCAGTAAGTTGTATACTTCATATTTGTTACTTAGTATAAATGGGTAAATTGCATAAGTAGACCATGTGAATTTTTCATCAACAATTTTAATTTTACGGTCTTTTTTTGTCCTTTTTTTTTTTCCAAAAATGGTCCCATTCGGTTTTTAATTAACAGTTTTGGCCTTAAGAGAATTTTCAAAAAACAAATTTGGTTCTAAAAATTCATCATTCGATTTTTACTTTTAAAATTCTATGGGACCATTTTTGTTAAAAAAAATTGATCATTTTCATGAGGGTAAATTCACATAAGACCACTTCTGTAGTTTATCCTTGTATAAATATATTATTTATTAATCTTGACATGTATAAATAGGGAAAATAATTAAGCACGGTTAATTTAGGGGTGTAGTAATTTAATGACTGCAGTTTTGCGTGCTGGGAATTTAAGAACCACAACTTATAAAATTCTCTATTTAAGGACGGTCAAAATATCGCTTGAGTTGCGATTTTCATGCTACAATCCATCTCATTTCCCTATTAAAGCATAAATTAAGAAAGCAAATTTAGGGCTCATTTGGCTAAGTTTATTTTAAACATTTTATAAGCTCTAACATCTTATAAGATGTAACTTTTAAGTAGTTTATAAGTTGGTAAAGTGTTTGGGCTAATACAACTTATAAGTTCTTTAATAATTTTTATTTTTATTAATATATTTTTTTTATATAATTTTTTTTTTTGAAATTTTTTTTCTGAAATTATTTTGTTTTCGAAAATATTTTTTTTTTCTGAATTTTTTTTCGAAAATAATTCTTTTCCTGAAAATATTTTTTTTTCTGAATTGTTTTTTGAAAAATATATTTTTTATAATATATTAAAAAATATTTTTTTTTCAAAATAATTTTTTTCCGAAAATAAATTTATTTTTTAATTTTTATTTCGCAGAAAACGTGAGAGGTTGGGTTGAATTTGGGTCGGGATGTGTTGAGATAGGGTAGAGCTTATATAATTTTTGTAAAATAAATTGAGATATCCCAACTTATTTTTTTGGAGCTTATAAGTTCTAAATAGCTATTTTTTAGAACTTATAAAATGCAAAATATCTTATTTTGCCAAACAAAATTAAGGAGCTTATAAGCTCTTATACAACTTATAAGCTGTTTTAAAGAGCTTATAAGTTGTGTCAAATGGACTCTTAAAATAGTCCGGTCTATTCAACAACTTGTGAAATAAAAAATATATATAAATAGAAAAGTTGTTCCAAGGCAATTGCGGTGTTTAAATATTCATTTATGACTAATACCTCAATTAAAGGTTGTTTGTGTGTGATCAAAATTGATCACACAAGAAGGATTAATCAATCTCCCAACATAAGTAATTAAAAAAAAGCATTACATAAATATATATACCTACCCACTAAATGTCATATATACTCCCCTAAAATTGCACAAAAGACCATTTCAATATCTCCTAATATAGTATAAACTCCATACAATTATATTATTGGGACTGCGAAAATATATATTACTAAAATAATTCTTAAATAGAGTTTTATATAAAAAAATGATTTTAAAAAAAAATAAAACATTCAATGTAAAACATACTCCCTCTATCCCATATATTTTTGTCCCAACTTAATGACACACATGTTAAGAAAAAGGTGTAATGAGTGAAGTACTGAGGGGTAATGTAGTAAGTTTATATGTATAAATTAAATGAATTAAATGGATTGAGTGTATAGGTGGACCCCAAAAGTAATGATATTTGATGTAAATATGTGAATATTGTGAGGATGCAGTTTAGTAAGGAATTTCCTTTTTTGGGTGTGCAAATATTTGTGGGACGTTTCAAAAAGGAATTGGGCAAATTTTTCTGGGACAGAGGGAGTGCTAAAGTACATATATATAAATGTATTAACAGATTCATATATCTAATTAATATGAATTTGACTAAAATAAATACAAACACTTTCAAATTTTATAAAATACATGTATCAACTAATATGCATGTACCTAGGAACTAAATAATAGTTATTGCTCACATGTGTATAAATATTTGTTCAATACATGTATATTTTTCATAAAATTAGTACATCTTTTCTAATTCAAGCAAATATATAGCACCCAAAGTTGATAAACGAACTCAAATCACTGAAATTTAGATGTCGTCACAATTAACCATAGATAAATATTTTAGGCAATCTTAATTGTAATGATATATAAATATTTATATATAACGTAATTTTTTTTACATGGAGGCATAAATTCCTAAGACGGGACCGAAAAAAAATATATTTTATTATAATGTGGAGTTTATTCCTAAATATAACTCGTCCTGAGTTGGGACCGTGATTATTTATTACTATAGACAGTTTATTCTTATATAGAGTATTCCTATAGGGGATTTTTACTGCAGTTATTCATTTACTAATTAATCTCATAATTAATAAATTAGGTGGTGTGCATACATATGTTCTAATAATGAAATAAATCTTTTAATATTATCCCAATTAATAAATAATAAATACATTATAATGGCTAATAATAATATGTTTTTAATGAAGGCTAAGCATACAAATAATTAGAGTAGCCTACACAAACAATGAGAAATTAAACCATAAAATCCAATCCAAATATGCAATGTATTACATAATGGCAAGAAAATAACAAAAATAAATAAATAAATAAAAGGCAAAGAGAAAGACTAGTGTAGATGGTGGAGCAATAGCAGATCGAGGATTTCAAAACTAAGGGTACGATCAATAGTGATAATTAACATATTTTTTTAGGATAAATTGTAGAAGTGGTACCATGTGAATTTACCCTTATGAAAATGGTCCCTTTTTTTTTTAACAAAAATGGTCCCACAGGATTTTATAAGTAAAAAATAAATGAAATTTTGGGACCAAAATTATTTTTTGAAAATTCTCTTGGGACAAAACTGTTAAATAAAAATAAAAACGGGACCAATTTTGCAAAAAAAAAGGGACCAAAAACGAATGTGGGACTAAAATTGCAGACGAAAAATTCACATGGGACCACTTCTGCAATTTACCCTATTCTTTTACATAGACATTGTTTTATATATAAATTTCACAGAATAAAATTAAATCTACATTTAAATATGATATATATTAGAGTTCCAATAAAATTATAACTACAAGTTACAAATGAGTCCGACCAGTTGTTATTTTCAGGAAATAATCGGGATATTTTTTAAAGAGATCTATTGTCTTCATATCCATATCATTTTCTAATTAAATTAATAATAAGAATTTAACTTTGCCACTTATTGCATTTTAAGGACCGAACTTTTGTATTTTGTAGGGCAGGTATTGAGCAATCAAATTATTGTTTAAAAAGGGATTTGAGCAATTTTAAAGACATAATTTAAGGTATTTTCGCTATTTCATATACCGCTTTACATAAGAAGCGAGATAGTATTGGAAAAAGAAAGACCTACTGCATACTAAATCTCAATATAATTATGGTTAATTCATAAACTTAATATATTAACATCATAATGTATCATTTAACAACAAATCTTGAGATATAAATGTGGTATTAACTATTGATCAAAATATAAGACGCGTAGCAATTAATTTATTGGGACTACGAACAAATTAATTAATTACAATTTTAAAATACTATATCATTTTTTTTAATCTATTCACAAAAAAAAAAAACAAAAAAAACTTGCAAGTTAAATTAACTTTATTTTTTCTTCTTGAGTAGATAGTAACAACCATTGATAACAACCATTGATACTTTTAAAGTGAAATGTAACTTTTTGCAAAATATTTTAGTAAATTGTCATTAGTATTATTATTCATGTTCAAAATGTTTTTTTATATAAATTTGTTAGCTCTATAAATCGTTCGATAAAATAATAGAGAATCTCGCTTCATAATGATATTATTATGCAATAACTCATTTTTTTTTACAGTAATTTAAAAGTTCGGTACCTATCAAATTTTTTTTGTAAAATGATACATAAAATGGCATAAATACCCCCTATTTTGTCCTTAAAATTGTCCAAAGTCCTTTTTTGCCGTAATATAATAGTTCGGTATCTGCTCTGCAAAAGACGAATTTTCAGTCCTTGAAATGCAATAAGTGATAAAGTCAAGTCCTATTTTTGCAATTTGTCCAATAAAATATAATAATACAATCATAAATAATTAAAAGGCACCCTAATTAAAATAGCATGCCCTAATCTATCAACAAATACCATCAAATTATAAATTTTATACAATCAAAGCCATATCCACATTAAATAGAAAAATGTTACAAGCCATGATTTATAAATATATATACTATCATATTACATCCATAATTTAATTAAAAAATAAAAAAACAATTCTGGCAAAGAATTAATAAAAGAAAAGGAACAAGAAAAATAAATCTTACCTTGTCCTAATAGCCGAGAAAAGTTGGATTAGTTATTTTAAAATCTTATAAATTATTTCACACATTTTTTACCAAATAAATTAACAGAGGTTCAGCCAAACAAGCTCTAAATAACAGCCGACTTTCTCTCCTCCTCCTCTTCAATTTTAAATGCACGACAATGAGACTATATAGCAGCAGCGACAAAAAATTCACAAATGGTCTTGTAACTTTGTCCGAATTCATAAATGATCCTGTAAGTTTTTAATTTATCAATTTTGATTTTTTCGCCGGATAATTTAAAATTTGATCAGAAAATTAACCTTACATTTTATTCTGGTCACGTCAACGGTCGCCCCCACTCTCATTTGAACTGTCTTTCATCTAGGAAGAAAAATCTTCAATCAATTTCACGTTTTGATTACACCTACCGCATGAATCGTAACTTCAAAATCACGAATTTCATTCATTATTGTGGCTAATTTCGAGTGATTTACGTTGAGGCGAGGGTCGAAACCTATACTACTCTCTTCCTCTCACTGAAACCATCATTTCAATATTGTTTTTTAGCATTAATTTGTATGCTACTTAATATTTCCGGCCAAAATTTTCAATTTTCTAGCGAAAAGGACTAGAATTGAAACCAAAAGGATCAAAATTGATAATAAAATAATTTACAGGACCATTTGTGGATTCGGGCAAAGTTATAGTACTATTTTTTATTTTTTCTCTAGCAAGCAGCTTTACTTTCTAAATTTTTGAAACCGAGTTGCTTGTTTCGCTTTAATTGTTGATACTTGGGTTGAAAATAGGTCGGGTTGTGATACCGTTTTAAAAAGTAAAACGGATGGGAAAATTCAACACCTTAAGGATAAGACGAACACCACCTTAAGGATAAGAATTAAGACACAGGATCACCACTCAAAGGAATCCACCCAAGAGATAAGAAACTTGCAGAAGAAAAAGTTCACTAGGAACAACTCTTTAACAGATTAATATTATCAGTCTGAATGCCTTTCAATTTTCGTCCACATGCATATTTGTACTTGGAACAACCCTCCAAGAATAGGAAAAGACATAAGAAATACCAAAAAACAAGGTCCAATTTCAATAATGACATAACAACTCTAATTTGACTATAATTATGCGCTATACGGCTGCCAACAATTAATCTAATAAATTGATAACTTTGACCATTGAATAACCTAGATTCAAACGATCAAATTAATGCTAAATAATTATACCAGATAATGGGCTCCTAAAAAAAATGTTGTGGACTGCTGCAAATTTTTGAACCATCAAGCCAAATTCATCGGACTCATCTACATCATTCTCCCCTGGTTGGACAGGACTCTTCCTCGAGTCTAAGGGATCATCGTCTTTATATGGTGAAAGGTCTGAAACATTAAAAGTAGCTAATACTCCTTAATTTCCAGGAAGTTCCACCTTATTGGCATTGTCATTTATCCTCTTCAAATTTTTGAAAGGACCATCCGCCCGAGGCTGAAGCTTTGGATACTTTTTATTAGGAAACCTCTCTTTGCGAAGATGAATCCACACCAAATCACCCTCTTTAAACACAACTTGCTTCCTGTGTTTGTTAGCTTGTTTCTTGTACTTCTCAGTTTGCTTCAACATCTTTCTTTTCACCACCTCATGTATCCTTTTGATGTGAATAGCTCTTTAATTGGCATCCCCACTGAAATTGTTATCAGCATTTATTGGACTTAAATCCAAAGGGCTGATTGGATTCAAACCATAAACTGCTTCAAAAGGAGAACACCCAGTAGTTTGACTTGCTGACCGATTGTATGCGAATTCGGCTTGAGGCAATAAATTTTTCCACTCTCGAATATTCTTTTTCACCCGACTCCTTAACAGTGCTCCCAAAGATCGATTAACAACTTCCGTTTGTCCATCTGTTTGCGGATGATGCAATGAGCTAAATTGAAGTTTAGTCCCCAACCTCTTCCAAAGAGTTCTCCAAAATGACTAAGGAACTTAGAATCTCAATCAGAGGTGATTGACCTTGGAATACCATGCAATTTGACAATTTCTTTAAAGTAGAGATCAGCAACATTAGTAGCATCCATTGTTTTGTTACAAGGCACAAAATGAGCCATTTTAGAAAATCTGTCCACCACCACCATGATTGAATCCTTACCCCTTTGAGTTCTTGGTAGCCCCACAATGAAATCCATACTCACATCTTCCCATGGAACTGTCGGAATTGGGAGAGGAGTATACAACCCGGTGTTGCTTCCATGCATCTTTGCTTTATGGCAAGTAACACATCGCTTCACAATCTTTTCAACGTCATTTACAAGCATAGGCCAATAGAACCTATCTTGAACCAGCATTAACGTTTTAACTCGCCCAAGATGTCCAGCAAGCCCGCCACCATGAGCTTCACGAATTATGGCTTCCCGAAGTGAACATCTTGGTATGCAAAGTTGGGTACCTTGGAACAGGTATCCCTCTTGAATAAGAAATTGATTCTTTGTTCCAGCTTGACAAGACTTCCAATGATCACCGAAATCAGTTTCATAAAGGGTTTTAATGATCACAAAACCAACCACCATAGATTGCAGATAGTCAACAAAGTATGTCTTCTGCTCAAAGCATTTGCAACCTTATTCAACTGTCCAGATTTGTGCTTGAGTACAAACATGAAAGTTTGAAGAAATTCCACCCATTTCGCATGTAGGGTACTCAGTTTATGCTGTGTGCTCAAGTACTTTAGCGCTTCATGATCAGAATGAAGAACAAACTCTTTTGGCAGCAAGTAATGGCTCCAATGAGTCAGGGCCCGAATGATTGCATATAACTCTTTGTCGTAAGTTGAATACTTTCTTTTTGCATCATTCAACTTTTCACTGAAAAAAACAATTGGTCTTCCCTCTTGGCTCAGGACAGCTCCAATTCCCACATTAGATGCATCACAATCCACTTCAAACACTTTGTCGAAATCCGGAAGTGTAAGAACAAGTGTTGTAATCATCTTATTATTTAGGGAGAAAAACATTCCACTACAAAGTCACCAAAAAACTTACAACCATATACAAAGTGCAGAAAATTTCTGCACTTTAGTTCAAATTTGAACTAAAGTGCTACGTACTTTAGTTCAAATTTCTGCACTTTGTATCTGGTTGTAATGGTTTACTCAATCTTGTATCTAGTTGTAATTTTTTCTATTTTTTATATGATCAAAACTTTGTTGAGCCTCCTCATTCCATTTAAAATTCCACCCTTCATACAATCAGTGATAGGGGCTACAAGAGTGCTGAAATTTTTAATAAACCTTCGATAAAAAGAGACCATACCGTGAAAACTTCTCACATCATGAATGGAATTAGGGGTTGGCCAACTCTCTATGGCTTCGATCTTGCTGGGATCCATCTTGATTCCTTCTCTCGTCACCACATAACCCAAGAATATTAGGCTATCCGTGAAGAAATGATACTTCTTCAAATTAACAAAAAGTTGATTCTCTCTCAAGGTTAGAAAAATATTTCTCAGGTGTTCTACATGCTCCTGCAATGATTTGCTATACACCAGAATATCGTTGAAGTATACAACCACAAACTTGCCCATAAATGGAGTTAGAACATGAGTCATGAGTCTCATGAAAGTGCTTGGTGCATTAGACAGCCCAAATGGCATAACTAGCCATTCATAAAGACCCTTTCCTATTTTGAATGCCGTCTACCACTCATCTCCTTCTCGCATTCTTATTTGGTGATAACCGCTCCGCAAGTCAATTTTGGAAAAAATGCTAGCACCATGAAGTTGATCGAGTAAATCATCTAACCTTGGAATCGGGAATCGATACCTGATGGTGATTTTGTTGATAGCTCTGCTGTCAACACACTTTCGCCAAGATCCGTCTTTCTTTGGAACCAAGAGAGCTGGGACAGCACAAGGGCTCATGCTTTCAAGAATTAACCCTCTACCCATCAGATCATCAACTTGCCTCTGCAATTCAGCTTGTTGAATGGGATTCATCCTATAAGATGGTTTATTTGGTAATGTAGCTCCAGGAACAAGATCAATATGATGTTGAATATTCCTCATTGGTGGTTAACCAGTTGGAATTTCATCTGGTACAACATCATTGAACTCTTCTAATAATGGCAACAGAAGGTCATGAGACTGAGTTGGCCCAGTGACCTCAATGTCTCTAATCAAGAGAGCATAGATCTCACTTTCATCAATTAAGGCTCTTTTGATTTGTTTGCCAGTTATGATAGAAACTCCAGATACCTTAGAATTCCTCTCCACCGGCTTTAACGGAGCCAACACGACGAGAACTCAATCTTTGATAAAATAATAAGTATTCTTAAAACCATCCTGGGAAACCTTCCGATCATACTGCCATGGTCTTCCAAGCAACAAATGACATGCATCCATGGGCGCAATGTCACACCAGATTTCATCCTTGTAGGTATTCCCATTAGAAAAAGAAACCAAACATTTTTTTGAGACCTTCACCCCATTCCCCTGCTGGAACCATTGGATTTTATACGGATGAGGATGAATCTCGGTTTTCAGCTTTAACTTAGTCACCATTTCTTCAGCTACCATGTTTGTGCAGCTTCCGCTATCAATGATAACGTTGCACACCTTTCCGTGACTAGTGCACCTAGTCTGGAAAATATTATCCCTCAACCATGACTCCTTATCTTCTTGGATCACATTTAGACTTCTACGAATTACCAATGCCTCTCCTTCGTCAGCATATTCAATAACCTCATCAATTTCCGCCTCTTCGTTATTTATTTCCGCATCATCCTCTCCAATTTCGTCTTCAATAATAGTTACCACTTTTCTATTCGGACAATCAGAAGCAATGTGACCATAACCCTGACATTTGAAACACTTCTTGGTAGAGATATTGCTCGAAATTTTGTGTTTCATACCTGCTTCGCCTTTGTTTTCACCCTTCTGAATTGTTTTCCCTTAGAAAAAGATTTGCTGAGATTTTGAGAAACACTCCCTTGGTTAGAAGAACTTGCCCTCGTGGTTGCTTTTGATGTATACCTCGAATTTTGTTGTTCAATGGTGACAACAAGCTTTCTAACATCATTGAACTCCAGAATGGCTGCAATCTAATCGCACCAGCGATTTCCCTCTTCAACTCTCCCACGAACCGTGCAACAGTTTGTTCTTCTGGTTCTTGGATATCACATTTGAGCATTAAATACTCAAATTCTCTAATATAATCTTCCACAGACAGATTATATTGCTTGTATTAGAGATAAAGAATAGAAATTAGTCTTTATCCAATGTATTTATATATTTTATATTCTTTCCATGTAAATCTCCTTGTATCTTGGGAAAGTTGTTGTATTCCTGTAATCGGTCTATTAATAATAGATTTCTCCAATCACCAATTCAACGGTGATATTCTAATCATCTTCACATGGTATCAACAGTATACACTGAAAACCCTAAATTCTAAAATAATCGCCATTTTCTAATAAACCTCACCCTTTTGTCCACTTCGTTTGAGTTCAGCTTCTGATTGAAGCTTGCAGCACACTCATTGCATACCAAAATAATTTAAGTTTCCAAACATAATTAAAGTTTCCTTTCCCTCACTACCTGCAAAATTCTCTCGTCTTCTCCCTCTCACAAATTTCAGAAAATCCAATCTCTCTTCCCCTCCATCTCGCACGATCCATAAACCATAATCTCACCTGCAAATTTTTCCTCGTTTACCCACCACAACCTTCGGTCGTCTCTCTCAACATGGCCAATCCTCCCACCGATTCTCTTCCCGTCACCGCCATGATCAACATGGTTGCTGGAATCAAATTGGGCGCCTCGAATTACCTTCCATGGCGTTGCCAAATTGAACATATGGCCGAGTGTTTTGACCTGCTCGGCTACTTGGACGGATCGCTCGCCTCTCCTCCGACGACCGTCACCTCTACTGAGGGCGTGGCTTCGCCCAATCCAGCCTATCTGGCCTGGAAAATTAAGGACCGCAAGCTCCTTAGCGTCGTCTACACATCGCTATCCAAAGACGCCGCCTCTGAAGTTCTGGAATCCACCACATCGTGCGCTATGTGGTCTACTCTGGAGGGCGTTTATTCCTCCGCAACTCGCCAGCATCAACTCCGCGAGGAATTGCTCTCTCTTCGTCGGGGTGATTCTCCGGTTGAAGAGTATGGTAAGAAATTTAAGTCGTAATGTGATCAATTGCATGCTATTGGTTGTCCTGTTATTGAATCAGATAAGAGTCATTGCTTTTTGCGTGGATTGGGTGTCCAATTTGCAAGCTTTGCGGATACTCGAATGGCATTTACTCCTATTCCGGTGTTTCGTGATTTGTTGAGCCAAGCCAAACACTATGAGTCCATGCTTCGTGCTATGGAAAATTCCCCTCCGCAGGCTGCATTAACGGCTGATCGTTCCTCGGGCCGTGGTTAGGGCCGTTCATCTTCATCGGGTGCCTACTCCCGTGGACAGCAGGGTTCGCCGGGATTTGGGCAGCAATCGCGGTTCTCTGGCAATCGTGGAAATTTTTCTGGCAACCGTGGACAGCACGGCAACTCTGGCTTCACCAATGGTTTTTCTGGTTCTACGAATGGGGGGCGTCGAATCCCTCGTTGTCAGATATGTCGTGGGGAGCACTATGCGGATAAGTGTCCTCGGTTTCTCAATGCTCGTCAACCTGTCTCTTCAGCACACTTAGCCCAGGCATTCACATCCTCCTGCAATGTGTCGGACTCTGCTCCTGATTGGTATCTTGATTCGGGTGCCTCTGCTCACATGACGAATCAGACTACTGCATTGGACACTTACGAGCCTTATTCTGGTAATGGGTCAGTTATTGTTGGTAATGGCAATGCTTTGAATATTTCTCATATTGGTTCTAGTAAATTGTCTGCAGATGTGCAATTGCTGGATGTTTTAGTGGTTCCTCATATCACTAAAAAATTGTTATCTATCAGTAAACTAACATCCGATTTTCCGGTCGATGTGATTTTCTCTGATAAGTTCTTTGCCATTCAGAACCGAGTGACAAAGTAAATCCTAGCACAGGGAAGGTGTGATAAAGGCTTATATTTGCTTGATCGAGGGACTCCGACTTTGGTTGCTGCTGTCCAGAATAAAGAATGGAAGGCTAGTTTCAGTTTATGGCATTTACGTCTGGGGCATGTCCCGCATTCTATTATTTCTTTACTGAACAAACTTGGTCATTTATCTCCATTACATCTGCTTTTACCGAATCCGAAAGTGTCCGCTCCTCTTGTCAATTGGCTAAGAGCAAGAGATTATCTTTTTCAGTTGAATGAGAAACGTCTTTGATTGTGTTTTTGGATTTAATTCATTGTGATTTATGGGGTCCTCGCTGTTTTCTACCATCGATGGTTTCCGCTATTATGTTGCATTTATTGATGATTATTCTCGATTTTCTTTGGATTTATCCGCTTGCGTCTAAGTCCGAATTCTACGATATTTTGGTTCGATTTCATATCTTTGTTCGCAATCAATTTGATCGTAAAATCAAGGTGTTTCAAAGTGATGGGGAACCGAGTTTGTTAATGCTAAAGTCCGAATTTTATGAATCTTAATGGCATACTTCATCGTTTGTCTTGTCCTTACACTCATAATGAAATGGCCGAGCTAAGCGTAAAGCATCGTCACATTTCTGGCCGGTTCCATCCATGCTATTTCATGCCCATGCACCCGCTTCTCTCTGGTTTGAGGCATTTGCAACAATACCGTTTTGTGATCAACCCGCTTCCTACCCCGTTTTGCAAAATTCATCACCTTTTGAGTTCTTTATTCTGGTTATGCTCCTAATTATGCAAACTTCAAGCCTTTTGGGTGTCGGGTATTTCCATACCTTCGGGATTATCTTGATAACAAAATTTGGAGCCTCGTAGTCGTCCGTGTATTTTTACGGGTTATAGTAGCATTTACAAGGGTTTTCGATGTTTTGATCCCGTCTCTTCTCGGACCTTCATTTCTCGCCATGCTCAATTTGATGAGTTTTCCTTTCCTTTTTCCCGAGAGCCGCCGTATGCCCACTCCGGTCTCGAGAATTAGACATTACCACCTTCTTGGATGCCTCGGTGAACTTCATCCTTCAGCGCTCGGCTTCGACCTTTTCTTTGCCGCCCGGACCTCCCCTTGATAATGCATCGCTAAGCCCCGCGTCCTTGATGAGCGATCCAGGCAAATGATCAGTTCATCGACGGTGCATGCCCTGCCTTTCGACCCGGCCGCATCCGTGCGGCCGAGGCTCGCTTCGCGCCTCATCAACGGCTTTGTCTGGCGGCCTCCGCTCGATCCTCCTTGCTGCGTGGTGCCTACGCTCCTCGCCGGGTTCATACCACACCGTTTCACCCACGGGCTCGGGCGGGCATTTTTCAAGCCCGCTACCCTCTTGACTTAGCTTCCCTTTGCCTTATTATCCGCTCTCGTTTCCTGCGGAGCCTCGTGGATTTAAGTCTGCGATTCGAGTGGCTTCTTTGCTATCTGAAGGAAATTGATGCCCTCCATTCGAATCACACATGGGATTTGGTACCCCGCCCTCCGGGTATGAATATTGTGGGTTCGAAATGGGTTTTTTGTACAAAGTTTCATGCTGATGGCTCGATTGAACGTCACAAGGCCCGTCTTGTTGCTCAGGGCTTCACACAAATTCCGGGAACCAATTTTCATCACACGTTTAGTCCGGTTGTCAAAGCTGCAACCGTTCACATTATCCCCGGCTTTATCTTCAAAGATAGTTGGCCTCTTCATCAGCTTGATGTCAAGAATGCTTTCCTTAATGGCATTCTTGACAAACCAGTGTTCATGGCTCAACCCCCGGGGTTTATTGATCCTCGTTTACCTGATCATGTGTGTCGACTCAAGAAAGCTCTTTATGGTCTTCGCCAGGCTCCCCTAGCCTGGTTTCAGAGGTTTAGCTCGTATCTCACCAACCTTGGCTTTCTACAGAGTCGTTGTGATTCTTCACTGTTTCATTTTCATCGAGGCACTTCTGTTATTTATTTGCTGCTCTATGTCGATGATATCATTGTTACAGGGAATGACAGCTCTTTGCAATCTTTTATATCTCGTACACACCGTGAGTTTGCCATCAAGGATCTTGGGCGTCTGAATTATTTCCTCGGTCTTGAGGTCTCTTATACATCTGCTAGCTCGTTTGTGGGTCAAGCTAAATATGCCCATGATATCCTTGAACGAGCTGAGTTGTTGGACTCTAAGCCTGTTTCCACTCCATTGGCTGCTGGGGAGTCTCTTGTCAGTACCGGTGATCCGTTTCATGATCCCACGCTATACAGATCACTTGTTGGGGCCTTGCAGTATCTGACCATCACCCGTCCTGATCTCTCATACGCTGTCAGTTCAGTTAGTCAGTTCCTTCACTCTCCGACTGACGCTCATTTTCTAGCAGTGAAACGTATTCTTCGCTATGTCAAGGGTACGATTCACTATGGTCTCTCCTTCGTCAAGAGGCCAGATACTTCTGTTTTGGGTTATTCCGATGCTGACTGGGCCCGTTGCACCGAGACACGTCGTTCCACCTATGGTTACTCTATTTTTATTGGGGGAAATCTTGTTTCTTGGTTTGCTAAGAAACAACCAACGGTTGCCCGATCAAGCTGTGAATCTGAGTACCGGGCATTAGCGAATGCAGCTTCTGAATTGGTTTGGGTCACTAATCTTCTCCGTGAGCTCCGTTCGACCATAGCTTCTCGTCCGACTCTTTTGTGTGACAATAAGAGTGCTCTGTTTTTGAGCCAGAATCCTGTTGCCCATAAGCGTGCCAAGCATATTGATTTGGACTATCACTTTGTTCGTGAGCTCGTCTCTTCTGGGAAGTTATCTACTAGCTTTGTTCCTTCACATCTTCAGATAGCAGACATCTTCACGAAGAGCCTCCCTCGTCCGGCATTTGAGTTTCTTCGTTCCAAGCTCTGTGTATGCCTTCACCACGCAGCGCTTGACGGGGGGTATTAGAGATAAAGAATAGAAATTAGTCTTTATCCAACGTATTTATATATTTTATATTCTTTCCATGTAAATCTCTTTGTATCTTGGGAAAGTTGTTGTATTCCTGTAATCGGTCTATTAATAATAGATTTCTCCAATCACCAATTCAACGGTGATATTCTAATCATCTTCACAGCTTGAAATTATAAAACTTTGAGTAGTTTTCTTGCCTATAATTTTCTAACAAGAATCTCCCCTTCAACTCCCGCTTCATTTTTTCCCAAGTCTGGATAGGTTTTCTTCCTTGTCTAACCCTCTCTCTTTTAAGATTCTCCCACCAAAGTGATGTATAATTTTCAGTTTGATTGCAATTAGCTTCACTTTTCTTTCTTCAGAATACTCTTTTAACTCAAAAATTCTTTCAACAGTATATAACCAATCAAGAAAAACATCACCTTGCATTATTCCATCAAATTCTGGAATGTCATCCTACGCATCGGCCTCATGTGTTCTAGGTTGCCTTCAGGTACTGAGATTGTCATCGCTTGATTCAACTTCTTCAGCAAATGGATTTTGATAATCCGCATCATTATCTGTGGTATGTTGATTTCTCCTTGGTTGATTGAGATTTTGCTGTTGAAGTTGTCTTTGCAACAATTCCACCGTTCTTCTTAATTTGTCTATCTCGATATCGCGTAGGTCTCTTTGACGAACTGGAGGATCATCAACATTTGGACCGTTACTTCTGCGTCCAGCCATTGACAACCAAAGCTCTAATTACCAAATGATACTGTTTTAAAAAGTAAAACGGATGGGAAAATTCACCACCTTAAGGATAAAACGAACACCACCTTAAGGATAAGAATTAAGACACAGGATCACCACTCAAAGGAATCCACCCAAGAGATAAGAAACTTGCAGAAGAAAAAGTTCACTAGGAACAACTCTTTAACAGATTAATATTACCAGTCTGAATGCCATTCAATTTTTGTCCACATGCATATTTGTACTTGGAACAACCCTCCAAGAATAGGAAAAGACATCAGAAATACCAAAAAACAAGGTCCAACTTTAATAATGACATAACAACTCTAATTTGACAATAATTAAGCGTTATACGTCCACCAACACTTAATCTAATAAATGGATAACTTTGACCATTGAATAACCTAGATTCAAAAGATCAAATTAATGCTAAATAATTATACCAGATAATGGGCTCCTAAAAAACAATGTTGTGGACTGCTGCAAATTTTTGAACCATCAAGTCAAATTCATCGGACTCATCTGCCTCAGGTTGAGTTAGGTTTTACGTTGAAAGGTATTAGGCTCAAGACTTACTTGTTATATGTAATATTTTTAATTGGCTTAGGTCTAGTCTTTTTATTAAACGAGTCGGCCTCAAAGCCCGTTTAAAGCTTTTATAAGCTTATTTCACCATATATAAAATTTAAAAGTAATCATATTAATATGTTAATTTATAATATCAGTTTATTTTATTTTATTTTTAAAAAGAAATAAGGGTTATTGTTTATTAAGTTTGTTTAATTGATTGAGACACTCTTGTGTGAGACATTCACATGTATGAGACGGGTTTCATAACTGACCCATGCTCTAAAAATTTGACCCGTATTTAATTAGATGATAAAAACCCAAATATACCCTTTGAGCTAAAAGAAAGTCACCGAACGCAGCAGCGTAATCAGTTCTTCGTGGAATCCACATCCCCAATTCTTGTCTGTGGTTGTAATGGGGTCGCGATTGTGTTCACACCTCTATCTTTTCCTAAAATTTTATTGCTACTCTTTATTATTCAATCCTACCCCTCTTTCTCATTTTTCTATGCAATTGATAAGCTCTGTTATTAATACTACTACGTAGGAATTGAATTCAGTGTTTGTTGATCTCTATGTAGGAATTGAATTGAAAGGTAATTTCGGTATCTAAGGCTCAATTTGGATGGGTGGATTTAAAATCCACGAATTTCATGCACACACAAATTACCACTCTCCAATGGATTTACAAATACTTAGATTTGAGTAGCTAGTTAAAAATGGAGGGATTTCAAATTCTCATCAAAACTTAGTCATTTGAAATCTCATTCTCTCTACTCATTCCCTCTCTCTCCCCCTTTCACTCTCCTCCTATCTCTCTTATCTTGACAATTCATGATTTGAAATATATGCATTTTTACATGTATTATTTTTTAAATCCATTCATTTTAAATCCTCTCTATCCAAATGAAGCCTAAGTGTATTAGCGAAAAGTGATTGTATTTTGTCTGCTTTTGTTGATCTTTATGTAGTGAATAGGAAATATTTACCCTTGTTAACATAATTGCTATTTTTTTATTTTTTATTTATTTTCTGAAGCATTGCGTGTGCTAATCTATGTATGTTGCAACTGTTGGTTTGACTTTGATATGATCTTTCAAGGAGGAAGAAGAATTATAGGTTCGAATAAAGCAATAATACATGTTAACTTGGAAAATAAAAATTGGAATAATATCACTCTATAGTTCCAATATGCCGGAAATATTAGTTTTTGGTTCGAGAGTCCACATTTTGGTTCAAGAGTATCACAATTATGAATTCAGAAGTGCAACTTAATTTCTTAAAATTATATTAAAAGTGATTTTTTAATACAAACGATACTTTAAAATGGATTTAAAAATAAATTTAACTTTGTAACTCCAAAAATTTAGAGTATCATATTATGGTTCTAGAGTATCACTTTCGAATTCAAAAGTGTCACTATTGTACAGAAGTGACTTATGATTATTAAAGAATAGTGATACTTGAAATTGATCTAGGTACAACTCAAATACTTAAGTATTAATGTAAATGTTAACATAAAACATATATGTCACTCCGTAGTTGTAAAATATCGAGAGTATAAGTCTGCGTTTCAAGAGTATCATTTTCTAGTTCAAGTGTATCAGCCGTTTTTTGAAAGACGAATAAGAAATGGTGTTCAATATAAATTAAACTACTCATATATCTCTTCTTTAACAAAACATTTAAAGACATAACTTGCAGATTAATAAATTTTCAAGAGCGGTCTCCGATCAACGAGGTGTTATCAACCTAAGAAGACAACACCATTGTACCATTTGCCAACCTATATCAGTGTGTTCTAGAGTATTAATTTATGGATCAAGAGTATCACATATCTGTTTGGAAGTATCATCTTTTAATATAGAAGTACCATTGTTCCTTGAAGATAAACTATATTAAAACTGATCGAGGTATAACTCAAACATGGAATACATGTTCACTTAAAATGCATTGGAATAGTTATTCCTCGATCAGTTCCAAAATTTTTGGAGTATCAATTTATTGTTCAAAAGTATCCTGTCTTATATCTAGAGTATCACATTTTAATTTAGAAGTGATGAAAGTGATGTTTAAATATTAAAGAATATACAATATGTAAACTAATTTATATAAAAATCAAATGTCAATATTTTTTATTTAAAATAGTCAATGTCATTATGCAGTTGCAAAATATTGAAAGTATCATTTTTAGGTTCAAGTGTATCATTGCTTTGTTCGAGAGTATTATTGTTTTTTGGAAGACAAATGATATCCTGACAATAATCAACTCTCCAAATCATTTTCATATTATATCGCTAAAAAAGTTCAACGTTTAATCCCTTGAAGTCTCATCTTCTTCAATATCAGTGAACCCCTTGAAGACTTTGTTAAAGCGCTAGGCATTATTAATGACAGTATAAGGTTATGAAGCATGCCTATAGCCTCCAGGATGAGAAGACATTCATTTCCTACTCCTCAAATTGCCACTTTCTTGGCCTCTCCGATTGACAATTGACTCTCAAAACTTATATCTGAACCAAAGATTGATGCTCATAAATGGGCATACAATGATTTAACATTACATTCATCAAGGAGAGTATAGTATACTAATCAGTATTAGTAGAAGGGTCCATTCGACAACTCCAGGATACGAGATCTTGTCACCTTCGGCTCTTGGCCAAACGAAAGCAATCCTGAATACAGAATTTTCAAGATCATTGTATGCATCAAATTCAAATTCATATACTCTATTTGACCATTTTCGTTCATCATTTCCATCTCCTCTTGAATTCCCTAAGCTCATTTTCTATAAGAGCTTTCAATATCTACTGGTACTGTTTCAGTTTCTATAAGAGCTTTCATGTACTGGTGTTTCATAATGCAAATATGGTTGTTCAAATAAGATTAAATACTCCACAATTAAATAATAATAATAAACATGTATTTATTAAAATCAAGAACGGTTGACATCACTGATCAATCAACCCACAGAAGATTCAACATATAAACCATGAAATTAACTTTAACCCTAAAATCATATTAGAACAAATTGCATTCTACTCGGTTATAAAATCAACAACCCCACAATTAAAGCTCTCATGTTCATTGCATTCTCATTAATAAAAAATCTATAAAAGAGCCTCAAACACAGCCCAACAACATGATAAAACAAATTGAAAATTGCAAATCACAAATTACAAATCAATACCAAAATTTCATACATGCAAAACAAATCAAGCAAGCTTCTTGTTTATATTTAAAAAATACAAGTTTTTACAACCCAGCACACATGATGAACGGAACGAAATGAAACTTTCAAATCCCAAAATTGCAAATCAATTAAAATATTTTTTTCTTCACAAATCTGAGAAAATGTGAATAAAGTATGATACTAGATGTGGGTTGCGGTAACGACAGATATCGAGAGTCTTCATCAAGCGTTTTTGCGGCGACGGACATAAACGATAATGTCTGAAGTAAGAAAATATGCAAGCATACGCGAGAGAGTGACACAAAAGAGAGAAGGCAAAATCTGAAAAACATGCAACATTGAAACAATGTTGGTGCGGCGGCTTTCGTCAAGCAACGGCAGACGGGCGGTTGAGAGAGGCACAAAAGAGAGAAGAAAAAATTTGAAAGAGAAAATGACTCTAAGGTATAAAATTTAGAGTCATGTGACTCTAAGGTACATAAAATTTGAGTAGCGACTCTAAGATACAAAATGATACTATTTTACCCCTATCTTTTTCAGAATTAACAATCGTAGGTTTGACCCACCCACCCTATCTCCCAATGATATCGGTCCCCACTCCAAATTCATTCACAAAATCATTTCACATTTCACGCTCTCTCCCAAAGTCTCTATCTCCCAAATTCTCTCTCTCTCTCTCTCTCTCTCTCTAAATTAGGGCAAAATTCATTGGTAGAAATGATCTCACACCGGTGGAACTGGGGGTGGGTCACCGCCACTCTCGCTCCCCAAGCTTCACAGGTGACGGCGTTGGTTGCATCGCTGGGGTGCGTCCCCACCCCTCTCGCTCCCCAAGCTTGCGTCGTGCACGGCGGTTTTGATTTTTGAGGGCCGCATTGTTGTGGTTTGTGGTGGATATGGGCACTGCGGCGGATCTGGTTTTTCGCGAGGTGGTGAGGGGGAGATGGCGGCGCGCGGCCGCAACCTAGGGTTTTCATTATGAGGCCGCCCAAGTTTACTTCAAACGCAGGTGGTGGGGCCGTGACGTGTGAAAGCGGATCTGGTTGAAGGCGGCGGTGGATTTGCACGGTGGAGGCGGCGCTTTCACCTGGTAATTCTCCTGTTATTTTTTATTTTTTGTTGTTGCAGATTTGTATGGACTTGTATGCGGATTTCACCGGTGTTATTTTTTGTTGTTGCGGATTTGTATGGATTTGATGCAGATTTCACATGTGTTATTTTTTGTTATTCAGGATTTGTATGGATTTGTATTCACCTGGTAATTTGTATGGATTTGTATGCAGATTTCAGGCCACCATTTTTTGGATCTTGATTTTGCAGATTTCTGTAAAAAACTTTGTGTAATTTTTTGGATCTTGATATAGTTAGGGTTTGATGTATCTAGGATTTTACGTAGTATGTTGGTTGATTTTTGTAATTTTATGTTTTATTTTTGCAGATTTTTGTGTTTTGTAATTTAGATTTTTGCAGATTTTTAATTTTTTGTAATTTTTCTGTAGTATGCTTGTTAATTTTTTGTTATTTTTTAGAGTGTAATTTCTGTTTTATTTTTGCAGATTTTTAATTGTATTTTGTTATAGGGAAAGTACATTTTTTTTAATAGGAAAAGTAATATTTTTTTAGTTTCTGTTGGGAAATTTGTACTTTTGATGGAAGTTCCAAAACAGACTGTAATAGGACCAATCAGACCTGTTAGCTGACTGATGAATTAGTAATTAGGATAGGATGACTAGCTAAAATGTATAGACAACTGATGTAGCATATAGGTCACATATTGAGGGGGAACTCAATATGTATAGGTTAAGTCTTGAAGATCAGAAGATCACATCAGAAGATCAAGTAGTCAGATGATCAGGTAAAGTCATGAAGCAGTAGACTCAGAAGACCTGAAGATCAGATGACCACAAAACTACAAGACCAGAAGACCTACATCAGTAGAACGAAGAAGAGTCCACAAGTTGTGCTAAGACAGCCTGCATCAGAAGACTCATTCAGGTAGACTGATCAGTTAAGACTGATCAGGTCAGCTCAATCAGGTGATATCCTAAGATTCACCAAGTCATACATGTTCATCAGACACGAAGAATGTCAACCTAAGTTTGTAAATCAAACACTGAATAAGTGTACTTGATAACCAATGAGAGCAAGACACGTATGTACGGAGCTGACAACTGCAGGATGAAGTGCTTTAGAGTCAAACGGCTAGAAAGGACAAGCATACATGCTTTTGGCCATGCCGCCTCTGCGCATATCAAATCAAGCCTGCAAACCTACCTAAAATAGACCGAAATTCGAATTGCTCTCCAACGGGTAGTTTGATTTCGTGTCTATAAATATGAGATCATACCTTCATAGTAAGGTTATGGAAATAATCCACAAGCTCAAGCAAAACTACATTTTCGCACAAAAAACACAAGATCAAGCAAATATTCTAAGTGTTCATCCCATAGGTTCTTAGCAAGAATTCTTATCCTCTAGCTTTAGGCTATTCATATACTAGGATAGAATTCCAGTTGGAACATAACAAATCTTATACCCAAACCAAAGTTAGGTTAAGTTTGTTTAGCAAGATTTCAGACTAGGATTTCTAGTTCTGATTTCTGGGGATTGATTGAGTGAGAACTCTTGAATTATCTGGTGTACTGTGTTGGACTAACACATAAAACTAAGTACAGTTGGTTGGTTGGTTCCCCTGTTGATAGGGAAGAGTGGACGTAGGACAAGTTGTCCGAACCACTATAAAAATCTGGTGTGCATTATCTTATTTACCTGCTTTACACTTTGCACACTACATGTTTAAGCTTTGCATGCATATTATAAGTCTGTATCAGATTTGCACCAAGAAACTGATCTGATCAGTTCGACACTTTGTCGTTCTGATTTAAAACAGATTACTTAGAAATCTGATTTAACAAACTGATTTTTCACACGGGTAAAACTTAGCTTCCGCACATCAGTTAAACTGATAGACACCGAGCTGATCTGCCCTCAGGCGATCAGTAAGTTGGATATCAATCCAAACTGATTCACTCGCACTCTGATAAGGTAACTTGCTTATCACACCTGATCTCACGCAATAGTTTTCAGAAGTCTAGAGATTCTATGCACCGCTCCCCTCTAGACTTCTACCCTCACGAAAACCCATTCGGGACCTACAAGTGGTATCAGAGCAGTATTTCTACGGACCACTGGCTTTGAGTATCATTGGTTCTTGAGGAAGAACCGTTGTGGTCACTTGAACAGATCTTGAAAAACCTATTTTTAAAGCTCATTTGTTTTCTCACATTCAGTATGGATAATACTTCGGGTATGTATCACGATCTGCCCAAGTTCAATGTTGATGAGTATGCCGACTGGAAGATCTTCATGGGGAACCATCTGGGTTCAATCAGTAACAGAATGATGGAAGTTTTGGAACGAGGACCAATCATCATTTTTCATACGAATCCAAATGATGATAACAGAGATCCAGATCATGCTGTTGGTGCACGTGTAAGAAAGAGTCCTTCGTTGATGGATGTTGAAGAGAGAAAATTATCCAATCTGGATACAGTAGCCAAGCATCTTATTATGAAGACAATGGATACGACAACAAAGGAGAAAGTCAAGTACCTACAAATAGCTAAGGAGGTATGGGAAACGTTGGCTGAAATATGTCAAGGAAATGATCGGATCAAGGAAAGTAGATTGCAAGCTGAAATGGTTAACTTTGAGAAACTCAGAATGCTACCAAATGAGACCATCAATCAGTTCGATGGAAGGATCACAATGGGATTCAACAGACTTCATGATTTGGGCCGAGTTAGGTCAGATAAGGACATCAATTATAAGATTCTGAGGTCCCTACAGAAGAAATGAGACATGAATGTAACTGTGATCAAAGATATCCATGATCTTGCTACTCTGAAGCCAAGCAAGTTGTTCCTCAGTCTGAAAGCTCACGAGTATGATCTGAAAGAGAGGAATCCTGGAGTAGAAGAAGTTTTTGCTGAAGCTGCATCAAATTCGTCGAAAGTTGATGCATTTCAGGCAACCAGTAGCAGTACAAGAATGCCTGAACCAGTAGGAAGGATTGTGAGTCAGGCTGAAGAAATTGCTTTGCTGACCAGAAAGCTGGAAAGGTCTAATGTTCAAATGGGAAAATATCGGAAGTTCTATAAAGATTATTAGAACAGCAGAAGAAATGGGAGATCTACTGATAGATCGCAAGAAAAAAATCGTTCTGATGACAGAAGAGATGATCATAGAGATGACCAAAGAGAAGAGAAGAGATATGATCATTCTGATGATAGAAGAGACAACAGATCAGAAAGAAGGAATTCTGATTACAGGCAGAATGGGAAGTCACCTTATAGATCCTACAGAAGAAACGATTTGCCTGGCAGATGAAATTCTGGAGAACCTGGAGCGTGCTTCAACTATTAGAAACCAGGTCACTACAGTACTGATTGCCCTGACCTGACTCCAAAGGAAAGAGAAGAGAAGCGCAACAGAAGAGATCAACGGTACCGGGACAGAAAAGTCATGGTTGCTGATACATCAGGTATCGATGACTCTTATCTTGCTTCGGATGATTCTGGTTACTCATCTGTCAAAGACTTCTGCCTGATGACCACAACTGATGATGTCTATGATCTCAACGATCTGATATTCTCATCTGACGACGACATTTGTCTCGTGGACAAAGAAGTCACTCCATCAGAGGTAATCTCTAACCCTGTTTCTGTGTCTTCTGTTTCGGCTTCCACACCTGCTATGCCTAGCACACCTGCGAGAGAGATTGACCTGCAGCTCATCAATGAGCGATTGCTTGATGATCTCTCTAATGCAATAGACACTTATACTGTAGTGGAAGTTGAGAACGATAAGCTAAGGGCTGAGAACATCAGTCTTGCTAAGGATAATGCCTTAAGAAGAGCAGCTGAACTGAAATCAGTTGAGACTGTTCAGAAGATGACAACAGAACTGGAGTTTCTGAAAGTCAGCTCTTCTGATCAGGGTAAACTGGTTAAGAAATAGCAAGCTATCAACAAACAGCAAGCTGATGATCTCAAAGTCCCTCAAGCTAAGTTTGATGAACTCTTCCGACAACATGAGAGTCTGAAACAAAGCGAGGACAGTTTGCGAAAAAAAGTAGAGGTTTTTGGAAAAGCTTCTAGAAATGTTGATGAAATAACAAGCTACTTTCGTAAGGCAATTGATAAGAAGGGTATTGGTTTTGAAAGCCCTTCTGGATCCTCATCTGTCCAATCTAGTTCACATTCCAAAAGTGAATCTAGGAAGGTTTCTGGACAAGATACACGACATGCCAAATCTATATCAAAGAAGGGAAAAAGACCTGCTGAAGAGGAAATGAGAATGCCTGATCAGAAAGGGAACATAAATGGACCTCACCTGATCAAGCATCAGCCGAGGAATCAACAGAAGAACTCTATTCTTCTGAAGAGACCTCAGCCTAATCAGCAGATCAGGAATCAGAAAGGACAATCTCGCAAGGGAAAGTCCAATCTGAGACCTGATCAGGTCAAGCTGCCTAATCAGCTTGCTAAGGGTAAACTGCAGAAACCACTTGTGCAAAAGAGATATGAATCTTTTGATGGTAGCAGTCGTACCTATCCCTTCAACCAGAAATCCAGGACATCTACACCTGAACCAAACTGGATTAAAAGAAGACAGATCAATCAGAAAAATCTCAAGTCTTCTGATTCATCCAAGGTTCACACTCATAATCATACTAACCAGAAAGCACATGAAGAGATGTATGATTATGTAGATGCTTATGAGAGACAAATCAGGCCTTCTGATCTTGATGATTACCATAGAAGTGTCCTGTATTTTTGGATCCCGAAAGGTAATACTAACCTCTCAGGACCCAATCCTACAGGGGTACCTAAAGCCTCATTTGATTGCAAGTTCGCGTGGGTTTGGACAATAAGGGAGGTGTACAAGCAACTATCTGGTACATCGATAGTGGATGCTCAAGGCACATGACTGGAAGTCAACATCTCCTTAGTTCTTATGTTAAGAAAGAAGGCCACATGTACTCTTTGGTGACGACAACTTTGGTTTTACCAGAGGAGTTAGAACCATAGTGAATGATGATGTACAGGTTATAGGAGTCTCGTATGTCGATGGTTTGAAGCATAACCTATTATCGGTTTCACAATTCTGCGATAATGGATTCAGCGTTGAGTTCTCGACTGATTAGTGTACTATAAGGAATCGAGCTACTCAACAGATTTTGCTAACTGGTTCTAGGAAAGGAACAATCTACACTGCAGATTAGGACAGTTGTCCAAGAAATGCATGTCTGATTGTTAAGAGCTCCAAAAGCAACAGTTGGCTCTGGCACAAGAGAATGAGCCATCTGAACTTTAAGATTGTTAACAAGATAGCAAGGATGTCCTTGGTTGAGGGACTCCCGAATGAAGTTTTCTCTAAGGATCAGACATGTGCCGCATGTCAGAAGGGAAAGCAAGTCAAGGCTCCATTCAAAGGGATTCTATCACCACCATCCAGTAGAGTATTGCAACTGCTCCACATGGACTTATTTGGACCAGTTACACCCCTTAGTTTCAGCGGACACAAATACACTCTTGTGACCGTGGATGATTTCTCCAAGTTCACCTGGGTTGTATTCTTATATAAAAAGAATGAAACTACTACAAAAATACCTGAGATGCTTAAGAGATTGCAGAATGAGAAAGGTGTCAGTGTTGTGATCAGATAAGGGAACATAATTCTTGAATTCATACATAGCTGATTTTTGCAAGGAGTTTGGGATACAACATGAGACATCAGCCGCCAGAACGCCACAACAGAATGGTGTAGCAGAAAGGAGGAACAGAACACTCAAAGAAACTGCTCGCACAATGTTGGCTGAACATGCAACTCCAAATCGTTTCTGGGTAGAAGCAATCAACACTACATGTCACACTCAGAACATATTTTCTCTGACTAAGACACACTTCAAAACACCCTATCAACTGTGGAAGTGCAGAAAATCTCGTGTTTCTTACTTTCATGTTTTTGGGTGCAAGTGTTTTATTCACAACAATGGGAAGAGTCAGTTGAAAACCTTTGAAGCTAAGTCAGATGAGGGTATATTCTTGGGATATTCCTCAACCAGCAAAGCTTTCAGGGTGTTCAACAAACGAACTCTAGTTGTGGAGGAAACACCTCATGTGGTCTTTGATGAGACATCTTCTGAACAAGAGAAATCTGCCGCAGAACAAGCGGTACCAGATCAACCCGTACCTGATGCTCAGAAAATGGATCAGTTCAGTATCAAAGAAAAGGAATAAGATCACGTCACTGTGTATGTTCCTAACTTTGATCTTGAAGATTCACCAGGTCAGTCAGACCCCTAAGGTACGTACAACTGTCGATGAAGAAGCTGGTACAGCTGAGACAGTAACAATTGAACCATCTGGTTCAGGGGGAACACTTGTTATTCTGGCGGACAGACTTCAGCATATGATGAGTCCAACATCAGCTGAGATATGTCCATGCCAACTGGATCCTACTAAAGTACCTCTCCCAGTCTCTAGTGACGACTCAATATCAAAAGAGGATGATGATCTCCAAACTAATGTAAATCAGGGAAGAAGAACCTAGATAACCAGTCATCCAACTGACCTGATCATCGGAGATCCGTCTGATAGAGTCCAAACTAGACATCAGATTGGTGAAAGTGCAATGTATTGTTGATATCTGTCTTTGAAGGAACCCCTCACAATTGAAGAAGCTCTAGTTGATGCAAGCTGGATTCTAGCCATGCAAGAAGAATTAGAGCAGTTTGAAAGGAATCAAGTTTGTGAACTCGTAGACAGACCAACTCACCAAGATGTGATTGGCACTAAGTGGGTCTTCAAGAACAAGAAGGATGAGCACAATGTGATAACCAGAAATAAGGCAAGACTTGTTGCTAAGGGATACTAACAATTAAAAGGGATTGATTATGATAAAACCTTTGCACCAGTCGCTCGCCTTGAAACCATTCGGCTGTTTCTGGCTTATGATTCTCATAAGGGATTTATTGTGTATCAGATGGATGTAAAGAGTGCATTCTTAAATGGGGTACTAGCGGAGGAAGTTTATGTTGAACAACCTCTTGGCTTTGAAATGAGCAACCAGGTGTACAAGAAAAGCTCTTTATGGACTAAAACAGGCTCCCAGAGCTTAGTATGATACATTATCCCAGTTCTTGCTAGACAGTGGGTTCTCTAAGGGATTGATAGATAGGACTTTTTTTCAGAATTGAAGACGAGGAAGATATTCTGATGGTTCAGATCTATGTGGACGATATTATCTTCGGATCTCCCAATAAGAACTTATGTGACAAGTTCAACAAACTGATGCAAGGGAAATTTGAGATGTCCATGATGGGTCAGATGAACTACTTTCTAGGTCTTCAGGTAAGACACAGTACTGAAGGAATATTCATCTACCAGGCGAAGTACACGAGAAATCTATTGGCCAAATATGGAGTTCAAAACTACAAGACTGCCAGAATTCAAATGATGACTTCCTTCAGAATGGATCCAGATGAGAATGGTCAGAAAACTAATCAGAAAGAGTGTAGGACTCTCATTGGATCATTGTTATACATGATTGCCAGCAGACCAGATATAACATTTGCAGTAGGTGTATGTGCCAGATTTCAGGAAAATTCAATGTAAAGCCACCTGGAAGCAGCTAAGCGGATTCTTAAGAATCTGAAGGGGACAGTTAACCTTGGGTTATACTACTCTTCAGATGATAATCTAGAGCTTAGTGGGTACTCTGATTCTGATTATGGAGGTTGCAGAATAGACAGAAAGTCAACCTCAGGTACATGTCAGTTTCTGGGAAACAAGCTGGTCTCTTGGTTTTCAAAGAAACATACATCTGTTGCCACATCTACTACTGAAGGCTGAAGCAGACTATATGGCTGCAGGAAGTTGTTTCTCCCAACTGCTCTGGCTTTGTCAGTAGCTGAGGGATTATAACATTATAGCTACGAATGTGCCAATCTTCTATAACAGTAATAGTGTTATTGCAATCACACAGAACCCAGTTCTACATACAAGATGTAAGTATGTGGACACCATACATCACTTTATCAGAGACCATGTGGAAAAGAAGAACATCAGAATGGAAAAGATCCATACTGATAAGCAGAAAGCTGATATCTTAATCAAGCCACTAGCTGAAGTCAAATTCAGAGAACTATGTAATGAGCTAGGACTTCTGGACTTAGGAGAAGATGCACCAGAAGGTGGATTGGTCTTCAAGACCAGTTGGTTAAGGAACTAACCAGAAAAGAAGGATTAGTTGAGTAATTGAACCTCAACTGATCAGGAAGGATCAGTCGGGAGCTGATCAGAAAAGGGATAGTAGTTGAAAGGGGAACTTGAACTGATCAGAAAGGGACAGGAGAAACCTGATCAGAAAGGTGAAATATTGTTGGGAAAAGTTTTGAGGTTTAGGCAACAGAAAATAAGATCGATAAGAATCAGATAAGTCAGACTCGACGAAGTGGTAACTGGCTGATTACGATATCAATCAGTCAGATACGCTTTCTGATTTAACTTATCTGTATTTATCTATTTAATTGATATGATTACTGTTGCTTTTACTTTATGACGCACACCATGTAAAATATTAAATGCTGACGTGGGGAATATGTATTTAATAGCATTTATTACCCTTTTTAAAGTCCAAAATCCATGTGGATTAATTTTCTCACCGCACGATTAAAACTCTTTTCTACCGCTAAATCTCGACCGTCAATTTCAAAACAAAGACAATCGAGTACACACGAGATTTCGTGCAAAATGTTTTTCCACGCACTATTTACACCCTAGTTTATTCCACAGAAAATTTTCTTACACTCCTAAAATTACCAAATCTTTGAGACGTTTCAACTGCTCACTTGTGATTTAATTTTTCTCAAGTTCTCAAAGCGATTCACTTAAAAAACTTCTACAAATCTTTTGAATCGACAACTGGTAATTCTTAACTGTGTGTTAAATTATTATCATAGGAGTTTCACATGCTTTTAATTTGTTACCTATGCGATTAAACTGTGATACTAATCTCTGGGTATAGATCTAAGTTGCAAGTTCTGTGCAAATTCTTGCTCTTCTTACATCTAGTTTATGTTGTAAAGGATTTGTTGCTTGAATTTTTATGTGCAATAGATTTAGGGCTTTGTTTCTATGTACCTATTCCTTCACCACTCACTAAATCTTTGGATTACACAAAAATGGCACAACTCATTGCTAAATCCGGGAAAGATAAGAAAATGTGCAACTTTGCAACGATGAAGAAGGATATAATAGACGAAAAGTATGTCATCTTCACCACCACCACTGATCCAGAGTCCTTGAAAATCTTAGAATGCCTGTGTGCCTCGGGACTCGAACAATTCTACTATAGACATCAAGACATTGTCTATACACATGAAGCGCTGGAGTTTTTATACAATCTGGAGGAGACCAAAGACAATCAGTTGAAATCATCTGTTGGAAGAACAGATGTAGTCGTCTCAGATGAAGAGTTGAGGAGAATTTTCAATCTCCCTCAAGGAAGTATTGCTCCAGATGAATTCAAGACAGATCTTGGTGAGAAAGAATTTTTGCGAGCTGAGTTGCTAAGGCTAGCAAATAGGGATCAATTGGTGAATGTCAAAGTTTTCCATCTAAAGATAAAATACAGACTTCTCTTTGAGATTGTTTCCAAGGTCATTTTGGGCATTTCCTTCAGCCCAGATGCCTTAACTGGAGTGAAACAAAATGTGATGACGTCAATCATCAAGAAAGTCCCAAGATGTGAACTGGCTAGGACTACTTAAGGGAAGGTTGCTGAAGGAGACTGCAAAGTTTGGCCTGAATGAACGGAACGAAGTGTATCTGACATCAAAGTGTTCTAACATTCACAAGGTGTCCATGATTCTTGCTGACAAGATGTCTTCTGATTATTAGTTGAATGAGGCAGGAAAGAAAGTATATCAAGTTAAATTCAAAGCCATTCTACTGAAGGATGAACCTCTTTCTGGACAAGCTGACGATGATCCACTTCCCTATGTGCCCAAGACGAGAGGAGAAGGTAAAGGGAAGGACAAGAAATCAAAGGCTGCTGCTTCATCTGTCCAATCAGAAGCACAGGAATAACAGAGGTCACTGAAGAGAAAGGCACTGGCCAAGAAACCAGTTGACCAGGCGAAGAGGCAGAAAAAGATCACTACCTTGCTGCCTAGGGTTTCTGGACTACCCTAAGAATAGGTTGTTGAAGGAGCTGGTTCTGCTCAAGTACTGAAGGAGGTTGTGGAAATTGATTTAGAAGAGGAGAGGGTTATCAGTTCGGAAAGAACAGCAAGTGCTGAATAAGAGGCTGTTCAGGAGGAGTTAGAGGAGATGGAAACATCTGAAAAGGATGGCGAAGAAGGCCAAGGAGAAGGAGGAGGAGAGTTTGGAGGAGAACAGGAACAGGATGAGGAACAGGATCCATCCGATTCTATTCCAATAAGTACTCTATTCAGACGTGCCAAATCACCTACCCCAACATCCAAATCACCTTCACCCACAAGAGCTAGAACTCCATCACCCCCGCCAGCCCATAAAATACCCTCATCTGAACCCATATCTCACACACAACCAGAAATACCTACCACATCCCAACCTAAACCTGAAGTTCAACCCGAGGTTCCTTCTGAACCTCCCACGACCAGTAACCCACAAACTGTTGGGGAATAAGTTGCACAAATCTATTCGGGGTGAATATTTAAATACAAATTTAATTCTTATAATTATTACTAGCATGAATTAATCTTATATTAATTCAAATAATAATCCAACAACATATCATGCATATAATTAATTCACGTAAATCCTACGCATGCGGAATTCTACGAGTTTACGTGAACGTACCTCTTGGGATGGCAGTGATCTGGCTGATTAGACTAACCAAAAGAACTTCCCAAGTATTCCCTTAATCCTTGTTCGACTATCCGGTGGTAGGACACTTGTGAACAATTAACAAAAGGAAAATAAATTATGTTGCACCACCTTTGTGGATTTACTAATTTTTCCAGCACATGGAATTGTACTTAGGAATGAAAGAATCATCCCTATTTATAGAGCAAAAGTGGTCGAAATTTTGGCAAAAAATAATGTGGAAAAATCTTTTCTTGATCTCCAAGAAATCTTGAATATATCTTCTATATTCTTTTTCCCATAATTATAATATTCCACAAAATCCCACCTACTCTTTGTTATGGATAAATTTCGAAAATTATGGGTCAAGATTCCAAGATTTGGATCTTCTTGAATTTATGAGATATTCTTGTATTTCAAGAAATACATATCTTCCATAATATCTTTTCAAGAAAATCAAGAAATCTTTCTTGCCCTTAATTTATCAAAATTTTCGAAATTCTCTTATAGATAACCAAGTGGGAGATTTCTTGAATTTAATGAGATAATCTTGTATTCCAAGAATACATATCTTCATTCCATAACAAAATTCAAAGAAAATCTTTCTCCCCTTTTATCCATAAATTTCGAAATAAATGAGAAAAAATAAGCAACAATATTTATTTTATTTTAAACACCTTTTTCAGTTATTGGACTATATGTTGGGCTACTTAGGGGGCTTTTAGGAGAATTAAGATTGAACCTTCCAATGGATCTTGAATTATCAATATTGAGCCACAATATTATTCAAGCCCATAAATATTAATTAATCCCACTACATAATTAATATTGCACTATCCATCTTAACTCATATTACAGTCAATATGGCTCCCAGTTATTATTTCCCGTGTTTAAGATTATCTAGCCCATTAATTAATTCAAGCCACTGAAATAGCTTTCCGTTAATTAATATCTTTTGTCCTTGGTCAAGGAACGGTTCAACATTATTATCCATACCGGAAACTAATTCCACTTGCAAGATTTGGTATGATAAAGCTTATGAACCTCCCAAGGGGGCAAATCAAACAAGCGTACTTGCACACGATTCTCCGTATTAAATCTTAGCAATCACATGTGACCAATAATATTGCCCAAGATAAAAAGTATTGAATCTCGTTTATTCTCTACCCATGATAAGTCAAAGCAATAGTTACCAATCACACGTGATCCTTTTTAAGGAACGAAGATTAAGGAATAACGAACCACTGAGGTCTAATTCTTCCTTGTTCAGTTATGAAGAATTTGTCCTCCTGTAGGTCCTATTCAGTGCATACAGTCATGCACTAGTGTAATCTCTTGGTCAAGACAAGCCAATCTGAGCCTTACACTTCAACCTTTCACGATGGGTTGTTCATTTCCATCTAGGTCGTGAATGGCGTACTTTTAGTTACAAGGGACTGTTAATTTAATCTTCTGTGATCTGGTATCACTAAATTAACTATAATGTAACACGTACGAATTATTGAACAGTTATGCAGTAAATATATGTGACATTCGACAATATTTAAAGCATCAGTGATAAACAATTTATTTCAGCAAATAAGTCTTAAATTCAGTTTTGATTATACAAAGTAAAAAACATACTTTCCAGTATAATCCCAACAATCTCCAACTTATACTCAAAGTCTGCTTTTAAGTATACTACAACATGTCTCGTGTAGTTCCTAATTTGTGACATCTAATGTAACCTACACGAACCTAATAATTTCTCCCACTTATACTCAAAGCAGATTGGCAACGATCTTGACACCCATTCCTTCCACATGTCTCTCGAATGTATTCAGAGGCAGACCCTTTGTGAATGGATCTGCTAGGTTGTCTTCTGATGCTATCTTTGCCACATCTATATCTCCTCTCTTAACGATATCTCGTATAAGATGGTATTTCCTTTCAATGTGTTTGCTGGCTTTGTGGGCTCTTGGTTCCCTTGAATTTGCAACTGCTCCGGTATTGTCACAATAAATAGTGATTATGTTGGGCAAATTCGGAACCACATCCAAGTCCACTAGGAAGTTCTTGAGCCAAACCGCTTCTTTCTCTGCCTCGCAAGCAGCTACATATTCGGCTTCCATGGTAGAATCTGCGACGCATTTCTGCTTAACGCTTCTCCATGTCACGGCTCCTCCCCCCATGCAAAACACACTACCGGAGGTAGATTTTTTGGAGTCTATGTCTGATTGGAAATCCGAGTCCGTGTAACCGATGGGGATTGGACTATCTGACTGATAAATCAACATTCTATTCCGAGTTCTTTTCAGATACTTCAGAATGTTTTTAACTGCCGTCCAATGCTCTTTCCCCGGGTTACTTTGATATCTTGCCACCATGCCAACGGCAAAGCAGATATCCGGTCTCGTACACAGCATTGCATACATAAGGCTTCCGACAGCCGAAGCATAAGGAATGCCTCTCATGTCATCTATCTCCTTTTTCGTCTTAGGGGACATTTTCTTGGATAGATGGATTCCATGTCTGAAAGGTACGAAGCCTTTCTTGGAATCTTGCATGCTGAATCGTTTAAAGACAGTGTCTATGTATGAAGCTTGCGATAAACCTATCATCATTTTCTTGCGATCTCGAGTGATCTTGATCCCAAGGATGTGTCCGGCTTCCCCTAAGTCCTTCATATCAAACTGTTTTGAAATCCATGCCCTTACGTCTGATAACACCTTCACATCATTCCCGATGATCAGAATGTCATCTACGTATAGTACTAAGAATATCAATGCAGTTCCGACACGCTTTTTGTACACACAACTTTCAAACTCATTTTGATCGAACCCATAAGACTTTATAACATGATCAAAACATTGGTTTCAAGCTCTGGATGCCTGTTTGAGTCCGTAAATGGACTTCATGAGCTTACAAACTAGGTGTTCTTGGCCTTTTTCAATGAAGCCTTGGGGTTGTTGCATATAGATCTCTTCATCAAGACTTCCGTTAAGGAAAGCTGTCTTGACATCCATTTGCCAGATTTCAAAGTCGAGATGCGCAGCAATCGATAAGAGAATTCGGATGGACTTAAGCATGGCTACGGGCGAAAAAGTTTCCTCATAATCGATATCTTGTTTTTGAGTATAACCTTTCGCCACTAGTCTAGCTTTGAAGGTTTCCACCTTCCCGTCCGGTCCTCTTTTTCTCTTATACACCCACTTGCAACCAATGGGTTTGACCCCATTAAGTGGTTCGACTAGCTCCCACACTCTGTTATGAAACATAGAACCCATTTCGGCTTTCATTGCTGTTTGCCAAGAATCTGCATCCTTGTCTTGGATTGCCTCGTCATATATACATGGGTCTGATTCGTCTTGTCCGGGAATCAAGTCCGAGGACTCTCCTATTCCCATGAATCTCTCGGGCTATTTCACAACCCTCCCACTACGACGAAGTTCCTGTTGTGTAAGTGTGTCGTTTGGTATATCATCTTGTACAGTTGGCATTGAGGTTTGCCCTCTTAGCTCATTTAAGGTAATCTCACTTCTGGGTCTTCTTTCGTTCATATAGTCTTCTTCCAAAAATCTAAAGTGGGTCCTTATTACCACCTTTTGATCTTCGGGACCATAGAACATACACCCTTTTGTTCCCTCGGGGTATCCTACAAACAACCTTAATTCTGATCGAGGATCCAATTTTCCGGCTTCCTTGTCCAACACGTAGGCCGGACACCCCCAAATTCTCATGTGTCTCATACTAGGCTTGCGCCCGGTCCACAATTCTTTGGGAGTTTTGGGAACCGATTTGGATGGCACCAAGTTCAGAATGTAAGCTGCTGTTTCCAAGGCATGACCCCAGAACGACTTGGGAAGATCCGTATAACTCATCATAGATCTAACCATTTCCAAAAGAGTTCTGTTCCTTCGCTCTGCAACCCCGTTTTGTTGAGGGGTTCTGGGTGCAGTGAGTTAGGATGCAATCCCTTCATCAGATAAGTAGTTCAAAAACTCATCGCTGAGGTATTCGCCTCCACGATCGGATCGTAGAGACTTGATACGTTTTTCCCTATGATTCTCTGCTTGAGCCTTAAATTCTTTGAATTTCTCAAAGGTCTCAGATTTATGCTTCATAAGGAAAATATAACCGTACCTTGAGTAATCATCAATAAAAGTGAAAAAAACTCATAACCTCCTCTTGCTTTGGTTGACATTGGACCACATACATCTGTGTGAACGATCTCTAACACTTCTTTGGCTCTATTCCCCTTGGCTCCAAATGTCCTCTTGGTCATTTTACCCTCCAAACATGATTCGCAGTTTGGAATTGGTTCAACTTGGAGAAACTCCAGTGAACCGTCTTTCACCAACCTTTGGATTTATATGACCCAATCTTAGATGTCAAAGAAGTGTCTCGTTCACGTCTGATGAACATTTTCTTTTCTCGGAAATAGTTGATGTGTTATAGGATGCATTTCGTGAGTGGTGTGCACAGTTAATTGTATAGAGATTATTCAATAACGTTTCATGACAGATAAATTTATCAAAAAGAGAAATGGTAATAACTTTATTAAAAGTAACCGAATATCCATCATGAAAAAGTTTAGAAACTGAAATTAAATTCTTTCTAAAACTCGGAACGTAAAGAACATCTCTTAAAATTAAAACTCTGTCTTCAAAAGACAGGTGCACTTCTCCCACTGCTTCAGCTGCCACTCTCGTAGCATCGTCCAGTGTGATGAGGATCTCACTCCCACTAAGTTGTCGGGTCCGCTTGAACCCCTCTAATGTGAAACAAACATGATCAGTGGATCCCGTATCCACCACCCATAAATGGGAGGCATACGCCGCTAAACAAGTTTCAACAACTAGTGCGTGAGAATTACCTTTCTTTCCATTCCTTTTGGGTCTGGAACAGGCTAACCTCCAATGTCCTTTCTCACCGCAATTAAAACATTTTCCTTTTGGTCCTTTCTTGACGCCCAACCAGCTAACTGTCTTTTTCTCACTTTTCTTAATGACGAGTTTGCTTTGGTTCTGACCACTTTCCTTTTCTTGAGACTTGCCTTCCACTGGCCTAGATCTCGAGAAAAGACTTTTGGTCACCAATGCTTCGTCTTTCTTTCCTAAATGCTTCTCTATTTTCTCCAAGGCTTCTTGTAGGATATCCATAGTAAACATGTGATCACTCATCACAAAACTACAGTAAAATCCATCGAAGCTTCTTGGTAGAGTTAGCAACAGAAATTTGATTTGAGCCTCATCACAATACTTAGTTCCGAGATAAGCCAGTTTTTCAAAATGGTGTTTAATCCTGAGAACATGCTCCATTACGGGTGTTCCCTCAACCATCTTTAGCCTGTCCACGTCGTCATTTTTTAAACTGATTGATCATGCGGTCTTTTGTTAAAAATATTTCTTCAAGACTTTGCATAATTTCTGCAGCAGACTCAACACCTTCATGAATGTGTCTCAAATCATCAGACAGTGAAGTCAAGATTACACGTTTCATGGGTTCATTGGCCTGCTCCCAAATATTATACTCATGTCTTTCCGCATTAGGTGATTCAACAGTAGGCTTACGTGGCTTGGGTACATCAAGAACCCAATAATGTTCTTGTGCAGGTAGGACAAAACTCATATTTCGTTTCCAAACATTATAGTTTTCGCCAGTTAATTGGTGTTCTTTGAGTGTATATAACAGTGGATTAAAAGGTTGCGACATGATGAACTGAAATAAATAATAATATGCATAAGCACAAATATATCACAAGGTTTGATCACATGCATCATATTAAAATCTCAAAAAAAATATGAACATGAATCAGCCAACATCTCAAAACAGTTTAAATAAGCCAATTGGGGTGGGTCATTATTTAAACACATTCAAGCAGGTTACAAACAAGAACAATTACAAACCTTTAATATCCAGATTAATAGTTGGCTCTCACTTGACCAATATAAAATTGACAGGGACTTCGGGGAAGTATATGCATATCAATTTTATACCTAAGTAATAACCATGATTAAATCTGAGATTATTATTTCGTATTGAACGAGCCTCGTGGGGAAGGTCATCGTCGCCACTAGTAATAACCCACAATCATCCATTTGGAATTCATTCATGTGAAAGCTATCTTTTGACCGTCCCGTGGGGGGAATTTCTCCAAAAGAATTCACAAATAAATAAATCATGGAGGTCAAAATTAATTCAATTTTATTATCCGGAATAAAATTGTCAATTAATTATTTAAACATACTTAGTAATTTTGAAGGTGAGATTTTTCATTGGGCAACTCTCATGCAAACACATTTAAACAAATTAAATAAAGCATAAGATAACACAATAATAAATCAAGCAAAGCAGAAAAATAAACATATTGGGCACAAATTATTCAATTGTCATGGTTTGATTTTTCTTGGCTTGATCTTGAAGAAACGCCATCTTGAATTTCTCCCACTCGATCATCTCGAAAAAATACTCCATCTCGAAATGCCACGCCAAGTAGCTCGCAGCCGGGATGCACGCCCGCATCTGGCAGGCCACTTGGCCAAGTCGGCCTCGACAGCCTCGGCACGCCTCGGCAGGGTCCGGCAGCTCCTCGGCGAGCGATCTGGCGTGCAGAGCGTCTTGGCGCTTCGCAGCCACCACCGCCTCGCCCGTGAAATTCGCGACCACGCATCCATCCTCCGCTGCTTCGCCCAGCCCAACCCGCCGCGGTCTTTCGCGTCGCCTGCCTTACCCCGCCCGTCGTGGGGCTTGATCTCGTAGCGTGCTCGGCCTCGGCCTCACCCACGCCCGTCTTGGCGCAGGTGCGTGTCCACAGTACCCAGGTGCCTCCCTTGGCATGTTTAAAGCGACGACGCCGCCCTCTTCCCCGTTCTGGATTTTATCCTTTAATTCTTCGTCTCCAACTTCGTTTTCGATCCGATTACAATTTATTTACAAAAATAAATAAACCTAGATCTAGACTAGTCTATTACATTGATCAAATCAAATAAATCCTAATCTACTCGTGGATTTTCTCACGAGACAAAATGAATCCGAACGAATCGAATTAAAAACCACAATTTATATGCATGCATAAATAAACACATTAAATTCCATGACAATTGGATACCGCAAAATGCATCTAGCAATTCTACTATCCAATTTCAAATTTAATGTCGTGAATTAAATTACAATTTAAAAATTCAGAGTCAAAAACAAAGGATCCGATACAGGTTGTTGGGGAATAAGTTATGCAGATCTATTCTAGTGAATATTTAAATACAAATTTAATTCTTATAATTATTACTAGCATGAATTAATCCTATATTAATTCAAATAATAATCCAACAACATATTATGCATATAATTAATTCACGTAAATCCTACGCATGCGGAATTCTACGAGTTTACGTGAACGTACCTCTTGGGATGACAGTGATCTGGCTGATTAGACTAACCAAAAGAACTTCCCAAGTATTCCCTTAATCCTTGTTCGACTATCCGGTGGTAGGACACTTGTGAACAATTAACAAAAGGAAAATAAATTATGTTGCACCACCTTTGTGGATTTACTAATTTTTCTAGCACATGGAATTGTACTTAGGAATGAAAGAATCATCCCCTATTTATAGAGCACAAATGGTCGAAATTTTGGCAAAAAATAATGTGGGAAAATTTTTTCTTGATCTCCAAGAAATCTTGAATATATCTCCTATATTCTTTTTCCCATAATTATAATATTCCACAAAATCCCACCTACTCTTTGTTATGGATAAATTTCGAAAATTATGGGTCAAGATTCCAAGATTTGGATCTTCTTGAATTTATGAGATATTCTTGTATTTCAAGAAATACATATCTTCCATAATATCTTTTCAAGAAAATCAAGAAAATCTTTCTTGCCCTTAATTTATCAAAATTTTCGAAATTCTCTTATAGATAACCAAGTGGGATATTTCTTGAATTTAATGAGATAATCTTGTATTCCAAGAATACATATCTTCATTCCATAACAAAATTCAAAGAAAATCTTTCTCCCCTTTTATCCATAAATTTCGAAATAAATGAGGAAAAATAAGCAACAATATTTATTTTATTTTAAACACTTTTTTTCAGTTATTGGACTATATGTTGGGCTACTTAGGGGGCCTTTAGGAGAATTAAGATTGGACCTTCCAATGGATCTTGAATTATCAATATTGAGCCACAATATTATTCAAGCCCATAAATATTAATTAATTCCACTACATAATTAATATTGCACTATCCACCTTAACCCATATTACAGTAAATATGGCTCCCGATTATTATTTCCCGTGTTTAAGATTATCGAGCCCATTAATTAATTCAAGCCACTGAAATAGCTTTCCGTTAATTAATATCTTTTGTCCTTGGTCAAGGAACGGTTCAACATTATTATCCATACCGAAAACTAATTCCACTTGCAAGATTTGGTATGATAAAGCTTATGAACCTCCCAAGGGGGCAAATCAAACAAGCGTACTTGCACACGATTCTCCGTATTAAATCTTAGCAATCACATGTGACCAATAATATTGCCCAAGATAAAAAGTATTGAATCTCGTTGATTCTCTACCCATGATAAGTCAAAGCAATAGTTACCAATCACACGTGATCCTTTTTAAGGAATGAAGATTAAGAAATAACGAACCACTGAGGTCTAATTCTTCCTTGTTCAGTTCTGAAGAATTTGTCCTCCTGAAGGTCCTATTCAGTGCATCAGTCATGCACTAGTGTAATCTCTTGGTCAAGACAAGCCAATCCGAGCCTTACACTTCAACCTTTCACGATGGGTTGTTCATTTCCATCTAGGTCGTGAATGGCGTACTTTTAGTTACAAGGGACTGTTAATTTAATCTTCTGTGATCTGGTATCACTAAATTAACTACAATGTAACACGTACGAATTATTGAACAGTTATGCAGTAAATATATGTGACATTCGATAATATTTAAAGCATCAGTGATAAACAATTTATTTCAGCAAATAAGTCCAAAATTCAGTTTTGATTATACAAAGTAAAAAGCATACTTTCCAGTATAATCCCAGCACAAACTCCCATTCCCTGACTTGAGAAACTACCAGAAGAGATCTCAACTATTGAGGAACCTGAACAGAGAGTGCTAGGAGAAGGAGAGAGTGAAGAAATGTTTGTCTCCATCGCCCACAATCCATTCAACAAGAAGACTATCCTGGAATCGCCTGAACAAGAGCACTCTACAGTTTATTTCTTATGGAGACATCTGAATGCTTATCTGGACAGGAACTTTCCTGATCTAGTTAATCATTCGGGGGATCAGAAAGCAGATGGAAGATATTGTCTTCTGGAGGGATATCAGACTCAAAGACATTGAAGATTTTCTTATTCTGATGGATGTCTTGGAGTTTGATTATTTTGTGGACTTGGAGAAGTTGGCCAAGATGAATGCTGGTGTAGCTAGTGTTGCAGAATTGGCAACTGATGAAGACATCAGAAGGTTGGTGAACCAGAAACTTGGTATTTCTGAGGAGGAAGAAGACCTTACTCCTGAATTCGAGGAATATGAGCAAGCTGCAGATTGAACCAGTCCAAGGTGCTGCAGATGAGACCCTAACTGGTGAGGCTTCAACATTTGGACAAAATCCTCTTCAGTTATTGCCATGACTGCTGAATCCCAAGACCATCTTTCGAAGTCTATTCAAGATGGGGTGAAGGCATCTATTGATTCTCAATTTAACAATCTGGCAACGAACCTGATGAACAGATTCAGAGAAGAACAACAAGCATTAGTTGAAGCAGAAAGAAAGATGACAGTTGACAAGCTGATGCATATGCACGATGAAATTACTCTAAGGGTAATGAAGCGCGTAGAGCCTCTCTACGACAAACTTGCAGCTGAAGTATCTATTCTTTCTGATATTGGAACTCTTCTAGAAAGTATTTATACTTCCTTGGAGAAGACTGACTCCAGTATCGATGCTGCCTGGAGAAAATTTGAAGGATCCATGCAGAAGGCTAGAAAATCTCTAGAATCAGCCTTGAACGGAATCTTAGGACCTCCACCTACGGATTCTACTGTTCAGATAACTCCATTGGCTGTTGAAGAACTGAAGGATGATGTAAGGAGACAGTTCATCGCCCTGAATGCTCGCCTGACGAACCTTTATTATGTAACCAAAAAGGGGGAAGAAGAACCAGAAAAACAGAAAACAACTGCTGAGGTTTCTACTTCTTCTGGTCAGGGTCTAAAACTTGCTATTGTGGAGAAAACAACTGCTGAGGCTCCATACACGGAGCTAGCTGACATGTTCCAATCGATTGAAGAATATAGCAAGTTGTTAGAAGTTCAAGAAAAGGCCATAGCTGAACAAAAATCTTCCCTTGGTGAACTGACTACAAGGGTTGACAAGATTGAAGATTTTTCTTCAACTGTTCAGAAAATAATCGATACTGAAGATCAGGCTAAAATTCTTGAACTGGCAAGAAAGCTGCAGGAGGAAGAAGCTGAAGAAACAGAAGCTGAAAAGAAGAAGCAAATAAAAGGGAAGCAAGTAAAGAAGCCTATTCAGAAGTCAGATATAACTCAATCTCAGTCGCAGATGACAGCTGCACAACAAGAAGAACAGAAAATGAGGCAGAGATTCGTTGATGCTGCCATCAAGAAGAAGAAACTTGATGATGCTGCAGGATTGAGCAGAACTTACGTCAGAAGACAAAATAAGAAAGCTGCTGCTGAAGAATAGATGGACTGGGAAGAAAGAGCTTTACCTGAAGAGGTTGAAGGGATTCTGATAGCACGACAAGATTTGATTCCTGAATAGAATATGATCAAGCTCGATTGATTAAGTGATGTGTTCATCCTACAAAAGACACCAGAACACACAGATCAAGGCGCTTTCGATGCTGAATTTTTAAATTGGTTGGAGACAAAGTATGAAAGGTTTTACAAGGTTGTGATGCATGAAGGGAAGATCATGACCTTAATACCATCTGCACCTAAATTTGAAATGATGATTCCGCCTCTTCGATCTAATAAATCCCTCGACCTCATTGGCTTCAAGAAACTATTCTACGATTTTGTAAAAAGATTAGACATTATTGAATGAGACAGGCTGGAAGCCCTGCTGCATAGGATGTACAAGATTTTTGTTATTCCAGAAAACCTCCAGAGATTCTCTTTTTAAAGATCTGTTCAGAAAACCACTGATAGGATCAGACTGCTAGGTATCTGTTTGTCTTTTTCATTGCACATGTAACATACTTATCTTTAATGAAAAAGTACTACCTTTATGATCCTAAGACAACTTCTCATTGTATTATGAACTGCTGTTTTTGTCTTTTACATTTCATGATTATCTGTTTTTCGGATTAACTGTTTTGGTTCCATCAAAAAGGGGGAAATTGTTGGGAAATTTGTAGTTTTGATGGAAGTTCCAAAACAGACTGTAATAGGACCAGTTATACCTGTTAGCTGACTGATGAATTAGTAATCAGGATAGGATGACCAGCTGAAATGTATAGACAGCTGATGTAGCAGATAGGTCACATATTGAGGGGGAACTCAATATGTAGAGGTTAAGTCTTGAAGATCAGAAGATCACATCAGAAGATCACCTCAGAAGATCAAGTAGTTTCTGTTGGGAAATTTGTACTTTTGATGGAAGTTCCAAAACAGACTGTAATAGGACCAATCAGACCTGTTAGCTGACTGATGAATTAGTAATTAGGATAGGATGACTAGCTAAAATGTATAGACAACTGATGTAGCATATAGGTCACATATTGAGGGGGAACTCAATATGTATAGGTTAAGTCTTGAAGATCAGAAGATCACATCAGAAGATCAAGTAGTCAGATGATCAGGTAAAGTCATGAAGCAGTAGACTCAGAAGACCTGAAGATCAGATGACCACAAGGCTACAAGACCAGAAGACCTACATCAGTAGAACGAAGAAGAGTCCGCAAGTTGTGCTAAGACAGCCTGCATCAGAAGACTCATTCAGGTAGACTGATCAGTTCAGACTGATCAGGACAGCTCAATAAGGTGATATCCTAAGATTCACCAAGTCATACATGTTCATCAGACACAAAGAATGTCAACCTAAGTTGGTAAATCAAACACTGAATAAGTGTACTTGATAACCAATGAGAGCAAGACACGTATGTACGGAGCTGACAACTGCAGGACGAAGTGCTTCAGAGTCAAATGACTAGAAAAGACAATCATACATGCTTTTGGCCATGCCGCCTCTGCGCACATCAAATCAAGCCTGCAAACCTACCTAAAATAGACCGAAATTTGAATTGCTCTCCAACGGCTAGTTCAATTTCGTGTCTATAAATATGGGATCATACCTTCATAGTAAGGTTACGGAAATAATCCACAAGCTCAAGCAAAGCTACATTTTCGCACAAGATCACGCAAATAATCTAAGTGTTCATCCCATAGGTTCTTAGCAAGAATTCTTATCCTCTAGCTTTAGACTATTCATATACTAAGATAGAATTCCAGTTGGAACATAACAAATCTTATACCCAAACCAAAGTTAGGTTAAGTTTGTTTAGCAATATTTCAGACTAAGGTTTCTAGTTCTGATTTCTGGGGATTGGTTGAGTGAGAACTCTTGAAACATCTCATGTTGTACTGCGTTGGACTAACACATAAAACTAAGTACAGTTGGTTAGTTGGTGCCCCTGCTGATAGGAAAGAGTGGACATGGGACAAGTTGTCCGAACCACTATAAAAATCTGGAGTGCATTATCTTATTTACCTGTTTCACACTTTGCACACTACCCGTTTAAGCTTTGAATGCATATTCTAAGTCTGGATCAGATTTGCACCAAGCAACTGATCTGATCAGTTCGACACTTTGTCATTCTGATTCAAAACAGGTTACTTTGAAATCTGATTTAACAAACTGGTTTTTCACACGGGTAAAACTTAGCTTCCGCACATTAGTTAAACTTATAGACACCGAACTGATCTACCCTCAGGCGATCAATAAGTTGGATATCAGTCCAAACTGATTCACTCGCACTCTGATCAAGTAATTTGATTATCACACCTGATCTCACGCAAAAGTTTTCAGAAGTCTATTCACCCCTCCCCTCTAGACTTCTGCCGTCACAAAAACCCGTTCGGGACCCACAAGTTTCTATAATTATTCATTGTATGCTTTTATTTAAAATTTGTAGAGTTGTAATTTTTGCAGATTAGGTATTATTTTGTTAGGATTTTTGTAGATAAGGGGGATTTTACTGGTTTTTATGTTTATTTTGTTTATTTTTTTTGTGGTGATTTTGTTTATATGTTTGCGATCTGTTTATTTCTGCAGATTATTGTCTATATTTGCTTAGTTATGTTTATTTTTATTTGAAAAATGCACTCCAAAATTGGCCCAAAATACATTGTTTTTTAAATGCACTCCAAAATTGGTCCAAAATACAACTGTTTTTGAAAAATGCACTCCAAGGCCAAAATACAATTTTTTTGAAAAATGCACTCCAAAATTGGCCCAAAATACAATGTTTTTTATAAATGCACTCCAAAATTGGTCCAAAATACAACTGTTTTTGAAAAATGCACTCCAAAATTAGCCCAAAATACAACCTTTTAAAAAAATTGCACTTCCTGACCCAAAATACAATTTTTTAAAAGAAATGCACTTCAAAATTAGACTAGAGATGTAAAAATTAAAGGGAGAAAAATATTCCACTACAAAGTCACCCAAAAACTTACAGCCAGATACAAAGTGCAGAAAATTTTTGCACTTTAGTTCAAATTTCTGCACTTTGTATCTGTTTGTAATGGTTTACTCAATTTTGTATCTAGTTGTAATTTTTTCAAAATTAAAAGAATTTATTTTTTTAAAGTTACATATTTTTTAATTGCAAAATGAGTTAATAAAATGCACTTTGAAATAAATAATGAAATTATATTAATAATAATTTAATTAATTTAATGAATTAAAATATTTAAACATTTAAAAATTTAAAGTATAAAAAGTCAAAATGCGTCAGAAGTGTAGAAAAAGTGTCAGAACTGCAGAAAATGAACAAAAGGGCAACTTACACTTTTTAACCATAAATTTGTATCTTAGAGTCACAATAAAGTTGCATTGTACCTTAGAGTCACTTGGGGAGTGACTTTGTACCTTAGAGTCACTCCCCCAATTTGAAAAAGGAAGATAAAATCTGAGAAGGCAAAAGGTGGAGGGCTTAATGGGTATTTGGGTCATCCAACTCTCCAGTCAAACGAGTTTCATTTGGGTATTTGGTCAAACGGGTTTAATTGATATGATATGGGTCAAATAAGAATCTGTTTCATATATAAAACAGTCTCATACCAGTTTTTGCCTAATTGAATAGCTCGTTTAAATATATATTATTTTATATTATTAATTATATAATTTTATTAATAAAAAAGTAATTAATGAATATTATAATATTTTATATTGTACATTAAAAACATGTATATATATAGATTTAAATAAGTTGTTAAGTTTAAAAAGCTTTTGAAGAGATCATAATTTGGCCTGTATAAATAAATACTCCCTCCAATTTAAATTACATGTCGTTTAAGGTTTTCATTTAATTGCTTAATAGATGTCGTTTTATGTTTTTGTCATCAATTATCTCAATTCTACCCCTATTTAATTTTCACATTTCATTAACTTTAGTCAACTATTCCTAATATGCATTGTCTTCCGTTAAAACCTTTTCTTCTCCCTCACTATACTTCTTCTTCTCTCATTTGTTAATTCACTTTTTACTCAACTCATTTTTTTACTTAATTTTATACACATATTTTTATTAGACTATTTAGAGCTCTATTTTCGTATTTCAATTTCAGCGCAGGGTTTGGTAAGCTTGATATGAAGTCTATGAGTTATTGTATGTGATAGATCAACAATTAGGGATTTTTTTTGTTCTCATCTTTTGAAATTAAAATATGCAATATGAGAAAAGGAATAGTGATGAGACTGTCTCACGGTGAGACGGGATATAGTTTGGGCATTTGATATATCAAAAGCACAAATCATGGAATAGATGGAGTGTTTGACTCTTTTTTTTGGCAAAACGTGTTTAATGAGTGCATTTTTTAGAATGATAATTAAGTTAAATATATCATGGGTTAAGGGTAATTGTGGCATATTTAAGTGTTCTTAATTTTTGGACAAAAACCTTAAACGACATGTAATTTAAATTGGAGGGAGTAGCACTCTAGAAAAGTCTAAGTCAGATTTTTTGTTAAAATAGTCAAAGCTAAATCGAGTCGAGTTTTAGTAGACACGGCCTTAAATTCCTATCGGGTAGTTTCACCCGTTCCCACCTCTAGCTGATGCCCACGTCCATTAGTATAGGAAATTAGTTTGAGTAACACTCATGTGAACCAGGTTTCACACATTTACTATCATTATCATGTGTAAAGAAATATCATTTATTATCTGATTAAAACATTTCACCGCTTAAAAATATAAAACATTTTCTAAACAAAGGTGATTGTTTTTGTTCATAATAAAGATAGATTTTATACATAACGCTTTAAATTTTATATATAATAAATGATCTTAAATAACCGGAGTTATAAAGCATTTAATCAACTCTATACAAGTTTTTGTCAATTAGTTTTGGAATTTATTCTAGATGGGCTTCTTTCATGGACTCCATAATTGTTGATGGGCCAACTAATTTCTTCTTACTAGGTCCCATGACTTGGGCTTCTCGTAAATGAATTTAAACTTGGGCCTCCATCAAATAAACCATCACATAATAAACAAAATATAAATAATAAAAACATGAAATCATATAAAATAAAGACTTAAAAGAAACTACTAATATATTATGCAATTTTCACCCAATTCAAGGGTGGGGTCGTCCATGGCAGCAAAACAGAAGGGGTAGAAAGGTTTTGAACAAATTACTCTTGGATCCATTTGAAAGGGGTAGAGGAAATATCGAAAATACCGGTATATCGCACTTACCGTATCGAAAAATATTGATTTTATCGAAATTTTCGGTATAATCGAATTTTCGATGACAAATGGTATGAAATTTTTAAGATCGAAAATTTCATGCGATAAAGAATTGATGACGAAAAAATTTTTCGATATCTTGCCGCACTGCTCATTCCCCTTTTGTGGAAAGACTATAAGGTTCATGCCTTTATATTATTACTACTAAATCCATAATATGGATGTTATTTTACTCTTGTACCCTTATACATTCACAAACCAAATCACCTCAACCCATTTTCTAACTCTCCCTCTCTCGTAAACCCCACCCCCATTCCCAATCCCCATCATCTCATAACCACCACCAACACAAGCCCCTCTCTCTCTCTCTCTCGTAAACCCCACCCCCATTCCCAATCCACACCATCTCACAACCCCCACCAACACAAGCCTCCAACAAATATCCTCTCCCCCATCGCCACCGGATTTTGTTGAATGCTTCATCGCCGCCGCCGTCCCACACCGACGCCATCCCTCACCACCGCCGCATCACAATCTATCTGTTCGCGCCTTGAGGACCACCACCTCCCTCCGATTTGAGCCGCTGGTGGCGGATCTGCGCCGCGATGGCCACCCTTCACACGCCGCCGGCTACGGTAGCAGATTCGGCCGTTTGTATGTGGTCTTTGTGGGTTTCGTACGTTTCCTCCTTTTGCCGCCGTCTTGATGTGGTGGTCATGGGGTGGATGGCTTGGTGTGGAGGCGGTGGCCGATTGAAGAAGAGATTTTTTTTTCAAGAGCTAAATTGAAGAAACTGGAAAAAGAAGCAAGAGAGATTAAGAGGCGTGGAGGCGGTGGCCCTGCTTTGTTGTCTTCAGCCCACCCAAAAATCGGAGGAAGCTGCCTCCCAAAAATCGAAGATGAAGATTTCTTGAGTTTCTTGGAGTTGTGTATCCATGGTGAGAACTGAAATTTTGATAATATAAAATTTTTTTGGGTATTTTTTGGTTTCTTGGTATATTTTGGTTTCTGGGTAGAACTTTGATCTTTGGGTTTGTTGAGATTTGATTTTTCCTGGGTTTGTTGTTAGGATTTTTTGTGTTATATGTCTAAATTTGTGTTGGGTTTGTCTAATTCTGGGTTAAGATTACTCTGATTTTTTTTGGTTTTAAGATTTCTTGGTTTAATTTCTGGGTTTGTGTTGATTTTGGAGGAGGATTTAAAATTCTAATTGAACTAAGAAATGATTAACATGAATAGTTATTAGAAAATTTGAATTTTTTTTTATGAAGATCTGTTTTTTTTGAATTTGCTGATTTGAAGATTCTGAATTTTTTGAAGATCGGGTTGTTGATATGGAAGTTTTTTTGAAGATTTGGAGATTTATTTTTGAAGATCTTAGTTTGTTAATCTTGGTTTGTTAATTTTTGAGGGTGGTGATCTTAAATCGGAGATGAATCTATTCATGTTTTTTTATGAATATGTTCATGTTGTAATGAAGACAATATGTAAATTTTGAGATTGTAATTTTAGGTTTTAGATATGTAAATTTCTGATATTTTTACAATTTTGATATGTAAGTTTTTGATCTAAATTCAAATTTCAAATTGTAATGTTAAGTTTCTGATCTAAATTCAGTGTTAAATTTCAAATTGTAATGTTAAGTTTCTGATCTAAATTCATGGATCAGTGTTAAATTTTTTGATTTTGAAATTTGGAGTAATAGGAATAAGAATTCTAACGTTTGGGAACTGATTGTTTCTTTAATTGATTAATTCGAAGTAACAGGAAGCAAAATAGCAAATTAGTGTAAACTTATTGTTTTAATTAGTTTTCATCTTCTATTGGACAAATTGAAAAGGACGGTTGATGTGAAAGAAGAAGAAAAAAAGGATGATGTGATTTTTAGTTTGTTGAGAGAAGTTAAAATAAGGGCAAAGATATCTTTCTAAGAGGGTTTTTAAGAGGGTTTGTTGGACCTAAGAGTAACGATACAAAGGGAATTGACCTATTAATAATTTTGTCCTTGTAATGACCACTCAAGGGTTTTTTGGGAATAGGGAAGCGGAAAGCATGGTGTTATCCTTAATTGGCCCAGATCAATAATTTGGTGTGAAGATTTTATTGATATCTCATTAATAAAATAAAAACTCATATAAGATGCTTTTATGCATGAGACATATATGGTACAATTAATTTAGCACAAATTAACGTTCAATTTTCTTAAAGTGTTAAAGCGTTAATGTTCAAATTATGTTACGTTTCACCATGAAACTGTCTCATGCAAGTGTGACTTTGTTAATAAAGAGAAAATAGATAAAAATGCACATTTTGAACTTGCAATACTCGTTTTTGCCCTAAAACTTTTTCAACTCACAATTGTGCTCTTTTATGACGATTTTACCCCTACTCCTTAATTACATCTCATCCCTTAATTCCATCTCAATCCCACCACAATTCCCAACATTCAAACAAGACCTGAACCCAACCCGACTCGGTCCAACCTGACCGACCCGATCGAACCCAGCCCGCCCCGAACCCAGATCAAACACGTCTCGCCCCGAACCTAGCTCGGCCCGAACCTGACCCGACCCGACCCCAACCCGGCCCGACCCTACCCCAGCCCAAAATGGTTCATGGTGCAAGATTTGGGTTCATGATTTAGGATTTAGAGTTTAAGATTGTGATTGGATGAAATAGAATTAATGATGGAATGTGATAATGATGGGATAGGTACGAGATTAAGGAGGGGGTGGTAGATTTATAAAAAAAAAAGGCATATTTGTGGGGAAAAATCTTAGGCAAAAAAAGAGTTGTGCAAATTGAAAAAGGGCAAAAAAGAGTTTGTCCCGTTAATAAATTAAGGGACCAATGTGGTTGTAAATATTCTTGTGGTACAAAGCTCAAATAATATTACCAAACGATCTCACCCAATTTTTTTAACTACATTTGATCATAAAAGAAAATAATTAATTGGATTGAGTATGGGTAAATTTGAGATCAATGCAAATTTGCACAAAACTGTTCGTTACATAAATATATCTTTATTTTGTTTCCAATGTCATGGAAGTTGGCAAGTTGCAGCTGAAATCAGGAAATTGAATTTTTGGCGTGCTTCAGAAGAAAAAAAAAAAAGAAGCATTTTTCGTGCAAAATGGAGTATATATTTGTCCCTCATCTTGTTACAGAATTATTGAGTTCATACGCAACGGTTATCGAAGGTAGTTGCATATGTTGATGGAATTCCAACACATTATTTTGTTGTTGGAATTAATTTGAGTAAAAATAATTTTTGGTCCCATAACTTTTTTGTAATTCATTTTTTGACCCAAAAAATTTAATTATCCAATTTTGTTCGCACAACTATCTCGATTGTCCAATTTTGGTCTCATTTTTGCCGAGAAATAGAAAATTTTGTCATTTTTTTCAGTCATGCGCAAGTCACTTGCGCATGAATAAGATAATATAAAAATGTGATTAAATTAATAAATAAGATAATTGAAATAAAGAATTTTAAAAAAAAATTGTAAGAAAAAACTTTTTTTAGGACATATAGAATTAATTACATTAAGTAAACGCAAGAAAGCAACTGCCCGAGCGGAGTTGATCCCTGCTCAGGCGCCCAAGGTCCCATGGTTCGGTCCCCCACGGGAGCGAATAATTGCCTCAATTAATTGAGAGGCTTGATGGCTTATATATGAGATTTGTGGGTCCGTGGCTAAAAGCCGCTGTTTTATCAGCGGTTAAAAACCGTTTTCTAAGTGTATATTTTGGAGAGCTATTTTTTAACAGTTGTCTAAGGTTAGACAGCTGTCACTTGGACAGTCTTTATAACCGCTGTCTAAGGTGTTGGTGCAAAGTAAAATCTGTATTAGTGTAGTCCTTAATTAGTATGTCCAATTATATGCACATTTTATTTAAATTTTTGGAACCAAAACGCGAAAAAAAATATCAAAAAATTCAACGAGATTCGCGTCCTGCTTATCAATGTGGGGCCACCGCGGTAGCCCAAAAGCCACCAAAATATCTCCCCAAATCACAAAGAAGTCGGCCCCCATAATTTAGGGAATAGTATTATACAATTTTGTACTTCTTCTCCCCAATTCCCTTCTCAAATCACAAAATATCTAGCAACCCCCTCCTACACCACCCCGTCCATCGTCCGGTTAATGTTAGTGTCCTAAAGAGAATTCTTTGTATGAACATAATACTAAGATAATATCCAGTGTTGCTTTAATCAGTGTTTTCAAAAACCGGTTGAACCGCCCGGTTGAACCGGTCGAACCGTGAACCGCTCATGTCGCCGGTCCAATTACTCCTTAAAAACGGTTAATTCGATTTTATTATTTTTATTATTTATTAAATCATTTTTTTTATTTTTTTATTATTTTTTTCTAAACATCTCTATATAATGTTATTGTTTTTATCTCAATATCATTTTCTCTCAAATAAATTCATCCACAAGTCATTAATTTTATTTAATCTCTTTATCGTCGTCACATATTGTGTGGAATTAATCCACAACGCCATCATCTCTGGTTTCCAAACTCTATTATATTTATTTTAATATAAGATTTATAAGTTATAAATTAATATAATTTTAATATTTTATGAATAAATATTTATTTTTTAATGTAACATACAAAATATAAAAGAAATATGCATAAATCAATTTAACGGTTGAACCGTCGGTTCAACCGGTCCAACCGGTTGGACCGGCAACCGATGCCTAGACCGGTTTGATCACCGGTTCGGTTATGAAAACACTGGCTTTAATATTATTATTTATTTAATATTAAATGTATGACGTTACACTTATTATAATATTATATTTGATTGTTTGCATTTGTTCTTATCTGTGTTCCCTTGAATCACCGCTGTCATCGAGATGTGAGAATTCAGATGACCTAAGCATGATTTTCAAAATAACCCCGATCAAGGATCATCAATAATGGGATATTTATGGTGCAATGGAGATTGGTGTGCGATCTGCATCATACTCTTAGAGAGTGTAGTATCTCAATTACTACGAGATACTAGGTATCTCATGATGGATGCACAAATATCTTAGAGGGTATTGGTATACCCATCTGAGCAACTGTTTGATATAGTTCCATTATATGTGTCTATGGGTGTCTCTGTTAGTGGGAGCGATGTGATACTCATTTGACTTGAGGTTAATACGCACGACATGTGTGGAGTGATGAACTTTGACCATGACCGACGCTTGCACCCTTCCATGGGTAGATATGACTTGGATTGGGTTCATCATGAAGTTCATGTGCGTGGTAGTTGAGCCAAGAGAATGATTCATTCCTCAAAGTGGATTTAGAGAGAATACTCATCTTCTCATCATAATTGGATTAAAGTCATTGGCCAATGCACATCAACTTGGACTTTGTGGCCAAGTGTGACATAAGTGATCAATTAGTGATTGAAGATAATATGATTAATTTATTTGAATAGACACTTCATCATGTTCAAGACTAATCGAGTATTCGTGAATGAAAGGAAGAAATCGTAATAGCCCATATTTCAGCTACAGGTAGTTGCACGTTTCTCGCAACGTACCTCATATATTGAGAATGTCTGATTTATTGTATAGGGTTCAATTAAGACCGTTAGTTTGACTAATCGCTCGATATATGAGAGCCTATGGGTCACACAACAAGTAACTCCTGTGTACGGACTATAGTTGATTGATTGAGTACTAAATTGAATTTAATATTTAATTTATGGAGAATTAATAATATATTAATTTATAATTAATTATTATTAATGTTTAATTAAATTAGATTTAATTAAATAGGAATCCCAAAATATTATTGGAATATTATCGAATTACTGTAAGATTTCTCGTTATGACTATTCGTACTCGTTTATACAACTAACTGTTCATTGTTGGTAAACTATTTAATTCTGCTGCGCATGTATTACGTGTCTCTATATTTCAACAGTGGTATCAAAGTTTCACGCTCTTTAATTGATTGCATATTTTCTGGTTTATAATATTTTTTTTTATAAACTGCTTGGTACGGTTGTGTGAATTGACCGCACCATATATGAGTTGTTTAATTTAGGGGGCATACTTATTAGATAAACACACCCACAAGTTGTTTCGTCTGGTTCGTCTTCTTAGGGTTTCCAGGAAACCCCAATCGCCACTCACCCTCTTGCTCGACGTGGGTCCCCAGCATCGCAGGTGACCCACGACGGTGCTAGAGAGGGCGGCCGCGCGCCGCAACACCCGTTCGCGTGAACCCCCATCGTCACCCGGTGGATTTGATCCACGATGACGTCCTTCCACGTGTTTCGACGACGGCGACTCACTGAACCGTCTCTTTTCTCAGCGGTGCGCCTCTGAAATTGTTCGATTCGCGGCGGTGCATCGCTGATTCGTCCCGATCTATGTTGTACGGTGTTGAAAGTTGAAGGGGCTTGACCGTTGAGTCCGTCCCTACGCGATTCAAGGCAGTGCGCCACCGAAATCAAGACGAACTAGTGGCGGCGCGCCGCTGAGTCGATTTTCCCTATGTTCTCTGGTTTTTGTGTTCTATTCGATTTTGGCCGCGGCTCCGCGCGCGTCCCTCACCTCTCGCTTGCGACGGCGAGTTGCCCGCACGCGCCTAGCGGCGGTGGCGACTCGCGCGTGCAGTATTTCGACCCTATGGTCCCGTCGTGCTCCTCGCTATGTTATTGAGTTTTGGATTGTTCGTACGGTTCAATCTTAAATTGGGTTAGGCTTCTGGTTTAGAACTGATAAACTGTGATTTTCTAAACCCCGATAATTGGAATGGTTTTTTGCGAATTGTTTGGAATAATTCTAATGAACTATGATGAATTGTTGGATGTTTGGATGATGTCGGTTGAACCGATTGAAAAACGGTTTTGAAAACCGGGCGATGATGAGGGGAAGGACTTTGCCAAAATTGGATTGTTGGACACGTCCTTCCATGTAATTTTTAAAATTTGCACATGAGCCCTTGACAAAATAACTTAAAATTGAAATTAAAATTCTGTCTTTTAAAAGTTAATGAAATTTAATTTTTGAAAATGTTTTAATTTGAATTAATTATTAATTGAATTAATAGTTAACATTTGATAATCTTAAATTTAAAATTGAGATTGAATTTGGATATTTATTTTAAGACGATGTCAAATCCCACTTGGTTAACTTGTGCATTAAATTTAATTTAATTTGTTAACCCCTTATAGACCGCGTTATATCTGTATGAGTATGCGACACCCAATAATTGTCGGACCATATTAAATGTTTGGGTAGGCGGCACCCAAATATTTGTTCAAATATGATATAGAAAGCATGATGGATCTCGATTAAGCAATTAATACCCCGCCTTTAAAACGTTCCTCACTAAAATATGGGTTTCTCATTAATTTGATAAGATGTCTTCCATCAAAATTAAAAGTAAACCGGAGATTTCGTTTCAATGGGTATTTAAGATCAAAGTCTTTTGCTCGGATCTATATCTCACGCGACTTTTATAGAGACATGTAGTGTTGCCGCTTGATGATTGTAAACCAACTTGACTTTATTTCACCAGCCAAAAGCAGGGAAACGAAAGTTAAGTGACATCCGATTGAGCTAGGCCCAATCAACTAGGAGTTGCAATTTTGCAATTGGTTTAAAGACCTACCAGTTTTATTATTGCAACAATCAGCCAAAGCAGATGTTGTAGTAATAAGAACGTGGATTCTAATCCATTATGATTTATATTAGATATAAATTTGTATTCTTCCGATGAGGTCGTTGAATATGTAAAAATAATGGAAACAAGATAAACTTAAAAGGCCACGTTTATTTTGATTGCTGAATATTGATCATAGGAATTATGTGTTTAATTCATGTTTTATTTTATTTCTCTAGGATTGTTGAAATAAATAACTTATCATTGAGAAGCGTTTTGGAAACGAACAAATTGGTTGGGCCAAACATTCTCGACTTGCACCAAAACGTTCGTTTGGTGCTCAGGCAAGAAAAAATTGAGTACATGTTGGACACGCCAATCCCTACTACCCCGGAGGCTGGTACTGAAGAAGCTGAGGCGTTTGACGCCGAAGCTCAGAAGAAGCATCAAGAGGATCTTTTTCAGGCTCAGTGTGTTATGCTACTCGGGATGACTCCCGAATTGCAAAGGCAGCATGAGAAGATACTTCCCTTTGAGATGATCAAGTATCTAAAGTATCTCTTTAATTCTGAATCTCGTTCCGAGATTTATGAAGTGATGAGAGATCTGTTTAGATGCTGACTGTCCGAAGGAGGGAAGGTTTCCCCTCATATGTTGAAGATGATAGGGCTAATCGAGAAAATTGGTCGTCTGGGCATTGAGCTCAAGACCAATGTTGCTGTTTACGCCATCCTTCAGTCGCTTCCCGATTCATATTCGAGTTTCGTAGTAAACTTTAATATGAATAAGACGGAATCGACCATGCCCGAGTTACATAACATGCTAAAGACCTTTGAGTCTTTCCACTACTAAGGAAAAACCCATGCTCATGCCAGATCTATTCGAGATGTATTTAACTACATATTTAAATTATTCAATTAATTACTAACATGAATTAATCCTAAATCAATTCAACATAATAATTAAATAAGCAATTAGCATCATGTGTACACGTAATTCATGTAAATCCTAAGCATGCAGAATCTAAGAGTTACGAGATTACATACCTCTTGTAAAGACAACCGTTGAGACGATGGATCAACCCAAAGTGCCTTCTCAAATATGTCCCAAGTCCACGAACGTAATCCGGTGGGAGGATTCTCACGAACGATTTTAATAAAGGAGAAAAACTGAAAATATTTGCCACCACCTTTGTGGATTTCTAATTTTTCCAACACATGGAATTGCATTCATCCCCTATTTATAGGACTAAGAGGGGGGGGGACAAAAATTTAGGTCTATTTGGGTCATTGAGAAATTTCCTTGCTTCTTCCTCGAGATACAATCTTGAATATATCCAATATATTCTATTTCCCAAAATATCTCCCAACAAAATCTTCTCCCCTCCTTCTTGTCCATTATTTTCGAAATTATCAAATAAAATAGGAAGAAATAAGATCTTTTACCTTTCTTGAATTTATGGGATAAACTTGTATCTCAAGAATACTTATTCCATAAAATCTTTCCAAGAAAATCAAGAAAATCTCTTTCTCTCTCCTACTCATTTTTTCGAAAATAATTAGGAAAAATAGGTAATAATATTTTCTTCTCCTTTTCATTAATTGGACTTTAATTTGGACTATTTGAGAGGCCTTTAGGAGAATTAAGATTGGACCTCCAATGGGCTATGAATCTTTAATATTAAGCCAAATATTATTCATGCCCATTAATATTAATTTATCCATTATAAAATTAATATTGAACTATCCATCTTAACCCATATTACGAATTCACAATAATATGGCTCCCAATTATTATTTCCCGTATTTAAGATTATCTAGTCCACTAATTAATTAAGCCACTGAACAAACTTTATATTAATAAATATCTTTGCCGTTGGAGTAAAGACGGCTCTGTTGGGGTTATACTGAAAAGTTTGCTTTTACTTTGTATAACCAAACTGAAGTTTCTTATTTATTTACTGAAATAAATTATTTAATCACTGTTGCATTAAATATGAATGAATGTTATATATGTTTATTGCAAACCCGTTCAATAAGACAGTAAGTATTACGTTGTAGTTAATTTGGTGATACCCGATCACTGAAGATCAAATTAACAACCCTCGTAATTAAGTACAAATTCACAACCCAGATGGAAATGAACGAACCATCATGAACGGTTGAAGTGTGAGACCCAGATTGGCCTGTCTTGACCAAGGGATCACAGTAGCGCATTTAGGTGCGCTGAATGAGGACCTACAGGAGGACAAATTCTTCGGTACTGAATATACAAGAATTAGACCTCAGTGGTGTGTTGTTTCTTAATCTCCGTCCCTTAAATAGGATCGTGTGAAATTAATAACTATTGCTTTGACTTATGATGGGAAGAGAGTCAATGCGATTCGATACCTTATATCTTGGGCAATATTATTAATTACATGACGATTGCTGACATTTAATACGGAGAATCGGGTGCAAGTACGTCTTGTTTGATTTGTTCCCTTGGTGGGCTCATATCCTTTATCATGCAAATCTTGCAAGTGGAAATTTATTTCCGGCATGGATAATAATGTTGAGTTGTCTTTACTCCAAGGACAAAGATATTAATTAATATAAAGCTTGTTCAGTGGCTTAATTAATTAATGGACTAAGATAATCTTAAACTCGGAAAATATGACCGGGAGCCATGTTATATGTGAAATCGTAATATGGGTTAAGATGAATAGTTCAATATTAATTTTATAGTGGAGTAAATTAATATTAGTGGACTTGAATAATATTTGGCCCAAATATTAAAGCTTCATAGTCCATTGGAGGTCCAATCTTAATTCTCCTAAAGGCCCCCCAAATAGCCCAAAATAAAGTCCAATTAATGAGAGAGAGAAGAAAATATTCTTGCTATATTTCCAAGTGTATTTTTCGAAAATATTGTCTATTGAAGGAAGAAAAGATTGTCTTGATTTTTTTGTAGATATTTTATGGAAAGAGATAATTATTATATGAATACATAATTATCCCATAAATTCAAGAAGTGAAATCTTGACTCCTTTATTAGTGTATTTTTTTTTAAAATTAGGTAGAAGAGGGGAAATAGATTTTTATGGAAAATTTAATTTAGGAGAAAAGAATATAGGAGATATATTCAAGATTTCTTGGAGATCAAGAAAATATTCTCTTCCTTAATTTTTTACCCTAAATCTCGCCCCCCTCCTCCCTATTTATAGGGATGAGCTCTTCATTCCCAAGTGTAATTCTATGTGTTGGAAATATTAGAAATCCACAAAGGTGGTAGCAAAATATTTTATTTCTCTCCCATTAAAATCGTTAGTTGAAATCTTCCCACCGGATAACGTTCGTGGACGCGGGGATATATTTGGGAAGGCTCTTGGGTTGATTCATCCGTTTGATTCTTCAAGAGGTTAGTCCGTAACTCCTAGTTTCGCATGTTTAGGATTTACGTGAATTATGTGTACGCATGTTGTTTATTATTATGTTGAATTGACTTAGGATTAGTTCATATTAGTAATTAACTGTTTAATTTAAATATGTATTTAAATAATCACCTCGAATAGATCCGGGCACCCTGATTTTCCCAACAACTGGTATCAGAGCTCTGGTTTCGAGCTCTGATTTTTTAAATTGTTATTTAAATTGTTGAACATTAAATTGAATTAGATAGTAGAATTGCTAGATATGTTTTACAGGTATCTAATTGTCATGGTATTTAATGTGTTTTATTTTCATGCGTATGAATGAATGGTTTTTAATTCGACTCTTTCGGATTTGTTTTTCTCGTGAGAAAATCCTCGAGTAGATTAGGCTATTTGATTTGTTCAATGTAATAGACTAGTCTAGATTTAAGGTATTTATTTTTGGTTAAATTAATTGCAACCTGATCGGAGATGAAGACGGAGACGAGTTAAAGACGGATCCAGAACCGTACGTGGGCGAAGTGCACCACGCAAAACGTGCCAAGGGAGGCACGCGTGCGGCGCGGACGACGCTGCACGCACGGGTCTAGGCGCTAAGCGCCTAGGCGGGATCGGCTCCCCAGGTGTATGCACGCGGATGTGCGCTGGTGCGCGCGCGGGGCGAGGGTTGCCGAGGCCTGCCGATAGATGATGCGGGCAACACGCACATCCGAGGCTGCCGAGGCCTGCCGATAGATGATGCGGGCAACGCGCGCTGTGCCTAGGAGCGCGGGCACGGTCGCCCGGCCAAGCGGCCGACCGGATGCGGGCATGCATCCCAGCTGCGAGCTGCTTGGCGAGGTGTTTCAAGACGGAGTTCTCTTCGAGACGAGCGAGTGGGAGAAATTCAAAACGACGTTTCTTCAAAATCAAGCCAAAGAAAATCAAACCATGACAGTTGGATAATTTGTGCCCAATGTGTTTATTTTTTGCTTTGCTTGATTTATTGTTGCCGTATTTTCTTGTGCTTTATTTAATCTGTTTAAATGTGTTTGCATGAGAATTGTTCAACGAAAAATCTCAAATTCAAAAAAAATACTAAGTATGTTTTAATAATTAATTTGTTTTGACACAAATTAATTTTGACCTCCATGATTTATTTATTTGTTAAATCTTTTGGAGAAATTCCCATACGAGACGGTCAAAAGATAGCTTTCAAAGGATGATTGTGAATTATTATTAGTGGCGATGATGACCCTCCAACGAGGCTCGATCAAAGCGAAGTAATAATTCTGTATTTAATCATGGTTATTACTTAGGTATAAAATTGATATTTATATACTTCTCCGAAGTCCCTGTCAATTTTATATTGGTCAAGTGGGAGCCAACTATTAATTTTTAATTAAAGGTTTGTAACTGTTCTTCTTTGTAACCAGCTTGAATGTGATTTAAATGATGACCCTCCCACGAGGCTCATTTAAATCTATTTTGAGACGTTGGCTGATGCATGTTCATATTTTTTTTGAGATTTTAATATGAATCATGTGATCGAGTTATGTGATTTAATTTTGTATTGATCTGGATATTGATACAAAATATATATTTATTTCAGTTCATCATGTCGCAACCTTTTAATCCACTGTTCAATTTTTTGAAAGACAACCTTCTCACTGGAGAAAACTTTATTGTTTGGAAACGAAACCTTATGAATTTCCTTGCTTCACACGAGTACAAATGGGTGCTTAAAGAACCAAAACCCGAAGAACTAACCAAAGATGCCAGTATATGGGAGAGATGGAATATAATGAATGGGAGCTAGAGAATGAGTTGATAAGGGACATTATCTTGACATCAATGTCGGATTCTGTAAGGCACCTCAAGGACTTCTCTCAGCTGCAGACATTATGGGAAATCTTGAAGTGATGTTCGCGCATCCAACCCATATGGTAGTTCAAAACATTAAGCATGATTTGAACAAGCTGAGGTTGGAAGAAAGAATGACTGCTAAAGAGCACATTTCTAGGGTAATGGCCCTCTTTGAAGAATTGACACATCTTGGCGAAAAATGTGACTTCTAAAGCAAAATTGAATTCATTCTCAAAACTCTGCCAAAGAGCTATGATCATCCTTATGTAAGATACCTATTGGAAGATATGAATTTTACTGTGGATGATCTCAAAATAGCATTTACTTTGGTTGAAGAGGACATTGAGTGCAAGAAAGCGAACATGGTTGCAAAAAGGCCTGCTTCTCGTTTTAGGCCATTTGGTGGTAAGAATGATGAAGAGACAAACAGGATAAACCAATTCTATTCAAACTTCAAGGATGAAAGTTTAAGCAAGAGGATATGTTTGGAATGTGGGGAGAAAGGACATAGGAGGTGGACCTGTTCCAATTCCGAAAGGAGTGGAAAGAAAGGTAATTCACATTCGCTAGTTGTTGAAACTTGTTTGGTGGAGTATGCTACCCATTCGTGGGTATTGGATACGGGATCCACTGATCATGTATGTTTCACATTGCAGGGTTTCAAGCAGACCCGGCAACTAAGTGAGAGTGAGATCCTCATCACGCTAGACGATGCTATGAGAGTGGCAGCTGAAGCAGTGGGAGAAGTGCACCTGTCCTTTGGAAACAAGACGTTAATTTTAAGAGATGTTCTATATGTTCCTGTTTTTCGGAAAAACTTTATTTCTATTTCTAAACTGTTTATCGATGGATATTCTGTTCGTTTTAATAAAGATGTTACTATTTTTTGTAACAATGTGATTATCTGTCGTGGAACTTTGAGGAACAATCTCTATATTATTAACTGTGCACATCACTCACAAAATGCATCCTATAACACATCTACTATTTCTTGTAAACGAAAGCGCTCGGCTGACGTGAACGAGACACTTCTTTGGCACCTAAGATTAGGTCATATTAACCCGAAAAGGATTCAAAGTTTGGTGAAAGATGGTTCTTTGGGGTCTCTCCAAATTGAGTCATTTCCGACTTGCGAATCGTGCTTGGAAGGTAAAATGACCAAGAGGACATTTGGAGCCAAGGGGCTTAGAGCTAAAGAAGTGTTAGAAATAGTTCACACCGATGTGTGTGGTCCAATACAAATCAAAGCTAGAGGTGGCTACGAGTATTTCGTTACTTTATCGATGATTACTCACGCTACGGATACATTTTCCTAATGAAGCATAAATCTGAGACCTTTGACAAATTCAAAGAATTTAAGGCTCAAGCAGAGAATCATAAGGGAAAAAGTATCAAGTTTCTACGATCTGATCATGGAGGCGAATACCTCAGTGATGAATTTCTGAACTACCTATCGGAAGTGGGGATTGCATCTCAGTTGACTGCACCCGGTACCCCTCAACAAAACGGGGTTGCAGAACGAAGGAATATAACGCTTTTAGAAATGGTAAGGTCAATGATGAGTTATGCGGATTTACCAAAATTGTTCTGGGGTTACGCATTAGAAACAACGGCTTATATTCTGAACCTAGTGCCATCCAAATCGGTACCTAAAACCCCAAGAGAATTGTGGACGGGGCGCAAGCCTAGTTTCGGACACATCAGGATCTGGGGGTGTCCGGCATATGTGCTAGACAAGGAAGCCAGTAAATTGGATGCACGTTCGGAGTTAAGGATGTTCATAGGGTACCCCGAAGGAACTAAAGGATGCATGTTCTATGGTCCCGAAGATCAAAAGGTGGTAATCAGTACTCACTTTAGATTTTTGGAAGAAGACTATATGAACAGTCGAAAGCCTATAAGTGAAATTACCTTAGAAGAACTTAGGGGGCCAACTCCGTTGCCAACTGTACAAAATGACATACCAAACGTCACACCTACACAACCGGAACCTCGTCGTAGTGGGAGGGTTATTAGACAACCCGAGAGATTCTTGGGAATCGAAAAGTCTTCGGACTTGATCTCCGCAGAAGAATCAGATCCATGGTCCTAAAACGAGGCGATCCAAGACAAAGATGCTCAATCTTGGCAAACAGTAGTGGAAGGCAAGATGGGTTCAATGGATCATAACAAGGTGTGGGAGCTAGTCGAACCACTTGATGGGGTAAAACCCATCGGATGCAAGTGGGTATACAAGAGAAAAAGGGGACCGGACAGAAGGGTTGAAACCTTCAAAGCAAGACTTGTGGCGAAAAAAGTACACTTTCGAAAGAAGGATCGATTATGAGGAAACCTTTTCGCCCATAGCCATGCTTTCAAGTTCATCCGCATTCTCTTGTCAATTCTTTCAACATCTAGATTTTGAGATCTGCAAATGGGCGTCAAGACAGCTTTCCTTAATGGAAATCTTGACGAAGTAATCTATATGCAACAACCTGAAGGCTTCATTGAAAAAGGCCAAGAGCATCTGGTTTACAAGCTCAGAAAGTCCGTTTATGGACTGAAGCAAGCATCCCGAGCTTGGAATCAGTGTTTTGATCAAGTTATAAAATCCTACGGATTCGATCAAAACGAATTTGAAAGTTGTGTCTATAAAAAGCGTGACGGAACTGCATTGGTATTTTTGGTACTATACGTGGACGACAATCAGCTCATCGGAAATGATGTAAAGGTGTTATCAGACGTAAGGTCATGGCTGTCAAAACAGTTCGATATGAAGGACTTAGGGGAAGCTGGTCAGATCCTAGGGATCAAGATCACTCGAGATTGTAGGAAAAGAATGATCAGGCTTTCACAAGCCTCATACATAGACACTATTTTGAAGCGCTTGACATCTGATTTCGAAAGGCTTTGTGCCCTCTGATACCTTAATCCATCTATCAAAAGAGATGTGTCCCAAGACCGAAAAAGATAGATGACATGAAGGGCATCCGCTTTATGCTTCGGTGTGGGAAGCCTCATGTATGCAATCTTTATGTCTGAGACCGGGATATCTGCTTTGCCGTAGGCATGGTGGCAAGATATCAAAGTAACCCTGGGAAAGAGCATTGGACTACAGTAAAGAACATTATGAAATACCTGAAAAGGACACGGGACAAAATGTTGGTTTACAAGTCGACAGTCTGATCCCCATCGGTTACCTGGACTTCGGTTTTCCAATCGGACATTGACTCGAAGAAAAGTCTACCTCGGGTAGTGTATTACGCATGGGGGAGGAGCCATGACATGGAGAAGCGTAAAGCAGAAATGCATCGTTGATTCTACCATGGAAGCCGAGTACGTCGCTGCTTGTGAAGCAGCGAAGGAAGCGGTTTGGCTCAAGAACTTCCTGGTGGACTTGGACGTGGTCCCAATTTGCCCGCAAAATCACGGTCTCTTTGTGATAACGCCGGAGGCGATTCTAAATTCAAAGGAACCGAGAGCCCACAAAGCCGACAAACATATTGAAAGAAAATACCATCTCATCGAGAAATCGTTAAGAGAGGAGACATTGAGGTGGCTAAGATTTCATCGGAAGACAACCTGGCGGATCCATTCACAAAGGGTGCGCCTCGAGCACATTCGAGACATGTGGAAGGAATGGGTGTCAGGGCGTTGCCAATCTTCTTTGAGTATAAGTGGGAGAAATATTATTAGGTTAGGTGTAGGGTGACATTAGATGTCACATAGAACCGAGACATGTTGTAGTATACTTAAAAGCAGACTTTGAGTATAAGTGGGAGATTGTTGGGGTTATACTGAAAAGTATGCTTTTACTTTGTATAACCAAACTGAAGTTTCTTATTTATTTACTGAAATAAATTATTTAATCACTGTTGCATTAAATATGAATGAATGCTATATATGTTTATTTCAAACCCGTTTCAATAAGACGAAGACGTATTACGTTGTAGTTAATTTGGTGATACACGATCATTTGAAGATCAAATTAATGACCCTCGTAATTAAGTACAAATTCACAACCAGATGGAAATGAACGAACCATCATGAGCGGTTGAAGTGTGAGACCCAGTTAGCTGTCTTGACCAAGGACCACACTAAGCGCATTTAGGTCTTGTTGAATGAGGACCTCTGGGAGGACAAATTATTCGATGATTGAATATACAAGAATTAGACCTCAGTGGTGCGTTGTTTCTTAATCTCCGTCCCTTAAATAGGATCATGTGAAATTAATAACTATTGCTTTGACTTATGATGGGAAGAGAGTCAATGCGATTCGATACCTTATATCTTGGGCAATATTATTAATTACATGACGATTGCTGACATTTAATACGGAGAATCACGTGCAAGTACGTCTTGCTTGATTTGTCCCCTTGGTGGGCTCATATCCTTTATCATGCCAAATCTTGCAAGTGAAAATTTATTTCCGGCATGGATAATAATGTTGAGCTGTCTTTACTCCAAGGACAAAGATATTAATTAATATAAAGCTTGTTCAGTGGCTTAATTAATTAATGGACTAAGATAATCTTAAACGCGGGAAATAATGACCGGGAGCCATGTTATATGTGAAATCGTAATATGGGTTAAGATGGATAGTTCAATATTAATTTTATAGTGGAGTAAATTAATATTAATGGACTTGAATAATATTTGACCCAAATATTAAAGCTTCATAGTCCATTGAAGTCCAATCTTAATTCTCCTAAATGCCCCCCAAATAGCCCAAAATAAAGTCCAATTAATGAGAGAGAGAAGAAAATATTCTTGCTATATTTCCAAGTGTATTTTTCAAAAATATTGTCTATTAAAGGAAGAAAAGATTGTCTTGATTTTCTTGTAGATATTTTATGGAAAGAGATAATTATTGTATGAATACATAATTATCCCATAAATTCAAGAAGTCAAATCTTGACTCCTTTATTAGTGTATTTTTTGAAAAAATTAGGTAGAAGAGGGGAAAGAGATTTTTATAAAAAAATTAATTAAGGAGAAAAGAATATAGGAGATATATTCAAGATTTATTGGAGATCAAGAAAAAAAAATTCCTTAATTTTCTACCCTAAATCTCGCCCCCCTCCTCCCTATTTATAGGGGATGAACTCTTCATTTCCAAGTGTAATTCCATGTGTTGGAAATATTAAAATCCACAAAGGTGGTAGCAAAATATTTTATTTCTCTCCCATTAAAATCGTTCGTTGAAATCTTCCCACCAGATAACGTTCGTGGACGCGGGGATATATTTGGGAAGGTTCTTGGGTTGATTCATCCGTTTGATTCTTCAAGAGGTTAGTAATTCCGTAACTCCTAGTTCCTCATGTTTAGGATTTACATGAATTATGTGTACGCATGTTGTTTATTATTATGTTGAATTGACTTAGGATTAATTCATGTTAGTAATTAACTGTTTAATTTAAATATGTATTTAAATAATCACCTCGAATAGATCCAAGCACCCCGATTTTCCCAACAGGCTCAACATTATTATCCATACTGGAAATAAATTTCCACTTGTAAGATTTGGTATGATAAAGCTTCTGAGCCCACCAAGGGGACAAATCAAGCAAGCCATACTTGCACACGATTCTCCATATTTAATCTTAGCAATTGTCATGTAACTAATAATATTGCCCAAGATATAAGGTATCGAATAACATTGATTCTCTTCCCATCATAAGTCAAAGCAATAGACACGATCATATTTAAGTGATGGAGATTAAGAAATAACGAACCACTGAGGTCTAATTCTTGTATATTCAGTACCGAAGAATTTATCCTCATGTAGGTCCTATTCAACGCATCATAATGCACTAGTGTAATCTCTTGGTCAAGACAAGCCAATCTGAGCCTTACACTTCAACCTTTCACGATGGATTGTTCATTTCCATCTGGGTTGTGAATTTGTACTTGGTTACGAGGAACTGTTAATTTGATCTTTTGTGGTCTGGTATCACGAAATTAACTACAACGTAACACGTACTATTTACTGAACAGGTTTGCAACAAATATATATAACATTCAATCATATTTAATGCAACAGTGATAAATAATTTATCTAAAGTAAATAAATAAGAAATTCAGTTTGGTTATACAAAGTAAAAACATACTTTCCAGTATAACCCCAACAATCTCCCACTTATACTCAAAGTCTGCTTTTAAGTATACTACATCACATCTCGTGTTCTATGTGACATCTAATGTCACCTACACGAACCTAATAATATTTCTCCCACTTATACTCAAAGCAGATTGACAATGCTCTTGACACCCATTCCTTCCACATGTCTCTCGAATATTTTATGAGGCAAACCCTTTGTGAATGGATCTGCTAGGTTGTCTTCCGAAGCAATCTTTGCCACCTCTATGTCTCCTCTCTTAACGATTTCTCTTATAAGGTGGTATTTTCTTTCTATGTTTTTGCTAGCCTTGTGGGCTCTCGGTTCCCTTGAATTTGCAACTGCTCCGGGATTATCACAGTAAACCGTGATTGTGCTGGGAAAATCCGGAACAACGTCCAAGTCCACTAGGAAGTTCTTGAGCCAAACCGCTTCTTTCACTGCTTCACAAGCAGCTACATATTCAGCTTCCATGGTAGAAGCTGCGATGCATTTCTGCTTAACGCTTCTCCATGTCATGACTCCTCTCCCCATGCAAAACACACTACCCAAGGTTGACTTTCTAGAGTCTATGTCTGATTGGAAATATGAGTCCGTGTAACCGATGGGGATCAGATTGTCTGACTGATAAACCAACATTCTGTCCCGTGTTCTCTTTAGATACTTCAGAATATTTTTAACTACAGTCCAATGCTTTTTCCCAGGGTTACTTTGATATCCTGCTACCATGCCTACGGCAAAGCAGATATCCAATCTCGTGCACAGCATTGCATACATGAGGCTTCCCACAGCCAAAGCATAAGGAATGCCCTTCAAGTCATCTATCTCCTTCTGTGTCTTGGAACACATCTCCTTGGATAGATGGATTCCGTGTCTAAAAGGCACAAAGCCTTTCTTGAAATCTTGCATGCTGAATCGCTTCAAAACAATATCTATGTATGAAGCTTGTGAGAGCCCAATCATCATTTTCCTGCGATCTCGAGTGATCTTGATCCCTAGGATGTGACCAGCTTCTCCTAAGTCCTTCATATCAAACTGTTTTGACAGCCATGCCCTTACGTCTGACAACACCTTTACATCGTTCCCTGTGAGCAGAATGTCATCTACGTATAGTACTAAGAATACCAAGCAGTTCTGTCACACTTTTTATAAACACAACTTTCGAAATTGTTTTGATCAAAACCCTAGGATTTTATAACATAATCAAAACATTGATTTCACGCACAGGATGCTTGCTTCAGTCCATAAATGGACTTCTTCAGCTTGCAAACCAGATGCTCTTGGCCTTTTTCAATAAAGCCTTTGGGTTGTTGCATATAGATTTCCTCTTCAAGACTTCCGTTAAGGAAAGCCGTCTTGACATCCATTTGCCAGATCTCAAAATCTAGGTGTGCAGCAATCGACAAGAGAATGCGGATGGACTTGAGCATGGCTACGGGTGAAAAGGTTTCCTCATAGTCGATCTCTTCTTTCTGAGCGTACCCTTTCGCCACAAGTCTTGCTTTAAAGGTTTCCACCTTCCCTTCTGGTCCCCTCTTTCTCTTGTATACCCACTTGCATCCAATGAGTTTCACCACATTAAGTGGTTCGACTAGCTCCCACACTTTATTGTGATCCATTGAACCCATTTCGACTTCCATTGCAGTTTTCCAAGATCCTGCATCCTTGTCATGGATCGCCTCGTTGTACGACCATGGGTATGATTCTTCTCCGGAGACCAAGTCCGAAGACTCTCCAATCCCCAAGAATCGCTTGGGTTGTCTAACAACCCTCCCACTGCGACGAAGTTCTGGTTGTGTAGGTGTGACACTTGGTATATCAACTTGTACAGTAGGCAAAGGAGTTAGCCCTCTAAGTTCTTCCAAGGTAATCTCACTTCTAGGCTTTTTATCGTTCATATAGTCTTCCGTTAAAAATCTAAAGTGTGTACTGGTTACGACCTTTTGATCTTCGGGACCATAGAACATGCATCATTTAGTTCTTTCGGGGTATCCTATAAACAACCTTAATTCCGAATGTGCATCCAACTTACCGGCTTCCTTGTCCAACACGTATGCTGGACACCCCCAGATCCTCATGTGTCCCAAGCTGGGCTTGCACCCTGTCCACAATTCTCTAGGTGTTTTGGGAACCGATTTGGACGGCACTAGGTTTAGAATATAAGCCACTATTACCAAGGTGTAACCCCATAATGATTTTGGTAAATCCGCATAACTCATCATTGACCTTACCATTTCTAAAAGTGTTTTGTTTCTTCGTTCTGCAACCCCGTTTTGTTGAGGGGTACCGGGTGCAGTCAACTGAGATGCAATCCCTTCATCTGACAAGTAGTTCAAAAATTCATCACTGAGGTATTTGCCTCCACGATTAGATCGTAGAAACTTGATACTCTTTTCCTTATGATTCTCTGCTTGAGCCTTAGATTCTTTGAATTTATCAAAAGTCCCAGATTTATCCATAGCGTGAGTAATCATCGATAAATATAACAAAATACTCGTAGACACCTCTAGATTGATTTTCATTGGCCCACACACGTCAGTGTGAACGATCTCCAACACTTCATTGACTCTAAACCCTTTGGCTCCAAATGCCCGCTTGGTCATCTTACCCTCCAAACATGATTCGCAGGTTGGAAATGGTTCAACCCGGAGACACTCCAATGAACCATCTTGGACCAACCTTTAGATCCTATTCGGATTAATATGACCCAACCTCAGATGCCAAAGAAGTATCTCGTTCACATTAGTCGAACATTTTCTTTTAGTACTTGAAATGATAGATGTGTTATAGGATGCATTTTGCAAGTGGTGTGCACAATTAATAATATAGAGATTGTTCCTGTTGGGAAATTTGTAGTTTTGATGGAAGTCCCAAAATAGATTGTCATAGGACCAGTCAGACCTGTTAGCTGATTGATGAATTAGATATCAGATAGGATGACGATGTAAGAGATACATATAGGTCACATATTGAGGGGGAACTCAATATGTATAGGCTAAGTTCTGAAGATCAGATAAGCTGAAGATCAGAAGATAAGATTAGCCGAAGTCTTGAAGATCAGATAAGCTGAAGATCAGAAGATCAGATAAGCTGAAGATCAGAAGATCAGAAGACATCAAGACCAGAAGACCTACATTAGATAACACGAGGAAGAATCTGTAAGTTGTGCTAAGACAACCTACATCAGAAGATTCAAATCAGGTAGACAGATCAGTCCTTATCTGGTCTGGTCAGATCCATCAGGTGACTACATCAAGTTACCTAGTACGAGCCAAAGTCAATCAGACAAGAAGAATGTCAATCTTGTTTGTAAATCAAGTGTCGAATTTGTGTACTTATGAACCAATGAGAAGAAGACACATATGTACGGAACTGACACTTGCAAGACGAGTGCTTCAGAGTCCATCGGCTACAAAGGACAAGCTTACATGCTTTCTGCCATGTCGCCTCTGAGCACGTCAAATCAAGCCTACAAACCTACCTTAAATAGACCAAAATTTGAATTGCTCTCCAATGACTAGTTCGATTTCGTGTCTATAAATATGGGATCAACCTTCATAGTAAGGTTACGGAAATTATCATCAAGCTGGCTATTCTCAATTTCCGCACGAAGAACACAAATCTAGAATATTTTCTAAGTGTTCATCCCATAGTTCTTAGCATAGAATTCTTATCCTTTAGCTTTAGGCTACCCAAATACTAGGATAGAATTAAAGTTGGAACATACAAATCTTATACCCAAACCCACAAAGTTAGATTAAGTTTGTTAAGCAAGATTTCAGACTAGGGTTTCTAGTTTCTGATTTCTGGGATTGTTGAGTGAGAACTCTTGAAACATCTGCTATACTGTGTTGGACTAACACATTAAACTAAGTCCAGTTTGGTTAAGTGTGTGCCCCTGCTGATAGGGAAGAGTGGCGTAGGACGAGTTGTCCGAACCACTATAAATCTTGTGTGATTTATCTGCTTTACACTCTTAGCACACTACCTGCTTTATATTCCATGCATGTTCTGAGTCTGGATCAGATTTGCACCAAGCAACTGATCTGATCAGGTTGAAATCTTTCTCATCTGGTCTAAAACAGATTACTCAGAATCTGGTTTGAGTAAAACTGATTTTTCACACGAGTTAACTTATCTTCCGCACAAACAGTTGAGCTGATAGACGCCAAACTGATCTGCTTCCAAGCTGTCAGTAAGTCTGATATTAGTCCGTACTGATTCACTCGCACTCTAATCAGGCTACTTGCATATCCACATCTGATCTGCACAAAAGTTTTAGAAGTCTATTCACCCCTCCTCTCTAGACTTCTACCCTCACGAAACCCGTTCGGGACCTACAAGTGATATCAGACCAGTGGTTCTCCCGACCACTGGCTTTGAATATCATCGATTCTTGAGGAAGAATCGTTGTGGTCACTTGAACCGATCTTGAAAAATCTATTTTAAAACTCATAATTTTCAAACTCACGTAAGCATGGATAACACATCTGGACCCAAGTTATCTGTCAGCGAGTACGCTGACTGGTCCCTCGACATGAGTGACCATCTGGGATTCATCAGCAACAGAATGAGAGAGATTCTTGAGATAGGACCAATCATCATCTATCACTATAATCCAGCTGAAGAAGGAGATCCTACACAACCAGTTGGAGCAAGAATCAGAAAGAGTCCTTCGCTGATGGACATAGAAGAGAGGAAATTGTCCAACCTGGATACGGTGGCCAGACATCTGATCATGAAGACGGTGGATTCTACCACACGTGAGAAGGTCAAATATTTGAAGACTGCTAAGGAAGTTTGGAATACCCTTGCTGAAATCTGCAAAGGTAATTATCTGATTAAGGATAGCAGACTGCAAGCTGAACTGGTAAACTTTGAGAAATTGAAGATGTTACCAAATGAGATGATTGATCAGCTAGATGGAAGAATTACTTGAGGTGTCAACAGACTGCGTGATTTAGGCCGAGTAATGTCAGACAAGGATATCAACTACAAGATTCTGAGATCACTGACAAAGAAATGGGATACTAAAGTAACAGTGATCAAAGATTGTCAAGATATAGGAACCATGAAGCCAAACGATCAGTTTTTTAGTTTGAAAGTGCATGAATTTGATCTGATTGAGAGAAGCAGAGAATCAAATGATGGTCCTTCTGAAGCTACCACAAATTCTACTAAAAATGTTGCATTTCAGGCAACTGGTAGCAGTTCATGATCAGTTGAACCAATGGGGAACATCATCAGCAAAGATGAACAGATTGCTCTGCTGACCAGAAAGCTTGAACGATCAAACGTTCAGTTGGGAAAGTAATAAAGTTCTACAAAGATTATAGAAAAAGCAGAGGAAGAGACAGGAGATCTACTGACAGATCATCAGAAAGAGATCATTCAGATGACAGAAGAGACGACCGAAGAGATGACAGAAAGGATGATCGCAAAGGAGATAGACTTGGTGACAAATCAAAAAGAAGGAATTCTGACTACAAGCAAGGAGGAAAGTCACCTGACAGAAATTATCGAAGAGAATACCTAACAAACGAGGATCTGGAGAATCTGGAACATGCTTCAACTGCCACAAACCAGGCCACTACAGCACAGACTGCCCCGACCTAACTCCTAAAGAGAGAGAAGAGAAGCGGAAAATAAGAGATCACAATACAAAGACATAAAAGCTATGATAGCAGACACATCTGGTATTGACGACTCTTATCTGCCATCAGATGACTCTGGATACTCATCTGTTGAAGATTTCTGTCTGATAACAAACACAGACGCTGTCAACGATCTGAACTTCTCATCTGATGATGACAACTGTCTGATGGCCAGAGAAGCTGACCAATCTGAGGTAATCTTTAAACCTTCTCTGGTTTCCTGTTCCACACCTGTTGTGCTGAGCACATCTGCTGGAGAGATTAACCTGCAGGTCTACAATGACCAATTGCTTGATGATTTCTCAAATGCAATAGATACTTATACAAGAGTGGAAGTTGAGAATGATAACCTAAGGGCAGAGAATATTCGGCTTGTAAAAGAAAATAAAGAGAGTAGAACTGCTGAACAGAAATTGACTGAAACTGTTCAGAAGATGACCACAGAACTGGATGTTCTAAAAGTTGGCTCTTCTGATCGGGGAAGGTTGATTAATGAACATCAAGCTACCAATCTAAAACAAGCAGGAGATCTCAAAGTCCTTCAGGCAAAATTTGATGCTCTTCCGAATGCATGAGAATCTAAAAGCCATTGAGGACAGTTTGCGTAAGAAAATAGAGGTTTTCAGGAAATCATCTAAAACTGTTCAGAACTTGAACAACTATTTTTGTGCGCCAACTGATAAGAAGGGAATTGGGTTGAGAACCCTTCTGGATCCTCAAAAGTCCCGTCTGGTTCACATCAGAAAAGTGTAGCCAAACGAGTTTCTGATAAAGATACAAAATATGTCAAATTTGTATCAAATAAGGGAAAAGGACCAGCTGATCAGGCAAGGCGAGTGTCAGATCAGAAAGGGAACATAACCCCCAACTGATCAGATACCAACTGAGGAATCAACAGAAGAATCCTGTTCTTCTGAAGAGACCTCAGCCCAATCAGCAGAGTAGGCCTCAGCCTAGACCATCTCGCAAGGGACAGTCCCAGCTGAAGTCGACTCAGTCCAAGCTGCCTAACTAGCAAGCTAAAGGTAAACTGATCAAGCCATCTGTGTAGAAAAGATATGAACCTTTTGATGGTAGCAGTCGTATCTACCCTTACGATCAGAAACCTAAAACTGTTGCACCTGAGCCCCACTGGATCAAAAGAAGACCAGTTAACAAGAAAAATCTCAAGCCTTCTGATTCATCCAAGGCTCACACTAGTAATCATACTGATCGAAACACACATGATGAGATGTATGATTATGTAGATGCATATGTGAGACAAATAAGGCCTTATGATCTTGATGATTACAATAGAAATGCCTTGTTTGTCTGGATCCCGAAAGGTACAGCTAACCCCCAGGAGCCAACTCTACTGGGGTACCTAAGATCTGATTTGTTCGCAGGTTCGCGTGGGACTGGCTAACAAAGGAGGTGTACAAGCAACTATATGGTACATAGATAGTGGATGCTCAAGGCACATGACTGGAAGTCAACACCTCAATTACATTGAAAAACCAGGCCCACGAGTTCTCTTTGGTGATGACAACTTTGGTTTTACCAGAGGAGTTGGAATCTTAGTAAATGATGATGTACATGTTACAGGTGTTTTGTACGTTGATGGCTTAAGGCACAACCTGTTATCTGTATCACAATTCTGCGACAACGGTTTTAGTGTTGAGTTCTCGACAGATAGATGCACAATCAGAAATCGAGTTACTCAGCAGATCCTGCTAACTGTCTCCAGAAAAGGAACAATCTACACTACAGATTGGGACAATTGTCCAAGAAATGCGTGCTTGATTGTTAAGAGTACCAAAAGCGTCAGTTGGCTCTGGCACAAGAGAATGAGTCATATGAACTTTAAGACTCTTAACAAGATAGCAAGGATGTCCTTGGTTGAAGGTCTCCCGAATGAAGTTTTCTCTAAGGATCAGACATGTGCCGCATGTCAGAAGGGAAGGCAAGTCAAAGCTTCATTCAAAGGGATTCCTTCTCCTCCATCCAGCAGAGTATTGCAACTGCTCCATAGGGATTTGTTTGGACCAGTTACACCCCTTAGTTTCAGTGGACGCAAATACACTATGGTGGTCGTGGATGATTACTCCAAATTCACCTGGGTTGTATTCCTGTATAAGAAGAATGAAACTACAACAAAACTACCTGAACTTCTCAACAAGATTCAGAATGAAAAGGGTCTCAGCATAGTGAAAATCAGATCAGATAAAGGTACATAATTAGTGAACCAGTTTATATCTGATTTTTGCTCTGGATTTGGTATACAACATGAGACGTCAGCTGCCAGAACACCATAAAAAAATGGCGTAGCAGAAAGGAGAAACAAAACACTCAAAGAAGTTGCTCACACCATGTTAGCTGCACATGCAACACCAAACCGTTTCTGGATAGAAGCTATCAACACTGCATATCATACCCTGAGCATATGTTCTCCGACGAAGATTCACTTCAAAACACCCTATGAACTGTGGCAGGGCAGAAAACCTTGTGTTTCCTACTTTCATGTATTCGGGTGCAAGTGTTTCATTCACAACAATGGGAAGAGTCAGTTGAGAACCTTCAATGCCAAGTCAGATGAGGGTATATTCTTAGGACATTCCTCAACCAGCAAAGCATTTAGGGTTTTTAACAAACGAACCTTAGTTGTGGAAGAGATACCTCATGTGGTATTCGATGAGTCAACATCTGATCAGGAGAAATCTGTCGCAGAACAAGCCGTGCCTGATGAACCAGAAACACTGAAAATGGATCAGATAAGGCTCAAAGAAAAGGATTCAAAACATATCACTGTGTATATTCCCAACTTTGACCTTGATGTGATTCACCAGGTCAGTCAGACCCTAAGGTACGTACAACTGTCAATGAAGAAGCTGGTACATCTGAGACAGTAACAACCGAACCATCCAGTTCAGGGGGAGAACACCTGATAATCAGGCAGATACACAGCAACCTGAGATGATTCAAACATCTGCTGAAATCTGTCCCTGTCAGGTAGACCCAGCTAACGTCCCTATACAAGTTTCTAGTGATTTTATTACAGATAATGATGATGAAGAAGATCTCCAAGATGAAGCTACACAAGCAAAGAAAATCTGGTTAAGAGATCATCCAACTGATCAGATTATAGGAGATCCAAGCAATAGGGTTCAGACTGGACATCAAATTGGTGAGAAAGCTATGTACTGCTGTTATCTGTCTCTCAAGGAACCTCTAACCATTGAAGAAGCACTTCAAGATGCAAGCTAGATTTTAGCCATGCAAGAAGAACTAGAACAGTTTGAGAGGAATCAAGTTTGGGAACTTGTAGACAGACCAACTCACCAAGATGTCATTGGAACCAGATGGGTCTTCAAGAACAAGAAAAATAAGCACAATGTGATAACCAGAAATAAGGCAAGACTGGTTGCAAAGGGGTACTCACAATCAGAAAGGATTGATTAGGATGAGACCTACGCAGCTGTTGGACGCTTAGAAGCCATTTGGCTATTTCTGGCTTATGCTGTTCAATTGGGATTCATTGTGTATAAGATAGACGTAAATAGTGCATTTTTAAATGGAATACTGGCAGAAGAGGTGTATGTTGAACAACCTCCTGGCTTTGAATTGAATAATCTGGTATACTGTTTAAAAAAGGCTCTTTATGGCCTGAAACAGGCTCCCAGAGTGTGGCATGATATATTGTCTCAGTTATTGGAAGAAAATGGTTTCACTAAGGGACTGATTGATAAGACCTTGTTCAGAGTAGAAGATAGTGATGATGGGCGATATCTTCAGATCTCCCAACAAGAACTTATGTGATAAGTTTAGTAAACTGATGCAAGGGAAATTCGAGATGCCCATGATGGGTCAGATGAACTACTTTCTAGGTCTTCAAGTTAAGCAGGCTCATACTGGGATCTTCATCTGTCAGGCAAAGTATACAAGGAATATACTAGCTAAGTATGGAATCCAGAATTGTAAAGCTGCAAAGATTCCAATGATGACTGCCTTCAAGATGGATCCAGATGAGAGTGGTCAGAGAACTAATCAGAAGGAGTATAGGGCTTTGATTGGATCCTTATTATACCTTACTGCCAGTAGACCAGATATAACTTTTGCAGTAGGTGTATGTGCCAGATTTCAGGCAAATCCAAAGCAGAGTCACCTAAGTATCTAAAGGGAACTGTGAACCTCGGTTTATGGTACCCTGCAGATGATAATCTAGAGCTTACTGGGTACTCTGATTCTAATTATGGAGGTTGTAGGATAGACAGAATACATGTCAGTTTATGGAAAGTAAACTGATCTCTTGGTTTTCAAAGAAACAGACATTTGTTGCCACATCTACTACTGAAGCAGAATATATGGCCGCAGGAAGCTGTTGCTCCCAACTGCTCTGGCTTTGTCAGCAGCTGAGGGATTATAACATTGTAGCTACGAATGTGCCTATATTCTATGACTATAATAGTGCAATTGCTATCACACAGAACCCAGTTCTGCATACAATATGCAAGCATGTGGACATCAGACATCATTTTATCAGAGATCATGTGGAAAAGAAGAACATCAGAATGGAAAAGATTCATATTGATAAGCAGAAAGCTGATATTTTAACCAAGCCTTTACCTGAAGTCAAATTCAGAGAATTATGCAATGAGCTAGGGCTTCTGGATCTTGGAGAAGATGCACCAAAATACTTCGGTGGCTTAATCTCCAATACCAGTTGGTTACGTGCCTAACCAGGTAAGAAGGTAAGTTGAAGAAGGAACTTCAACTGATCAGATTGGATCAGTTGGGAACTGATCAGAAAGGAATATCAGTTGAAGGGGGAACTTTAACTGACTAAGGGTTTTTAGATCAGAAGGAACCTGATCTGAGGGATAAAACATTGTTGGGAAAGTTTGCTAAGGTTTAGACTACACAGTAAGATCGACAAAAATTAGAGAAGTCAGAACATATAGAGTGGTAACTGATTGATTATGATATCAATCAGTCAGATACGTTTTCTGATTTACAATTATCTTCTTTGCCTTATCTGATTTATGTTGTCTGAGTTTATCCTTTTCAAATATTATAATTATTGTTTGCTTAAATTTATGACGCACGCCCTGCAAAGCATTAAATGCGGACGTGGGGAATATGTATTTAGTGATATTTATTGCACTTTTCACGTCTAAAATACAAGCGGGTACTTTTTCTCAACCGCACGATTAAAACACTTTACGACCGCCTAATCTCAGTCGTTGATTTCAAAACACGGATACTTGAGTATTTATGGGGAATTGTGCAAAATGTTTTCCCTCACATTATATATAACCCTAACTCAGTTTCCAGAAAACCTTTACACTTCTAAATATTTCAAATTCTTGAGAGGAAATCCTTTTGTGAAAACAATTTCAAACTCTCAATCAATTGATTCAACATTCACATTTTCAAATCTTCGAATCAATACTTGGTAAATTTCTGAATGTGTTCTTGCTAAATATACTCTTGGTTTCACTGTTTGTCAAAATTCCTTGTTTATGCTTACAAATTGTGTTACCGAATTTTTGGAAATAGATCTTGTTGCGATATTGTATTGTTCTTGACTTGTTCTAATGCATACATGTTTAATATGAGTCAGTGCGTAATTTACTCGAATAGTGAATTAGGGTTGTTGGTTTGACTATGTTTATTGAAATAATTTACTCAAACTCATCCCTAAATTTGCCTGTCTTTCACAGAAATGACACAACTCATTGCCCGATAAGGACAAGGCAAAAAAGATCTGCAATTTTGAATCAATGAAAAAAGACATCATTGATGAGAAATTTGTTATGTTCTCAGTCACCTCAGACTCCGAGTCCTTATAAATTCTGGAGTGTCTTCGTGCTTGTGGACTGGATCAATACTGCTATCTTCATTAAGACGTCGTGCACACCTATGAGGCCCTAGAATTTCTATACAATTTGAAGAAAGAGGAGGATGATGATGAGAAACTAATCTCTTATGTCGGAGGAACGGAGGTAGTTGTCACAGATAATGATCTACGGAGGATCTTCGGTCTCCGATAAGGAAGTCTTGACCCAGAAACATTCACATCTGAACTGGGAGAGAAAGGGTTTCTACAAGCTGAACTGCTAAGACCAGCCAATAAAGACCAGACTGTGAATGTTCGATCCCTCATCTGAAGAGGAAGTATCGGTTGTTGTTCGAGATAGTGTCGAAGGTGATCATGTGCCTAACTTATTCTCTTGATGCTGTAACTTCATACAAGCAGTGCGTAAAGACTGCCATCATCAAGAAAGCACCGGATGTTGACTGGCTTGGAATGTTCAAGACCAGATTGTTGAAGGAGACTGTGAAGTTTGATCTGGATGAAAGGAATGAAGTTTATCTGACTTCAAAGTGCTCCTTCATCCACAAAGTTTCCATCATTCTTTCAGAAAAGTTGCCTGACAACTTCGAGTGGAATGAGGATGGTAAGAAAGTGTACTTGATAAAATTCAAGGCCATCTTGGGTAGAGATGAACCCTTGCCTGGCCAATCTGATGATGACCCAGCTCCCTATGTGCCCAGACAGCGAGACGAAGGGAAAGGCAAAGAAACTAAGGCAATTGCATCTTCTGTCTAGTCAGAAACGCAGGTAAAGGCCGCCCCCAAGAAGAAGTTGAAAAGGAAGGCTCTGGCCAAGAAACCAGAAGAGCCAGAAAAATGACTAAAGAGGATTACCACTCTTCTGAAGAAGGCTCCAGGACCAGTTGAGGTCGTGAAAAGGACGGAGGAACTGGTTCATATTGTATCAGAGGAGGAGGTTGCTGCCAATTCTGAAAAAACTACGAGTACACGCAGGGAGGAACAGATGCTGGAAGGAGAAGGAGAAGGAGAGGCTGAAGGAGTAGAAGTTGAGCCTACTAGGGAGCAATCACCATTTGATTTTGTGACCCACAGTACGGTATTCAGAAAAGAAAGACCACTCACACCAACTTCCAAATCACCCTCACCATCACCAGCCAAACCATCATCTCCAGCCCCAACCCCATTTGCCCCCGAACCACAACCTGAGCCAACTCCACAACCAGAACCCCAACCAGAACTCACTTTACCAAGTGAACCACAAATCCCCACCCTTCCTTCAAACCAAATAGCCCAGGAACCAGAAAGGGTAGAGGAATCGATTGTTGAAGAAAGTATTCCCATAGAGGGCATGTATGTTTCTCTTACCCACAATCCATTCAACACTCGGATTGTTCTGGAATCTCCTGAATCAGACTCTAAGGACCCAACCCTGTTTATACTTAGGCAGCAGGTGAAGGCTTATCTTGATAAACTCTGCCCAGATTTGATCAACCATCCTGGCTATCAGACCAAGATCGAGGAGATTGTGTTCTAGAGGGACATAAGGTTGAAGGGCATTGAAGAGTTTTTAATTCTAATGGAAGCTCTGAGAGGTGATTATTTTGTGGATCTGGAGACAAGGTGTCTGGAGAACGTGGGTGTAAGCAGTGCAGCTGAGTTAGCCACTGATGACGATATCAGGTGGTTAATTCATGAAAAATTTGGCATTGTTGAGGTTAATGGAGAGGAAGCTTACTGGCTCAAGATGTTGAGCAAGCTGCCGATGAACGAGGCGTGGGTGCTGCAGATGTGACCCTTCCTGGTGAGGCTTCAACAAATAGCAGGACAGTTGCTTTAGATGTCGGAACCCTAGATCTTATCTCAAAGAACATTCAAGATGGGGCATTGGCTGCTATCGATGCAAAATTCAACACTTTGGCAACTGATCTGATGAAGACATTTAGAGAAGAGCAACATGCTCGGGTAGATGCAGAAAGGAAGATAACTGTAGACAAGCTGCTGAACATGCATGATAAAATCACCGTGTCTGTGATGAAGAAGGTTGACCCACTCACAGATAAGGTAGCTCTACAGATCTCTATGATTTCTGATCTCGGAACCTTATTGGAAAGTGTCTGGTATTCTCTGGAGAAGACATATACATCTCTGGATGCTGGATGGAAGAGGTTTGAAGGATCCATCCTGAGGGCCAAGAAATCGATCGAAGATGGTCTGAATAGGTTATTGGGCCCTGCACCTACATCTTCCACTGTGCAGATAACCCCGCTGGTTGTTAAGGAACTGAAGGATGAGATGCTGAACTAGTTCAGAGCACTGAACCTCAAGCTGACTAACCTTTTTGATGCAACCAAAAAGGGGGAAGGGGTTGAGGAGTCAGAAAAACAGATGCAATTAATTGTCGCGGGTACAATGCCAACTGCTGAGCCATCTGTGCCGACTCCCTCTGCACCATCTGCACCATCTATTGCCATGCCAGAAATTGCACCAACTGTTGCTATACCTAACACCGAATTGGTGAAAATCATTGAAATAGTTGAAAAACATGGGGAAGACTTACAAGCTCAAGGGAAGACCATTTATGAGCAGAAGACTGTCCTATCTGATATTGTTGCAAGAGTAGATAGGATATAAGATTTCTCTTCTACAGTCCAGAAAAGATATGAATCTAAAGATCAGGCCAAGAGCCTTATGCTGGCTAAGCAACTACTGGAGGAAGATAAGGAAGTTGAGGCAGCAACCAAGAAAAGAGAGAAAGGAAAGGGCAAGCAGGTTAAGATTCCTACTCAGACTCAGAAGCAGATTGAGACTAGGTCGAGGTCTCAGTTAACCCCAGCACAGATAGAAGAGCAGAAAGCCAGGCAGAGAGTGATTGATGCCGCCATCAAGAAGAAGAAATTGGCTGAGTCAAAAGGTTTGCATATCAACTATGTCAGAAAACAAAGAAAGAAGGTTGCTGCTGCTGAGGATATAGTCTGGGAAAAAAGGCCTTACCTGCATCTGTAAGTGACATACTGGTTGCCCGGGAGGATCTGATACCAGAATGGAGTAAGATTAGAGCAGATTGAATATGTGATGTATACATTCTGGAGAAGATTCCCATATCTGATGATCAAGGAGAATTCAATGATGAATTCAGAAGCTGGTTAGAAACCAAATATCCAGAATTCTCCAAGATTGTGATGAAAGAGGGCAAGACAATGAATCTGATTCCTGAAGCACCACCATTCAAGATTCTCTTGCCACCTCTCAGACCGAACAAGACTCTTGATCCTCTTGCTTTCAAGAAATTGTACTATGAATTTGCCAAGAAAGGAGGGATCATTGAGAAGGAACGACTGGCTGCTATGATGCAGAGGATGTACAAGGTGTTCGATATTCCTGAAGAGCTCTAGAAGTTTAGATACTGAAGAGATGCCAGATCAGAAGACTACATTAGAATCAGTTGATAGGTATTTCTGTATTTGTAAACTCTTACATTCTTAATGAAATACTCTACCTTTCCGATTTTAAGACAACTTCTCATTGTCTTCTGAACTGAGTGTTATTTATGTTATTTACATAATTGTTATCTGTTTTTCTAATTAACTGTTTTGGTTCCATAAAAAAGGGGGAAATTGTTGGGAAATTAATAGTTTTGATGGAAGTCCCAAAACAGATTGTAATAGGACCAGTCAGATCTTTTAGCTGAATGATGAATTAGATATCAGATAGGATGACCAGCTGAGTTGTATAGACAGCTAATGTAACAGATACAAATAGGTCACATATTGAGGGGGGCCTCAATATGTATAGGCTAAGTTCTGAAGATCAGAAGATCAGATTAGACGAAGTCTTGAAGATCAAATAAGCTAAATATCAGAAGATCAGATAAGCTGAAGATCAGAAGATTAGATACGCTGAAGATCAGAAGATCAGAAGACATCAAGACCAGAAGACCAACATTAGATAACACGAGGAAGAATATGTAAGTTGTGCTAAGACAACCTACATCAGAAGATTCAAATCAGGTAGACAGATGTCACATCCCGATTTTTCATAGGCCAAATATGGATAAATTTTTTAAAAATTTACAGCGAAAAGATGAAAAATAGATAAATAAGAATTTAGAGATTCAAAATTTCTCATGGAGATGTGACTAAAATTTAAATAAAAATACTTCAATCTCAAAAACTGAACTTGAACTTAACATGACTCAATATCAAAAATGAAATTCAATTGTTGCCATTGTAAAATTTAAATAAACACTTGAGGCAATCCACCGTCCCTCCACCGCACTCCTTCTTAATCTGTAAAATGTTAAATGTATGGTATGAGCAAAACCACTAGCTCAGTGAGGTCACCTTGTCAAGATTAAATATAACATATAAATAAAATAAATAATATCAAATAATCACGTCAAGCGCAAATAATCATATCACATATAACTTCTCATCTCATTATGGAATAATTAATTATTTTTCACGGTTATCCCAAGGTCTCTCTTCAATCCCACTAGGTTCCCCACGAAGACCTCTCTTCAGTCTCGTGTTCTGCACGACGGTTTCGCCAAAGATCTCTCTTCAATCTCGGGTTTCCCGAGGACCTCTCTTCAGTCCCGGGCCTCTCTTAAGCCCCTGGCCATTTATATATTTTCTTTTTATAATTATTATATATTTTCATATCATCATATCATGCTCATGAAAATAATTTATCATATACATCATGCCATATTATATTGCACATAAACACTTTATTCATACAAAATATTTAATAAAGATAAAGAAACCACACCTTAAACCTTGATTGCACTCGATGTCAAAATAAATCGTTCTACGGGACGAAACTCTTATTACCTAAAATAATTAAATAGCATGTTTCAGTATTCAATAATAATAAATATTATATAGTACCGTCGATCGAAGTGAAATAATTGATTGTTGTTCTCTACGAAATTCATGGCAGAAACATGCATGATTTATGTGGTTTAGCCTATGAATAGAAAATATAAGGTAGTAACTTGGGCAATTACTGTTCAAATCAAAGAATGAGGTTAGACGTGAAACTAAGTAGAAGGAAGGAAATAATATAAATAATTGTGAAATCTTTGCAATGAGACTAAAAGGGGTCATTCCTTTATTGGAGTTAAGGGATAAACTATGCTTTGAAATTAAAGAAGTAATACTTGCGTATGCTGAACAGGAATTTCTCGTAAAGCTCTCTGAGTCTCTGTATGATTATAAATTTATTGAGAAGGAAGACGATTAATGTGCCTCTCCCCTTTAGGGCTCACGAATTAGTCTTATATTTATAGGAGGGAATAAAAACGATTTTCTTGGCAAGAAAGTTATGAGATTTAAATCTCTCATAAATATCAAGAAGATAGAAAAAAACAAATCTGGAAGATTTAGAAATCTCTAACCAAGAAGAGATAAGAAAATATGAGATTAACTATAATATAGTATATCTATTTAATAATTAAATTTGTTTTAGTATTATTATATTTAAATAATTATTTACTCGAATTTTTTTGGTTGTTACATTCTACCCCCCTTAAAATATTTCCGTCCTCAAAAATTAGTCACAAACCTTGTCCCATGGAAAAAGTTCGAGCTCTACCTCCGTAACCTCCAACTTCATCATCGTTTCTTGTCCCCTTCCTTATCTTTGGGCAATCATAGGTAGTATGTCCTGGCTCCTTACACTTGTAACATATATTTTTACCCATTAAACATTCACCATAATGTTCTCGGCCACATGTCTTACAAGTAGGTTTTTGTACTTGAGTGCTTCTCTTGATATTGTTGTCGATCTTTGTTTGTTTGTTGAGGTTGCTATGCTCTTCTTGACCCAACTGCTCCCACTTTCTTTTTTCACACTTTTCTCTGTTTGTTGGTTTAGATTCGTCTATCCCAATGCTGGCTTCAATTTCCATAGCCCGTTCATAAGTATCTGTCAGAGTTGTGATTCCTTGACCGGCTACAACATTCTTGATTTCAGAGCAAAGACCTTGTCTGAACCTCTGGACCTTCTTAGCCTCAGTGTCGGCCAAGTGCGGGGCGAAACGACACAAACGACTGAACTCTCGTTCGTATTCTTCCACCTTCATGTTTCCCTGCTTCAAATTGAAGAATTTTGTCTCCATTCTCACTTTGTACGATGGTGGACAATATTTTTCATTTGTGACCCGTTTAAATCCTTCCCAGGTGAGTGCTGCTATCTCGTTTGCTGGGCGCATACCTTTGTAGGAGTTCCACCATATTCGTGCGTCCTCTTGTATCACGAACGTAGCACAAGACACCTTTTGAGCGTTTGTACACATCAATAGTCCAAGGATGTCATCAATCCTTCCTAACCATTCCTCTAGCGCGGTCGGTCCATCTCGACCATTAAAAGAAGGGGGCTTGAAACTATTGAAATGTTTAGCCACTTGAAGCTGATTGGCTGGCTGAGCTGGTTAACCTCGTGGTGGCATGTTCCTTTAAGGATTCAATTATCTTAGTGCCCAAAATTATATATGTCATCTAATCTTAACCCCACTATCCTTCTCATCTATTAGGCACAACAGTTATTAGGAATTAAAATATTTATCCATCATAAATAATAGTTAAGCATATCCATGTCAACAATTGTATTTCAAACATGTAAGTAATAGTTAGTAAAGGGCAAATATTTTATCAAACACAACTGTTTCAATAACGTCAATCATAAATATGCAATCATCTTTTCCATAAAGGTTAATATTATAAAATGTAAACTTTTATATCATACCTTGAATTTTTAGCGGTGGGAGGTGGATGTCGTAACATATACTCAATAATGCATAATTTAAATTCTTTTTCAAAAATATTTTTCTTAAGTAAAAAGTAAGAGAAATTTTATGTTAACAAGTCTACAAAAACGTAGACCCGCTCTAATACCACTCCGTCACATCCCGATTTTTCATAGGCCAAATATGGATAAATTTTATAAAAATTTGCAGCGAAAAGCGGAAAAATAGATAAATAAGAATTTAAAGATTCAAAATTTCTCATGGAGATGTGACTAAAATTTAAATAAAAATACTTCAATCTTAAAAACTGAACTTGAACTTAACATGACTCAATATTCAAAAATGAAATTCAATTGTTGCCATAGTAAAATTTAAATAAACACTTGAGGCAATCCACTGTCCCTCCACCGCACTCCTTCTTAATCTATAAAATATTAAATGTATGGTATGAGCAAAACCACTAGCTCAGTGAGGTCACCTTGTCAAGATTAAATATAACATACAAATAAAATGAATAACATCAAGCGCAAATAATCATATCACATATAACTTCTCATCTCATTATGGAATAATTAATTATTTTTCACGGTTATCCCAAGGATCTCTCTTCAATCCCACTGGGTTCCCCACGAAGACCTCTCTTCAGTCTCGTGTTCTGCACGGCGGTTTCCCCAAAGATCTCTCTTCAATCTCGGGTTCCCCGAGGACCTCTCTTCAGTCCCGGGCCATTTATATATTTCCTTTTTATAATTATTATATATTTTCATATCATCATATCATGCTCATGAAAATAATTTATCATATACATCATTTCATATTATATTGCACATAAACACTTTATTCATACGAAATATTTAATAAAGATAAAGAAATCACACCTTAAACCTTGATTGCACTCGATGTCAAAATAAATCGTTCTACGGGACGAAACTCTTATTACCTAAAATAATTAAATAGCATGTTTCAGTATTCAATAATAATAAATATTATATAGTACCGTCGATCGAAGTGAAATAATTGATTGTTGTTCTCTACGAAATTCATGGCAGAAACATGCATGATTTATGTGGTTAGCCTATGAATAGAAAATATAAGGTAGTAAATTTGGCAATTACTGTTCAAATCAAAGAATGAGGTTAGACGTGAAACTAAGTAGAAGGAAGCAAATAATATAAATAATTGTGAAATCTTTGCAATGAGACTAAAAGGGGTCATTCCTTTATTGGAGTTAAGGGATAAACTATGCTTTGAAATTAAAGAAGTAATACTTACGTATGCTGAACAGGAATTTCTCGTAAAGCTCTCTGAGTCTCTGTATGATTATAAATTTATTGAGAAGGAAGACGATTAATGTGCCTCTCCCCTTTAGGGCTCACGAATTAGTCTTATATTTATAGGAGGGAATAAAAAAGATTTTCTTGGCAAGAAAGTTATGAGATTTAAATCTCTCATAAATATCAAGAAGATAGAAAAAACAAATCTGGAAGATTTAGAAATCTCTAACCAAGAGATAAGAAAATATGAGATTAATGGTAATCCTATAATATAGTATATCTATTTAATAATTAAATTTGTTTTAGTATTATTATATTTAAATAATTATTTACTCGAATTTTTTTGGTTGTTACAACAGATCAGTCCTTATCTGGTCTCGTCAGATCCATCAGGTGACTACATCAAGTTACCTAGTACGAGCAAAAGTCAATCAGACAAGAAGAATGTCAATCTTATTTGTAAATCAAGTGCCGAATTTGTGTACTTATGAACCAATGAGAAGAAGACACGCACGTACGGAACTGACACTTACAGGACAAGTGCTTCAGAGTCCAACGGCTACAAAGGACAAGCTTACATGCTTTCGGCCATGCCGCCTCTGAGCACGTCAAATCAAGCCTGCAAACCTACCTTAAATAGACCAAAATTTGAATTACTCTCCAACGGCTAGTTCGATTTTATGTCTATAAATATGGGATCAACCTTCGTAGTAAGGTTACTGAATTATCATCAAGCTCAAGCTATTCGCAATTTCGGCACGAAGAACACAAATCTAGAATATTTTCTAAGTGTTCATCCCATAGTTCTTAGCATAGAATTCTTATCCTTTAGCTTTAAGCTACCCAAATACTAGGATAGAATTCATGTTGGAACATACAAATCTTATATGCAAACCCACAAAGTTCGGTTAAGTTTGTTAAGCAAGATTTCAGACTAGGGTTTCTAGTTTCTGATTTCTGGGATTATTGAGTGAGAACTCTTGAAACATCTGTTGTACTGTGTTGGACTAACACATTAAACTAAGTCCAGTTTTGTTAAGTGTGTGCCCCTGCTGATAGGGAAGAGTTGATGTAGGACGAGTTGTCCGAACCACTATAAATCTTGTGTGATTCATCAGCTTTACACTCTTAGCACACTACCTGCTTTATATTCCATGCATGTTCTGAGTCTGGATCAGATTTGCACCAAGCAACTGATCTGATCAGGTGGACACCTTTGTCATCTGGTCTAAAACAGATTACTCAGAATCTAGTTTGAGTAAAACTGATTTTTCACACGGGTTAACTTATCTTCCACACAAAAAGTTGAGCTGATAGACGCCAAACTGATCTGCTTCCAAGCTGTCAGTAAGTCGGATATCAGTCCGTACTGATTCACTCGCACTCTGATCAGGCTACTTGTATATCCACACCTAATCTGCACAAAAGTTTTAGAAGTCTATTCACCCCTCCCCTCTAGACTTCTACCCTCATGAAACCCGTTCGAGACCTACAGTTCCGTAAAGTTCCATGACAGAGAAACACATCGTTACGAAAAACAGTAACATGTTTATTAAAACGAACAGAATATCCATCAGCATAAAGTTTAGAAACAGAAATAAGGTTTTTCCATAAAATAGGAACATAAAGAACATCTCTTAAAATTAAATTGTTGTCTTCAAAAGTCAGGTGCACGTCTCCCACTGCTTCAGCTGCATCTCTCTTAGCATCGCCTAGCGTGATGAGGATCTCACTCCCACTAAGTTGTCGGGTCCTTTTGAACCCCTGTAAAGTGAAACAAACATGATCAGTGGATCCCGTATCTATTACCCACGAATGGGTAGCATACACTGCTAAACATGTTTCAACAACCAGTGAGTGAGAATTACCTTTCTTTCCATTCTGCTTGGGTTAGGAACAGGCTGACCTCCAATGTCCTTTTTCACCGCAGTTAAAACATTTCCCCCTAGCCGGATTCTTTTCTCCACCGTCCCTCTTCACCTTTCCTTTGCCCTTGGCAATGCTTGAGTTAGCTTGGCTTACACTCTTGGTCTTTCTCTTCTTCTTTCCTCCTCTTGGCCTAGAAGAAGATGTACCAATTGCAGCCAATGTTTGACTGCTCTCTCCCAGTATTCCCTCAGCCGAGACTAGAGCTTGTAGCAGATCAGGCAAAGTGAACTTCTAATTGTTCATTTGGTAGTTGAGCCTGAACTGCTCGAAGCTTTTGGGCAGGGAATGGAGCATGAAATCAATTTGGGTCTCGATATCATTCTCAGCGCCAAGTACCTCAAGCTTGTTAAGGTGAGTCATCATCTGGAGAACGTGCTCCCTTACGGGCGTTCCCTCCACCATTTTCATGGAGAGCATGTCTCTCATGGTGATCTGGCGAGCCACACGGTTCTGATGTTGGAACATCGCTTTAAGATTGATCATGATGTCTGCAGCAGTTTCAACATTTTGGTGTTGGTGTTGCAACACATTTGACATAAAAGCTAAGATGGTACATTTTCCCATTTCATTGGAACGCTCCCAGTCAGCATGTTCTTTCTTATCTGTTTTGCTGGACTCATCAGTTGGCTTTTCTGGTTTGGGTGTAGTAAGAACCCAGTTGTGATGTTGTGCGGTGAGGACAATAGTAAGTTTTCGATACCAATCAACAAAATTCTCTCCAGTAAGCAAATTGTCTTTCAGTATATTGAACAATGGATTAAAAGGTTGCGACATATTAAATACTGAAATAAACATTTGTGTCAATATCCGGATCAACACAAAGAAAATCACATAACTCGATCACATGTATCATATTAAAATCTCAAAATAAATATGAACATGCATCAGCCAACATCTTAAAACGGTTTAAATGAGACACGTGGGTGGGTCATCATTTAAATCACATTTAAGCAGGTTACAAACAAGAACAGTTACAAACCTTTAATATCCAGATTAATATTGGCTCCCACTTGACCAATATTTAATGCATATCAATTTTATACCTAAGTAATAACCATGATTAAATACAAAATTATTACTTTGTTTTGAACTAGCCTCTTGGGTGGGTCATCATCGCCACTAATAATAATTCACAATCATCCTTTTGAGAATTTATTCATGTGAAAGCTTTCTTTTGGCCGTCCCTTCGAGGAATTTCTCCAAAAGAATTCACAAATAAATAAATCCTGGAGGTCAAAATTAATTCGATTCAAAACCGAATTAATTGTTTAAAACATACTTAGTAATTTTTGAATTTGAAATTTTTCATTGAATAGTTCTCATGCAAACATATTTAAACAAATTAAATAAAGCATAAGAAAATACAACAATAAATCAAGCAAAGCAGAAAATAAACATATTGGGCACAAATTATCCAACTGTCATGGTTTGATTTTACTTGTCTTGATTTTGAAGAAACATTGTCTTGATTTATCCCACTCGTTCGTTTCAAAAAAAAAATTGTCTCGAATCGCTACGCCAAGTAGCTCGCAGCCAGGATGCACGTCCGCATCCAGCCAGCCCCTTGGCCGAGAGACCGTGCCCGTGTGCCTAGGCACAGGTTGCGTCGCCCCACACGGATCTCAGCAGCCTTGGCAGGCATCGGCCTGCGCGCACGCACTTGCCAGCCTCGGTCGCCCTCGTCCGCTCCCCGCATCAGCGCCCTCGCCCGCGGAACTCGGCAGCGTCGCACGTACCCATGCCCTGGCGACCAGGGCCAACCCTGCCTGGCGCAGTTCACCATGCCTGTGCGCGCCTGGCGACGTCCGTGTTGCGCGTGTGCCTCCCTTGGCACGTTTCGCGCGATGCACGTCGCCCGCGTACGATTCCGGGTCCGTTTTAACTCCTCGTCTCCATCTTCGTCTCCGATCAGGTTACAATTTATTTAACGAGAAAATAAATACACCTTAAATATAGACTAGTATATTACATTGAACAAATCAAATAGCCTAATCTACTCGTAGATTTTCTCACGAGAAAAATAAATCCGAACGAGTCGAATTAAAACCATTCTTACGCATGAAATAATTAAACACATTAAATACCATGACAATTAAATACCTGCAAAAAAGATCTAGCAATTCTATTATCCAATTTTCAATTTAATGGCCAACATAATTTAAATAACAATTTAAAAGACAGAGCTCGAAATCAGAGCTCTGATACCAGATGTTAGGAAATTCGGGGTGCCCAGATCTATTAGAGATGTATTTAAATACATATTTAAATTATTAAATTAATTACTAACATGAATTAATCCTAAATCAATTCAATATAATAATTAAATAAGCAATTAGCATCATGCGTACACGTAATTCACGTAAATCCTAAGCATGCGGAATCTAGGAGTTACTAGATTACATACCGCTTGTAGAGACAACCAGTGAGACGATGGATCAATTCAAAATACCTTCTCAAATATGTCCCAAGTCCACGAACGTAATCCAGTGGAAGGATTCTCACGAACGATTTTAATAAAGGAGAAAAACTGAAAATATTTGTCACCGCCTTTGTGGATTTCTAATTTTTCCAACACATGAAATTGCATTGGGGATGAAGAATTCATCCCCTATTTATAAGACTAAGGGGGGGACGAAAATTTAGGTCAAGTTGGGTCTTTGGGAAATTTCCTTGTTTCTTCCTCAAGATACAATCTTTTATATATCCAATATATTCTATTTCCCAAAATATCTCCCAACAAAATCTTTTTCTCTCCTTCTTGTCCATTATTTTTGAAATTATCAAATAAAATAGTAAGAAATAAGATCTTTTACCTTTCTTGAATTTATGGGATAAACTTGTATCTCAAGAATACTTATTCCATAAAATCTTTCCAAGAAAATCAAGAAAATCTATTTCTCTCTCCTACTCATTTTTCGAAAATAATTAGAAAAAATAGGCAATAATATTTTCTTCTCCTTTTCATTAATTGGACTTTAATTTGGGCTATTTGAGGGGCCTTTAGGAGAATTAAGATTGGACCTCCAATGGGCTATGAATCTTTAATATTAAGCCAAATATTATTCAAGCCCATTAATATTAATTTATTCCACTATAAAATTAATATTGAACTATCCATCTTAACCCATATTACGACTTCACAATAATATGGCTCCCGGTTATTATTTCCCGTATTTAAGATTATCTAGTCCACTAATTAATTAAGCCACTGAACAAGCTTTATATTAATAAATATCATTGCCCTTGGAGTAAAGACGACTCAACATTATTATCCATACCAGAAATAAATTTCCACTTGCAAGATTTGGTATGATAAAGCTTCTGAGCCCACTAAAGGGACAAATCAAGCAAGCCGTACTTGCACACAATGCTCCGTATTAAATCTTAGCAATCGTCATGTAACTAATAATATTGTCCAAGATATAAGGTATCGAATCACGTTGATTCTCTTCCCATCATAAGTCAAAGCAATAGTTATTAATTTCATACGATCCTATTTAAGGGACGGAGATTAAGAAATAACGAATCACTGAGGTTTAATTCTTATATATTCAGTACCAAAGAATTTATCCTCATGTAGGTCCTATTCAGCGCATCATAATGCACTAGTGTAATCTCTTGGTCAAGACAAGCCAATCTGAGCCTTACACTTCAACCTTTCACGATAGATTGTTCATTTCCATCTGGGTTGTGAATTTGTACTTGCTTACGAGGAACTGTTAATTTGATCTTCCGTGATCTGGTATCACCAAATTAACTATAACGTAACATGTACTATTTATTGAATAGGTTTGCAACAAATATATATAACATTCAATCATATTTAATGCAACAGTGATAAATAATTTATTTCAGTAAATAAATAAGAAATTCAGTTTGGTTGTACAAAGTAAAAGCATACTTTCCAGTATAACCCCAACATCAGCATCTGGAACAGATATATTTGTTATTGAGATAAACATGTCCACAAATGCTACTAACTGTTGGGTATTAGATACCGGTTGTGGCTCACACATTTGTACAAATGTGCAGGGTCTCAAGGATAGCAGGGCAGTTAGGCCGGGTGAAGTCTCGCTACACATTGGGAATGGAGCAAGAGTTGCTGTTGAGCGTGTTGGCGTTTATATTTTAGATTTACCCTCTGGTTTTAGACTTGAACTGAATAATTATTATTTTGTTCCTTCTATTTTACCCGCAATATTATTTCTATTCCGATGTTGGATATTGAAGGTTTTTCCTTCCATTTTGCAAAAAATAATTATTATTTTTTACTTAATGGCCGTGTGTATGGAAATGCTCCTCTATCTAATGGTTTATATTTGTTGCATTGTGGATATAACGTTCTTAATATACAAAATAAAAGACTCAAACTTAGTAATCATGAAAACCCGACATAGTTGTGACATTGTAAACTTGGTCATGCAATCGAGAAAAGAAATGCAAGGTGAAGGAAGTTAGACTACTTAACCCCATTCGACTTTAAGTCTTATGGAAGTTGTGAATCTTGTCTCAAAGGCAAAATGACTAATAAACCCTTTTTGGGAAAGGAGTTCGTGCCAAAGAAGCCCTAGTATTGATCCACGGTGATGTCTGTGGACCATTGGCCACTCTAGCTAGGTGTCAATTCGGATACTTCATCACTTTTACTGATGATTTCTCGAGATACGGGTATGTGTATCTTATGAGACACAAATCCAAATCATTTGAGAAATTCAAAGAGTTTAAAGCTGAAGTAGAGAAACAACTTGGTAAGAGTAACAAGATTCTTCAATCAGATCGAGGAGGTGAATACTTTAGCCATGAATTCACTGATTACTTGAAGTTACATGGAATCCAATCACAATGGACTCCTCCCGGAACACCTCAGATGAACGGTGTGTCCGGAAGGAGAAACTGAACCTTGTTAGACATGGTGAGGTCCATGATGAGCTTTTCCACTCTTTCGACATTCTTATGGGGATACGCGTTACAAACCTCAATTTATATTCTGAATAAGATTCCATCCAAATCAATTGAGCATACACCATATGAATTAGGGTGTGGCAAGAAGCCAACTTTTTCACATATCAGGACATGGGGTTGCCCCGTGATTGTGAAAAAGATGCTCACCGACAAATTGGAATCCAAAGGTGGGGTTATTTTGTGGGATATCCTAAGGAAACTAAAGGATATTACTTCTATCTATCGGAGAAACAATCAGTGATTGTATCTAGGCAGGCCAGATTCCTCGAGAAAGACTATGTCTTCAAGGAACAAGGTCGTAAGATGATAGAACTTGAAGAAATTCAAGAACCACAAACTAACAAGGAGGTTGATGTCTTGTCAATGCAACATGTCAAAGAATCAGTGTGAGCATTTAGAAGCTCACATGGTGGAAGTTTATCACTAAGTGATCCTCTTTCAGCTAGTGAGAGCGTAATTGGAGTTGCATTGCCGGAGCAACGAACTCCAAGTAGGCTGAATGAGAATAACATAGTTTAAGCTCCCGCTCAAGAGGCATCCGGAAGTGTTGCTCTTGAGGCCTCCCAGGTCAATGATGAAATCGCTGCACCACAAAATTTTCACGATCAGAATGTACAGCTTGAACAACCACAACTCCGTAAGTCCACTAGAGTTCGTAATCCACCCACTAGGTATTATGATTTCCTCATAGAGGAACATGATGACGTGGAGATCCTGGATAAAGATGAACCTAGAACTTACACTGAGGCAACATTAGATGTTGACTCAAAGAAGTGGCATGAAGCCATGAATTCCGAGATGGACTCGATGTACATAAATCAAGTCTGGGACTTGGTTGAATTGTTGAAAGGGGTCAAACCCATAGGTTGCAAATGGGTCTACAAGCGTAAGACCGATGCAAATGGCAAGGTACAAACCTACAAGGCTAGGTTGGTGGCGAAAGGTTATAGTCAACATGAAGGCATTGACTATGACGAGACTTTCTCACCAGTTGCAAAGATCAAGTCAATTCGAATTTTACTTGCGGTAGCAGCACACCTTGATTGTGAGATTTGACAGATGGATGTCAAAATAGCTTTCCTCAATGGAAACATTGATAAGAAAGTGTTTATGACTCAACCGAAAGGTTTTATATCAAAGATAAAATCTAATCTTGTGTGCAAGCTTAAACGGTCCATTTATGGATTGAAGCAAACTTCTAGGAGTTGGAATATCCGATTTGATGAGGCTGTCAAATCATTTGACTTCATCAGAAATTCAGAAGATCCGTGCGTCTATCAAAAATGCAATGGGAAGAATATTTTCTTCATAGTTGTGTATGTCGATGACATACTAATTATGGGAAACAATATCCCACTCATGCAGTCCGTGAAAGAATGGTTGTCAAAGACCTTCATGATGAAGGATCTTGGTGAAGCCTGCTATATCTTAGGGATCAAGATCCATAGGGATAGATCTAAGAAGATGTTGGGGCTGTCACAGTCCACCTACGTAGATAAGTTGTTGAAGCGGTTCGCGGTGGAGAACTCTAAGAGAGGTTCTCTACCGGCATGTCATGGGATACAACTGTCTAAGAAGGATTGTCCTTCCACAGACGCTAATATCCGGCACATGAAGGACATACCATATGCATCCGCAATTGGGTCCATCATGTACGCCATGACTTGCACTAGGCCAGATGTGGCCTTTGTTGTCAGCACCACTGGTAGGTACCAACAGAATTTGGGTGAGCCTCACTGGATTGCTGTCAAGAACATTCTCAAGTACCTCAAACGTACTAAAGATTGCTTCTTGGTCTATGGAGGTCAGTCAGATCTAGTTGCTACTGGTTATGCGGACGCAAGTTTCCAATTTGACTGTGATGATTACATATCTCAGTCAGGCTATGTGTTCACTCTCAATGGTGGGGCGGTTAGTTGGAATAGTTCCAAGCAAGAGACTACCGCGGACTTAACAACCGAAGCTCAGTACATTGCTACGGCTGAAGCTGTCAAAGAGGTTGTCTGGATAAAACAGGTTTTAAATGAACTAGGGGTAGTTCCGAGTGCCGGCAGTCTAATAAAGTTGTATTGTGAAAAACACTGGTTCGGTTATGCAAGCTAAGGAACCGAGATTCAATAACATAAATAAACATGTACCGAGGCGTTATCACTTGATAAGTGAGATAATCGCTAGAGGAGCGATAGAATTAGAATGTGTTCCCATGGAAGATAATTTGGCTGATCCTTTCACCAAAGCTTTGAGTATTCATGTGCACACTAGTTGAGCCAAGACAAGGATTTATTCCTCAAAGTGAATTTAGAGAGAATACTCATCTTCTCATCATAATTGGATCAAAGTCATTGGCCAATGCACGTCAATTTGGACTTTGTGGCCAAGTGTGACATAAGTGATCAATTAGTGATTGGAGATAATATGATTAAGTTATTTGAATAGACACTTCATCATGTTCAAGACTAATCGAGTATTCGTGAATGAAAGGAGGAAATCGTAATTGCCCATGTTTAAATTACAGGTAGTTGCACGTTTCTCGCAACGTACCTCATATATTGAGAATATCTGATTTATTGTCTAGGGTTCAATTAAGACCGTTAGTTTGACTAATCGCTCGATATATGAGGGCCTATGGGTCACACAACAAGTAACCCCCGTGTACAGATTATAGTTGGTTGATTGAGTATTAAACTGGATTTAATATTTAATTTATGGAGAATTAATAATATATTAATTTAGAATTAATTATTATTATTGTTTAATTAAATTAGATTTAATTAAATATGAATCCCAAAATAATATTATGGAATATTATTGTAGGATAATATCCGTAGGGAAAAACATATCTTTGAGATTTGTTTTGCAAGATTAGGAATTATCTTGCTAATAAAGATGACTTAAGATTTAAGTCAATCTCTCCCTATATATATGACTTCCGGGATTCATTATTTACTACAATAAGAAAACCTAGTTTCTCCATAAAATCTAAAATAGGAATTTTCCTATCAAATTTCGTCTTAGATTCAACACTGACAAATCTGTGCAAATCTGTCAACGGGGATTACGTGGATACCGTAGTTGAGAAATCTGCTATCGAATTACTGTAAAATTTCTCGTTATGATTATTTGTACTCGTTTATGCAATTAACTGTTCGTTGCTGGTTAACTATTACGTGTTTACGTGCCTCTATATTCCAACACGTCTACCTCTCCCTTATGCCACCTAGACTTCATATTTTTCCTCATTCCACCATTTCCTAAAATCTTAGAGAGAGAAGTTAGAAAGAGAGAGTTGTGGGTTTTGAGAGTGGGAGGAGAAATATCCTCTCCTCTCTTCCAAATGGTGATCGGCCATCACCACCATGGTCAAGGAGGAGCTCTTCCTCCATCTTCTTTTAGCTAAAGGAAAGTCATTCAAATGGGTTATTAAAAAGATAGTAAATCAAACCCCTAATCAACTAAGTTAATAAGCTAAAACCCTTAATTTTCTTGTGAATAATGTTTGAGTGCTTGAGTTGGCTTTGATTGTGGTAGAAATTACAAGACTAGGTAGGTTTTCACATTTCCCAATAGTTGTTATGTTTACATTTTGATAAACTTGATGGTTTTTGTGATTTGAAGCATGATTGTGGTGTTTTGAGAGTTTAATTTAGAACTTGAAGGTTCGATTTCGTGTAGTTTCTGGACCTCTTTTTAATAATATTTTCGACCCCTTTTGGTCATCAATAAATCGTGAAAATATTCATAGATTTCTTAAAAGAAACCAGAATAGCATGTTAAAATTTCAAAGTCACCGAATTATCCATTTAAGAGAATAAAATCTAAAAATTTGATGTATCGAAAATCGGGTTGAAATCGGAAGAGTCGATCTAATGACCCTTTTACCCAACTTTTAAGAGTTAGAAAAATATGAGAAATATATATGATGTTCTGTGTGAAGTGTAGAGTGACATACTAAAACATGGTTCCTTTTGGAGTTATGTTTAAGAGTTAAAAAATATACAAATTAACATGTCAAACTATGTTACGTTTTTTAAAAATTTAAGGGGAAAGATCCTTGGGCAAGTATTTTTGCATGGTACTTGGGATTAAAATAGTCTAGACTTGATGAGTATTATATCAAGAGACAATGGTGTTTTTTTTAGATGTTTGAGTATTTTATTTCGATTTTATAAATTATAGTGATAAAATTGTATGCTTGTGTTACTGTTCAGAAAATATGACCAAAAGTATCATGTTTTCATCAAGAGTTTTGACTAAAACTTTATATTTCCATATTCCACATGAAGTATAGGGTCTATAGGAAAACTTGAGAATTTATTGAGAAGTCTAAGTCTTTAATTACCAAAAATTGCAAATTCTTTACCATGAGTGTAAAGTGCAAAATATTTATACACAATAACGGTCCATAAATCTCCAAAAGACAAGTACATAAGCCACACACGATGCAAAATCCAACAATACGGTAAAAGTGAAACGCCCCATTTCCTCCAAATATTTTGCTTTTAACCATCAAATATGTTATTTTGCACTCGACCTAAAATAATTGCACTGGACCAAAAATAATTGCACTCAAATTGCAAAATAATAACTAAACTTCAAATTTCACTGGCTTTTAATAGAACGCTTAATACCTTTCAATGAAACAACTTTTACCTTTTTATGTAACAACTTATACCTTTCAATGAAACTAATACAAAGTTCAAAAAACCTCAAATAAAGAGAAACCTGAAAGTGTAAATATATTCATAAAATAAAGATTTGAGAGGGACTAGGTGCGATTTGATATCCACATCATGACCAACAACCCCACGCGTGCAGAACTGGTCGCACAGGTGCGTGCGGAGATCCTCACGGACCTTCCGGAGTTTCGGGGGGTTTTTACGGCATAAGGAGGTGGCGGCCGCGCCACTATCTGGTCCACACATGTCGCACAGGGTCGACGGGCCTTCTACCCATGACCTGATCATATCAGCTAACCCTCGCCTGGGGGGAAACACGGCGTGCGACCCATCGCGTTCGGCTGCGGCGGCCGCTTCGCCAAACCCTAATTACAGGGCATCAGGCCCGATTAAGCAGGCTACCAGCTCGTTCGTCCAGTGATCTAACTTAGCTACTGGTGCTGATGGTGCGACGTTATCCCCTGCAAGGAATTTGCAGATGGTGCCTTACGTGCCCTACGATGCTCCTGGTCTCCCGCTGCCTTCCGCGGAGTTTCCAGTTGTGTAGGCGAATCCACAGGACACTCTGTCTGCGGATGCTGCTGATGGGGTGTATTTGTCATTTGCTCAGAATAGAGAGTCTGCTGCAGACGCGAAACAGAGGACGAGAACAAACACGTAGGCTGTGTGTGGTGATGGTGTTGCTAATGGCTTCAAACATGTGCAGCAAGATAGATACAAGGACACCACCTCTTCGATCAAACCTGTAAAGAAAGGTAACTTATTCTCTGTTTCGATTGATGAGTCCTTATATAAATCTACTATCTGGGAACTTGGGGACACTTTGATTGCTCGAATGGTTTACAAGAAAGGGGTGACCCCTTTATCCATGCTTGAATTGAAGAAAAAACTAGAGGATAAATGGTGTTGCTCTTGTTTGCTTGTCCCTCTAGGTCGTGGCTTTTATGATGTTAAATTCCGATGCTTGGAGGATAAGGATAGAGTTTTTACACGTCGTTCTTGGGTCGTTAATCCTGGGATTATCCACCTGCAACGTTGGATACCGAATTTCAACCCGAATTTCACCACTTCAGTTGTTCAGGTTTGGGTTCGATTTTGTGAGCTCCCTATGGAATATTGGCAACCAAAGGTTTTATGGGAAATGGCATCTTTATTGGGCACTCCGATGTTAATTGATGATCGTATGTTGGATAAATCCATGGGTTAATTTGCTCGGATGCTTGTTGAGATTGACCTATCTCACGATAGGGAGGAGAGGATCATGGTAGAGAGATTGGATCACTGTGTTTTTGCAGTTGTTCGATTTGAAAACCTTCTGAGATTTTGCAAGTCCTGTGGTGTCATTGGCCACTTGACTGACGCTTGTACTAAGGAACCACAACATACGAAAGAGGCTCCTGTTCAAATGAAAATTTGGGTGGAGAAAGCCAAGGGGCAATAGAATTCAAGTACCTTTGAGGTTGGCTCGGTTTCGCTCAAGGTTGGCCATGAGGGTATCTCCAGCTCTGTGGTTACGGATACTCCTCAAGTTTCACGGGAGGATAATGTCCTCCCAGACAAGATTCGTGCAGAGGCTACTGATTTGGTCAAAGTCGGGGGCACTGCTGGGGCCACTCCTAAAGGATCCAGCCCTACTTTGACGCAAGCCATGGACAGGCAAGTCCCTAAGAAGATGGTTTCACCTCCTCGTATAGCTACGGCTCCTCTAGAGCCTACTTTAGCCAATTCCTTTAAGACCTTGGTGACTGGTGCACCAAATTCCACCAGATGGTCGGATGATGAGGAGAACGAGACTACATCGGTGAGCACCCTTACTGCGGCGGAACAGAGTTACTTACAGGCTTCAAGTGGTAAGGTGAACACGAAAGATCCTTTAGGCAAGTTAATTAAAGCCAAGCAGAAGTAGGCCAAAAAGGAAGATAATCAGAGACGCGAGGCTTACAACACGAGACAGAAGACTAAAAGGATAGAGGCTGCGTTGCAGCGCTCTGATTGCTAGATCATACTTTTTTTATACCTGTTTGGTAGTGTTTTCCAGTTTAGCTAGACTGTTTTGGTCGTTTGGTCACTTTTGAGCAAGAGGCATTTCTTTTTCTGGGGGTCACTTTTGGGCCCACCTCTCTCTTTGTCACATTTCTTTTTATTTTCTCTTTTATAATATCGCTTATTTGCCCAAATAAAGAGAAACCTAAAATCTGAAAAAAAAATCAGGAAAAAACTAAATTAAACTCAAGATTACGAGAAAATTAGAGCAATCGAGCAACAGAGAGTCCAAAGAACTTGCCCCAGTCCAGATCGTAATCAATTAAGGAGCGACACCACAACCGTTTCTACTGTCGCCTTTGAGTGATTTTGTTATTTCTGGCATTAAGAAGCTTTAGGCTCTGAAGTTTGACAATGAAAGGAGGAATCAAATCGGATATCTCGTTGTCTTTGATCTACCCTCCATTCATCGTTGATTCGCCTGTGGTGATGGCCGTCAACGATTTCAAATAGTCATCGGCAATTCCAAAATTACGACTACTTAAGGCGGCGGGTTCATCGGAGAAACCCTCAAATCGATCCGCCAACCACCGCATGAAGTAGCGGTGGAGGAAATACCGAAAATACCGGTATACCGCACTTACCGTACCAAAAAAATATCGATTTTATCAAAATTTCGGTACGATAACGGTATGAAAATATAGAAAATTTTGATATATCGAAATACTGAAATATTTCGGTATCGAAAAAATTTCCGGTCTACTGAAATTTTGGTACGGTATCGGTATGTAATATTGACATAACGAAAATTTCGGTATGCCGAAATTTTGGTATACCAAATTTTCGTTACGACAACGGTATGTCATTTTTCGGTATCGAAAATTTAGGTACAGTAACGATATGGCGAGAAAATTTTTGGTATGCCGTACCGTCCACCCTAGCCTGAAGGCACGACAACTGCCGACCATCGGAGAGATAGGGATTTAGTGAGTGAAGATTAATTTGAAAAATGAAAGATGAGGGGTGGGTGGGGAGATAAGACCGGTCGGTGATGATGGAGGAAAAGCTTGAGGGCATTTTAGTCGTAAATGTGTCTTTTTGTATTGATTTGTAATAGCAAAAAGTAAATGTATTGGTTGGTAAGAGAAAAAAAAGTTTTTTTGTTCCCATAACTTATATACTGTCCATTTTTCGTGTCCCAAAAATTTAAACTTTTAAAACTTTAAAACTTTTAGTTATTAGATAGTAGATAAGTTATGGGACAAATTTTTTTTTTTTCTTTGGTTGGTAAAGAGACTAGGAGTTTGCTACTAGAATGCAATTAATCCTTATATTTATATATATATTATTCAAAAATATTTCTTGAAATTGTATAATGGAATTATAATTTAAAATTTATCAATATTAAAAGGACATTCAAATTAACTCTCAAATTATTCAATAAAATTATGATATTAATAATTTATTATTCTGCAAACTAATATGAGTTCGCGCACAAAAAAGAACAAGCATTACAAACATATATAGGGCCAATCCTCAACTACAAGTGAATGACATGTATAAAAATTACTTATTTAGAAGGAGTTTGTGATTAGTTGTTGTCGGACCAGAATTGGCCTTGAAGGTAGTCAATCACGTTTTTCTCAACCTTGAATGCTTTAGTCAAAACATCTGGATTAATAGGTGGGTCGGATCCAAATACAGCCTTTGCAATAGTGATAACTCCTGGATTTTGGCTGCTTAGGCCTGCGAAGGCGACTGCCTTGCTTTTTCCCGTGTTAAACTGAAAGTGAATGAGGCCTTCTGGGAACACAAATACATCTCCAGCATACAATGTCTTGGTGAAGAGCTTATTTTTCTGGTCGGGGTTTGCAGGATTGGAAGTCACGAATCCAACGTAAAGAGTGCCTTCAACCACCACAAGAATCTCGGTTGCACGAGGGTGCGTGTGAGGGGGGTTCAGCCCGTATGGCGCATAGTCTATTCGCACTAAAGAGACGCCCAGAGTGTTGAGGCCCGGTATTTGATTCACATTCACAGGAGTCACCTTTGATCCGTCGGGGTTTGATGTATTGCCGCACTTGTTTAGACCCACGAAGAAGAAATCATCGGCTGTCACCATCTTTGGATCCTTGCATATCTTTCCGTTCACAAAAACTACAAACATCAGAAATAAGTATATTAGTTTGGAGAAAAACACAAACAAATTTTAAAAAAAAAAACAAATGAGCAAAATTAATCATCTAGAAGTAGGGATTTTATAAGTTTTAGGTACCGGATGCCTTGGAGTCATTGACAGCAACGCAGAAATCTTGAAGAGGGCTGGGATCCGAGGCATACGTGAATGTTGCGAAAGACGAAATAAGAATGGCAAACAACAAGTGAATAGCCATTTTTTTTAGCTCAATTATAACTATGACTTGTTTTACAGAGGTGATGAACATAGCTAAAACATGGTGTCTATTTATAGGCAATGCAATGTGCATGATAATAAAGTTGAAAGTTTCCACCTGTGTCAACAAATGTAATTATTTCACCAAGACAAGTTGAAAAGTCTCCATACAATTGGCAAAATTTTTATGTTGCTTAATTAATTTGTTTTACAACTTATGTCATTGCTTTCTAAATATATATTCATATTAACATAATATATATACAGTTCATCTGATGAATGGTTCTTTTTCCTGAAAACAAAAATTATACACCTTCCGAAGCTACAAAAATCAACACAAAATTAAGAGAGGCTAGCTTTTCTTACCTTTCAGATAGTGAATAAACCTAATTGTGTCAATTCCATGCATGCAGAAATTATTACTAAATATATTATGGGTAGGTTTCATGTGCATCTTGGTGCACCGTGTACTCATAGTGCATTTTAGAAACATCCAACTTGTTATACTGAAAGATGCAATATATTTACACTGAACCGTGTAACTATTAATATGAAAAAAATAGATGCACATTTCAATATAAATAATTACATCTTTCAGTATAACAGTTTACACAGTTCTAAAATGTACTATGAGTGCACGGTGTACCTGAATGCATATCCGACTTATTATATTGGTATTAATTACTAGTCTTGTACCTTGCACTGAGTGACTCTCCTGTGCACCATTTGCACAAGATGCAATTGATGCACTTGAATTCAATTTGAATTTGGATGAAACATCTACACCCTAAACACTAAATAATGAACCCTAAATCATGTCTTATTCGGGCCGGGTGAACCATGTATCACATGGGCCGAGTGAACCATAAACTATTCCGACTGGGTTTGGGCCCTGGTCGAGGAAAAAAAAAACTAAAACTGAAATTAAAGTTAAAATCAAACTAAAATTGAAAAAAAAAATTAAAACTGAAAAACATTAGAAAAAGAACTCATGAAATTAAATTGTACCAAATTAATTTGGTACAAATGCCCCTGCAATATATATTTCTTAAACAAATAAGATGGATCCACTGATATAACTAGGGAAAATTACTCTAAGGTACAAAATTTATGGGAAAATTACTCTAAGATACAATGTGCAAAAAACTTTTGCACTTTAGTTCAAACTAGATACCAAAATGCAACGTAATTTTTGCACATTGTACCTTAGAGTAATTTTCCCATACTTTTTGTACCTTAGAGTGAGGACCCCGTATAATTAGTATACAATAGTAGATTAATAAAACCGCAGGTTTAATTGACCGTTTCTGTGAGGCGAAAATGTCAAGTAAGTTTTTTTATATATATGTTAATATGTGAAGAAGTGAAAAATATATAGTCTTCAGAGCAGGTAGAGAACATTTCTTGATATAAGACTTGGTGCATGAGACTAGCCGCACGTAAAAGAAACGGGCCAAGTCTTAAATGAAAGAAATAGACTGATTCGGCGCATTCATGTATAAGTATAAATAGGCTTATACCAGCTTTGCAACTCATCACCTCTAACTAGATCTTAACTACACCAATCAAATGGAAAACCCCACCCTACTTGAATTTATGTTCATTAATATGGCGCTTATTAATATTCGCTTGCTTACCACTATTGCTATGTCTTTACCTTTACTTTCATCATTTTGTCATGCTTCCGATCCTAGCCCACTTCAGGACTTCTGTGTAGCAGTTAACGATTCCAACGCTGCTGTTTTCGTGGACGGGAAGATCTGCAAGGATCCAAAGATGGTGACCGCTGACGATTTCTTCTTCGCCGGTTTAAACAAGCCCGGAGACACATCAAACCCCGTCGGATCAAAAGTAACTCCTCAACGTTAATCAATTACCGGGACTCAACACTCTGGGCGTCTCTTTAGTCCGAATAGACTACGCGCCTTACGGGCAGAACCCCCCACACACGCACCCTCGTGCAACCGAGATTCTCGTGGTGGTCGAAGGAACTCTTTACGTTGGGTTCGTGACTTCCAATCCTGCAAACCCCGACCAGAAAAACAAGCTCTTCACCAAGACGTTGTATCCGGGAGACGTGTTTGTGATCCCCGAAGGACTCATTCATTTTCAGTTTAACACGGGAAAGACCAACGCGGTGGCCTTTGCAGGCCTGAGCAGCCAGAACCCAGGAGTTATCACTGTAGCAAACGCGGTGTTCGGGTCGGATCTTTCCATTTCGATTGATGTTCTCACTAAAGCATTCAGAGTTGATGCCAACGTCGTTAAATATCTTCAGGGACAGTTCTGGTCGAATAACAACTAGGCTTCTTCATTTCTGCACTTAATTTGATATTATATAAAAAATAAGTGGGGTGAACTAGCTAGCTAGCTAGTTCTCACACTCAATAATGTAATTTTTAAGTTGCCTCATTCTTGATCTATATATCAATCCATAGTTTTTATTTGATGTAAACTTTTAACATTATTTACATTCTTGCCTTCCTAGGAAGAATCGGACCCCATCACCTGTAAGAATCTCATCTCATATAAAAGCTCAAACTTTAGAGAGGTGATAAATTAATTCATTTATATATAATTCCCTAATACTCTCTCTGAAGATAGTGTGCCAGTGGAGACACATCTTGCGTATTAGGAGAGAGAGTCGTGTAGGTGAGAGGGACTTCGTCAGTGCATCAGCAAGTTGATCAGCAGAAGACACATGAGAAACCCTTAGTTGAGATGTTTTCACTAGATCTCAAACAAAGTGATAATCAATAGCTATATGTTTCATTCGAGAGTGAAACTGGGTTGGAGCATAAATATGTAGCTCCAATGTTGTCACTATAAATAATCGGAACAGAAGTCATAGGGACACCAAGTTCACAAAGTATAGAACGTGTCCATTGAAGCTCAGCAGTAGCAGAAGCAATGGCCCGTATTTAGCTTCAGTGGAAGAACGAGCATCTGCTCGTTATTTGCGTGAACTCCAGGAGATTGGATTTGCACCAAGAAAGACTACGTAAGCTCCCGTAGAAGTTCGATCATCTGTGTCGCCAGCCCAGTCGACATCCGTGAAACAATGTGTTGTGTGCGAATTATTTATGAGCGGGAGACAACCCGTACTTTGAAGATTTAATCGTTTCTTCGAGCTGTAATCGCACGGTCTTGGGAGGTGCCCAAACTTTAAGGCGAGGTCCCAAACCAAGAATAGAGTTACGCGACCTGTCACCGAGCTCGGCATGTTTGAGGAAAGGTCGGGGAGCGATCCGAGCTTGACCGTGGCGAGTTTATGCTCTAACCTCGGCCTCCGACCTGCTGGTGGCACGAAAACCCAAAGGGCGTGCCAGCACGTCTGTGCCCTCCGACGGTCCAGGATCAGAGAAGACTTTCCCTAACGGGAAGTTGTTCCCTGGAAATCTCCCGATTTGCAGGAGCAGATACATCGATGAGGAAAGACCTCATAGCGCGACCTTGAGGATCGCGCCCGTGACCTTCGAAGCCGCCTGGCGACCTCGAGCTGGCGAGTCAGGACAAACACTCATTAATTACGACTGTTTAAATTGTTTCTAATTCAGTGTTTTTGGTCGAGTTGCATTAATTGTATAGAGTTTAGGGCCTAGAGATCTACTCCCATGTTTATAGCAAGTACAAATACTTGTTGTAAGAACCCATTAAGGGTTCACAACTCTCATTTATTACAAGACTAGAGCAGCCAAAAAAGAGGCATTTTGCAATTTAATATTTACAATCTTTAAGCATTCGGTAGCAATCATCAACCTTAAATGAAGAACATTCTCTTTGTTTCTCACTAACACCAAATCTCACTAAACTTTAATTAGTTTGATGTCAAACCTAGCCACTCTAATTCTCTAACCATAGCTTATATTTTTGGTATCAACAATTGGCGCTGGAAGGAGGGTGTTTCACTAGAAAATTCCTAGATTTTCCTTTGAGTCATCCTTTCAAATCTTCGTTTCTCCGTCGGGAAAACTCCCTGTTTCCGGCATGACCTCTGCCGGAGTACAGGCTTTAGGCCATCGAGGTGAGGATATGTCCAGCACCAAGTCCCCCCTCAAGAATCTGGCCAATATCAAGACCCCTGAGGACCTTCGGGAGGCCGTCAGAATCCTCAAGCGCCGTCAGCGCAACCTCACGGGAGAGCACAGTAGGCCGCATCGGCGAGCGGAGTCCTACCGAACATTCGGATCCCAGGGGAAAAGAAAGATGGACGAGGGCGCAAGGCCCAGGAACAGACAGGCTAAGACTAATCACACCTCACAGGATTTCCGAGAGCCCGATGGTCGCCACGACCAGCGGAAGGAAATCCCTTCCCTGAGGGGAGAAAGCTTCCAACAATCCCACCAGGTCGAATCCGTCTTCAACAGACTAGGAAGCGACGCCCCGCATAGATCCGAGCTTACCGCATGGTGTACAGGGCCAACTCGTTCACAGCTAGGAGGAACCTGGAAAGTTCGTTTGAAGTTGAAAATGAGGCCCGAGCTCGGGAAAACGAGGGACCGAGAGTGTCCGTGCATACACGCTTAGGCACGCGGGCACCTCTCCAGCCTCACAATCCCGAGAGCGAGCAACTTGAGGTCATCAAACAGACTCTCAAGAAGCTACACGACCAGATGGACCAGAAAGTCGGGTCGTCTACTTCGATTCTGGTCCCGATCTCACCTCTGGTCCCAGCCATTATCTACGCACTAGCTCAACTCAAGATCACTACGACCTCCATTAATCAATATAATGGGGACTCGGACCCGACCACTCACCTCGGGAAATTCTCCGACCATATGACCTCAATGGGAGCCACGGAGGCGACACAAAGTCGACTTTTCTCACTTACATTGGGCGACCAGGCGTATCGCTGGTTTAAGGCTTTACCCCCAAACTCCATCGAACCTTTCCACCAGCAAGCCAGCCTTTTTCTCAACCATTTCTCCACGATGGCGCTAAGGCCGTCCACCAAGCAAATCTTTGCTAATATCCAGCAGGGCCCGACTGATTCTAACTGCGACTATATCGAACGAGTCGACAATCTCCTCCTGGAAGGTGAGCCCATGGGTGATGAAGAAAAAGTCATGGGGGTAGTTCGGGGTCTGCGTCTGAATACCAAGTCATGGAAACTAATGTACAAGGAGTACCTGAGCTCGTATGCCGAGTTTCGGTGGAAGTAAGGTAATCACATCAGCAAGGCCAAAATGTTGGCTCTAAGACTAAGGGAGCGAGTCATGGAGGAGGAGGTGAAGAAACCCGAGCTGAAGCCCTCGAGCTCGCATAAGAAAAGCGGAGGCCAGTGCAAGCCCGCGAACAACTTCAAGCCTTTCGAGGGCGAGATAGAAGTCAAACTGATGGAGGTACTAAGTACCACCCCGAACGAGGTGTACAACCAAATCAAGGACAAAAAACTCCTGGACGAACCTAGGAAGATCATGAAGGCGTTCGGGAGGATGAACCAGAACAAGTATTGCCATTATCACGAGAGCATTGGTCACAATACAAGCGAATGTTGCGACCTTCTGAGGCAGTTATGGAAGTCATACGAAGAAGGCAAGTTGGATGAATTTGTCAAAAAGCGAAAGGGAAACCATCAGCAACAAGTCCCTCCCCAGGCGAATCCCACGGCCGCCAATCAGAGAAAGGTCCCATCTTTCCCAAACAATGCCGCGGGAAGGGCAGTACAAATGATCGCTCCAATGGGGGACATGATCGGTGGAATTCTGCCTTCTCTGAGCCTATCGCGTCGTAGATGGAAAGCCGAGCTACGCGCCATGGGTAACGTTCATCAGATATGCTGCCCAGTCAATCATACGGCCGAGACGGTCATCTTGCTGGCTTTCTCAGATGAAGATAAACACGGAGTGTAGTATCCGAACAACGATCCAGTCGTTAACTCGACTAAGATCATGGGGGTAACGGTCCACCGCTTGCTGATAGACAATGGATCCTTCTGCAACATCCTATTTAAAAAGGTGCTAGATCAGATCGGGAGTTTCAATGAATACATCGAGCCGTGGGAACTCACCATCAAAGGATTCGGGAACTCCACGGTCAAGCCCTATGGAGTCATCGGCTTGGCAGTTGAACTAATCTCGGATAGGGATCCCGAGGTGAAGGCAACACGATAGCTCGACTTTATCATAATCGACCTCCCCTCGACATACAACGGTTTCTTGGGGAGACCGTTAGAGCATAAGTTCTAAGCCGCGACTTCGTCACATTACTACTGCATAAAGTTCCCCACCGCGGAAGAGCCGTGGGGACCGTAAAAGGAAATCAGGCAATGTCAAGGGGCTGCATGTTACAGGCTGATGCGAGTTTAAATGCCACTCATGTAACCTACAACATGGGGGCAATAATGGTAGTATCACAAGTTCGCTCAAACGACCAGGCCTCGCCGCTGGAGAATGAGCCCAATAAGATGATGAAGATCATCGATGTCACGGACCAAGCCGACCAAACCATGGCTCAGGCAGAGTTACCCGACCTAGAGCCAAGGCTGGGGTATGAGCCCATCGATGACCCCCAAAGTGGTAAATGGCAGGGAGCTACACCCGTCGAAGAGCTGGAAAGAGTTCTTGTCAGCGAGGTACAACCCGAGATGGAGGTGATCATCGGTACAACCATGACGAGGGAAATGCGAGGTCAGATGATCTAATTTCTCAAGATGAACCTAGATGTTTCGCATGGTCGCATGAAGACATGGTCAGTATTGATCCCGAGATCGCCTGTCACAAGCTCAACAACGATCTGACCAAGATCTCTCAGAAAAGGAGAAAGTTCGGCCCCGAGAAGTATGCGGCCTTGGCCGACGAGGTCAAGAAACTCCTGGATAACAAACTCATCGAGCAGGCTGACAAAACACAATGGGTTGCAAACGCGGTATTGGTAAAGAAAGCGAATAACTCGTGGAGGTTATGCATCGACTTCACGGACCTAAATGAGGCATGCCCCAAAGATCATTTCCCCATGCTGCACATTGACCACCTGATCGACAGCACAGCGTGGCACGAAGTAATGTCCTTTATGGATGCCTTTACCGGGTATCACCAAATAGGAAAGCACAAAGACGATCAGAACCACACTTTTTTCTTAACAGAGAAGAACGTATATTGCTGGAAACACATGCCTTTCGGGCTGAAGAATACCGGAACGACCTATCAAAGGCTCGTCAACCGCATGTTCGCAGAATAGATCGGGAAAACCAGGAAGTCTACATAGACGACCTAGTGGTGAAAAGCGAGAAAAAGGAAGATCACCTGGGGCATCTCGCCCAGGCCTTTGATATATTAAGGCAGTACAAGATGAAGTATAACGCCAGCGCGGCATTGAGGCGAACCCAGCCAAGATCAAAGCAGTCCAAGATATGGGTGAACCCCGGAACATTAAAGAAGTGCAGAGCTATGTTTTAAAAACGGAAGCAGCAATCGGTTCGGACAGCCTTAGCGCTTTTGGACGGACCGTCCGACCGGGTTTGACCGTTTGTAAAGCGGTTGAGCTGGTATGACGTCATAATTACGTAATTAAATATATAAATTATAATCATCATCTATATATTCTCCTTTATAATATTATATACTATGAACAAACTAATATAAAAAATAAAACTTGTATTTAACAATATAATAAAAAATAATTTTAATTTAAATTATAAATCAACAATAGTAACATTTTTTAGTCTCTATTTTTTTCTTATTATATAAAATTAGGATAAGGGTGCAGGTATGTCTAATAAAATATTTACTTTAGATGGTATATATATTATTATAAGTAACTTTTTATCATGAAAAGGAAACAAATCGTTCAAAAATAAATCAAATGAACAAACTTGGACGTGGGAAAATTAAATTTTTAGGTCGAAATGGTCTATCAAATATACGGACTCCAGTTATCTAAGCATTGGGAAAGTAAATTAAGTTTAAACTGCTTTTAATATTTTAATTAAAAGAAAATTAAAAAGTTTCAAATATTCACTGCGACTCGTCTTCTTCATCCCACTTTATCCCTTTTTCAAAACTTTGCAATTCAGATTTATACTAGGCATGGCTACCGCCGTTGAGTCGATTAGCCTGAAAATGGCGAATTTCGTGGAAAATTGCCAGCCGCCGAGTCGCTCGGTTCAACCGGCGACCCGTCCGACCCGAATTTTCCGCTTTTGGCCGATTCCATGGCGCTTCAGGATGCAGGCGGTCGAATGCTTTTGAGCCGTACGGAGGGCTGGTCGAGTAGCGGTCGGACTGTTTCAATCGGACGATCTGACCACCTTTTTAAAACATAGGTGCAGAGATTAACGGGGCGGTTGGCCGCGCTCAACCGATTCATCTTGCGCATGGGCAATAAATGCAAACCTTTCTTCAATGCGATCAGAAAGGGGAAGTTCAAGTGAACCACTCAAAGCCAACTCGCATTCGAAAGCATAAAGAAATACTTGTCGGACACTCAGATATTGGCAAAACCTGTCCCAGGAGAAAAGCTCTATTTGTATCTGGCGGCCTCCGAAACCGCCCTGAGTGCCATATTGGTCCGAGCTGAGGGGCAGGATCACTGGACAATCTACTTCCACTTTTGATGGATCAACTTCAATTCCTTTAGCTATAATCACATGTCCGAGGAAGGCAACTTGCTTCAACCAAAACTCACACTTCTTGAACTTTGCGTATGATTTCTCCTTGCGAAGCGTTTCTAACACAATCCTCAAATGTTCCTAGTGTTGAGCTTCATCTCTCGAGTAAACCAGAATATCATCAATGAACATTATGACGAATCGATCTAAGAATGGATGAAAAACTAGATTCATCAAGTCCATAAACACTGCAGGACTAGTTAATCCGAAAGGCATTACTACAAACTCGTAGTGGCCATAACGAGTTCTAAATGTCGTCTTCATAGTTACACTTTCCTTGACCTTCAGTTGCTGATATCCTGATCGAAGATCAATCTTGGAAAATATCACAGCTCCTCTCAATTGATCGAACAAGTCTTCAATTCTTGGCAACGGGTACTTGTTCTTAATCGTGAGTCGATTCAACTCTCAATAGTCAATGCACATCCTTAATGTTCCATCCTTCTTCTTCACGAATAAAACAGGTGCTCTACATGGTGAAACACTCGGTATATAAATCCCAAGTCCAAGAGACCCTGTATCTGAACCATCAGCTCTTGTAACTCTTTCGGTGCCATCCTATAAGGTGCTTTCGATATCGGTGTTGCTCCAGGTACTAGATCAATAGTAAACTCCACTTGTCTGGCAGGTGGGACTCCAGGTAATTCCTCCGGGAATATATCCAGATATTCTTGAACGATTGGTACGTCATCAACATTCACTTCTAGTTTCTGGTCTTCCATCATGTTGACTAGGTAACCCTGATAATTATTCTTCCTCAACATCTTCATCGCCTTCATTGCACTTATCACTTGGGGCACGGTCTTAGATTTTACCCCAAAGAAAACAACTTCTTCAATTCTAGGTAGGTGCACAGTCACTCCTCTCTCACGACACTTAATATCAGCTTGATATTTACTAAGCCAATCCATCCCCAGAATAACATCAAAGTCTCTCATATCCAACACATATAAATCGGCTTCTAAATCATGTCCGCTCACATCAACTTTCGCATTTTTAACCATCATACAGGTACTTACTATTTTGTTAGAGGGAATACTTATCATTAATGGTTCTTCTACCCTTATCCCCTTTTCCCCAGATAATAATTGAAACTTTGCAGACATGAATGCATGTGTTGCTCCAGTATCTAAATGTACAAGAGCATGAATATTTGACACTGTAAGAATACATGTCATAGTACCTGGTTGCTTATCAGCTTCTCCTCGAGTCATAGCAATCATCCTAGCTCTGCCACCTGATCCGGGGTTCGATCTGTTTCCACCTCTTGCATTATTCGTCTTTGGGCAATTAGTAATAGTATGCCCCTCCTCCTTGAACCGGTAACATTTGTTCTTTCCCATTAAGCACTCTCCACTATGGTTCTTACAACAATTCTTGCAAGCTGGTCGATCTGGTCAATTTGCATTCCCTCTGGGCATTTCAGCTCCTGATGCACGTCCTTGTTTGTTAGGAGTTGGGTTTCTGCTTGACCCTGCACCATTCCATTTTCTTTTCCCTAAAAATTCCATCAATTTTGGCTTTGGAGCATCCATAGCTATACTATTTGCAATCTCTTCAGCACGAGCATACGTTTCCGCCAAAGTTGTGATTCTCTGGCCAGCTACTACATTTCGAATCTCAGTTCGAAGGCCCTGCCTGAAATTTTGTACCTTCTTGGCCTCAGTGTCGGCCAAATGTGGAGCAAAACGAGATAAACAGCTGAACACCCGCTCGTACTCTTCCACCTTCATATCTCCCTATTTCAAATTGAAAAACTCCGTCTCCATTCTCACTCTGTATGATGGTGGACAATATTTTTCATTTATGACCCGCTTAAATCCTTCCCAGGTGAGTGCTGCTATCTCGTTTGCGAGGCGCATGCCTTTGTAGGATTTCCACCATATTTGTGCGTCCTCCTGTAGCACGTACGTAGCGCAGGACACCTTTTGAGCGTCCTTACACATCAACAAGCCAAGTATATCTTCAATCCTTTCTAGCCATTCCTGTAGCGTTGTCGGTCAATCTCGACCATCAAAAACAGGGGGCTTGAAACTGTTGAATTGCTTCGCCAATTGAAGTTGATCTGCCGGTGCAGCTGGTGCAACACGTGGTGGCAAGGTCCTATAGTCTTAGTACCCAAAATTATTAAGGCCATCTAATCTTAACACCTCTATCCATCTTATCCATCAATCACCATAGTTATTAGGAAATAAATTATTCAATCAATCGTAAATCTAAATTAGTCAATTTATGTCATAAATCGTATATCATTTGATCATCTTTTCCATGACCAAATAGTAAATATTTTATCAAACTCAACCATTTCAATATCGTGAATCATATATTATGCGATCATCTTTTCCATGATCGATGCAAAATGTCATATGTAATTTCATATCATAACTTTTTGGAGTTGTAGCGGTAGGCGGTGGTGGATGCCGTAACTTATACTCAATAATGCATGATTTAAAATTCTTATGTAAATATATTTTTTTTTTTTACTAAAAAAGGAAAGTTTTTTTTTTAACAAATAATTTTTAAAAGAAACAGTAAGACTCTAAAAGAAGATTTTATTTTTACAAGTCTACAAGAACGTAGACCTGCTCTGATACCACACTGTCACATCCTAATTATCGTAAGCTTATAAAGGCAATTTAAATAGACAATTATCCAATTTTTCGTAACTAAATAAAAATAATGCCTTTTAAATTTTTCCAAGTTTGCAGCGAAAGCAATTAAATTCAAAACATTTTCAAAGAAGATAATTTAACCATTAGAAAATCTAATAAATTGTTTCAGTGCTAAGTATAGACCTTCAAAATAAAATAAAGTAATCCAATACTACTAAAGATAACGTCAAAACTAAATCCTCAATATTCAAATGAAATAAGAGTTATGCAATGAAATAATTTGCTTAAGAAAATGACAAATGATGTCTCGAGGCAATCCACCGGACCGCACTCCATAATTACTCTGCAAAATGTTAAGGATTGGGATGAGCAAAACAGCTAGCTCAGTGGGATTCCCTCACAATGTTATAATCAAATATAACACATAAATAAAATCATAAACTCACATAACATGCATCATAATCAATATAACGAGTCAATGATCTTTTCCATCCTGAGTCATATTGGTCAATCTGTATACGGTGGAGTTGCGTCCAAGGATCTTTTCCATCCTGGACCGAAGTCCAGGCAAGTTAACAACAATCTTTTCCATCGAGTAACCAAATAATTCAATATAACATATCTACGTAAAACATGTAGCAATCAACAATTAAATTCACATGAATATTTAAAGATAACAAAGCAAGTAAAAATCCCACCTCAAGTCTTGATTAACCTCGTAAACACGTGAAATCGATTTAATGCGTAAAATCCTCGTCACCTAAAAATATTAAATATTAAAGTTTAAGAATTATTATAATTAATAAGTAGTGAATAATTGATATTTTAATAGCAAATTAATGGCTAGTAGTATATACCATTATCTATATGTTTACTGGATCAACGTTGGAAGTTAATAAAATCATTAATTGACACCACAACTTGACTTCGGCCATTTAAAGATTAAAACATGGGCGTGACTCTTATTTACCAAGACTCAGAAATAGGACAACGGAAAAAGACAAGAAAAGATTTGAGTAGTGATTATGTCTCGGCAATGCTAAACATGAACCAGGCAATCAAGTTCATAACTTAAGATTTGGCTTAAAGGAAACAAATTAACAGTATAAGAATTTTGCACGGATTTTAGAAACTGACACGACAACAGGGGCTTTTGAATATTTATAAAATAATGGCAACTAAATATAATGAACAAATTCAATAACACACTCAACGCAACATCAGTAGAAAGGAATATACCAATAAATAAAATATCATTAGCATAGTAGCAACTGAAAATATAGGAAAGAGATTAGAGATTTCTACTGTATTCACAAGAGAGAATGGCTAGCTACTGCTTCAGTGTGGAACGTCGCGGCTAGATTACTTGATTCTCAATAACTCACAACTCATGTTTGGAAATGAATGATATTGAATGTTTTGCTGAAATCTGGGAGGTTTTTCTACGGTAGAAATCTGAGGACCACCGTGAATAAAAAGGAAGAGTGAAGGGTGGAATCAATTGAGATATTTGGACTTAAAGATTTAGATGAAGTCCCTCACTTTATGGGTTTTAAACGTGTAAAAGATTATTATTCAAAATAAATTTAGAGGATTTTGGGGCCAAAGTTTATCCATGCCTTTTATTATTTTAAAGAATGGAGAAGAAAATAAATGAATTAAAAAAAATGTATATTTATATAAGCTTGTAAGCTTAGCCTTGTAGCACCCACAGAGAAAAGCAATATATATATTTTTTTATTATCTATATATTTCTTTTATGGTATATTTTATCTTGAATATCCTAATATATAATTAGACATATATATATTCAATAATTCATATTTAATTCTTTTAATAAATATAACTTTTATCTTTCTTTTTAATAACTTATGATGACTGAAAATCTTGGGTGTTACACTCTTTTCCTGAGGGATCGGCCCTCAAAACTGTTTTGGTCGCGGAGTTGTCGGCCTTCTTCGACCATAATTCCCTTCTAAGCCCGGGGATTCATTTCCCATTGCTGATCTGGGACCAGACGGGTTCAACCTGAGCCGATTTGAGGGTATCGCTGACCTCGATTTATACGCTCCGGCCTCAATCCCGTCAACCTCGGCTGGCGAGCGTAGGGGGGCAACTGGCCCCGCGGTGGAAAATCGCCCGATGGAGGAAAAGAGAGAGGAGAGGCTGGATCCCGAGGTGGAGATTCAGCCGAACGAGGAAGAAAGAGTGGTGGACCAAGTCCAGAGATGATGCCCCCGCTTCTCCTCTATTGAAAATGTGTCGACCTCTTAAGGTCTTTTTGTAATCTGGTTTGCCGAGAAGGCCCCATTTTGTACTTTCCCTCCAAGTTTAATGAATATTTTCTTTGGATCGATCTCTCAATTGATATGCCAGTTTAATTTGACTGTGATTTTGTCTAAGTTATTGAACTCGCGTTAATATGTCGTCTTACTTGGTTGCGACTTTGCGAACTTAATAACTGACTAAAGATTTGTAAATTTGTCTTAGTTATTGATCTCGCTTTAGTGCGTCGTCTTACTTGGTTGCGACTTTGCGAACTTAACAACTGACTAAAGATTTGTCTAAGTTATTGATCTCAATTTAGTACGTCGTCTTACTTAGTTGCGACTTTGCGAACTTAATAAATGACTAAAGATTTGTAAATTTGTCTAACTTATTGGTCTCGCTTTAGTACGTCGTCTTACTTGGTTGCGACTTTGCAAACTTAATAACTGACTAAAGATTTGTCTAAGTTATTGATCTCGCTTTGGTACGTCGTCTTACTTGGTTGTGACATTGCGAACTTAATAACTGACTAAAGATTTGTCTAAGTTATTGATCTCGCTTTAGTACGTCGTCTTACTTGGTTGCGACTTTGCAAACTTAATAACTGACTAAAGATTTGTAAATTTGTCTAAGTTATCACGACATGCTCATCCAAACAAGTCTTCATTTCACGGGCTAGGCTTGTGGTGACTGACTTCCTTGGAAGGTCGCCGATCTACTTTTTAGCCCGCTAAATGAGAAGTTCGTGCTCAGTAGTTGCTTTTTGTTTCATGGGCTCGCTAGAGGTCTATAGACCTTCCCTCTATTTTTCTAACTGATTTGCTTAAGACAATTTTGGAAAAAGAAATCAGATGGAAAAATTGGAACTTTGTATTTATGTAGGGTAAACGTGCTACATTCATAACCGAAATAAGTTCCTATTAGTTATACTAGCCTAGTTGATGTAGAGTTCTTAATGATAAACGTGCTACATTCATAACCGATCTCTGCTTGTACACCCCGTTGTGGATGTTTGAGTTGATTTGCTTTTCCTCGAGCAGATCGAGGTTGACCTCCTGAGCTCGGTCATTCTCTTCGTTGATGGCTTGTGATGTTCGGTACGTCGGGAAGTGGACCTCGGCCGGGATGACCGCCTCTGACCCGAAGGCGAGCGAGAAAGGAGTCTCACCTGTTGAATTTCTACAAGTGGTCTGATATGCCCAGGGTATCTCGGGAGTTTGCTCGCCCAGGTCCATTTTGCGCCCTCAATCCTCGTCTTGAGGGTGTGCTTGATTATCTTGTTGATGGCTTCGACCTGTCCGTTGGACTGCGGATGGTATGGGGTTGAGAAAAGCTTGGTGATTCTCCATTTTTTGAAAAAGGTTCTGATTTCCCAAACGTCGAACTGTGGCCCGTTGTCCGACACGATTGTCACTGGGAGCCCGAACCTGCAGATAATATTTTTTCAAATGAACCGTATGATTGCTGCTTGATCGATGCTGCCAAGGGCCTCCGCTTCAGCCCACTTTGTGAAGTAATCAATTGCCACGACGGCGAATTTGACGGTGCCTGGCGCCGTTGGTAAAGGACCGATCAGGTCGATTCCCCATTTGGCGAAAGGCCAAGGGCTGTAAATCGAGGTTAGCTCTTCTGGGGCGACCTTGATCTTTGGAGTGTAGACCTGGCATCGCTTGCAGGCCTTGGCATATTCGAGAGCATCTTGCTTTAGGGTTAACCAGAAATAACCTTGCCGTAGGATCTTATGAGCGAGTGCATGACTTCCACCGTGGTTACCGCATACCCCCTCGTGGATTTCTTTTATGAATTTTTTGCCTACCTCGAGTGTAACACACTTTGCCTACCTCGAGTGTAACGCACTTTTATGAATTCTTTGCCTACCTTGAGTGTAACGCACTTTGTATAACCAAACTGAAATTCTGTCTTATTTACTGACATTAAATTATATATCACTATTGATTTAAATATAATTGAATGTTATATATATTTACTGCATAATTGTTCCATGAATAGTACATGTTACATCGTAGTTAATGTGGTGATACCAGATCACATAAGATCACGTTAACAATTCCTTGTAAACAAGTACAAATTCACCACCCAGATGGAAACGAACAATCCATCGTGAAAGGTTGAAGTGTAAGGCTCAGATTGGCTTGTCTTGACCAAGAGATTACACTAGTTCATTATGATGCGCTGAATAGGACCTACAAGAGGATAAATTCTTCAGTACGGAATATAGAAGAATTAAATCTCAGCGGTTGTTGATTTCTTAATCTCTGTCACTTAATAAGGATTGTGTGTGATTAATAATTATTGCTTTGACTTATGCTGGGAAGAGAACCATTGCGACTTCGATACCTTATATCTTGGGCAATAATATTGATTACATGACGATTGCTAAATTAATACAGAGAATCGTGTGCTTGGAGAGTCTTGCGTGATTTGTCCCCTTGGTGGGCTCAGAAGTTTTATCATACCAAATTTTGCAAGTGGAATTAGTTTCCGGTATGGATAATAATGTTTAGTTGTTCTTACTCCAAGGAAAAAGATATTAATTAATATAAAGCTTTTCAATGGCTTGAATTAATTAATGGACTAGATAATCTTAAACACGGGAAATAATAACTGGGAGCCATATTACAGTAATATGGGTTAAGATGGATAGTGCAATATTAATTATGTAGTTGGATTAATTAATATTTATGGGCTTGAATAATATTGTGGCTCAATATTGATAATCACTATGCCATTTTCGCCGATAGATAGCGGTTTTTGACCGATATTAAAAGGGTTAAAAAACCGCTATTAAACCTGGTGATATCGTAGGGTGCGCTGATAGATAGCGGTTTTTAACCGCTATCCTAGGTGACTTTTATAGCGGTTTTTACCCGCTATCGTATGTAAATATTCCGTTGTTGTAAGTCGTAACTATTAAAATGGAAATGCTTACGATAGCGGTTTCTGAAGAGCTACAAGAGCGGTTAATAACCGCTATAAAATATACTTATTATAGCAGTTTTTAACCGCTATCATAAATAAAACCCGCTATGGTAACTCTTTTTAACCTGCTAGTATTTGCTTATTATAGCGGTTTGCAGGCCCTATTAGAGCGGTTATTAACCGCTTTCGTATGTTATTATTATAGTGGTTTTTTGACCCTATTAGAGCGGTTATTAACCTGCTTTTATAGCGGGTTTTTTTTTGTTTATTCATTAGCAAAATTTTCAAATATTAAATAAAAGTCAAAATTTCATAAAAATATCAATAAAATTTAAATTGTACTTCAATTGTAATCTAAAATGCATTAAAAAATTACATTTAATTCAGAAATGCATTACATTCATAATTCAACTAACATGTCCAAAATACAATAAACAAGATAAGACATCAATTGCAGTCTTTGAGTAGCGTTTTTGACAATCTTTTTTAACAAAATTCTCCTCCAATTCTTTGGTTCACAATTGAAAGAAAGGCTCGCTGTCACCAAGATTCACATCCAAAGAGGTTTAAATATATGTAAAAATAATTAAAAAAGCATAAGCAGTCTTGAATAGTATCAAATTATCATTTTCAAAGACTTACAGACACTTAGAAAATCAGATTATCGTGGAAAGACTAAATAGAGAGAGTTGTTAAACCTGGACGATAGTAACAAAAAACCCCAAACATCCCTTCTCTACTCAAGTATGTACGCTTGTATGCATGAAGCCCACTCTTCCCGCACTTCATCAAATTCAACTTTCGAGTAAGTTTTTTGCATGAACTATAAAGTACAAACATCCATTATTGAGGTAAAAATATTTCTAATTAATAAATAATGAATCACATAGAAATATTACCATTGCTTGCATCGAGGATGTTTCAACATAGCCTTGAAAGTTTACAATTTCTCTCATGTAGCGTAGGACATAGAAACCGCACTGAGATGCATCAGGTTGCTTAGGAGCCTATATTATAAAACAAAGCCCATTATAAAGTATATATTTTCTCACACAAAACACATTATTAACTAAACACCTGTAATTTTGTCATACCTTGATTTTATTCCATTTAATAGTTTTTCCCCTCCTTCCAACTGAAGCATTAAACATGTGTAAGGACCTTCATATATTCAAAATTAGCAAAAATCATTGATCATGTATACAAGAGTATTTTCAAGTAATGCTAAGAACTCCTTTGAATTATCGGTGTTTACAAATGCATCATACACCATATCATCTAAGGGTTCTCCTGCAAAATAATCACGTTTATCTTGCTCTTCTTCATTGGTATCATGCATTGGAGACTCGTCCACGAAACTCTCTCCATGCCATATCCATGTCGTATTTGTTCTATCCACACCTTTAGACAACAAATGCGCCCTTACGCAATCAAATTTAAGCTTCTTCATATTCCCACATCGTGCACATGGACATGATATTGCATTAAGATCGATATTATTTTGCTTTGCAAATTACATGAATAACTCGACTCCAGACCGGTACTCATGTGACAGACAACCTATTCTCTGACATACATTATTTGTCCATCTTATAAGAAAACATAATTTTGAAAATAAGGTGGCCAGTGATGATACTTCAAATGAATAGTATTTAATTAGGGGAAGATACTTGTTTGTTAGTACATATTCAATAAATTCCAGGCAAAAGATCACACAACATCTACTTTATCACAAGAAAAGACACTCAACTAATCATTTTACAAAGAAATTTATGCTTTAAAATCACGGTTTATGCAAAAAATCAGACCCTTTATGATATTTGTTCCATTATAATTACCTTCAAAGCTTTTGTCCAAGCTTCAAGCTTCTTTGTAGAACTGATCAAAATGTAGCCTACAATACAACACTCCCTCAAACACGGACTAGCCAAGTACCTACACACTGCAAGTATTAAAAAAGCATAACACACTGTACCCCCTGAACTAGATTAGCAAATTCTTTGTTAATATTAATATTATGTATATTAAATAAATAAAAAATAAAATGAAGTACATCAATTAAGTTTGACCAAAAAAAAAAGTAGACTAAAGCAGGTAGCAGAAGGCATATTTATAGAAAAATCTCTTGACTCAACCACTCCCTCATGGTTTGCAGAGCAGTTCTCCCACTATATCCCTAACAATGCTTTATTTTCCTCCCTTCATTTATACCATCTAAAACATATGGATCAACATAGAGACCTTTCCTTTAATAAAAAGTTCACAACATCATATTCATAGTTAGTATAGCAACAGTTATACCATCCAAATCATATGATCAACAAATTATACCAGGAACCTCTTATACAGTTCTACCATACCAAATAGGTACCAAGATACAAGACAACCTTTCATATTAACTCCCAGAACCAGAAAGGAGACAAACTAAAATGCATAAGGTCATGTATTTACTTTTCCCATTAATTAAAGACAATTAGATTGTTAAATAAACCATTCATTTTACTAATTGTAGAAATCCAGAATCGAAGTTAAATGATGCTTGAAATCAGAGCACATCAAATTTTCAAAGAGAAATGCAAACAGAGCAATCCTGAAAAAAGGGCTTGTTTCCAATCACTAAAAAAATAGCTATTCTCGGTTTTCCAACTCATTTGCAAACACCATCAATTTAAGAAAAGCTGCCTAGCCAAAATATTAAAAAATTCACATTCATGACAATCACCAGAAAGACAAAGCAACCATTCAAGTATATTAGCAATTCAAACTTGTCTAACCAGAGCACCAAATATTAAAGCAAAACCAAAATTCAGCATTTCTTAAAATACGAATTCCAACAATTTAATCCGCTAACAGAAGGAAAAATTTGCATTTTAACTGATGAACCACCAGTTCAAACATGAGTATACGGACTAAAAAAACCAACAATAATCCAAACAAGTCTTATGGCACCGTGAACAAAAAGAAGCACTTAATTAAGAGTGAAAAATACCAGAAGCAGCAGATTGCAGAAAAGAAGAACAAGAAAAATTCGAATTATAACTACTAGGAATGAAACATATAAATCTAAATAGGTGGATGAAGAGAAGTATTAGTTCATAGATGAAAAAACAAAAGAGGGAAAATTATACCAGCAATAAAAGGGAATGAAGCAGTTTTGAACGTTTCGAAATCGAAAACAGAGAATACGTGACTAAACCTCCCTATGGCGGCGAACAACAGCAGCGCCGCCACATCTCCGCCAGCTAATCCGGCCACAAGCCTGCAATTCCAAATTCCAATACAACTTCAATACAAAAAGATAAACCCTAACAGAGCAACAAACGGAAACGAAAAATTAAACACATACCTTGATTCGCAGCGGCGGTGGGCGAGGAGCAGGAGGGCAGCAGCGTGTGGGCGAGGGAGGCGGAGGGCAGCAACGGGTGGGCAGGGAGGCGGAGGGTTGTGGCGTGTGGGCGAGGAAGAGGAGGAAATCGACGAGTGAGCGAGGAGGAGGAGGACAACGGCGGGTGGGCGAGGAGGAGGAGGGAGGGCGGCTACGATTGGGTGAGGAGGAGGAAGACGGCGGTGGTGGGCAAGGGAGGCAAAAAAAAATTGGCAAAATTGTAAGCGCGAAAGGGTTAAAGCCAAAAAAAATTCATCGATTTTTTTAATTTTTTTAATAATAAAACGAGCTTTAATAGCGGGTAATAGAACGAGTTTTAATAGCGGGTAAAACCCGCTATCTATAAGAAATACAATAGCGGTTTTTCAACTTATAATAGCGGTTAAAAATCGATATCTATCAACGCATTTTGAGAATTCACATGAGATTCATAGTTTCTTGGGGTTGGCCGGTTATTATCGAAGATTTATTGAAGGATTTTCAAGAATAGCTGCACCAATGACGCGTTTGACAAGAAAAGGAGAACTGAAAGGAAAGTTTCCAAGAGTTAAAGCGGCAACTTACATCAGTCCCAGTTTTGATCTACAGTGATGCTTCGAAACAAGGACTTGGTTGTGTTTTGATGCAAGGTGGAAAGGTCATTGCCATCTCACGATTTGGAGTTAGCTGCTATTGTTCATGCGCTGACGATATGGAGACACTATATGTACGGAGGGAAGTGCGAGACCTACTCGGACCACAAAAGTCTAAAGTATATTTTCACACAAAAGGAGTTGAACATGAGGCAAAGACGATGGTTGGAGCTAGTGAAGGATTACGATTGTACCATACATTACCATCCAGGTAAAGCTAATGTGGTAGCCGATGCCCTTAGTCGGAAGACCAGAGGCGAGTTAAGTATGTTGACCGAGCAAGAACAGTTGATAAAGGAGTTTGCGGAAATGAAGATCGGGAAGGTGTCGGCACCAAGAAGTATTACAATTTTAGCAAACTTGATAGTCCAACCAAGGTTGAGGGACACGATTAAGGGGAAGATAAAAGTTTTGCAGTGGCTGGTGATGGAGCTTTGTATTATGAAGGAAAAATTTGTGTGCCGGGAGATGTTCAGATTAGAAAGATAATATTTGAGGAAGCACATAATACACCTTATGCTGCTCATCCGGGTAGTACAAAGATGTACCATGACTTACCAAAAATGTTTTGGTGGAGTGGAATGAAGAAGGACATTGCAGAGTATGTGGAAAGGTGTTTGATTTGTCAGCAAGTAAAAGCGGAACACCAACGTCCCTCTGGATTACTACAACCACTTAAGATCCCAGAGTGGAAGTGGGAACACATAACGATGGATTTTGTTACGGGATTGCCAAGAACGGTTAAAGGAAACAATGCAGTTTGGGTTATTGTGGACCGTTTAAACAAATCTGCACATTTTCTTCCAGTGAAGACTACTTTTAAGATGGAACAGTATGCACAGACCTATATCCGGGAGATAGTGAGGTTACACGAGTACCACTTTCGATTGTGTCCGATATAGATACGCGGTTTACATCGGGATTTTGGAAGAGCTTACAGAAAGCTATGGGGACTAAGTTGAATTCACTACGGCTTATCATCCGCAATCTAATGGGCAATCAGAGAGAACGATCCAGATTTTGGAGGATATGTTGAGAGCGAGTGTACTTGAGTTGAACAACAGTTGAGAGTATTATTTACCTTTGGTTGAGTTTGTTTATAATAATAGCTTTCAGTCGACCATTGGAATGGCCCCTTACGAGGCGTTATACGGGAGAAAGTGTCGCTCACCATTGTATTGAGATGATGTTGGAGAAAGAAAGTTACTAGGGCCCGAGATGTTGAAGGAAACAATTGAAGTAGTGGAGAATATAAGGGAGAAGATCAAAGTGGCTCAAGATAGGCAAAAATCTTATGCAGACAGGCGGAGGAAGGACTTACAGTTCGACAAGGAAGAGAAGGTGTTTTTGAAAGTTTCCCCTACAAAGGGAGTCATACGTTTTGGAAAGAGAAAAAAATTAAGGCCAAGGTACGTGGGACCATTTGAGATACTCGAGAGAGTTGGTGACTTAGCCTATCGGCTAGTTTTACCTCCAGAATTTGTTGTCGTGCATAATGTGTTTCACGTTTCCATGTTGAGGAAGTATGTTCACGATCCAGAGCATAATATCGATTATTCGACATTGAAAATAAATCAGAGTTTGAATTATGAAGAGAGTCGTTGGCTATTTTGGATAAGAAAGTTCATAGATTGAGAAACAAAGATATTGCAATGATCAAGGTTCAATGGAATCGTCATAGTGAGAATGAGGCAACTTGGGACCGTGAAGATGAAATACTGCCAAGTATGCAGAATTATTTGCCCATGGTACGTTTTAAATTTCGAGGACGAAATTTTCTTTAAGGGGGGTAGGATGTAACACCCAAGATATTCAGTCACCATAAATTATTAAAAGAAAGATATAAATTATATTTATTAAAATAATTAAATATGAATTATTGAATATATATATGTCTAATTATATATTAGGATATTCAAGATAAAATATACCATAAAAGAAATACATAGATAATAAAAATATATATATATTGCTTTTCTCTGTGGGTGCTACACGGCTAAGCTTACAAGCTTATATAAATATACATTTTTTTTATTCATTTATTTTCTTCTCCATTCTTTAAAATAATAAAAGGCATGGATAAACTTTGGCCCCAAAATCCTCTAAATTTGTTTTGAATAATAATCTTTTACATGTTTAAACCCAAAAAATGAGGGACTTCATCTAAATCTTTAAGCCCACATATCTCAACTGATTCCACCCTTCACTCTTCATTTTTATTCACGGTGGTCCTCAGATTTCTATCGTAGAAAAACCTCTCTCACACTCGTTGAAATTTCACTTTCATACATACATATATTATTCGTCCATAGCCAGATTTCAGCAAAATATTCAATATCATTCATTTCCACACCTGAGTTGTGAGTTATTGAGAATCAATAATCTAGCCGCGACGTTCCACACTGAAGCAGTAGCTAGCCATTCTCTCTTGTGAATACAGTAAAAATCTCTTATCTCTTTTTGACATGAATTTTTCAATACTCACCTCTCAAGTGTAAGAGGGTCCTCGTAGTAGAAAGTAAGTGCCGGTTAAATTATCGAACCACGGAAAATAGTGAGCATGGTGTGGCCATAATGCTATGTGTCGGTATGTTATTGTAATTGCGGAACGAAGATACGAGAAAAGAAAGAAAAGCAAGTAAAGAAAACAACGAAAAGAATAAAAGAGAACCAACTAGGTGGAGTCAAGGGGAGAGAATCACGAACTTAGACGATGATCAACTCACAAAAGTTAAGCTAAAGAATTAATAAAACTATCCTAGTTCATTTCTTAATCGAGAGATAAGGGCAATCACATAAAATTACATCGATTCGTACTGGATAAGCCTAGAACCAATGTATCAAATTAAGCACCTAGGATTGAAGAGGATGAATTGACCCGTTCCCACCCGGGTAATCACACAACTAGGGGGGTTCTACCTTGCTACACTATCTATCTATCTATTCTAACCCCTAGTCATGCTTTTCTACCTGTATACAAGGGCCCAAGCTCCTATGGTCCCTTCACTAATTACCCGAATTCTCATTCAAATAACCAATGTAAATTGATGGGGTTCTAATGAAATTTACCCAACTCTCGTTGCGATAAACCAATATCCACTCAAATTACACAACCTCAACTCACACCCATACACATTAGCTTAACTATCCAACTCTCGTTGCAACAATCAACATAACATATGAGCTAATAGAAGAAATCATGCAATCGAACAATGAAAACCCACCAACCTAATCAAACAATTAAGAAAATGAACAAGATAATTAAATCAAAACATATGCTCAAAATTCATAAATATCCCATCATCCAAGAACACTAAGAGTTTAGCACATGATTTTACAATCCAAAATTAAATAATAGAAATTAGAATGTAAATACCACAAAACTAATTAATGGAAAATACAATAAATAAAAGGAAGAATGAACCCTAGATGACATCTTGTGGGAGGATCTTCACTCTATTTTTGCACCCAAACTCCTTCTCTCTTCCCCAAGTAACACCGCACCTAGTGGGTGGGGTGGGTGTGAAAGACTCTCAAAACCCTAAGCTATTTTCTCTCCACTGAAATTATGAAATGTGGCGTTTTTCTGGAATTGAATCTCCCCAATGAGCTGCTGCCACTGTCTATATATGCTGCCCAATAACTATTCTTTCCTACTTAATTCATTCAGCATCTTGATCAGTTTTCATTCCACTTTATTTGGTCAAAGCTTGCGGCTGACTTGTAGAAATAGAAGTGAGCTTCCAATATGTTGGCACCTGCTTGCTTAATTTATTTTGGCGGCTGATGAGTTCTGATGTAAATAACAAATGGGCATCCAACTTGATCTGCTTACCATGGCTCATTTTTAATTGCAAGTGGGACGCCTAATGGGCCTGAAAACTTTGGGCCTCTTTTTCTCCTCATCTCGACTCGTTTCTCGACTTATTTCTTCAATTGACTCACAAATAAAATAGACACGTGTTTCGTTCCAAATATCCCCAATTTCCTTCAAAATAAACAAAATACTACCTTTCTCTAAATTAAGTGCAAGCTTGACCAATTTTAATATAAAAAATGCATGAAATCCTATAAAATTAAGTAAATAAAACACAAAACTTTCAAGCGATTTTCACGCTAATCAATTTTCCAATATTTTCAGTCGCTACTATGCTAATGATATTTTATTTATTGGTATATTCCTTTCTACTGATGTTGCGTTGAGTGTGTTATTGAATTTGTTCATTATATTTAGTTGCCATTATTTTATAAATATTCAAAAGCCCCTGTTGTCGTGTCAGTTTCTAAAATCCGTGCAAAATTCTTATACTGTTAATTTGTTTCCTTTAAGCCAAATCTTAAGTTATGAACTTGATTGCCTGGTTCATGTTTAGCATTGCCGAGACATAATCACTACTCAAATCTTTTCTTGTCTTTTTCCGTTGTCCTATTTCTGAGTCTTGGTAAATAAGAGTCACGCCCATGTTTTAATCTTTAAATGGCCGAAGTCAAGTTGTGGTGTCAATTAATGATTTTATTAACTTCCAACGTTGATCCAGTAAACATATAGATAATGGTATATACTACTAGCCATTAATTTGCTATTAAAATATCAATTATTCACTACTTATTAATTATAATAATTCTTAGACTTTAATATTTAATATTTTTAGGTGACGAGGATTTTACGCATTAAATCGATTTCACGTGTTTACGAGGTTAATCAAGACTTGAGGTGGGATTTTTACTTGCTTTGTTATCTTTAAATATTCATGTGAATTTAATTGTTGATTGCTACATGTTTTACGTAGATATGTTATATTGAATTATTTGGTTACTCGATGGAAAAGATCGTTGTAACTTGCGGGGACTTCGGTCCAGGATGGAAAAGATCCTTGGACGCAACTCCACCGTATACAGATTGGCCAAACGACTCAGGATGGAAAAGATCCTTGACTCGTTATATTGATTATGATGCATGTTATGTGAGTTTATGATTTTATTTATGTGCTATATTTGATTATAACATTGTGAGGGAATCCCACTGAGCTAGTTGTTTTGCTCATCCCAATCCTTAACATTTTGCAGAGTAATTATGGAGTGCAGTGGAGGGCCGGTGGATTGCCTCGAGTCATCATTTATCATTTTCTTAAGAAAATTATCTCATTTCATAACTCTTATTTCATTTGAATATTGAGGATTTAGTTTTGACGTTATCTTTAGTAGTATTGGATTACTTTATTTTATTTTGAAGGTCTATACTTAGCACTGAGACAATTTATTAGATTTTCTAATGGTTAAATTATCTTCTTTGAAAATGTTTTGAATTTAATTGCTTTCGCTGCAAACTTAAAAAAATTTAAAAGGCATTATTTTTATTTAGTTACAAAAAATTGGATAATTGTCTATTTAAATTGCCTTTATAAGCTTACGAAAATTGGGATGTGACAAGAGCGAGCAAGGCGGATGCACTTCGCCATGGCTTCAACAGAAGCAAAGTTACCCAAGCCATCTAGAGCGGCGTTGTCCTCCTTGAGGCGAATGACCTCCAGATCTTTCTCCTTGAGGTCGATTCAGTGAACGCGGAGCTGTTCGTTCTTCTCCTGAAGGACGCCCTCGCAAACATCCAAATCGGCCTTCAGAAGGGTAACCTCCGACCTGCAGGCTTTCAGCTCTGTGTCCAACCCGGCCACCGAATTTTCCAGATCTCGGATTCTCTGTTTAGAGTTATCCAGCCGGGTTTTTAGCCCCTCAATCACCCCGAAAGCAGTATTCTTGGCATCGACGGCCTCCTTCTGGGCCTCTTCCGCTTGGTTCTTCTCCTGAACAGCCTTCGAAACCCGCTGGTCCGAAGTGGTGAAGTCCTCAGAGGCTTTCATCATGGTAGCGACCAGTCGGCCCGCATATACCATGGCCATCCGAACATTGCCAACCGGCCCAGCATCCTCCACAGCTCGATCCAAGCCAAGAGTCCACGACCTGGCGGGCAGCTCGCAAGCTTGGCAAAGATACCTCGGCAGGCCCTGCAAAGTGTCGAGATGCCTAGAGCGGAGGTAAATCGCGACAAAGCCCAAGCAGTCGGAACCCTTCCTGCGGAAATAACAAAAAAATGTAAGTCAGAAAAAAAGAAAGAGACATTGGAAAAGAACAAAAATTGACGAGAGCGGAGTCAGGTACTTACTCAGCAGGATCGCCCCAACCAAGGTAGGTCTGGTCGCCCTTCAACCGCTCCTCGTCCGGGATGCGGCAATACGATGAACCCACCATGCGGGATGGATCAGCCTCCCGAGATTGCCCCCGAGTCTCCTCCCCATGACGGCTCCTCTTAGAGCGATCATCGGAAGAGTGATGATCACGACACTTGGATGAACCCTCCGCCCGTTTTCCTTTATCTTGTGGTGTTGGTCCCGTCCCGAGCAAGACCGGAGGGCGATCTGGGGCCTGCGCGGCAAAAACTTTGGGTCTCGTGGTCGTTTGGCTTCTTTCTCCGCCTTCGTTTTGGCTTTCGCTTCCTCGAGCTGCTTCATCCTCTCCTTCCTCAAAGCCGCGGGGTTGGAGGACTGTTGGTCCCGGTGCTAACGAGTCTCACACGTGTATGGGGGGGAATACACGTGTTCAGTGATTTTTAAAACTTTTCTTTTCATCGAGGTCGATGGATCGTTTATCCCGATAATTTTGCTCGAGAAGCACGGATTGCCCCGAGTCAAAGTCTCATCGAGACAATGATCCCGAAATTTCTTTCGGAAGCTTCAGATAAATTTCAAACCGATCCTGAATTTATCGAGATCCCGAGGAGCTTGGATCGATAATTATCTTCTTGAACACTCAAGAGTTTAGTTCGATTTGGTAACTATCTGTTCTTAGCTACTCAAGCGTCTTGAATGGTTGGCCTTAAGTTTATACTCGTTTTAGCTTTGCTGAAATATCTTCCCTTAAATAAAACAGTGATTAAGGCTGTGACCAATTTGATGCAAGTTCAGTGGATTGGTTCCAACTGAATATCAGTAAAATATGATTTTAGTGAAAAACGTGCAACAGATAATAATGCAGTATAGAAAGCAAAATAACACAGCAATTATAGTGGTTCAGAGACTCAAGCTCCTACGTCCACTCTCTCTGATCTTCAGAGAAATTCCTTAACCACTTCCTAAAGCTTTCAGGCTAACTCACTGTAGCTTCTCACTTTTCTACCTTGAGTTTTCTGGCTAACTCACTGTAGGTTACTAACTCAAACACACACAAGTGTTCAGACTACCACAAGTAGCTTACTAACTTCTTCTCTAGAGTTTTCTGGCTAACTCACTGTAGCTTACTAACTCTTTACAACTCTAACTCACCAACAAAATATACACAAACTACCTTAATCAAAGGATTTGGGTTTTGGGTTGGTTTCCAACTAGGGTGAGATATCCTTTACAATAAGAACAGATGCAAAGGCTAGGATATCTCTTTCTAAGCTTTGGATATATCTATCACTCTAGGCTTAGAATAGTGAGCTCTCTCCAATGTGAAACACTTGGGAAATTCTAGGTTTTTCGAGTGCTTCAATTTGCAATAATACGAATGAGCTCTTGAGTTGCTTTCAAATTTCCCGTGCCTCTCAATGTAAAGGGTCACTGGTATTTATAGGCAACTTCACCAAGGTCACTCTTTGAGAACTATCCGTTGGAAGAGATAGCTTTATGAGTTTCCTCTTTTGGTGTTTGATTAACGGTTATTTTTAGGGTTTGAACACTCCCTTGCATGTTTTAGGAAATATGCAGTCATGTAGTCAATCACCAATTTTTACAGTCTGGAACTTAGTACTACTGACATAATTCAGGGTCCTGTCGCTTCCAGTGTCAGTGAAGTACAGTGTTGTCTTCCTCTGATTGGTTCTTGTCTTCAGTGAATGTAGACAAATAAAACGGCTCTTTTTGGTCAATCTCTCTGAATGAGATAACTTGAAACAACACTTAGACTTAGTTCCTTTTGTCTGCACTAGAATGTTTTGGGCAATATCTACTTTTCTGAACATGTGCGTTTATCTCAGTTTTGTAATCTTCAGATAGATATTATTCAGTGCCTCTAAACATTCAAAGGTTATCTTTAGTATTCAAGATCTTCTTGAGTCTTCGATGTCTTGACAAGAATCATGAGTCTTTAGTGTTTTTCAAAGAACTTCTTCGAGTCTTGATGTCTTGCCATTTAATCGAGTCTTCGGTGTCTTCGATTTACTTGAGTCTTGATGTCTTCAGTTACTTACTGAGTCTTCAGTGTCTTCAAATCTAACCTGATCTATATCTGCTGACTATACATGGTGCAGATAACTTCCTGAACAATCTATCTGAAACCTGACTCAGTCTATCAAGATTATCCTGAACATGTCATACTCAGGGGTTTTGGGATCTAATCAAAACTTCTTTATTAAATTCATCTCCCAACAATTTCCCCCTTTTTGATGATGCCAAAACCATCTTGTTACATTTAAGAAAACCTAACCTATACTCAAGTTTCAGTTTATCTATTACAAACCAAAATGGCAATTTTTCCAACAATTTCCTTAACAATCTGGCATATCAAGACATGTAAAAAGATAATGAGATATTATCTTTTGAGCATAAAGATAAAATTTTCATTGATGTAGGATAAGAGTTACAGACTACAATGAAAATAAAAACAATCGAATTTAAAAGCAATACATAGTCTTGATCTTCTTTCCACTTCATCCTCTGACACTTCCAGGTTGAACATCCCGTAGTATCTTTTCTTCAGTTCATCCCTTGCCTTGATGATATCAGGGTTGTTTCCTGTTAGGCCTAGCTGGATGGCATACTGGGCTATTTCTGAAAAATGGCCGCCATTCACATAGCCATTCTCAAACCTAGGAGCTGGGTACATGTATGGACCAGGGGCTACTATCTGCGTGTTTCCTTCATCTGCCATGTTGATCCAACTTTGCAGGTACTTAGGATAGAATATTAGTAAGTACTCAATGAAGGCTTCATTTTTATCCAATCTGCTCCCCCTCCATTCTCTCAGAATCTCATAATAGAACCAGAAGGTTCTCTTGATCTCTTCTCAACGTACGGCCACTTCTGAGTCTTTTCTGTACCTCTCCTTTTGCTTAGAAACTTTTTGAATCCACCTCTTCTCTTTTGTTCTTCTTCTTTCTTCTTTCTAATCAGAGGAGCACCAGATACTGAAGCAGCAGTTCTTTTTTCCTTTTCAACCTGCAGGGCCTTCAGAGTCTTCTTAGTATCAAAAGTCTCTGGTTGAGTTTCAGTTTCCTTTTCTGGTTCTCTATCTGATTCTTCAAAATCCATAATCAGCTTCCTCTGAGTAGGTTTAGCTACCTTTGCTCTTTTCTTCTTTTCAGTTTCAACAAAGGCAACTGCTTTTCTCTTTTCTGGTCTGGCTTGTTCTTCTTCTGCCTTGCTTGTTTCAACCATCCTTCTATCACTTATTTTCTCATAAATTACTTCCTGAATGGTTTGCTAAGATGTTTGAGTGAAGATAGGTTTCTTAGCTTCTTTGAACTTCAGTTTCTTAGTGGCTTCAATCTCACTTAAGGCATCAACAATTTTCTTTCCTTCAGCTTCTTTTTGAGCCTTTCTCTCCAAGGCTTGTGCCAACAACTCACTTAATTTGTCACCAGGCCTTTCCCCCTTTTTGGCACCATACCTTGGGAGTAGTTGAGTCAGTGCAGTATCCATATAGTATTGCTCCTTACTTATACTGCGCACTTCTCCTGCCAACTGATCATGCTCATCTTCTAGCCTTATCATGTAATTCTTGGCCATTGAGAACTCATCCGAAAGAGGAGCAAACTGCTTTGAGAAGACATCATGCACCATCTCTGTCATCTTGGTCATGAGCAGAGAGCCCATTTCCTCAACATCTGTTTTGATCATCAGATCATTCTTCTCAACCAGCTTGGCTTCAAGATAGGCAGTTCTTTCTTGATACATCTGTTTCATGTTGGCATTAAGCTCTGTATGTACTCCATCAATCTTTCCATCTATTGTAGCTAATTTACCTGATAGAGTTGTTTGAAGCGTATCAGATCATGAACTCAGGTTCTCCAATTTCTGATTTTGAGTAGCCAGGACTAACTCCATCTGAGTCATTTTGTCTGTGAGAATTGTTTGCAGCATGCTTGATGAAGAGCTTATATTCTCAAGCTTTTGAGATTGACTTGCCAGTATCTCTTCCATCCTTGGCTCTATCTTCTTTAACTCATCCAGGATTGGTGTGAAATCAACCACTGGAGTCTGTACAACATTTTCCAACTGAGCTGGGTGCTCCAACTGAGCCTCAGTCTGAAGAATGCTAACTTCAGTATCTGTCCCTATCTTACTCTCAGTTTCCTTCTCTTTCTCAGTATCTGTCTGAGGTTCCTTCTCCTTCTCAGATTTCTTTTCTGCATCATCTCCCTTATCCTAATCTTTGTTTTGATCATGAGAGCTGGAAGCATCTACTCCTTCAAGATGGCGTTTTTTTTCATTTAACTTCTTTTTTCACCAATTCATCAAAATCGCCAGCTTTTCATTCTTAGCTTGGTTTTCCGAAACCCGAGAATTCGCTAGAGCGATTGTCTCTGCATTCCACCACTTTTCTCCTCTCAGATGAAGCAATGTTAGATCTCCTGGAGTGTTTGATTCGGAATATACACTGTTGTTCTGAGCCTGAAGAACATATCCTGAAGGTCAGGATATGCATTTAGCTCAGGGTATCTGTCCAAGATGAACCGTTCCCCCTTGCTTCGCCATTCAGTCTCTTCGGCTTCTCCCTTCATCAATCTTGGGCTTTCAGAAGCAGTAGGTTCAGAGTGTATAAGTTCCAGAGCTGATGGATCGAGAAATGGTTCATTCAGAAGCACATCCAAGTTCAAGAATTCACGAGATTGGTGATCGATGTCCGAATGTGTCTTTCTTCGATGGGGATCCGAGGTCCTTGAAGATTTCTGGGAGATTTTATCCCGAACTTCGAGAGGGTTTCAAGTACCTCGAGAAAACCCGTTTCCTCGGTTTCTTGCTCCTGCACATTTGTTTACCACCGAGCAAGAACTCGAAGTGGAGATTTCAACCCTTCGGCCTTCCGAGGTTGAGTTTCTTGATTTCACCGGCCTCCTTCTCAAAGAATAGATTGAATCCTTCAATCTTAGAGAGCCAGTGCTTTCTTCTCCAGTTTCTCTCATTTCTCCCTTTTGATTTCCATCAGGGCTTTCCCCTTAACTTGTTTGGCTTCTTCATTAGTTTCCTCTTCAGCAGTCTCCTCCTGAGACTCAAAATTTTTCTCTTTCTTTCCTCTCAAAGTCTTCTTCGTTGGTTTGAACATGGTTTTTGACTTTGGAAAGGAAGTGGAATCGGCAAAGATGTCCTCCTCTTCTCTGCACGTTTCCAAGATAAATGCAATCTTGGTTGCATGTAGAATCTTTCCTTTGATAACTACAAAGCCATTCACCTTCTGAATTTGTTTGGCTTGATCACTCACCACCTTGATCAAATAGTGCAACCAATTGAATGTCGTGGAAGGTGAATCTTCAATCGCCGCCATTAGCCTTAACTTAGGCGTGCTTATCTGTTCGAAACTTCCAGATCTACTCATGATGCATTTGCTTACAATATCCAACAATACTCGATATTTAGGCTTTAAATGCCTCTTATTCAGAGTAGCTTCAAACTTTACCGGATGCTCAGCAATTTTATCCAAATATTCTTGTTCCCTACCCATCATGTATACCGTAGGGTCTTCACCTCTATCACTTAACTCATATATGGCATTCAGATTCTTAGGAATAATATAAAATTCCCTAACAAAATCAACATATTTTGAACCATGCTCCAAATGTGAGATGTAATATGAGACTCTATGCAATTCTCATCATCTAACTGCATATTAGAGATAAACTCAATTACCTCTTTCGCATATTCGGCCTCTGGTTGATTCGCGACCAGGCATGTAAGCGTTGCCAAACGAATCATATGCAACGCCTCCTCCTCGTGAGTTGCATTGGACGTGCTTTCTAGAGAAACAACATATTCGTACCACGGTTTATTGGAAATGGCGAGTTTGTCGTATACAGAAAGTGTCATTTTTGGAGAATTTCTTGTGAAGGGTTTTGATATAGGTAAAAATTTCTGGGCAATCGAAGGTTTCGAAGCAGAGTGTTTGTGAAGATGAAGGCTTTTTTTAGATAGGGCTTGAATGAAATTTTTCAATCGATTTAGGATTTTTATTTATGGAAAATCGCGTAGATGAAGGTTTTGACGGTCAAGATTAAAAACCGACTAAAATGGGTATTTGAAAGGACGATTTCACAAATACTAAGCTGTCAATTTATCCATATTGGTGATTAATGAACAGTTCATTTAATTAATGTCCCTGCAGACCATTGACTTTCCTCGTGGATTTCAAAGGTCCCGCCCAATTATTTCTTTAGGTGTTTTGTCATTTATTGCCAATGATTACTAAGATTCGGATACACAATAAATGTGGTGCATGAGTAAATACTTCTTCAGACTAATTTTCTCCATCAGTCTTACTGAGTTTTGACCTTGATAAAATGTCAGTATAATACTTAGTACTGAACTTCAGACTTACTGAGTTTCCCAAGACTCAGTGTTCAGGAATCTCAATTTTATCCTGAGTTTTTCAGTAAAAACCTGAGAAAACTTCATGCATCTGAAAACCTTCAATTTTTCAGATATGCTTTATTCACCTGGATCCAACCTACCTAATTCAACTGATAGTTCCTGAAATCTTGATTCAGCCAAAGGTTTAGTCAAGATATCGGCTCTCTGTTTATCGGTATGAATTTTCTCCATTCTCGATGTCTTTCTTCTCAACATGATCTCTCGATGAAGTGATGTCCGATATCAACATGCTTACATCCGTGTGCAATCTGAGATTTTGTGTAATAATAGCAATTACACTATTATTATCACAAAATATAGGTACTTCATTGGCTATAATCTTATAATCCCTTAATTGTTGTCTGAGCCAAAGAATTTGTGCTGCACAATAAATTCCCTCGACCATGTATTCAAATTTCGGTAAGAAGGTTGCTCTTGAGGTTTGTTTCTTTTGAAAACCATGATATCGGTTTACTTCCAAGAAATTGACAAGTTCTGTGGTAGACTTCCGTCAATTCTACATCCTCCATAATCGACATCTGAATAACCGCTTAATTCAAGGTTATCATCAGCTGGATACCATAATCCTCTATTCACAGTGCCTTTAAGATATTTCAGAATCTTTTTGGCAGCCTCCATGTGACTAGCCTTAGGATTAGCTTGGTATCTTGCACATATCCCAACAACAAATGTTATATCAGTCCTACTTGCTGTGAGATATAGCAGTGATCCAATGATCCCTCTATAATCAGTGTGATTTACTGATTTGCCTTCGAGATCGGGATCCATCTTGTAGTTAGTATTCATGGAATTGAACCGCATTGCAATCAGTACTCCATACTTTGCAATCAGATCTCTGGTGTATTTTGCTTGATTGATGAAAATTCCTTCCTTAGTTTGTTTCACCTGAAGTCCAAGAAAGAAATTCATCTCCCCCATCATTAACATCTCAAACTTTCCTTTCATTAGAGTAGAAAACTTTTCACACAACTGATGATTTGGAGATCCAAATATGATGTCATCCACATAGATCTGAACTAGTAAAATATCCTTTCCATCTTCTATCCTGAACAAAGTCCTATCAACAGTTCCTTTGATAAAAGCATGGTCAGTAAGAAACTGAGAAAGGGTATCATACCATGCTCGGGGTGCTTGCTTAAGACCGTACAAGGTTTTCCTGAGCCTGTAAACTTGGTCATTCTGACAAAATCCTGGAGGTTGTTCCACATATACTTCCTCCTTAAGCACACCATTCAGAAATGCACTTTTCACATCCATCCGATGATATGTGAATTTCATGTGGGCAAAGATATGCAAGAAACAATCGATGGCTTCTAGTCTTGCAACAAAAAAAAGGTTTCATCATAATCCAAGCCTTCTTCTTGGGAATAACCTTGTGCAACTAGCCTTGCCTTGTTTCTCACAATGTTGTTGTTTTCATCTCTCTTATTCTTGAACACCCACTTAGTTCCAATCACATTGTGCCTTTTAGGTCTGTCCACTAGCTCCCAAACTTCATTCCTTGAGAATTGATTCAATTCTTCTTGCATAGCAACAATCCAGAATGATTCTTGTAGAGCTTCTTCAATCTTAGTAGGTTCCTTTTTAGGATAGGAAGCGGCGAAACAAAGCACTTTCACCATGGAACCGTCTTGTCTTTTTACTCCTTCGATAGATCACCCACAATCGACTTGTAGGATGGCTATCCAACCATTTTCTCTGGATGTTCCCCCTTCAAAGGTGTCCTCAACATCGAAAATATTAGGTTCGAGCGCTTCATTAAATTCGGGGAACAACGAGAAAAGAAAAGGAATCATCTTCCTCGGGGATATTCTATTCGAAACATTGTCGAGACATTTGTTCCCCTTGGTTGATAGATTCGTAGTTCGCCTCACCAGACCACATCTTCATCGGCATTACATACACGAGTCCGAATCGGTGTATGTTCGATTTGGTCGACTTCAATGTGTTGGCTTTCCTTCATGGAGAATTTCCATCCCGAGTCTCACCATCCCGAGATTTTCCATCCCGAACTTCTTTGTTCGAAGTCCGATTCATTCCATTCATAGAAAATAACCGACTTCTTCTTTTCGTTTCGGAGGATTTCTTTTTAGGCTAAGTCCGGTGATTCTCTTGGTCAGTTCTCTGAGTCATGTTCCTATTTCTTCTGAACACAAGTAGATTCATCAAAAATAACATGAGGTGGTTCTTCCACAATAAGAGTCCTACAGCTTGTAAACTCGAAGGCTTTACTTGACTTGAAATATCCTAAGAATATCCCTTCATCGGCTTTTGCTATCAAAAAGTTTTCAACCCGATCTTTACCATTATTGTGTACTTAAAACACTTGCAACCAAACACACGAAAAGAAAGAAACAAGAGGCTTCCTTTCATTCCACAAATTCATATGGAGTTTTTCCTTGATTCTTGGTCAAGATAGATCCGTTTCGAGAGTAGCATCAAAGGTGTTGATAACTTTCACCCAAAATCTCTTAGGAATATCGAACTTGAAAATCATTGTTCTTGCGAACTTCTTTCGAGTCCTATTTCTTCTTTCAAAGAACACCATTACATTGTGGGGTCCTTGCGGTGATGTTTCATGGGTTATTCCATTTCTTTGCACAATAATCGATATGATATGATTGATAAACTTCGGTTCCTTTATCGATCGATTTTGACCACACTCAGATTCTTTTTTTAGATCTTGAGCCTTTTTAGTAGTTCGAGACGGTTTTTATGCGAGTCTCTTTCTTACTGAGTAAGAATATGACCCATGTGTATCTAGAGTAGTCATCAACTACCACAAGTGTGTATTTCCTGCCATTAGTGCTCACAGGTGTTACTGGACCAAAAAGATCCATATGTAACAGTTGTAGTATTCTATCAGTAGAGACATCTACTTTGTTTTTGAAAGATGCTCTGATTGTTTTCCTTTCTGACAAGCATCACAAACATGATCTTTACTGAACAATTCATTTGGTAACCCCCTCACAAGTGCTAATCTTGCAAGTTTGTTCAAGGTTTTAAAGTTTAAGTGATTCAGTCTTTTGTGCCACAACCAACTGGTATCAGTGGAACTTTTTGCAACCAAACATGTATCTTTAGGAGATAATTTCCAATCAGCAAGATACACATTTCCTTTTCTAGTACCAGTCAGTAAAATTTTCTGTGAAGCATTGTCTTTCACATAACATAAGTTCTTTGAGAACTCAACATTGAATCCTTTGTCACAGAATTGACTGATAGAAAGCAAGTTATGCTTTAAACCAGACACATATGAAACACCATGGATATGAACAGAATCAACTTCAAGAGTTCCATATTCTTCAGTTTGTCCTTTGGAGTTGTCTCCAAATGTGATCTGAGGGGCTTTTTGCTCAACATAGTCAGTGAGTAGTTGCTTATATCCTGTCATATGTCTTGAACATCCACTGTCCAGATACAGCATGTGCCAATTCATTTTCACTCATCAGTGCTATGTTTTATTCATTCAGCTCAGTTCCCTTTTCCTTTACCTGAAAAACAGATCAGTTTTTAGGTACCCATTTGGTGTAGGGTCCTACCAGGTTAGTTGTACCTTTTGGAACCCAAATCTGCCTGATAACTCTAATTACTTTAGAGTGGCTGATTTGTCTCCCATAAACATCTACATACACATTCACTACCCTAGGTGTCTTGGCAGTACTTTGTGTACGAGTGCCAGCCTTAGCATGAACATGAGCCTTAGAGTTCTTCTTGGGTTCAGGCTTTTTGTTCAAGTGCCTTAGCTTTGGTGCAGCTGGTCTCTGTCTCTGTTGACTTGGGTTCAGGAAACCTTTACCCTTAGATAAGTGGGGTTTAGGTTGCCTGTACTGAAATTGGGGTCTTTCAGTAATCTGAGGACTTGGTCTTTTCAGTTGAGAATATCTCTGTTGAGTGTTTCTCTTCTGAAAATTCCTATGATGGTTCAGTGCAGATCTCTTCAGGTTGGAATTCTTAGCCTGAGGCTTTGAAGTACTGGCCTGAAAATTTCCTACTGAGTGTTCAGGTTTTCTAGCCTTTTCCTGAGGTTTGGGCTTTCTTCCCTGAACCTTCAGTTTTTCTGAAACCATAGGTCCTTTACCCTTGTCTAAAACTACGGCCGTTTCTTCTTGATGAAGATTAGATGCCACCGGGTTTAACAAAGACGATCTTGGTGCTCTTTGAAGCAACATTCAAGACCTTGTGAGGTTCCCCCTGAATGTATCCCAATCCAAATTTTTATAGTTGCAGTCTTTGATAACTCAATTTCATCTATTACTTTAGATCACGAAATTCAATAGAGCTAACTTTCTCTGCAAGACTATCCTCACATTTATTAAGAGTTTCATGCTTCTCAAAGAGGTCATTGAACTTCGATTACGATAAAATTTGAATCTCTCTAGTGGATTTCTAATTTTTCATTCAGGATCTCTATCACCTTCTCTTTTTTACGAGAGTTGTACTTTCGTAACATCCAGTTCATCGATGAGTTCCCATCAATTGAGAAGTGATCTCAGGCATTTTTAGAGTCTTTCCACTTGATTCTCGTGATCGGTTCCTTGTTCTCGCTCTTGAGTTTCAAAGTGGCGATTCTTGTAACCTGTAATAGTCCTTCATAAGATTCTCAAACGAATCCATCGGTCAAAGTTATCTTGTTTCTGAGTTGAACTTGAGAACTCATGTGCTTGTGTAGGAGCAACAATAGAGATAGAAGAAGAATTTACCTCTCTACAACCATAAGACGACATCATCATCATCCACGCGAGAAAATCTCATATGAGGAACTGGAACCTTCTTGAAATGTTCTTCCTCTTCTCGCAATCATAGCTTTCTTCTTTGGAGATCTTCCCTGTCTCTCTTGGCTTGTCTCTCCTTTCTTTCTTTAGCTTTTCATTTCGGGATACCATATTGGAAGTGACATTTCTTTTTGACAGATTATAGCATCTGTTGGTATCATCATCCCGATCACTTTCCTCCTTAGTCTTGGAGTCCTTCTTCTTGGATGAGGATCCTTCACTTTTCTGGTTCTTCCTTTTCTCGATTATATCCCTCCTCGAAACCGAAGTCTCTCTTGTACCGTGATTCCCGTAATAATTTCTTATATTTCCCATATCTCTGCTATTGAGTCTTTCAAACCTCCTTGCCATCGATCTAGCTTGTCCTCCCCGCTTCATCCCGATTTTTTGGCAAGTGAGTTCTCAGACTCTCTAGACTTACATGATTTTTCTTTGGCTTTGAAAGCCACATTCTTGCTAGATGCAGAATCATCTTTGTTGTCAGATTTCTTAGTTTTCTTGTCAATCACAAACTCATAAGCTTTCAGTTCAGAGAAAACTTGTTGATATGGCATGGAATCAATATTTTTGGTATTTTCAATCACCACAGCATGTATATCCCGTTTCTTAGATAATCCTCTAAGAATTTTCAGTGCCACTTCTTTCTGTGGGTATCTTTTCCCAAGAGCACTTAGATCATTCATGATGCCAGTGAATCTGACTTTGAGTTTGTCAATGGATTCACTATCTTCCATTTCAAAGCTATCAAACTTTCCAATAGCAACAGAAAGTTTGTTTTCTTTAATATGATATGTGCCTTGACACATAACAGCAAGTGTGTCCCATATTTCTTTTGCAGTTTCACAGTGAGAGATCATCCCCATAACACCATCATCAATAGTGCTATACAAAGTATCTTTAGCAATGTAGTCCAGATTGACTAACTTTCTCTCATCAGGAGTAAGTTGATCATCAGGCTTTGGAAATTCATCTCTGGGATCATTTCTCTCAGTATCAGTGATTCTAGGATTCACAACAGTAAATTTGAATGGTCCTTCAGAAACCACTCTCCACATTCTTTCATGTTTTGAATACAGATGAGCCTGCATTCTCAGTCTCCATAGGTCATAGCTCTCAACAGAGAACATAGGAAGTTTCTTAGAAGGCATGATGACTGAGCCTCGTAAGATATCAACAAAAGCGATTCTATTCAAGAGACCACCAAAGTCTTTTCAAAGAAATAGACTATGGCTACCAAAACAAGTGGTGAAAATGAACCACAGCTCTGATACCACTTGTTGGTCCCGGTGCTAACGAGTCTCACACGTGTATGGGGGGGAATACACGTGTTCAATGATTTTTAAAACTTTTCTTTCACTGAGGTCAGATGGGTCAGGTTATCCTGATAATTTTGCTCTGAGAAGCACGGATTGCCCTGAGTCAAAGTCTCATCGAGACAATGATCCCGAAAACGCTTTCGAAGCTTGATTAGCCCAACCGATCCTGAATTTATCGAGATCCCGAGGAGCTTGGATCAGATAATTATCTTACTGAACACTCAGTAGAGTTAGTTCAGTTTGGTAACTATCTGTTCTTAGCTACTCAAGCGTGCTGAATGGTTGGCCCTAAGTTTATACTCGTTTAAGCTTTGCTGAAATATCTCCCCTTAAATAAAACAATGATTAAGGCTGTGACCAATTTGATGCAAGTTCAGTGGATTGGTTCCAACTGAATATCAGTGAAATATGCTTTCAGTGAAAAACGTGCAACAGATAATAATGCAGTACAGAAAGCAAAACAACACAACAATTATAATGGTTCAGAGACTCAAGCTCCTACGTCCACTCTCTCTGATCTTCAGAGAAATTCCTTAACCACTACCTAAAGCTTTCAGGCTAACTCACTGTAGCTTACTCACTTTTCTACCTTTAGTTTTCTGGCTAACTCATTGTAGCTTACTAACTCAAACACACACAAGTGTTCAGACTACCACAAGTAGCTTACTAACTTCTTCTCTAGAGTTTTCTGGCTAACTCACTGTAGCTTACTAACTCTTTACAACTCTAACTCACCAACAAAATATACACAAACTACCTTAATCAAAGGGTTTGGGTTTTGGGTTGGTTTCCAACTAGGGTGAGATATCCTTTACAATAAGAACAGATGCAAAGGCTAGGATATCTCTTTCTAAGCTTTGGATATATCTATCACTCTAGGCTTAGAATAGTGAGCTCTCTCCAATGTGAAACACTTGGGAAATTCTAGGTTTTTCGAGTGCTTCAATTTGAGTTGCTTTCAAATTTCCCGTGCCTCTCAATGTAAAGGGTCACTGGTATTTATAGGCAACTTCACCAAGGTCACTCTTTGAGAACTATCCGTTGGAAGAGATAGCTTTATGAGTTTCCTCTTTTGGTGTTTGATTAACGGCTATTTTTAGGGTTTGAACACTCCCTTGCATGTTTTAGAAAATATGCAGTCATGTAGCTAATCACCAATTTTTGCAGTCTGGAACTTAGTACTACTGACATAATTCAGGGTCCTGTCGCTTTCAGTGTCAGTGAAGTACAGTGTTGTCTTCCTCTGATTGGTTCTTGTCTTCAGTGAATGTAGACAAATAAAACGGCTCTTTTTGGTCAATCTCTCTTAATGAGATAACCTGAAACAACACTTAGACTTAGTTCCTTTTGTCTGCACTAGAATGTTTTGGGCAATATCTACTTTTCTGAACATGTGCGTTTATCTCAGTTTTGTAATCTTCAGATAGATATTATTCAGTGCCTCTGAACATTCATGTTATACTGAGTATTCAGTATCTTACTGAGTCTTCAGTGTCTTCAGCAACTTACTGAGTCTTCAGTGTCTTCAGCAACTTACTGAGTCTTCGGTGTCTTCAGCAACTTACTGAGTCTTCGGTGTCTTCAGTTACTTACTGAGTCTTCAGTGTCTTCAGTTACTTACTGAGTCTTCAGTGTCTTCAGAATCTAACCTGATCTATATCTGCTGACTATACATGGTGCAGATAACTTACTGAACAATCTATACTGAAACCTGACTCAGTCTATCAAGATTACCCTGAGCATGTCATACTCAGGGGTTTTGGGATCTAATAAAAACTTCTTTATTAAATTCATCTCCCAACAAGGACGACATGAGCTCAATCTCGATAGGGGTAGGGACAAAGGCAAGGTTGAAGTGGGGTGCAAATCATCAAAGTTTTGGCTTGAGCGGTGGTGCGAAGAAATCAAAGCATACCTCGAGGATTCTAAACTCGAAGATGATTTGGGCTGATTAACACTCCCGAGATCTTTCGAGATTCGGCCTTGCCCAGCACTAGAATATCTTCCTCTTTCGTCGTCCCTTTCTTTCAGCTGGTCATTGATCAGGGCAATGATACCGAAAGTTACGAACATATTCTTTGAAGGTAAGCCCTCTCCGCCTGAGCTGTCAAAACCAAGGAGACTGGGAGGGGTTCGGTATTCACCGGGCCGGATAGCGGCCCACTAGAAGAAGGGCCAGCTTGATTAGTGGGGGCCCGCGCCCCATAACTAGCCAGGGACTCAGCGAGGGCAAGGTTTAGCAAATCATCCTCGCCGCCGTCCACAACGTCATCATCACGCAGGAGGGCAGAATAATTTGAGATAGATTCCGAGTCATCGCCGCTCATCTCATCGCGGGTGGCAGAACCGAAGGACACATCAAAAATCGGAAGACCTCCGCTGGTCCCCGTCTCTGGTAACAACACCCTCGATCAGTGTGGTAGAGTTGCAGTGGTTTCTCCGGAGGAAGTTTGTGGCACCGGCTGAGAGGAGTGGGGATCCATTGATATTTAAGAAAAGAAGACGTCTTACCTAAGGTTCTGATGGCGGCAGAGAACTTCACGACAAGCAGTTGCAGAGAGAGTGGGGAGAGCAAGAATTCGAAAATGAAGAATGAGGGGGAACCCCCATTTAAATAAGAGGCGTTTAGGGCGCATGGAGCTTGCAGATTGAAGCCACTCGCGCTTCGCAACGATTTGAGATCTGGCGTGTGTAAGGCAAGCATCATCATCACCCCTACGAAAAGAAATCTCAGCACATCATGACTGGCCACTCTCGAAATACGAAACGTCACATTGAATCTAGAGAACACGCCGCGACCTAAGCGAAAATCAATGCTCTTGTCGATTACCAAGTCCCACTCCGAGCTCATAGCTCAACACGCGACCTGAGGGGCAATTATTGTGTGTAAATTATTTTTGAGCGGGCGAGGTCCCGTACTTATGTAGATTTAATCGTTTCTTCGAGCTGTAATCGAGCGGTCTTGGGAGGTGCCCAAACTTCAAGGTGAGGTCCCAAACCAAGATCAGAGTTACGCGACCTCGTCACCTAGGGCAAGGAGCTTGGCATGTTTCAGGAAAGGTCGGGGAGCGATCCGAGCTTGACCGGGGCGAGTTTATGCTCTAACCTTAGCCTCCGACCTGCGGGTGACACGGAAACCCAAAGGGCTTCCGACGGTCTTGGAACAGAGAAGACTTTCCCTAACGGGAAGCTATTCCCTGGAAATCTCCTGATTTGCAGTAGCAGATGCATCGATGAGGAAAGACCTCATAGCGCGACCTTGAGGTCGCGCCCGCGACCTTCGAAGCGTCCCTGGCGGCCTCGAGCTGGCGAGTCAGGACAAAAAGTCATTAATTACGACTGTTTAAATGATAACTCTTGAAGTTGTACACCCAAGTGTAGGTTTGTCTCAAGTAATAAAATTTCTCGGAAGTCCGAGTGTCGAACCGCAGGGAGGTTTGGAAGAAAAGATGTCAACTAGCAGGTAATATTTCAAGGGTTTATATAATGTTTGAAATACTAGAGTTTTGGGATTCCACTTTAAGAAAAACACTAGAGTTATTCTTGGCTATCTTTGATAACTCAATTGAAATCTAACACTCAAGTGATTTCAATAGGAAGATAAAACGTTAAGCACTTAGAGAATTATGAAGATTTCCTTTTTTGTTAACTTAATGAGTTTATGAAATCAATTATTGATACGTAAGGCTAAGCATTCATTGTGTCAATATGTCTACAATAAATCAAAATCTCAACATAACAAAACCTTTAACATAATTCATTAAATTACTAAAAATATTATACCTTTGAAAATCTTTATTGATAAGCCAAGAACATCAATAGTATCTTACTAAAGCTTCATCCCTAGCTCTAGCAAGATACTTAGCTACTCATACTAATACAAACACAACTCATTTTCTTTAAGAGAAATAATAGACTAATGATATATGTATTACAAGAATTGGATGAATTTGGATGCCTCTCAAAGGTTAACAAAGAGCCCTTTATATAGGCCTCAAGTTTGTACATTGTGGACATTTGTACTCAAGTTGGCAGCCTACAAAGAATGATTTTTTCACTCTTCTATCCTTCCAAATCTTGATTTTCTTCCTGAATAAGAACTGTAGGCCTTTGAATAAGCTCCAAGGACACCAAAATGTCAGCAATTGGATTTGTAGTTGAGATTTATAACCGAAATGGTGAGGTAGCTCAAACTGTCTTCAGATTTGGCAGCCTACAAAGATTGAAAAATTTAACATTTACATTGATTCTGCTTTTCACCCTTGATGCCGATATTTTTGACCTTTTGAACCTGAAGACAACTTGTATCTCAATGGATTAGTGATCCAATCCAACTAGAATTGGGTTAATTGGATTAGTACAGCTCAAGATATTGTCCAAATACAAAAATATGTTTTGGATCAAAACTCATTCAAAATCTGGACAGCAATGTAGTCTCGACTTTTTGAGTATAATTGGACCCCAAAATTGCAAGATTGGACCAATATGAAAACTTATAGCTTTAGTACATTGTCTTAGGTGTCCAACAACATCAATATCCTATAATTTGGATAAGTTTAACTCAAGTTATGACCTCAACAATCAAACAATACATCTACTAGCTATGTTACATTATACTTATGAAATTATATATGAAAATGCTACAAATAATATACCAAAATAACATATAAAACAGATATAATAAATTCATATTTAAACACTAATCATACCCCCCAACTAGCTTATTACTAGTCCCTAGTGATAAAAGCGCGACAAAAATTCTAATATTCTTTATTACCAATTCCTTCTTCTAATACATCCAAATTAACAAACTATCGCATTTCAAAACTATTCGAAATCGAATACTATAAAAATAGATAGTTTAATAGTCATCCTCAACTGTGCTCAAGTTATGTGACTGAAAGATATGGAGCTCACATCATAACTCTACCATCTCAATATTTTACTAAAGTTAACAACTTCCTTGTTGGGTTATTAATATATATATATGTATATTTAACAAGATATTCGTTAGAGCAAACAACTCTTGCTAGCAGATCTCTCACTTCTCACATCTCTCAACGTGGCTAGTGTTTACGCTTAGACTCTGAATCGTGAATATTTCTGCCATAAGCTTGGTTATACATCTATTAATCAATCAACAATGCATGCAACATAAGTCAGAAGATCTTTTTTGGCTTAGGATGAAGGTAGGAACATTTTTTACTCTGGTCTTAAACTCAAGGTGATGTGTAACAATAAATTACCTATGTGAAAACAATTGCGTTTATTCACATCTTTGAGTTTCTTCAATTTCATCATCACATTTCCACATTATTTTTCTTGAACTGGACTTCTTCTTCTTTCTATTTTTTTTTTCAACACCTTCCATTTCTTTTTCATTCTCCCATACTTTACTCATTTATTTTCAAACCACAACTACACAAGAATAATACATGTTACACACTCCTTGTGGATGGACAATCATGAATTAGTTTTGATTTATAAGCTCAAAATGTGGTTAAATCACAAAAGAAAGGTTATTTAAGCTCAACGGGGTTCACTAAGGGATAAAATTCAAGTAGGCTTTATAGGGAAAGTGAGGTAAATTCTAAATGCATTCGTCATTTTCATGTATGCATACAAAGTGATAGAGACAGACTCAAAACAAGTTCTGAAGAACATAGTTCATGCGAGAGTATAACACCAAGAAAGAATTTTAAATATACTATTTAGGCACAAATTCTCAAAAGACATGTTTATATCCACTAAGCAAGAATTGAAATACTCTAATGTAAATCTTGTTAATATTTTTTTTACCTTTTTTTTTTGTTACCCAAGCAAGTAATTGCAACCATTTGCAAAACGGAGAGGTTGATAGAATTTTTCAATTTAAAACCCATAATCTTTTGTCACTGTGTGTGTGTGAGATGAGGATGACTTATAAACAACTATTAGATAGTACTTGATTTAAATAGAAAGGAAATGTGTCAAGTTTGTTCAATTGCACATATTGAAGTTAAGGAGTTCAAGTAAGCCTAATAAGTTTGCGTCTTTGATGCGTCTCAAGGGTAAACCCCTTACTTTGCCATCTCTTTTTTTTCTTTTCTAATTTTTTTTAAAAATAAAAGGTAAATGAAAGTCCTCCAAGTTTGTGTGTGATTTTGATGCTTCTCAAGGGTTGTTTTACCCCTTACTCTGCCATCTATTTTTTTAAATTTAAAAAAAAATTGGATATTCACTAGTCATCTCCCCCCAATCTAACCGAAACATTGTCCTCAATGGTTAAAAACTGGTGTTTCAAGAATTAGAAGATATTACCTGGTTCCAAAGAAAAAAATAGAGAAGTTGAATGAAGCAAACCTGAAACATACACACAAACAAAGAGAAAAATAATAAAAAAAAATTTAAAGTGAGAGCTGTAAATCTAAATCAACCTTTCTCTTTTTACCACGGTCGACAAACCAATCTAGCTGAGAAGCAATTGTGCTATATTTAAACTCAAAGGCCTGGATTTTCTCAATTAATTGTTCTGGATCGGAATCTATTATGAGGAGTTGACGTATCAGCTCTGCCATGAAACTTTGTTGTACTGCATGATCTAAAAAAGTTAGTAACCCATCATAAAAACCATTAATGTTCAAAATTCCAATAGGCTTTGAATGAATAGCTAATGATAACCAAGAAACAATATGAAAAATATCTTCCAAGGTACTAAGTCCACCTGGAAGAGCTATGAATGCATCAGAATGTTCCAATATTTTTGGCAACCTTTCAAGTATGGATGAAACTTCTATTTCCTGGTCCATTGTATTACCAATAAATCTCTTAATAGCATTGAGAATAATTCCTAGAATTTTAGACCCTCCAAGGGATGCCATGAAAGCAACATTACCTGTCAAACCAAGTGTACCACCTCCGTATACTAGGTTGATTTTTCTTCGTGCTAGTACACTACCAAGTTTATTTGCTACAAGAGAAAATTCATTAGTATGACCAAGCTTAAACCCACCTAATACATATATGGAAGCTATTTTTGAGAAGATGATGTTGCCATATTCAGACTTTTCTCAAAAATGATATGAGTTGTGAAAAACTAAATGACATATTATATAAGAAAAAGGAAAAACGTACATGATACGACTCTAAATGCACTTTATGAAATAAAAGTCAAACTAAGTTTCAGAAGTAGAGGTCCCACTTGGGGACAGTAGTTGTGATTGTGGCTCACATCTTCCTCTGGTTTTACGTCCAGAAATGGCTTAAACGCCTTCTATGAGTCGGGGATATGCTTCCCATCCAATTTTCTTAAAAATTGGCAAACAGGGTCTTTTAACGTCAGATTCCCGAGACTACTTGTACAATATTTTTTGAATTCATTCCGTAAATCGATAATCGTTAGTCTCACTAATCCACAAGAATGCGTCTCAAGAGTCAATCGTATATCATCCAAAGACTCCTTACTCAGCCCATTCTTAATGAAATCTATCTTATCATATCGATTTGTGGATGCATATCCTATATTTCTACAACGAGTGTCACACGTCCATCTAGCACATTTATTGCAAACATCCATTCTTTTCGCTCTTCGTTTTTTAGAATAAGTACTTCTACCCAAACCAGTCAATCGTGGGACAATTGAATTAGGAAATTCACCCCCAATCCTAACTTTTGCTTCAATTAACCAACGTAAATCAACTGGGAGTTCCTTAATCATTAGTAACCTTAATCTCTCGAATCGAGCATGGTATATTTTAATTAAATTATTTTTCACGAAATAAGGAAAACGTTTACTCAAAGAAGCAATAGCCTTGTTGTCAGGCGTGATATTAATTTTATTGCTCATGCTTTTGCTCGGGCTTCTCGTGTTTTTGAGAATTCTAATAATTGGCATGAACCACCTTCTTTAGTGGTTGGTCTTCCTGTTATGACCTGTAAGTGTGTGCCAATAATACTATCAACTGGAAAGTTCTATACAAAAATGAGAGCTAAGATTTATTCAAATTTTAATACATTACATATCAATCACAAAAAAGCCACTCCCCAAGCTAAAAGTAAAAATAGTGGAATGAGTGCCATGATGAATACAAAAAATGCACCCAATTCTTCTTCCACATTGTAGTTAATAATGAACATGACAATGCAAACAAGAGTGGTGATGGAAAGAAAGAACACACTCATTTCGGTTGAGTTGATGATAATTCAAAGAAGGATGTTTAGAGATATGTATAAAATGAGGTATTTATAGAGTAAAATATGGCCGTTTATGACCGTTACAAATGAGGTGGAAAAACATTTAATTTTTTTTTAAAATTTATGTACAACTCAGTTTTTGTGGGCAACTGAAATGCCGACTTGAAAGTCACGGAGTACCGAATCCACCATTTATACCGGGAAAAATAATAAAATTAAACATATACAGGGTTAGTTAACGATGATGACTCAATCTCTTTTGTAAAACTTCCAAGATATGCTTTTAAACGTTGTCAATTGACTTTAAAGATATCACCCGTTTTAGGATTTTCAATTTCAACTGCTCAATTCGAAAAGATAGTTCTAACAACAAAAGGACATGACCATTTTGAACGTAGTTTTCCAGGAAATAAATGTAGTCTAGAATTATACAGAAGAACCTTTTGCCCAGTTTCAAAAGTTTTTCTGACAATGTGTTTGTCATGAAATACTTTAATTTTCTCTTTGTAAATTCTAGAGTTTTCATATGCTTCATTCCTAATTTCTTCCAATTCATTTAAATGAAGTTTTCTTAAAGAACTGGCTTTTTCTAAATTAAAATTGAATGTTTTGATAGCCCAAAAAGCTTTATGTTCTACTTCAACAGGTAAGTGACATGATTTTCCATAGACAAGTCGATAAGGAGACATACCAAGGATTGTTTTGAATGTTGTGCGATATGCCCATAATGCATCTATTAACCTGAGTGACCAATCTTTTCGATTTGGGTTAACTGTTTTTTCCAAGATATATTTTATCTCCCTATTAGCAAGTTCAGCTTGTCCACTAGTGTTTGGGTGATATGAGGTAGACACTTTGTGATGAATTCCATATTTTTTCATTAGGTTTTCGAAAGGTTTATTACAAGAGTGTGAACCTCCATCACTTATAATTGCACGAGGCATTCCAAATCTTGAAAAAATATTTTCCTTAAAAAATTTTAAAACAATTTTATGATCGTTATTTTTACAAGGGATTGCCTCAATCCATTTTGAAACATAGTCAACTCCAACCAAAATGTATTGATAACCAAAAGAAGGTGTATTAAAAGGACCCATAAAATCAATTCCCCAACAGTCAAATATTTCAACAATTAGGATAGGATTTAATGGCATCATGTTTCTACGAGTTACACCCCCTAGTCTCTGACACCTATCACAAGATTTGCAAAATTCATGTGTGTCTTTGAAAAGTGTTGGCCAATAAAATCCACACTTCAAAATTTTAGCAGCAGTTTTTCTTGACGAAAAGTGCCCCCCACAAGCTTCCGAGTGAGAAAAGTTTATTATGCTTTGAATTCATTATCCGGTACACATCTTCTTATTATTTGTGTTGGGATTATACTGGAAAGTATGCTTTTTACTTTGTATAATCAAAACTGAATTTCGGACTTATTTACTGAAATAAATTGTTTATCACTGATGCTTTAAATATCATCGAATGTTACATATATTTACTGCATAACTGTTCATTAAATAGTACGTGTTACATTGTAGTTAATTTAGTGATACCAGATCACAGAAGATTAAATTAACAGTCCCTTGTAACTAAAAGTACACCATTCACGACCTAGATGGAAATGAACAATCCATCGTGAAAGGTTGAAGTGTAAGGCTCAGATTGGCTTGTCTTGACCAAGAGATTACACTAGTGCATGACTGATGAACTGAATAGGACCTACAGGAGGACAAATTCTTCAGAACTGATCAAGGAAGGATTAGACCTCAGTGGTTCGTTATTTCTTAATCTTCGTTCCTTAAATAGGATCACGTGTGGTTGGTAACTATTGCTTTGACTTATCATGGGTAGAGAATCAACGAGATTCAATACTTTTTATCTTGGGCAATATTATTGGTCACATGTGATTGCTAAGATTTAATACGAAGAATCGTGTGCAAGTACGCTTGTTCGATTTGCCCCCTTGGGAGGTTCATAAGCTTTATCATACCGAATCTTGCAAGTGAAATTAGTTTCCGATATGGATAATAATGTTGAACCGTTCCTTGACCAAGGACAAAAGATATTAATTAACGGAAAGTTATTTCAGTGGCTTGAATTAATTAATGGGCTAGATAATCTTAAACACGGGAAATAATAACCGGGAGCCATATTGACTGTAATATGGGTTAAGATGGATAGTGCAATATTAATTATGTAGTGGGATTAATTAATATTTATGGGCTTGAATAATATTGTGGCTCAATATTGATAATTCAAGATCCATTGGAAGGTCCAATCTTAATTCTCCTAAAGGCCCCCTAAGTAGCCCAACATATAGTCCAATAACTGAAAAATGTGTTTAAAATAAAATAAATATTGTTACTTATTTTTCCTCATAAATTTCGAAATTTATGGATAAAAGGGGAGAAAGATTTTCTTTGAATTTTGTTATGGAATGAAGATATGTATTCTTGGAATACAAGATTATCTCATTAAATTCAAGAAATCTCCCACTTGGTTATCCATAGGGAAATCTTTGAAAACTTTGATAATTAAGGGAAAGAAAGATTTTCTTGATTTTCTTGAAAAGATATTATGGAAGATATGTATTTCTTGAAATACAAGAATATCTCATAAATTCAAGAAGATCCAAATCTTGGAATCTTGACCTATAATTTCGAAAATATCCCATAACAAAGAGTAGGTGGGATTTTGTGGAATATTATAATTATGGGAAAAAGAATATAGGAGATATATTCAAGATTTCTTGGAGATCAAGAAAAGATTTTCCCACATTGTTTTTGCCCCAAAATTTCGACCACTTCTGCTCTATAAATAGGGGATGATTCTTTCATTCCCAAGTACAATTCCATGTGCTGGAAAAATTAGCAAATCCACGAAAGTGGTGCAACAAAGTTTATTTTTTCCTTTTGTTAATTGTTCGCGAGTATCCTTCCACCGGATTGTCGAGCAAGGATTAAGGGAATACTTGGGAAGTTCATTTGGTGAGTCTAATCAACAAGACCATTGCCGTCCCGAGAGGTATGTTCACGTAAACTCGTAGAATTTCCGCATTCGTAGGTTTTACGTGAATTGATTATATGCATGATTTGTTTTTGGATTATTATTTGAATTAATATAGGATTAATTCATGCTAGTAATAATTATAAGAATTAAATTTGTATTTAAATATTCATCCCGAATAGATCCGTGCAACTTATTCCCCAACAATTTGGTCAGGACAATATTTAAAAAGATATGGATCATCCCAAAAGAAATTTCTCACCTCTTTAAAAAATTTATTCTTATCTTGAGTATTCCAATGAATTGGAATCTGCCCTGTAGCAAGAAAATTAGCAATATCCGCAAACCATTGCCCGTTAGATATAGTAAATAATTGTTCATCGGGAAAAGAGTCATTTATGGGGCTTGTCTTGAAAGACCCGTCACATGTAAGTCTGGATAAGTGATCAGCCACTACATTTTCTACTCCTTTTTTATCTTTAATTATAATATCGAATTCTTGGAGTAAAAGTATCCACCTAATTAACCTTGGCTTTGCATCTTTCTTTGCTAGTAAATATTTAAAAGCTGAATGATCAGTGTACACAACAATAGGTGAACCAACAAGATAAGATCTAAATTTTTCTAATGCAAATACTACGGCAAGTAATTCTTTTTCAGTGGTGGAATAGTTCATTTGAGCATTGTTAAGAGTTTTACTTGCATAATAGATAACATAAGGTTTCTTATCTTTTCTTTGTCCTAACTGTTGGGGAATGAGTTGCACAGATCTATTCGGGGTGAATATTTAAATACAAATTTAATTCATTAATTATTACTAGTATGAATTAATCCTATATTAATTCAAATAATAATTGCAACAACATATCATGCATATAAAAAGCCACGTAAAACCTACGCATGCGGAATCTACGGGTTTACGTGAACGTACCTCTCGGGATGGCAGTGGCTTTGGTCGGACGGACTAACCAAAAGGACTTCCCAAGTATTCCCTTAGCCCTTCCTCGACAATCCGGTGGAAGGATACTCGCGATCAATTAACAAAAGGAAAAAAATAAACTTTGTTGCACCACTTTCGTGGATTTGCTAATATTTCCAGCACATGGAATTGTACTTGGGAATGAACTAATCATCCCCTATTTATAGGATAGGAGGAGCACGAAATTTTGTGAATTTTTCAATGTGGGATAAGACTTTTCTTGGTCACCAAGAAATCTTGAATATATCCCATATATTCTCTTTCCCATAATTAAAATATTCCACAAAAATCCACCTCCTCTATTATGGAGAATTTTCGAAAATAACTAAGCAAGAATCCAAGATTTGGATCTTCTTGAATTTATGAGATATTCTTGTATTTCAAGAAATACATATCTTCCATAATATCTTTCAAGAAAATCAAGAAAATCTTTCTTGCCCACTAATTTCCAAAAATTTCGAAAATCTCTTAATGAATAACCAAGTGGGAGATTTCTTGAATTTAATGAGATAATCTTGTATTCCAAGAATACATATCTTCATTTCATAACAAAATTCAAAGAAAATCTTTCTCCCTCTTTTATTCATAATTTTCGAAAATAATGGGGAAATATAAGCAACAATATTTATTTTATTTTAATCACCTTTTCGCTTATTGGACTATATGTTGGGCTACTCGGGGGCCTTTAGGAGAATTAAGATTGACCTTCTAATGGATCTTGAATATCTAATATTGAGCCACAATATAATTCAAGCCCATAAATATTAATTAATCCCACTACATAATTAATATTGCACTATCCATCTTAACCCATATTACAAATCAATATGGCTCCCGGTCATTATTTCCGTGTTTAAGATTATCTAGCCCATTAATTAATTCAAGCCACTGAAATAGCTTTCCGTTAATTAATATCTTTTGTCCTTGGTCAAGGAACGGTTCAACATTATTATCCATACCGGAAACAAATTCCACTTGCAAGATTTAGTATGATAAAGCTTATGAACCTCCCAAGGGGCAAATCAAAAAGCGTGCTTGCACACGATTCTTCAGATTAAATCTTAGCAATCACATGTGACCAATAATATTGCCCAAGATAAAGTACGTATTGAATCTCTCTCTGATTCGCTACCCATGATAAGTTAAAGCAATAGTTACCGATCCCACATGATCCTATTTAAGGGACGAAGGTTAAGAAACAACGATCCACCGAGGTCTAATTCTTCCTTGTTCATTCAAGAATTTATCCTCCTCAGAGGTCCTATTCAAATAAGATCACCATGCACTAGTGTAATCTCTTGGTCAAGACAAACCAATCTGAGCCTTACACCTCAACCTTTCGCGATGGTTGTTCATTTCCATCTAGGTCGTGAATGGAGTACTTATAGTTACAAGGGACTGTTAATTTAATCTTCTGTGATCGGGTATCACTAAATTAACTACTGATGTAACACGCATTTAATTATTGAACAGCTTATGCAAGAAATATATATAACATTCAATCATATTTAAAGCATCGATAAACAATTTATTTCAGCTTAATAAGTCCGAAATTCAGTTTTGATTATACAAAGTAAAAAGCATACTTTTCAGTATAATCCCCAACAATCCCCCCCCTAATATTCAAGGCCGCTTTTAAGTAATCTTACACACGTCTCGAGTAGTCCGTGACATCTAATGTCACCTACACGAACCTAATAATTTCTCCCACTTATACTCAAAGCAGATTGGCAACGGTCTTGACACCCATTCCACTCACATGTCTCTCGAATGTATTCAGAGGCAGACGCTTTGTGAATGGATCTGCTAGGGCCGCCCTCGACGCTATCTTTGCCACATCTATATCTCCTCTCTAACGATTTCTCGTGATAAGATGTCTTTCCTTTAATGTGTTTGTTTGACTCGTGGACTCTTGGTTCTCTTGAATTTGCAACCGCCTTAGCAGATATATTGCTAGACAAATTCGTAACACCATCCAAGTCCACTAAGAAGATCTAGAGCCCAATCGGTTCTTTTCACCGCTTCACAAGCAGCTACTTACCCGAGTTCCATGGTTGAGTCAGTTATGCATTTCTGCTTCACACTCGTCCATTTGATGGCTTCACTTCCCAAATGAAAACACACTAACTGAGGCAGATAATTTCTGGAATCTATATCTGATTGGAAATCCGAGTCCATGTAGCCGATGGGGATTGAGTATCTCGATCGATAAATCAACATTCTATCCCGAGTTCTTTTTCGGACACTTCGAATGTTTTTAATCGTAGCCCATTCGCTTTCCTGGGTTACTCGATATCTTGCTACCATGCCTACGACAAAGCATATATCCTGGTCTCAGACACAAAGATTTCATACATAAGGTTTCCTATACCGGCGAAGCACAAGGAATGCCTTTCATGTCATCTATCTCCTTTTGCGTCTTAGGGGACCTTTTCTTGGACAGATGGATTCCAAGTCTGAAAGGTATGAATCCTTTCTTGAATCTTGCATCTTTGAATCGTTTCAAAACCCAGTGTCTATGTATGAAACTTGCGATAACCCGACTATCCTTTTCTTGTGATCTTGATCCCAAGGATGTGTCCGATTTTCCCTAAGTCTTTCATATCAAACTGTTTTGAAAACCATGCCCTTACGTCTGATCACACCTTCACATCGTTCCCGATGATCACAATGTGTTCTACGACAATTACTAAGAATACCAATGCAGGTTCCGACGCGTTTTTATACACAATAACTTTTTCAAACTCGTTTTGATCAAAACCCATAAGACTTTATAACATGATCAAAACTTTGGTTGCAAGCTCTGGATGCCTGTTTGAGTCCGTAAATAGACCTCTTGAGCTTTTACAAACTGGGTGTTCTTGGCCTGTTTCAATGAAAACTAGGGGTTGTTGCATATGGATCTCTTTATCAAGACTTCCGTTAAGAAAGCCGCCTTGATATCCATTTGCCGATTCAAAGTCGAAAAATCTTGTGAGAACCGATAAGAGAATGCGGATGGACTTAAGCATGGCTATGGGCTAAAAAAAGTTTCCTCATAATCGATCCCTTTCTTTTCGAGTATAACCTTTTCGCCATTAGTCTTGCTTTTAAAGGTTTCAACCTTCCCGTCCGGTCCTCTTTTTTCCTCTTATATACCCACTTTTATCCAATGGGTTTGACCCCATTAAGTGGTTCGACTAGCTCCCACACTCTATTATGAAACATAGAACCCATATCGTCTTTCATTCTTGTCGCTTTTGCCAAGAATCAGATCCATATCTTGGAGTGCCTCGTTATATGTCCATGGGTCTCGATTCCTGAATCAAGTCCGAGGACTCTCCTATTCCCATGAATCTCTCGGTCACAAACAACCCTCCCACTATAACGAGGTCGGTTGAAAACGTATCGCTTGGTATATCATCTAGTATAAATCGGCAGACCGGTTTGCCCTCTATGCTCATTTAAGGTAATCTCACTTCTGGGTTTTATTTGGTTCTATAGTTTTCTTCCAAAATCTAAAGTGGTTGCGGATGTCCACCTTTTGATCTTTGGAACTATAGAACATTCACCCTTTTGTTCCCTCGGGGTATCCTATAAAAAAATTTTTAATTCGTCGAGGATCCAATTTACTGGTTTCCTTGTCCAACACGTGAGGCGGACACCCCAAAGTTCTCATGTGTCTCATACTAGACTTGCGCCGGTCCACAATTCTTTGGGGTTCTAGGAACTGATTTGGATAGCACCAAGTTCAGAATGTAAGTCGCTGTTTTCCAAGGCATGACCCCAGAACGACTCGGGAAGATCCGTATAACTCATCATTGATCTAACCATTTCCAAAAGAATTATGTTGCTTCGCTCTGCAAACCCCATTTTGTTGAGGGTTCCGGTGCGATGAGTCGATACAATCCTTCATCAGATAAGTAGTTCAAAAACTCATCGCTGAGGTATTCGCCTCCACGATCAGATCGTAGAGACTTGATACGTTTTTCCACATGATTCTCTGCTTGAGCCTTAAATTCTTAGAATTTCTCAAAGGACTCAGATTCATGCTTCATAAGGAAAATGTACCTTGAGTAATCATCAATAAAATTACTCATAACCTCCTCTTACTTTGGTTGACATTGAACTACGTACATCTATGTGAACGATCTCTAACACTTCTTTAGCCCCATTCCCCTTGGCTCTAAATGCCATCTTAGTCATATTACCCTCTAAACATGATTCGCAGGTTGGAATTTGTTCAACTTGGAGACGCTCCAGTGAACCATCTTTCACCAACCTTTGGATCCTCTTTGGATTTATATGACCTAATCTTAGATGCCAAAGAAGTGTCTCGTTCACGTCTGATGAACGTTTTCCTTTTCTCGAAACAGTTTGATGTGTTATAGGATTCATTTCGTGAGTGGTGTGCACAGTTAATTGTATAGAGATTTTCTATCAATGTCCCGTAACAGGTACACTCATCATTTCAAAAATGATGTCATTCTTATTAGAAGAAACTTAGTGTCCTTTAATCAAATTTTAGAAACTGAAAGTGAATTCTTTCTAAAACTGGGAACATAAAGATAATCTCAAAAAAACTTTATCTTCAAAAGATAGGTGCACTTCTCCCACTGCTTTAACTGCTACTTATGTAGCATTGCAATGTCTGCTACTTGCGTAGTATTGCAATAATCGTTACTACCATAGCATTGCAATATCTGCCACTTACGTAGCATTGCAATGTCTTCTACTTTCGTAACGCTACCCCGGTGTGATGAGGATCTCACTCCCACTACGCGTTCGGATAATTTAGAACCCGTGAAGCCAACATGATTAGTGGATCTCGTATCAACCACCCACGAATGAGAAGTATACGCCGCTAAACAAGTTTCAACATAGTGTGTGTGAGAATTACCTTTCTTTCCGTCCCTTTTGGGGTTGGAACAGGCAAAACCTCCATTGTCCTCTCTCACCGCAGCTTAAGCACTTCCTCTTTGGATTTTCCTTGACTCAACAAGCATTCCTCATCTTACCATTGCCCTTGGGCAACAATTTGAGTTTTATTGCTTATGGCCTTTGGTCCTCTTCTTTATCTTGCCTACCCTTGGCCTAGAAGATGAAGACGGGCCACTTGCCGTCAAAGCTTGAGTTTGGTGCCTTATCATCATTTCTGCCGAGTCCAAAAGTTTGCAACAAATTAGCTAGCGAGGCCAAAATGCTCAAAAACCTTTCTGGACAGAGAATGAAGTACCAAATTCATCTCGAGTCTCCCGGATCATAATCTGCGCTCGAAATCTCAAGTTTGTTCAGATGGGCCATCTATTTTGAGAACGTAATCCCTTACGGGTTTTTCCTCCACCATTTCAGCGACGACATCTCTCGCAAGGTGATCTGACGAGTCCCGCATGTTTTGACTCGTCAGTTGGCTCATCTGATTTTTGTGTGTCAAAATCCACTTGTGCTTTTGTGCAGTTAGGACAATTATAATTTTCCAATCAATATAGTTTCCATACATATTGTATTGACTTTAAGTATAATAACAAAGGGATTAAAAGGTAACGACATCTTTGAATCCAAAATAAACAACTATATCTGATAAAGACAAGTATATCACAAGGTTCGATCACATTTCATCATATTTAAAATCCCAAAAAAAATATGAACATGCATCAGCCAACATCTCAAAACAGTTTAAATAAGCCACGTGGGGTGGGTCATTATTTAAACACATTCAAGCAGGTTACAAACAAGAACGATTTAAAACCTTTAATATCCAGATTAATAGTTGGCTCCCACTTGACCAATATAAAATTGACAGGACTTCGAAAAGTATATGCATATCAATTTTATACCTAAGTAATAACCATGATTAAATACAGGATTACTATTTCGCTTTTGATCGAGCCTCGTGGGGGGGTCATCGTCCGCCACTAGTAATAACCCACAATCATCCGTTCGAATTCATTCATGTGAAACCTATCTTTTGACCGTCCCGGGGAATTTCTCCAAAAGAATTCACAAATAAATAAATCTTGGAGGTCAAAATTAATTCAATTTTATTATCCTAATAAAATTGTCAATTAATTATTTAAAACATACTTAGTAATTTTGGAGTTGAGATTTTTCAATTTGGCAACCCTCATGCAAACACATTTAAACAAATTAAATAAAGCATAAGATAAAGACAAATAAATCAAGCATAATGTAAAAATAAACATATTGGGCACAAAATTATCCAATTGTCATGGTTTGATTTTTCTTGGCTTGATCTTGAAGAAACACGCCTCGAATTTCTCCCACTCGCTAAATCTCAAAAAATACTTCATCTCGAACCGCCACGCCAAGCGGCTCACGCCAGATGCATGCACGCCCGATCCGGCCGGCCGTTGCCTAGATGTTTTAGCGACCTCGGCCACACCGGCAGACACACCGCCTCAGCCTCGGCCGCCCTCGGCGGTCGGTCAGTTTTCGTAGCCCTCGGCAAGACGACGCTCATCAGGCATCATGTAAGATCCGGCTTCGCCCGCCTCCGCCTCGCCCGCGACATCGGCTTAACCCACGTCTCCACAGCGCCCGTCTGTGGCGCCCGTCCGCCTCGGCTGAGCACGCACCGCCCGCCGGGCGCCTGCCATCCCCTCGGCTGCCCGCGGCCTGCGCCTGCGCCCATGCGTGCCCGCGCCATACGCCACGCACGGTTCTCGATTTCGCCCTTTAATTCTTCATCTCTTCGTTCCCCGATCCGGTTACAATTTATTTACAAAAAATAAATAAACCTAGATCTAGACTAGTCTATTACATTGATCAAATCAAACAAATCCTAGTCTACTCGTGGATTTTCTCACGAGGCAAAACAAATCCGAATCGAATCAAATTAAAAACCACGGTTTATATGCATGCAAAATAAAACATTAAAATCCATGACAATTGGATACCGCAAAAATGATCTAACAGTTCTACTATCCAATTTCAAATTTAATGTCCACGAATTAAATTACAATTTAAAAAATTGAGAGTCAAAACAAAGGCTCGATACCATTGTTGGGGAATGAGTTGCACGGATCTATTCGGGCGAATATTTAAATACAAATTTAATTCATTAATTATTACTAGCATGAATTAATCCTATATTAATTCAAATAATAATTGCAACAACATATCATGCATATAAAAAGCCACGTAAAACCTACGACGCGAATCTACGGGTTTACGTGAACGTATTCTCGGGATGGCAAAGGCTTTGGTCTGACGGACTAACCAAAAGGACTTCCCAAGTATTCCCTTAGCCCTTGCTCGACAATCCAGTGGAAGGATACTCGCGAACAATTAACAAAAGGAAAAAAAATAAACTTTGTTGCACCACTTTCGTGGATTTGCTAATATTTCCAGCACATGGAATTGTACTTGGGAATGAACTAATCATCCCCTATTTATAGGATAGGAGGAGCACGAAATTTTGTGAATTTTTCAATGTGGGATAAGACTTTTCTTGGTCACCAAGAAATCTTGAATATATCCCATATATTCTCTTTCCCATAATTAAAATATTCCACAAAAATCCACCTCCTCTATTATGGAGAATTTTCGAAAATAACTAAGCAAGAATCCAAGATTTGGATCTTCTTGAATTTATGAGATATTCTTGTATTTCAAGAAATACATATCTTCCATAATATCTTTCAAGAAAATCAAGAAAATCTTTCTTGCCCACTAATTTCCAAAAATTTCGAAAATCTCTTAATGAATAACCAAGTGGGAGATTTCTTGAATTTAATGAGATAATCTTGTATTCCAAGAATACATATTTTCATTCCATAACAAAATTCAAAGAAAATCTTTCTCCCTCTTTTATTCATAATTTTTGAAAATAATGGGGAAATATAAGCAACAATATTTATTTTATTTTAATCACCTTTTCAGTTATTGGACTATATGTTGGGCTACTCAGGGGGCCTTTAGGAGAATTAAGATTGGACCTTCTAATGGATCTTGAATATTTAATATTGAGCCACAATATAATTCAAGCCCATAAATATTAATTAATCCCACTACATAATTAATATTGCACTATCCATCTTAACCCATATTACAGTCAATATGGCTCCCGGTCATTATTTCCCGTGTTTAAGATTATCTATCCCATTAATTAATTCAAGCCACTGAAATAGCTTTCCGTTAATTAATATCTTTTGTCCTTGGTCAAGGAACGGTTCAACATTATTATCCATACCGGAAACAAAATCCACTTGCAAGATTTAGTATGATAAAGCTTATGAACCTCCCAAGGGGGCAAATCAAGCAAGCGTACTTGCACACGATTCTTCGTATTAAATCTTAGCAATCACATGTGACCAATAATATTGCCCAAGATAAAGTAACGATTGAATCTCTCTCGATTAAGCTACCCATGATAAGTCAAAGCAATAGTTATTCGATCCCACGTGATCCTATTTAAGGGACGAAGGTTAAGAAACAACGATCCACCGAGGTCTAATTCTTCCTTGTTCGGTTAAGAATTTATCCTCCTCAGAGGTCCTATTCAACAAGATCGATCATGCACTAGTGTAATCTCTTGGTCAAGACAAACCAATCTGAGCCTTACACCTCAACCTTTCGCGATGGTTGTTCATTTCCATCTAGGTCGTGAATGGCGTACTTATAGTTACAAGGGACTGTTAATTTAATCTTCTGTGATCGGGTATCACTAAATTAACTACAAAGTAACACGCATTTAATTATTGAAACAGCTTATGCAAAGAAATATATATAACATTCAATCATATTTAAAGCATCAGTGATAAACAATTTATTTCAGTAAATAAGTCTGGAAATTCAGTTTTGATTATACAAAGTAAAAAGCATACTTTTCAGTATAATCCCCAACACTAACAAAGCTCCAACAGCATAATCACTAGCATCACACATAATTTTAAAAGGTAAAGTCCAATCTGGAGGTTGCATAATAGGTGCAGAAGTGAGTATTTCTTTGAGTTTTACAAAAGCCTTTTCACAAGAATCAGTCCATTCAAATACTGCATCTTTTAATAAAAGGTTACATATAGACCTAGAAATTGTACTAAAGTTTTTTATGAACCTTCTATAAAAGCCTGTATGTCCTAAAAATGATCTAATATCTTTAACTGATTTGGTAATGGTAAGTTGGCAATTAGATCAATTTTGGACATGTCCACTTCTATTCCTTTTGATGAAACAATGTGTCCTAATACAATTCCCTCAGTTACCATAAAATGACATTTTTTCCAATTAAGAACAAGATTTTTCTCCTCACATCTAGTCAAGACTTTAGCTAAATTCATTAAACACTAATCAAAAAAGTTTCCAAAGACAGAGAAATCATCCATGAAAACTTCAAGAAAACGTTTGACCATGTCACTAAAAATGCTTACCATACATCTTTGAAATGTTGCTGGGGCATTACATAATCCAAATGGCATCCTTCGATATGCAAAGGTTCCAAAAGGACATGTAAATGTTGTTTTTTCTTGATCCTCTAATGCAATTGCAATTTGATTATGCCCTGAATATCCATCTAAGAAGCAATAAAACTCATGTCCAGCAATTCTTTCAAAGATTTTATCCATGAAAGGCAAGGGAAAATGATCTTTTCTAGTCATTGAATTTAATTTTCTGTAGTCAATGCACACACGCCAACCAGCAACAGTCCTAATTGGAATCAATTCATTGTTATCATTTTTAACAGTTACCCCAAATTTCTTAGGTACAACTTGAGTAGGACTTACCCATTTACTATCAGAAATAGGATAAATAATGTCATTATCTAGTAGCTTAATGACTTCATTTCTTACCACTTCTTTCATATTAGGATTAACACTTCGTTGCATTTGCCTAGAGGGTTTAGCATTTTCCTCTAAATAAATGTTATGAGTACATATTAATGGGCTAATTCCTTTTATGTCAGATATTGTCCATCCTATTGCATGTTTGTGATCTTTTAGTACTTCTAACAATTTATGCTCTTGATCACAGTTCAATTTTGAGGATATTATTACCGGATATATATCATTATCACCCAAATAGGCATACCTCAAATTTGACGGTAAAGGCTTTAATTCTAACACTGGTGGTTGAACACTTGATGGTATTGGAACCTTTTTAGATTTTGAAAGTTGTTCAAACTTAGGCCTCCATTCACTAACTTCTAAAACCTGTGAAGTTTCAAATTTGTCCTTATTAACACAATCATTTGTTATCAAATTTTCTAATGGATCAGAAAATGAAGTTATGAAATGTTCAAGAGTGTATCTTTCAGTTACATCAATTTCATATACTTCATCATTATTTTTTGGTTGTTTGGAAATGTTAAAAACATTTAACTCCAATGTCATATTTCCAAAAGAAAAATTCAAAACTCCATTTCTACAATTTATTAAAGCATTAGAAGTTGCAAGAAATGGTCTTCCTAAAATGATTGGATGGTGAGATGTTGGATTTGAAACTAGGTGTGTATCCAAAACAATAAAATCTACCGGAAAATAGAATTTATCAATTTGAACTAACACATCCTCTATTATACCTCTAGGAATTTTTACAGAACGGTCTGCCAATTGAAGTGTGACATTCGTCTTCCTTAATTCTCCCAAGTCCAATTGTTTATACACATAAAATGGTAAAAGATTAACACTCGCACCAAGATCAAGAAGTGCATGTTCTATTTTTGTATTCCCAATTATACAAGATATAGTTGGACAACCGGGATCCTTGTATTTTGGGGGGATTTCCTGTTGAATGATTGAACTCACACTTTCTGTAAAAAATGTCTTATTCTGAACATTTAATTTTCTTTTTACAGTACACAAATCTTTCAAAATTTTAGCATAAGATGGAATTTGCTTTATTGCATCTAATAGTGGAATTTTAACTTTTACTTGTTTCAAAATCTCAAACATTTCAGGATTTTGGTTCGATTTCTTAACAGGATGTAATCTTTGAGGAAAAGGAGCAGGAGATCGTTTTTTACTAGGATTTAAATCATCAACATTCTTACCGTCATCCTTACCTTCATTCTTATCTTCATCATTTGAAGTAGATCCTGATTCTGACTTCCTGGGGGAAATTGTCTTGTCAATTGTTTTTCCACTCCGTAGGGTAGTAATGGAATTGACATTTTCTGACGATGTATCAGATTAGATTTGACATTGACCAGCAGGGTTTTGTTGAGGTTGAGCAGGAAATTTTCCTTTCTCAGTTTTTCTCAAGGAATTTGTCAGTGTGGACAATGTAATCTTAATCTCGTTGATGGCTTGTGAAGTTTGGTTGTTGATTGTTGTTTGACCGTGCATAAAGGTTTGCAAGGTTTCTTCAAGGCTTTTCGTTAGTGACTTATTATATGGGGTGAAATTGGAGTTAGAGGTGTTTTGTTTGGGGAAAGGTTGTGCATTACTATCATTTTTCCAATTAACATTTGAATGATTCCTCCAGTTTGGATTAGATGATTCAGAAAAAGCAGATGGATATGGTTTTTTAAAGTTAGATATTGCATTTTCTTGTTCATGACACATCTCTTTGAAGAGAGGAATTTTTGGGCATTCTTTAGTTAAATGTCCATTAATAGCGCATATATCGCATATATCATCATTTTGCACAAATTTTACTTCTTTGGGTCTCTTTAATTGCATATTTCAACTTGTCTCGCTAAACTAGCAACTTTAGCGTTTAGATCATCTTCTTGATTAAGAGGGTATTTTCCTTTATTAGCAATTTCAAGATTAGATCTAATAGAAGCTTCATAAGTATTTTCATTATACCACGATTGAGTTTTTTCAACCAAATGGTCTAAATACTCAAGTGCATCTTCAGGATATTTATCCAAAAATTCCCCATTACACATCATTTCCACAAACTGTTTTGTTTGAGAATTTAAGCCTTCATAAAAAAAACTTACCGTTCTCCAATTCTCAAAACCATGGTGAGGGCAAGAATTTAACAAATCCTTAAACTGTTCCCAACACTGAAAATATTGTTCATTAAGCTCTTGGGAAAAGTTTTTTATTTGCTTCTTTAAAGCATTTTTTTTATGAATTGGAAAGAATTTTTTTAAGAATTCAGTTTGAATTTGTTGCCATGATATAATTGAACCAGGTTTTACGGAGTTAAGCCATGTTTTTGCTTTATCCTTAAGAGAGAAAGAGAATAACTTTAGCTTAATCGATTCTTGGGTACATAATGGTTCACTAAACGTTGCACAAATTTCTTAGAATTCTTTTAAATGCAAATAAGGGTTTTCAGATTCAAAACCGTGAAAATTGGGAAGTAATTGAATCATACCAGGTTTGAATTTGAAATTATTTGCATTTTGTGGGTATACAATACATGATGGGATGGAATTGCGTTGAGGTTCTAAGAAATCTCGCATGGAGCGAGCTTGTAAATTTTCATTAATGTGTCTCTCAATTTATCCATCCACAGTTTCATTTACACCCATGTTTGAAGCAATACTACTTAAATTAACTATATGACTTCTTATTAAACGACCACTTATGCTATCACGAGTCCAATTATACATAAACTAATAAAAATAATAAAGTAAAATTTAGTAACAATTATGCATACGACTAATAAAAACAGTAAAGTAAAGAGATAAAGAGAAAGAAAAATTACCTACTTGTGAGGTAAATCCTTACGACGGAGGAATCATTCTCCACAAAACCTCCCCGGCAAAGGCGCCAAAAACTTGGTAACTCTTGAAGTTGTACACCCAAGTGTAGGTTTGTCTCAAGTAATAAAATTTCTCGGAAGTCCGAGTGTCGAACCACAGGGAGATTTGGAAGAAAAGATGTCAATTAGCAGGTAATATTTCAAGGGTTTGTATAATGTTTGAAATATTAGAGTTTTGGGATTCCACTTTAAGTAAAACACTAGAGTTATTCTTGGCTATCTTTGATAACTCAATTGAAATCTAACACTCAAGTGATTTCAATCGGAAGATAAAACGTTAAGCACTTAGAGAATTATGAAGATTTCCTTTTTTGTTAACTTAATGAGTTTATGAAATCAATTATTGATATGTAAGGCTAAGCATTCATTGTGCCAATACTAGGATGCATGGGTACTCGGAATTTTTGAATAATGCAGTGTCGGATACTTCGTGGGTACTTGGGTAAGCGGATACGGGTGGGATACGAACCCGATACGCCAAGTGGCGTGTCCCAATTAAAAATATTAATAATAATTTTGGATCTTGGTTTTACACGGCCGATCGTGATGGTTCGGACACCTGATAGGGTACACGTGGGGTCAAATTTGTAAAATTTATTTTATTTTTTGCCTTGAAATAAATTTATTTTATATTAAATTAACTAAAATTAGCCAACAATCACTAAAAAAATATTGACTCTCTCTATTGCTCACACGGTCACACCACTACCAAACTGTTAGTCGTTCACATATTTTATTACAATGTTCATATCGTATTGATTTTATATTTATTTAGGTGTTAAAAATTTGCATAAGTTACAAAGACACATATTTTCAAAAAAAAATTATGGAAATATTTATATATATAATGAAAATATAAAATAATTTAAAAATTATAATCGTACCCAAGCTGTATCTTACCCAATTATTTTTAAAAATATGTGTCCCAGTACCCGCACCGTATCGTACCCGTATTGCCGTACCCGTATCCGTGCAACCTAGTGCCAATATGTCTACAATAAATCAAAATCTCAACATAACAAAACCTTTAACATAATTCATTAAATAACTAAAAATATTATACCTTTGAAGAACTTTATTGATAAGCCAAGAACATCAATAGTATCTTACTAAAGCTTCATCCCTAACTCTAGGAAGATACTTAGCTACTCATACTAATACAAACACAACTCATTTTCTTTAAGAGAAATAATATACTAATGATAGATGTATTACAAGAATTGGATGAATTTGGATGCTTCTCAAGGGTTAACAAAGAGCCCTTTAAGGTCAATTCTGGTCCGACAACAACTAACCACAACCTCCTTACTAGTTTACTCGCACAATATTATATTTATATAATGTTCTGACTAGGGCATTCAAGGTTGAGAAAAACGTGATTGATTACCTTCAAGGCCAATTCTGGTCCGACAACAACTAACCACAACCTCCTTACTAGTTTACTCGCACAATATTATATTTATATAATGTTCTGACTAGGGCATTCAAGGTTGAGAAAAACGTGATTGATTACCTTCAAGGTCAATTCTGGTCCGACAACAACTAACCACAACCTCCTTACTAGTTTCACTCGCACAATATTATATTTATATATGTATTTTTATAAATAAGTGATTTTTATACATTCAAGTTTCTGTTACATGTCATTCACTTGGAGGATTGGCTCCAGAATATACGTTTGTAATGTTTCTCTTTTGTGTGCAAACTCGTATTAGTTTGCAGAATAATAAATGCATTAATTTCGCAATTTTATTGAATCAACTCCAGAAAAATATAAGATTAATTGATACGGAGAATATTGTTGTTTCCTTTCTAGGTATTATTATTACTACCAATTTTTGCTCGATCGAGGTATTATAGCCTTAACTGTTGTTCCCTTTATAACAAGACTGATTTTTATTGGGTTAATTGCATAATCAGTCCCGAGAGAATTTTGCCTCACTAAATTGGTCCTTTGTCATAGTAGTTTTCCATTCAAAATTAACGGATGTTGATGCATGAGGTAAATATCATTAGGAATTTTTTTTATCAATTTTGGTCCATAGGAATTTTGGTTTCATGATCAACTAATTGATTCTATCACTTAAATAGCTTACCCTTTATGGTACCAAAATTGCCAAAAAAAAACCACTTTCGATATGGTACCAAGATTATTTTCGAGAAATCATGTGGGACCAATATTACCCTTTATTTTGTGACACTTAACTTGTGATAACTATGCAAGAGACAATGTATAACGCGACAAACAAAGAACACAAAATATTTGTGGTTTGAACCCTAATTCAAATAGGAAAGTTATATATAACCTCTTACGGCCTCACAAACGTAGCGAAATAAATAAGCCCGAAAACAAAATTGGGTCCAAGCCCAAAACCAGCTTGTCGTCAAGGGTTAAGTCATTCCAATATAACCATTAGTTATCAAAAAAAAAATATATTAATTAATTTTGATGTAAATGTAATATATATTTTCATATTTATTATTATAAAGATATTGGGAGTGTTCAATTTCGACTGGCCCCTCAAGCCATACTTTCCATCTAGCTTTGTATCTAGGGTGAGCACTATTAGGTAATTACCAAAAAAAATCGAGTCGAATTGAACCGAAATATAAATTATGTGTTGGAATCTTGAGCACCAACGATGGCTTCCAATATTGACGGAAATAAACAAAAATAAAATAAAGGGAAAACAAAAGTGGAAAAGTTACAACTAATATTTTTATGTTTACGAACTAATACTTTTCCTAAAACAGCATGGTCTCCCTTTGTAGCAGCTTCCACAAACAACTTTCTACTTTTTGATTAGGTGCGACAACGACAACCTGCACGCACAAAACATGCATGCACGAAATAAAACAGCACGCACGCACGCACGAAAATAGCATGCACGAAATCGCAACAATTCGAGTCAGGGGTGAATTCTTTGCCCGCAAAACAAATATGTCCCAGCTAGTGCTCACGGTTTGAAGTAATGTTTCCAAAGGTAAAATGACTTCGCTTTTATACGTGCAGCACAGCTACGTATAAAGCTCCAACGAACTGAAAATGACGTGAAAATTGAACTGCACTCTATATGAATATGTATATGAGAATGAATGCATGCAGTTTGGAAAAACATCACGTTTGATCATTCGCTTTTTCAATTTTCTTTTCGATTCAATGGAAATGAACAAATGCATGCAACCTATTTATAGGTACGTCCATCGGGTGGAAAACATAATGACATTTTAATTCAAGCTCATAATGACAATTAATGTCGTTCATTTAAATTATTTTCATTTTGAAACGTCTTCAATTATGACACTTAATGTCATCATGTAACATCTTACATTATAATCTGATTTGAAACATCAATGAATCTGGACGTCCAGAACGTCTACTTTCGTTACGCTTCAAACTCAAATTCGTGGGATGAAATGTGGGACAATTAACTCTCAGTTAATTTTTACATTACCCAACAACACTTTAATTCATAAAGTGTATTAAGTGACGTCTCAAATTCGTGATTTAATTTCTCATTCACCAAAATTAAATTTTAAGATTAAATACATTACAATCATCTACTCCGAGATTAAATTGATCATATACCGTTTAATTTTCTAGAAATTAAACTTTAATTCCTCTTTTAATTAGTCAAAAAATGAGTGTCCAACACTCTCATTAAATTTTAGTTAATTTAATTAATTGGTCAAAACCAATTTTCCCCAACATTATGTTTTGTTACTTTATTGTTCGGTTTGAAATTGGTTATCAAATTTAGAAATTTTAGTATTTCGATTTGGCTTCGGTTATCAATTTTACGAATTTCGGTACTACAGTTTGATTTCGGTTATCAATTTTAGGAATTTCGGTATTTCCGGTTGTGGTAAAATTATTGAAATAACCGACAACCTAACGAATTATATGAGTACTTAACTAAGGAAAAAAGTTCTTTGGTCCCATAACTTTCCTATAACCGTTTTTTGTCTCACAAAAATTAATTATCCAATTTTAATCTCCTAATTATCTCGATTGTCCAAATTTGATCTCATTTTCGCCGGAAAATAAAAAAATTGTCATTTTCTGTCATGCACAAGTCACGTATCGATTAAAATTGCATATTTACGAGCTCATAGCTGACGCGGACACTAGTGACTGTTAAAATAAAAGATTATTTTTCTAAAATACTAGAAAGAACAAGAAATTTTCTCCTTAGTGGGGAAAAAAAATAAATTTTTAGCGTCTATGTTAACTACGACCTCGGTAAACCCCGAATTTTAATTGGCTTGTGACTTGCGCGTGATAAAAAAGACAAAACTTTATATTTTGAGGCGAAATTGGGGTCAAAATTGCACAATCGAGATAGTTGTGGACAAAAATTGGATAGTTAAATTTTTTGGGACGAAAAATAAATTACATAAAGTTATGGGAAAAAAAAAACCGTACTTATTTGGTTGACTCGTTGCAGTTCTATTCGTTGTGTATTACTGAACAGAGGTGCATTTGTATTGATTGGATATATATAGTGGAACTCTGGATGATTGAATCGATCGATATTTTGAGTAGCATTGCATACTTTGCTCCTACATATTTTTTGGTATCTAAAGGCACTGCTTTATTTAGGATTTGTTGATTCCTAAGGAAAAGAAAACCTCAAAATTTTGACTTATTTCGGTTATCAATATTCGATTCAGTAACCAAATCGTCCCAAATAATTTTGATAATGTCCAATTTTAGTTCAAAATCGGCCGGATCAACGTCGTTTTGCCGTTTTAATTTGAGACTTTTCGGCGGATGCTATAATTGGGCTGCAACATATATTTTTTATTTTTTTTTAACAGCTGAAATTTTTGGCATATAATTAAAATTTAAAACATAAAACATAAAACTAAAAATAATTGAAGGCAAGAATTAGTCAAACACACTTAAAAAAACACGTGATAATCCAGTAACAACATCCTCCGGAAAGCCCCAAATTGAAATGGAAAAACATCATTGTTCCAATTGATTTGAGACCAAAATTGAACATTGTCAAAGTTATTAGGACTAAATTGACAACAACAAAAATTATGGGACTAAATCTATTTGAGGCCAAAGTTATGGGACCATTTGTGATTCAAACTCGTCAAATGGACGGAGCGAATTTGTTTAGTATGACTTAAGTATTTGGCTAACAAACAAATAACCAATCAAAAAGATTACAAAACGCAATAAATGATTATGATTGAGAATAAATGAAGAACACGATAAATATTCTTTAATAAATGCTCCAAGAATGAATTTAAGAGAGTAAAGGTTAAAATATGTCACGTCCTTATTTTTCATAGACCAAATATACATAAATTTTATAAGAATTTGCAGCGGAAGTAAATGTTAAAACATGAAACATTATTGAACCTTATATTGAATCACTAAAAATTTATTTGTCAAACAAGATTTAATGCAATAATAGGGATGCGACTCTCATTATTTGAATAAAAATAATTTAAATCTTAAAGCTAATACTTTGAATGAAAAATAACATGAACCAATTTTTAAATGAAATCAATTGCTAAAGTAAAATTTAATTAACCATTTGAGGCAATCCTCCGTCCCTCCACCGCACTCCTTAATCTGAAAAATGTTAATGAGATTGGGGTGAGCAAAATCACTAGATCAGTGAGATTCTCTTACTTTATCACAATCAAATATAACATGTAAATAAAATTATAAACCCACAAGCATGCATACAATTTCATAAGTTTGTTGGCAAGGCCAACCTTAAGCTTGTTGGATAAACCAACCTTAGGCTTGTTGACTAGGTCAACCTTAGGCTTGTTGGATAAACCAACTGTATAACATAGGCTGTAAGATGTAGCAAGCAATAATAACACTCACATGAATATTTAAAAGTGATCAAGCAAGTAAAAACCCCACCTCAAATTGTCGTGAATGCAAAAGATGCAATGAAATAACTTGACTTCTTATTGCAAAAAAAATCCATGAGTTGTGAATAGTATAAAAAATATTTTTCTGCGTGTTTTGATTTCAAAAGAAGAGACCTCTATTTATAGAGAGAAAAATATATTTTCTTGTGGAATTGAGATTTGAATAGTTCATGAAAATTTTGAGATTTGATTCTTTTGTAGATATCTCTTATATGACTTAATCTAAAAATTAAATGAATAAAGCTAAAAAAAATGATAATCATGTCAATAAATAATAATTATAATAAGAAAAAAAAAAGATGAGATAACGTTGGATTTGTGAACAAGAATTTGTAAACTTATACGAAAATAATAATAATAAGATTGAGAATTGAATTTAAAATCTCTCGTGTGATTGAACGATATTTTTGTAAAAAAAGGTTGAAACTTAAATCTTTTGTTAAATTTGTAAAGATATGATATAAGATTGGAGGAAATTCTAGAATTTTGATATAAATATCTTTTGTAAATATTGAAAGATATATTTGAATTTTAAGTTGCTTTTTAAAAAAAATAATCGATTTGAAATTTTCGGGGTGTTACAAAATACTTTTCTCATCCTTTATTATTATTATTTTTTTGAGAGCTCAAACAACAGGAATTACATAAGTTGATGGTCTTGAGCTAAGGACAGTATATGTCCGGGGATATCATCCCCACCCAAGCTTGAGGGGGGGGGAGATTTAGAAGCCAGCTTTGTCAGATTATGTGCCATTGTATTGTAAATCCGAGGAAGATGCCAAATACCTTCTACCAAGGTGTTTTGAGCCAAGATCCGAGTTCTAGCAATAATATTTTCTTCATATCCCATGTAAGAGTCTTCCTTCGTGATGGCATCAATCGAGTCTTTCGAATCGGAAAAGATGATGATCGGACCCTGCGGGTTGTTCAGCCAGAATTCCAGGCCGCCCGATATTGCACGAATTTCGGCCGCCAGAACAGAGCCAAGAGGTTTGATGTTGTTAATGCCCGCCGCGCAAGGCTCCCCTCTAGGGTCAGAGATGCAGAAGCCAATGGCAAATATGAGCTTGCTTTCATCGTAAGCTGCATCCACTTTAAGCATGAAAGCATCTTCATTTGGTTCTATCTGGTGGGTAAAGGCGATCGGTCTAGTTCTGGGTCTTTGAGTTCCTTGCATGAGTTTGTTCTTTTCATTGTGGAATTAAGAGAGAGAAGCCTCGGTCCAGGTGGCATGGATCATCTTTGGTTCGCTTGGATTAGGTCGTGGTTTGTGTGATAGATCGCATCTCTCTTTCCAAATTCCCCACATATTGACTGCAGCTTTTTCGAGATTGGATTCTTTGAGGGAATGGATCAGCAGGAGAGTGCCATATAAAAGATATATGAACGTGAAAATTATATTATTGAATCTGGTGCAATCAGCGTCCATATATACAGATACAAATCAAACTAAGTTAATGACCTACCAAATTACAAGATATGCTAATAAATACAAATTAATGTATTGACTAATTCCCAAATCAGTGAGAGGTTAATCCGGGAGGATTATTTGGAGAATAATCCTTGATAATACTATCCAAGTGGGCACCCTTCGTCGTCTTAATAGTGTTCCACCATTCTGTAGTTTTCCATGCGTGTTTAGTCACCTAACAGTGAAAAAGAACGTGATTAGTATTAGCTCAAAAGAAACCACAGAGCACACACCTAGGTGGGCACGGGACATGGTGAGTGGCCAAGTTTGCCTCTGTGGCAATCGCGTCGTGAGCAGCCTTCCAAAGAAAGATTTTGACTTTGGGTGGAATGTTGAGTTTCCAGACTTTGGTCCAATAAGTCGGAATATGGCTAGTAGAACAGCTTTCGATATCGTCTTTATAATTAGTCGCAGCACGAGCAATCCAATTGGCCAATTTGACCGAATAGATCCCCTTTTTGCTAAAAAGCCAAAACCGAGAGTCCTTGGTACCGTGTGAATCAATAGGGATTTTCTGGATGGCGTCAACTTTGTAACTCAATGAAAGCCTGTTGATTTTAGCCACATCCCAAGAATGGGATTGAGTAATAAGGTCCTGCACTTTCACATTGCTATCATAGGTGATCATTGAAGTGATTTACCCGGAAGCAAGTCTCGGAATCCACTTATCTCTTCTTGCATGGACTTCATTTCAATTTACAACTTTCCACATGAGACCATTCGATAGAGTGGATTTACTCCAGATAATCGATCGCCAAATGTAAGATGGGTTTGATCCAAGGGAGGCGTCCATGATGTCAGTGTGTTTGAAATATCTAGCCTTGAAGACTTTGGTTACTAGAGAATCAGGGTACTGAATCATTCTCCAAAGTTGTTTAGCTAGAAGGGCTTTGTTGAAGGTAACCATGTCTCTGAAGCCCATCCCTCCTTCATTTTTTGGAGTAGTGAGTACTATCCAGTCCTTCCAATGGATCTTCTTATCCGAATTGTTGCCACCCCACCATAATCGGGCACACATAGACTCGATATTCCCACATATAGAGGTCGGGATCCTAAAGCATGACATGGCGTATGTGGGAATTGCCTGGATAACCGATTTGATTAGGGTTTCGCGACCCCCATCAGAAAAGAATTTGTTCTTCCAACTAGTGATTCTCTTGGAAACTCTGTCTCTCAGGTAGCCGAATTGCATTATTTTGCTTTGTAGGGAGAAGGTTGGTAGGACCAGATAGACTTCGTGGCCTTGACTTATTTGGTTTTGGAGGCAATCTTTAGTGAACGTGATGTTGTTTTGGGAAGTATTTTTGCTGAAAGTAATGGTCGATTTATCGAAATTCACCAGCTGGCCAGAAGCTTTCTCATAGTCAAACAAACATTTTTTCACCGCCTGAACGTTCTCTTTATTAGTTTTGAAGAACATAAGTCTATCATCTGCAAAAAATAGGTGAGTTATCATTGGGCTCCCTCTGGCAACCCGGATTCCGTTAATTTTACCATTGGCAGCATAAGCGTTGATAATGGAAGAAAGCCATTGAGCCACTACAACAAAGAGGAAGGGTGAGAGAGGCTCGCCTTGGCGGAGACCTTTAGTGGAGACCATCTCTCCTGTGATCGTGTTAATGATCTTAAAAGAGTAAGTGGGGGTAGTGACACAATCCATAATAAGGTTGATCCAATAATTACCGAAGCCCATGCGAACCATAACCGATCTTAGATAGCTCCATTCGACTCGGTCATAAGCCTTACTCATGTCGAATTTCATTGACGCGTAACCCTGCTTGCTCTTGTTATTTCTGAGCCAATGCATGCATTCGTAGCCCAATAAGATATTATCTGTAATGAGTCATCCCGGAATGAAGGCACTTTGGCTTGGGTCAATGATCTTGCCGAGAATAATCCGGAAGCGGTTGGTGATAGCTCTCGCCACTACTTTGTAGAGAACATTACAAAGGCTAATCGGGCGATAATCTTTTAATTTTTTTGGGTTCCTTGATTTTTGGGATCTCTTCCTGGTTTAGGAGCTTCTCCAGTTTGCACTCAAGGGCCCGGATTTTTGTGTGGTCGAAGTTGGGTCTCTCTGCATTGAGGTATTTATTGAGTGTGTTGCGAGTATATTTGATTTTCTTCCCGACACTCCCGACTCTTGTATTCGACCATTTTTGGAGGGAATCGGCCATATCCTGCAAGCGCTCCATGATGTTGGTATTATGGGCCGATTCCTTCCATACCTTAAGCATGGTATCTTTGTAAGTATCTTCTAGAAGCCATTTATGTTCGAATTTGAAAACATTGGTCCTGTGCTGGGAATGATGATCGACATTGCTGCCAAGTTTGAGGAGAATGGGTCTATGATCGGATCCATAGTAGTCGAGGTTGGAAGCCGAGGCCCCTAGAAAGTTGTTAAGCCAAGAGCTGTTAGCCACAAATCGATCCAAACGAACGAGGACGTGTTGGTTGCCCGATCTCATATTATTCCAGGTGAACTTGGGACCAGAGGCGTCCAGATCGTGTAGTTCATTATTATGGAGCCCAATGTGGAAGTCATGTTGGGGAATTAATTGCCCGGATCTATTCGGGAAGAATATTTAAATACAAATTTAATTCTAACAATTATTACTAGCATGAATTAAACCTATATTAATTCAAATAATAATTCAACAACAAATCATGCATATAAACAGTTCACATAAATCCTACGCATGTTGAATTGCTACGGGTTTACGTGAAGTAACCTTTCGGAGTGACAACCGTTGAGAAGATGGATCCCGTTCACACTAACACACCAAAAGACCTTCTCAAGTATTCCCTTATCCTCGTTCAACAATCCGGTGGTAAGAACTCGCGAACAATTTAACAAACAGGAAAAATAAAATTATGTTGCACCACCTTTGTGGATTTCTAATTTTTCCAACACATTGAATTACACTTGGGGATGAAAAATCCATCCCCTATTTATAATACTAGGTGGTGGCCGATTTTTGCCCTAGGAATAAGATGGGAAAATCTTTTTCTTGATCTCCAAGAAATCTTGAATATATCCAATATATTCTTTTCTCCATAATTAAAATATTCCATAAAAATCACACCTCCTTATATTAAGGGGTTTTCGAAAATTTCCCAATAAATAGGGAAGAAATAGGATCTTTGACTTTTCTTGAATATATGGGGTAATCTTGTATTTCAAGAATACATATTTCATAAAATCTTTCCAAGAAAATCAAGAAAATCTTTTCTCTTTCTTCCTTTAATATTTTCGAAATTTTTTGGAATAAATAAGAAACAATAATTTATTTTATTTTAAACACCTTTTTCAGTTATTGGACTTTATCTTTGGGCTACTTGAGGGGCCTTTAGGAGAATTAAGATTGGACCTTCCAATAGATCTTGAATTTCCAATATTGAGCCACAATATTATTCAAGCCCATAAATATTAATTAATCCCACTACATAATTAATATTGCACTATCCATCTTAACCCATATCACTGTTAATATGGCTCCCGGATATTATTTCCCGTGTTTAAGATTATCTAGCCCATTAATTAATTCAAGCCACTGAAATAGCTTTCCATTAATTAATATCTTTTGTCCTTGGTCAAGGAAAGGTTCAACATTATTATCCATACCGGAAACTAATTCCACTTGCAAGATTTGGTATGATAAATCTTATGAACCTCCCAAGGGGACAAATCGAACAAGGGTACTTGCACACGATTATTCGTATTAAATCTTAGCAATCGCATGTGACCAATAATATTTCCCAAGATATACAGTATTGAATCTCATTGATTCTCTACCCGTCATAAGTCAAAGCAATAATTACTAACCACTCACGATCCTATTTAAGGGACGAAGATTAAGAAATAACGAACCACTAAGGTCTAATTCTTCCTAATTCAGTGCTGAAGAATTTATCCTCCTGTAGGTCCTATTCAGTGCATCATCATGCACTAGTGTAATCTCTTGGTCAGGACAAGCCAATCTGAGCCTTACACTTCAACCTTTCACGATGGATTGGTCATTTCCATCTAGGTCGTGAATAGCGTACTTTTAGTTACAAGGGACTGTTAATTTAATCTTCTGTGATCTGGTATCACTAAATTAACTACAATGTAACACGTACTATTTATTGAACAGTTATGCAAGAAATATATGTAACATTCAATGATATTTAAAGCATCATTGATAAATAATTTATTTCAAAAATAAGACAGAAATTCAAATGGTTATACAAAGTAAAAAGCATATTTTCCAAAGATAACCCCAACAATCTCCCACTTATACTCAAAGTCCGCTTTTAAGTATACTACAAAGATATCTCGTGTAGTTCTAATGCGACATCTAATGTCACATACATGAACCTAATAATATCTCCCACTTATACTCAAATCGATTAGCGGCGGTCTTGACACCCATTCGTTACACGTGTCTCTCGAATGTGTTCGGCGAGGCCACTTTGTGAATGGATCTGCTAGGTTGTCTTCCTCGACGCGATCTTTGCCACCTCTATATCTCTCTCTTAACGATTTCTCGTATAAGATGGTATTTCCTTTCAATGTGTTTGTTTGGCTTTGTGGGCTCTTGGCTCACTTGAATTTTGAATCGCTCGCATTATCACAATGCTTGATGATTGTCTTTGGGCAAATTCGAACTACATCCAAGTTCACTAGGAAGTTCTTGAGCCAAACCGCTTTTTTCGGCGCCTCTCTCAAGCCTACGATTCGCTTCCATGGTAGAATCAGCGATGCATTTCTTCTTAACGCTTCTCCATGTCATGGCTCCTCCCCCAATGCAAAACAAACTACCAGAGGTAGATTTTCTGGAATCTAAGTCTGATTGGAAATCCGAGTCCGTGTAACCGATGAGGATTAGACTATCTGACTGATAAACTAACATTCTATCTCGAGTTCTTTTCAGATGCTTCAGAATGTTCTTAACTGTCGCCCAATGCTCTTTTCCCGGATTACTTTGATATCTTGCCACCATGCCAACGGCAAAGCAGATATCCGGTCTCGTGCACAGCATTGCATACATAAGGCTTCCGACAACCAAAGCATAAGGAATGCCTTTCATGTCATCTATCTCCTTTTGTGTCTTAGGGCACATTTCTTTGGATAGATGGATTCCATGTCTGAAAAGTACGAAGCCTTTTTGGAATTCTGCATGCTGAATCGCTTCAAGACAGTGTCTATATATGAAGCTTGCGATAAGCCTATCATCATTTTCTTGCGATCTCGAGTGATCTTGATCCCTTCTTTCTGAGTATAACCTTTCGCCACAAGTCTTACCTTGAAGGTTTCCACCTTCCCGTCCGGTCCTCTTTTCCTCTTGTATACCCACTTGCAGCCAATGGGTTTGACCCAATTAAGTGGTTCGACTAGCTCCCACACTCTGTTATGATCCATAGAACCTATTTCGGCTTCCATTGATGTTTGCCAAGAAACCGCATCCTTGTCTTGGATTGCCTCGTCGTAAGTCCATGGGTCTGATTCATCTTGACCGGGGACTAAGTCCGAGGACTCTCCTACCCCCATGAATCTCTCTTGTTGTCTTACAACCCTCCCACTATGACGAGGTTCTGGTTGTGTACGTGTGTCGTTTGGTATGTCATCTTGTACAGTTGGCACTGAGGTTAGCCCCCTTAGCTCATTTAAGGTAATCTCACTTCTGGGCTTTCTTTCGTTCATATAGTCTTCTTCCAAAAATCTAAAGTGGGTGCTTATTACCACCTTTTGACCTTCGGGACCATAGAACAACACCCTTTTGTTCCCTCGGGGTATCCTATAAACAACCTTAATTCTGATCGAGGATCCAATTTTTCTGCTTCCTTGTCCAACACATAGGCCGGACACACCCCCAAATTCTCATGTGTCTCAAACTGGGCTTGCGCCCGGTCCACAATTCTTTGTGAGTTTTGGGAACCGATTTAGATGGCACCAAGTTCAGAATATAAGCCGTTGTTTCCAAGGCATGATCCCAGAACGACTTGGGTAGATCCGCATAACTCATCATTGATCTAACCATTTCTAAAAGAGTTATGTTTCTTCGCTATGCAACCCCGTTTTGTTGAGGGGTTCCGGGTGCAGTTAGCTGGGATACAATCCCTTCATTTGACAAGTAGTTCAAAAACTCATCGCTGAGGTACTCGCCTCCACGATCATATCGTAGAGACTTGATACGTTTTTCCCTATGATTCTCTGCTTGAGCCTTAAATTCTTTGAATTTGTCAAAGGTCTCAGATTTATGCTTCATAAGGAAAATATAGTCGTACCTTGAGTAATCATCAATAAAGGTGACGAAATACTCATAACCTCCTCTTGCTTTGGTTGACATTGGACCACATACGTCTGTGTGAACGATTTCTAACACTTCTTTGGCTCTATTCCCCTTGGCTCTGAATGCCCTCTTGGTCATTTTACCTTCAAAACATGATTCGAAAGTTGGGATTGGTTCAACCCGGAGAGACTCCAATGAACCATCTTCTACCAACCTTTTAATCATTTTTGGATTAATATGTCCCAATCTGAGATGCCATAGAAGTGTCTCGTTCACGTCTGATGAACGTTTTCTTTTATCGGAAACAGTTGATGTGTTATAAGATGCATTTCGTGAGCGGTGTGCACAGTTAATTGTATAGAGATTATTCGACAACGTTTCATGACATGCGGAATTGCTACGGGTTTACGTGAACTAACCTTTCGGAGTGACAACCGTTGAGAAGATGGATCCCGTTCACACGAACACACCAAAAGACCTTCTCAAGTATTCCCTTATCCTCGTTCAACAATCCGGTGGTAGGAACTCGCAAACAATTTAACAAAAGGGAAAAATAAAATTATGTTGCACCACCTTTGTGGATTTCTAATTTTTCCAACACATGGAATTACACTTGGGGATGAAAAATTCATCCCCTATTTATAATACTAGGTGGTGGCCGATTTTTGCCCTAGGAATAAGATGGGAAAATCTTTTTCTTGATCTCCAAGAAATCTTGAATATATCCAATATATTCTTTTCTCCATAATTAAAATATTCCATAAAAATTCCACCTCCTTATATTAAGGGGTTTTCAAAAAGTTCCCATTAAATAGGGAAGAAATAGGATCTTTAACTTTTCTTGAATTTATGGGATAATCTTGTATTTCAAGAATACATATTCCATAAAATCTTTCCAAGAAAATCAAGAAAATCTTTTCTCTTTCTTCCTTTAATATTTTCGAATTTTTTTGGAAAAAATAAGCAACAATAATTTATTTTATTTTAAACACTTTTTTCAGCTATTGGACTTTATCTTTGGGCTACTTGAGGGGCCTTTAGGAGAATTAAGATTGGACCTTCCAATGGATCTTGAATTTCCAATATTGAGCCACAATATTATTCAAGCCCATAAATATTAATTAATCCCACTACATAATTAATATTGCACTATCCATCTTAACCCATATTCTTGTAAATATGGCTCCCGGTTATTATTTCTCATGTTTAAGATTATCTAGTCCATTAATTAATTCAAGCCACTAAAATTCTTTCCATTAATTAATATCTTTTGTCCTTGGTCAAGGAACGGTTCAACATTATTATCCATACCGGAAACTAATTCCACTTGCAAGATTTGGTATGATAAATCTTATGAATCTCCCAAGGGGGCAAATCGAACAAGCGTACATGCACACGATTCTTCGTATTAAATCTTAGCAATCGCATGTGACCAATAATATTGCCCAAGATATAAAGTATTGAATCTCATTGATTTCTACCCGTCATAAGTCAAAGCAATAATTACTAACCACACACGATCCTATTTAAGGGACGAAGATTAAGAAATAACGAACCACTGAGGTCTAATTCTTCCTAATTCAGTGCTGAATAATTTATCCTCCTGTAGGTCCTATTCAGTGCATCATCATCCACTAGTGTAATCTCTTGGTCAGGACAAGCCAATCTGAGCCTTACACTTCAACCTTTCACGATGGATTGTTCATTTCCATCTAGGTCGTGAATAGCGTACTTTTAGTTACAAGGGACTGTTAATTTAATCTTTTGTGATCTGGTATCACTAAATTAACTACAATGTAACACGTACTATTTATTGAACAGTTATGCAGTAAATATATGTAACATTCAATGATATTTAAAGCATCAGTGATAAATAATTTATTTCAGTAAATAAGACAGAAATTCAGTGTGGTTATACAAAGTAAAAGCATACTTTCCAATATAACCCCAACAAGTCATGCATATTCTTGAAGGATCTAGGAGGGCGGCCTTGTTTTTCATAATTATAGAGAATTTCATTAAAATCGCCCCCGACAATCCAATCAACATTCGAGAGAGAGTGAGATTTAGAGATTTTATTAAGAAGATCCCATGAGAGATGTCGTAAGTTTTGATTAGGGTTACCGTAAAACCTGGTAAAATACCAACGTTTATTGTTATAATTGATAATGCTATCAATATGCCCAGTTGAAAAAGACAAAACCGAAACATCAAAGATTTCATTCCAAAGCAAAATAATACCGCCGCTTTTGCCAACGGGTTCGACACGGAAACAGATTTTTAAATTAAGAAAAACACGCCACTTCAAAATGGTACTTTTAGGAACTTTAGCCTCCGAAATAAACACAAGATCAGGGGATTGTTCAGCAAGAAGCCGCTGTAGATTTTTGAATGCCCGTTGTCCCCCAAGGCCACAGGCATTCCAACAAAGGCAACTCATGGTTCTCTGCGGGGCTTACCCACGTCTGCCGCCGCCGATTTCTCATGAGAGGAAGGGGATGTCCAGAGTGCTCTTCAGTTTCAACTTTCTGCTTCTTGGCTGAAGTCTCGTAAAAGAAGTCTTGTTTGATTATCCTTTTCTCACCCATCTTATGGCCAGTGGTAGGCAAAACCGTCCCACCGGAGTCGGTCTTGGCTTTTCCTTTATTTTTCATCTTTTTGTCCTTCACCAAGGGGGGGGGCATTGGCTGGTGGTAGAGCTCCAAAGGAGAATGTGTCTTCTGTGTAACCTGCAAACAAAGCCATTAACTCGTCAGTAGGAATAAGGTCGGCTTCAGCCATGGAAATGGCGAGGGATTTGTTAGGGTTTTCAGGGCGTTCCGAAGGTTTTGGAGAGGTAAGGAAGAGAGGTGGCATTTTGTTAAGATTGAGTTCAATGGTTCCAGGTGGTGTGGCAAGATCCCTGGCTTCATCCTTAGTATTTCTGGGGGGATAGGTTACAACAGAGGGCTTAGTTTTGGGACTTTCAGCATTAGGGTTCAAGAGGGGACAGTGACTTGGTTTCGGGATGAGGGCTTTCCAGTTTGGTTGTGCACGAGTAGAATCATGGGAGAGGGAGTTTTTTGTCTGGGAACCTTCGGAATAGGGGATGGGGAACCTTCAGATGGTTATTTGTTTTTGACACAACCCATTCCGGGACACGGGAAGGAGGAGTAGTTTGGATGGAAGAGCTCGGGGTTTTTGGGGATTGGCTCAGCTGTTGGTCCGGCCTTTTTGCGTTGAGCTTTTCAAGCTCATTGATGATCATTTCTAGAGTGACCGAACTCTGGCCATTTGCTCGAATCCATGGACCATAGTGTCGTTTGACATCGGGTTTCATGAAGGCACAATCCTTCTCTTGGTGGTTTAGACGGCCGCAAAAGTAACAGAAATTGGAGAGTTTCTCGTAGCGGAAAATGACTTTGCATGAGGATTCTTCGATGTCGTCGCCCATCGATGGAGTGGTTGGCGAACATCCACCATTGTACGAATTCGAACGCATTCACCCAGAGCCACTCCATTGTAATCGCTTTTCACGTCAAGGATCTCTCCCAAAAGGGCACCGAGATCCTCAGCTGCACCTCTAGTCATGGCTCTGATTTGTAAGCCATGGACTTGAATCCAGAATGGGACCTCCGTCAAGACAATGTCGGAAGGGTGTTCGTCCCCTCTCATAACGGCCAACAGAAGCACCAAGCCTTGGAAGTTCCAAGGTTGCTTATATAAAACCTTGTTACACTCACTACAATCCGTAAACTCGAAGATGTAGAGTCCCACCCCCAGAGGCTTGATCTCCAGGGGAAAATTCAAGTCACAGATTTTGGGAAGACTTGCCTGTAGGTCGAGGATCCCGACATACTTCTTCATGGCCAGCTTTCCGACGAGGGCGTTGATCGGGGTCGCAAGGTTATCCGATTTGATGATGATGGGGTTTTTTCTTCCTCGAAGATGGTCAGCTTCTCCCACATAGCGATAATGTTGTTATCCATAGAAGGTGGTAATGCGAGGTAGAAGGCAGAGTGAATGAAGCACAAATTAAACCCCCAAAATCAGGGAGAGTGATGTCTAAGAATATGGAGAGGCAAATCTGAGTAATAATGCCAAATCCAGAGAATGTTTGTTAAGCTTGAGATATTAGATCCGGTGGGTAACATACTACATAAATAGCAGTAAATATGGTGCCTAGGGGCACAGAACGTTGCACGGGAGCCGGCGAACAAAGCACGAGAGGGACCTGATTGGTGCACATTGGGCAGCACAATGAGTATCTCAAGCGTCCAAACCCTAGTTTTCAAAACTAGGTTTCGAAACACTGAGCGCGAAAACGAAATCGACGATGAGGGTGTTTCATGGTGTAGAGAGAGAGAATCCATTTCATAGAATGGATTTTTTGTGTGAACATGATTTCTCATCCTTTATTATATATGGTTGAAAAGTCTCTATTTATAATACAATTTGGAGAGTGAAACTCACTCTCCAACTAGCTCTAGTTGTAGCACTTAATGCCTAATTACAAATCATTTCATATTTTTGATACTATTTTTGGACTTTATTCTCAAGGTACAGAGATCTCTGGCACGGAATAGGTCGTTCAATGTTCGACACCTGGACCCACTCGGAGATCTTCGCCTGTCATGCCTAACTTTTACTTCAATTGACTGCCTGTGGCTGTCACATCGTCCCTTAGCATGAGATTTCCCCTTTCGGGGAAGATCTCCTGCCATATTCCCGTTATTTGAACTCTCATGTACCGGGTTCTCGTCACCGTGCACACTCTCCACTTTTTGTTCGGGTTACCTCCGAGGTGAGATAATAATATCGCATCAGTTTGCCAATATTAGGTTAGATATCGAGTTCATCTACTGTTTGTTGGACTTTAGCTTCACTTTTTATGGTATGCAGGTTGCCTCTGACGTGAACGTTATCATCATATTTGACCTCGCACAACAATTATTTTAGATTTTTTGTAAGTATATGCTCCTAATAATTAATCTTTTCAAATGCTACTTCCTTAGTATTGTTGCCTCCTTTATTTTCCTTTTTCTTTGAATATTATGTTGGGATTATACTAGAAAGTATGCTTTTACTTTGTATAATCGAAACTGAATTTTCAGACTTATTTACTGAAATAAATTGTTTATCACTGATGCGTTAAATATTATCGAATGTTACATATATTTACTGCATAACTGTTCAATAAGTCGTACATGTTACATTGTAGTTAATTTAGTGATACCAGATCACAGAAGATTAAATTAACAGTCCCTTGTAACTAAAAGTACGCTATTCACGACCTAGATAGAAATGAACAACTCATCGCGAAAGGTTGAAGTGTAAGGCTCAGATTGGCTTGTCTTGACCAAGAGATTACACTAGTGCATGACTGATGCACTGAATAGGACCTACAGGAGGGTAAATTCTTCAGAACTGAACAAGGAAGAATTAGACCTCAGTGGTTCGTTATTTCTTAATCTTCGTTCCTTAAATAGGATCACGTGGGATTGGTAACTATTGCTTTGACTTATCATGGGTAGCGAATCAACGAGATTCAATACTTTTTATCTTGGACAATATTATTAGTCACATGTGATTGCTAAGATTTAATACGAAGAATCGTGTGCAAGTACGCTTGTTTGAATTGCCCCCTTGGGAGGTTCATAAGCTTTATCATACCAAATCTTGCAAGTGGAATTAGTTTTCGGTATGGATAATAATGTTGAACCGTTCCTTGACCAAGGACAAAAGATATTATTTAATGAAAAGCTATTTCAGTGGCTTGAATTAATTAATGGGCTAGATAATCTTAAACACGGGAAATAATGACCGGGAGCCATATTGATCGTAATATGGGTTAAGATGGATAGTCTAATATTAATTATGTAGTGGGATTAATTAATATTTATGGGCTTGAATAATATTGTGGCTCAATATTAGATATTCAAGGTCCATTAGAAGGTCCAATCTTAATTCTCCTAAAGGCCCCCGAAAGTAGCCCAAATATATAGTCCAATAACTTAAAAAAAGGTGATTAAAATAAAATAAATATTGTTGCTTAATTTTTCCTATTTATTTCGAAAAATTATGGATAAGAGGGAGAAAAGATTTTCTTTGAATTTTGTTATGGAATGAAGATATGTATTCTTGGAATACAAGATTATCTCATTAAATTCAAGAAATCTCCCACTTGGTTATTCATAATAGAGATTTGAAAATTTTTGAAATATAAGCGGGCAAGAAAGATTTTCTTGATTTTCTTGAAAAGATATTATGGAAGATATGTATTTCTTGAAATACAAGAATATCTCATAAATTCAAGAAGATCCAAATCTTGGAATCTTGATCCCTAATATTTGAAATATTCCATAACAAATAAGAGAGTGGGATTTTGTGGAATATTTTAATTATGGAGAAAAGAATATATGAGATATATTCAAGATTTCTTGGAGATCAAGAAAAGATTTTTTCCTCCCTATTTCACATGTAATTTTCGTCCCCTCTCCTATATAAATAGGGATGAATGGTTCATTCCCAAAGAATAAACGAAAATTGGTTTTTTTTTTTAAAATACCAAATACGATAAAATATCAAATATTTTATAATGTCGATGATTGTATTTTTTTCAAAAAACATTATTGTGAGTAGTGTACAATTCCATGTCTTTGAAAAATTAGTAAATCCACAAAAGGTGGTGCAACATAATTTGTTTTTCCTTTTGTTAAATCGTTCACAAGAATCTTTCCACCGGATAGTCGAATCGAGGGTTAAGGAATACTTAGGAAGTCCTTTTCGCTAGTCTAATCACCCATACCGTTATCCCAAGAGGTACGTTCACGAAACTCGTAGTATTCGCGTCGCGGGGTTTTACGTGAATTATTATATGCATGATATGTTGTTGGATTATTATTTGAATTAATATAGGATTAATTCATGCTAGTAATAATTAAAGAATTAAATTTGTATTTAAATATTCACCCCGAATAGATCTGTGCAACTTGTTCCCCAACAACTGGTATCAGAGCCACGGTTTCGGGCTCTGAATTTTTAAAATTGTAATTTAATTCGTTGACATTAAATTTGAAATTGGATAGTAGAATTGCTAGATCTGTTTTGCAGGTATCCAATTGTCATGGAATTTAATGTGTTTATTTATGCATGCATATAAATTATGGTTTTTAATTCGATTCGTTCGGATTCGTTTTGCCTCGTGAGAAAATCCACGAGTAGATTAGTATTTGTTTGATTTGATCAATGTAATAGACTAGTCTAGATCTAGGTTTATTTATTTTGTAAATAAATTGTAACAGGATCGGAAACGGAGGCGGAGACGAAGAATTAAAAGACGGGATCCGAAACCGGGCGTAGGCAGCGTGTGTCATTTAAACGCGTGCCAAGGGAGGCACGCCAAGATTTACGAGGGCGCTTATGATGCCAAGACGGGCGTAGGGCGAGGGCCGTGGCCGCCTGATATGGCGGATCCAACGGCGATGAGGGCGCCATAAGAAATTAAAGGAATCGCTTAGAACCGCATGGGCGACGACGGGCGACGCGGGTAGGCAAGGGGCGAGCTTAAAGCACACGGGTGGCGCGCTTATTTCCGACACGGGCGCCGGGCGGCGACATCGCCGCTCAAGGATACATCGGTGTTTTCAAGGCGATGCGTCTGTGCCAAAGCGCGACGGACGCGGGTTGTTTCGGCAAAGGCGGCCGGATCGGCGTGCATCCCGGCTGCGAGCTACTTGGCGTGGCTTTTCGAGACGGAGTTCTTTTCGAGACGATCGAGTGGGAGAAATTCAAGACGGTATTTCTTCAAGATCAAGCCAAGAAAAATAAAAACATGACAATTGGATAATTTGTGCCCAATATGTTTATTTTTATGTTTTGCTTGATTTATTATTGTGTTATCTTATGCTTTATTTAATTTGTTTAAATGTGTTTGCATGAGAGTTACGCAATGAAAAATCTCACCATCAAAAATTACTAAGTATGTTTAAATAATTAATTGACAATTTTTTTCCGGATAATAAAATTGAATTAATTTTGACCTCCATGATTTATTTATTTGTGAATTCTTTTGGAGAAATTCCCCCAATCGACGGCCGGTCAAAGTTAGCTTTCACATGAATGAATTCCAAATGGATGATTGTGGATTATTACTAGTGGCGACGGTGACCCTCCCCACGAGGCTCGTTCAAAGCGAAATAATAATCCTGTATTTAGTCATGGTTATTACTTAGGTATAAAATTGATATGCATATACTTCCCCGAAGTCCCTGTCAATTTTATATTGGTCATGTGGGAGCCAACTATTAATCTGGATATTAAAGGTTTGTAATTGTTCTTGTTTGTAACCTGCTTGAATGTGTTTAAATAATGACCCACCCCACGTGGCTTATTTAAACTGTTTTGAGATGTCGGCTGATGCATGTTCATATTTTTTTTTTGAGATTTTAAATATGATGCATGTGATCAAATCTTGTGATATACTTGTGCTTATGCATATAGTTACTTATTTCAGTTCAGCATGTCGTTACCTTTTAATCCACTGTTATTATACTTAAAGTCAATACAATATGGAAACTATATTGATTGGAAAATTATAATTGTCCTAACTGCACAAAAGCACAAATGGATTTTTGAACACCAAAATCAGATGAGCCAACTGACGAGTCAAAACATGCGGGACTCGTCAGATCACCTTGCGAGAGATGTCGTCGCTGAAAATGGTGGAGGGCAAACACGTAAGGGATTACGTCCTCAAAATAGATGGCCCATCTGAACAAACTTGAGATTCTAAGTGCAGATTATTATCTGGAGACTCAGATGAATTTGGTACTTCACTCTCTGCCCAAAAAGTTTTTGAGCATTTTGGCCTCGCTAGCTAATTTCTTGCAAGCTTTTGGTCTCGGCGGAAATGTTGATAAGGCACCAAACTCAAGTTTTGACGGCAAGTGGTCCGTCTTCATCTTCTAGGCCAAGGGAGGCAAGGAAAAGAAGAGGACCAAAGGCCATAAGCAATAAAACTCAACTGTTGCCAAGGGCAATGATAAGATGAGGAATGCTTGTTGTGTCAAGGAAAATCCAAAGAGGAAGTGGTTAAGCTGCGGTGAGAGAGGACAATGGAGGTTTTGCCTGTTCCAACCCCAAAAGGGACGGACAGAAAGGTAATTCTCACGCACTAGTTGTTGAAACTTGTTTAGCGGCGTATACTTCTCATTCGTGGGTGGTTGATACGAGATCCACTAATCATGTTGGCTTCACGGGTTCAAACGGACCCGACAACTTAGTGGGAGTGAGATCCTCATCACACTGGGCGATGCTACGAGAGTGGCAGCTGAAGCAGTGGGAGAAGTGCACCTATCTTTTGAAGATAAAGTTTTTTTTTTAGATTATTTTTATGTTCCCAGTTTTAGAAAGAATTCACTTTCAGTTTCTAAAATTCGATTAAAGGACACTAAGTTTCTTCTAATAAGAATGACATCATTTCTTGAAATGATGAGTGTATCTGTTACGGGACATTGATGGAAAATTTCTATACAATTAACTGTGCACACCACTCACGAAATGCATCCTATAACACATCAACTATTTCCGACAAAAGAAAACGTGAACGAAACACTTCTTTGGCATCTAAAATTGGGTCATATAAATCCAAAGAGGATCCAAAGGTTGGTAAAAGACGGTTCACTGGAGTGTCTCCAAGTTGAACCAATTCCAACCTGCGAATCATGTTTGGAGGGTAAAATGACCAAGAGGGCATTTGGAGCCAACGGGAATAGGGTCAAAGAAGTGTTAGAGATCGTTCACACAGATGTATGTGGTCCAATGTCAACCAAAGCTAGAGGAGGTTATGAGTATTTTTTATTGATAATTACTCAAGGTACGGTTACATTTTCCTTATGAAGCATAAATCTGAGACCTTTGAGAAATTCAAAGAATTTAAGGCTCAAACAGAGAATCATAGGAAAAAACGTATCAAGTCTCTACGATCTGATCGTGGAGGCGAATACCTCAGCTATGAGTTTTTGAACTACTTATCTGAAAGAAGGGATTGTATCCCAGCTCACTGCACCCGGAACCCCTCAACAAAACGGGGTTGCAGAGCGAAGAAACGGAACTCTTTTGGAAATGGTTAGATCAATGATGAGTTATGCGGATCTTCCCAAGTCGTTCTGGGGTCATGCCTTGGAAACAGCGGCTTACATTCTAAACTTGGTGCTATCCAAATCGGTTCCCAAAACTCCCAAAGAATTGTGGACCGGGCGCAAGCCTAGTATGAGACACATGAGAATTTGGGGGTGTCCGGCCTACGTGTTGGACAAGGAAGCCGATAAATTGGATCCTCGATCAGAATTAAGGCTGTTTGCAGGATATCCCGAGGGAACAAAAGGGTGTATGTTCTATGGTCCCGAAGATCAAAAGGTGGTCATCAGCACCCACTTTAGATTTTTTGAAGAAGACTATATGAACCAAAGAAAACCCAGAAGTGAGATTACCTTAAATGAGCTTAGAAGGCAAACCTCAGTGCCAACTGTACTAGATGATATACTAAACGATACGTTTTCACAACCGGAGCCTCATCGTAGTGGGAGGGTTGTTAGACAGCCCGAGAGATTCATGGGAATAAGAGAGTCCTCGAACTTGATTCCCGGACAAGACGAATCAGACCCATGGACATATGATGAGGCACTCCAAGATAAGGATGCAGATTCTTGGCAAACAACAATGAAAGCCGAAATGGGTTCTATGTTTCATAACCGAGTATGGGAGCTAGTCGAACCACTTAATGGGGTCAAACCCATTGGATGTAAGTGGGTATATAAGAGGAAAAGAGGACAGGACGGGAAGGTTGAAACCTTCAAAGCAAGACTAGTGGCGAAAGGTTATACTCAGAAAGAAGGGGTCGATTATTAGGAAACTTTTTCGCCCATAGCCATGCTTAAGTCCATCCGTATTCTCTTATCGATTGATGCGCATTTCGACTTTGAAATCTGGCAAATGGATGTCAAGACAACTTTCCTTAACAGAAGTCTTGATGAAGAGATCTATATGCAACAACCCCAAGGTTTCATTGAAACAGGCCAAGAATACCTAGTTTGAAAGCTCAAGAGGTCAATTTACGGACTCAAACTGGCATCCAGAGCTTGGAACCAATGTTTTGATCGTGTAATAAAGTCTTATGGGTTTGATCAAAACGAGTTTAAAAGTTGTGTGTATAAAATGCGTGTCAGAACTGCATTGGTGTTCTTAGTACTATACGTAGATGACATTCTGATCATCGGGAACGATGTGAAGGTGTTATCAGACGTAAGGGCATGGCTTTCAAAATATTTTGATATGAAAGACTTAGGGGAAGCCCGACACATCCTTGGGATCAAGATCACTCGAGATCGCAAGAAAAGGATGGTCGGGTTATCGCAAGTTTTATACATAGACACTGTCTTGAAACGATTCAGCATGCAAGATTCCAAGAAAGGATTCGTACCCTTTCAGGCATGGAATTCATCTATCCAAGAAAATGTCCCCTAAGACGCAAAAGGAGATATATGACATGAAAGGCATTCCTTGTGCTTCGGCTGTCGGAAACCTTATGTATGCAATATTGTGTACGAGACCGGATATCTGTTTTGTCATAGGCATGGTAGCAAGATATCAAAGTAACCCAGGGAAAGAGCATTGGACGACAGTTAAAAACATTCTGAAGTTTCTGAAAAGAACTCGGGATAGAATGTTGATTTATAAGTCAGATACTCCAATCCCCATCGGCTACACGGACTCGGATTTCCAATCAGACTTAGATTCCAGAAACTATCTGCCTCAGTTAGTGTGTTTCCATTTGGGAAGTGTAACCATCAAATGGACGAGTGTGAAGCAGAAATGCATCACTGACTCAACCATGGAAGTCAGGTAAGTAGCTGCTTGTGAAGCAGTCAAAGAACCGTTTTGGCTCTAGACCTTCTTAGTGGACTTGGATGGAGTTTCGAATTTATCTAGCCATATTTGCTAGGGGAAGTTGCAAATTCAAGGGAACCAAGAGTCCATGAGTCAAACAAGCACACTAAAGGAAAGACATCTTATACGAGAAATCATTAAGAGAGGAGATATAGATGTGGCAAAGATAGCGTCTGAGGACAACCTAGCAGATCCATTCACAAAGAGTCTGCCTCTGAATACATTCGATAGACATGTGGAAGGAATGGGTGTCAAGACCGTTGCCAATCTGCTTTGAGTATAAGTGGGAGAAATTACTAGGTTCGTGTAGGTGACATTAGATGTCACGAACTACATGAGACATGTTGTAGTATACTTAAAAGCAGACTTTGAGTATAAGTGGGAGATTGTTGGGATTATACTAGAAAGTATGCTTTTACTTTGTATAATCGAAACTGAATTTTCAGACTTATATACTGAAATAAATTGTTTATCACTGATGCGTTAAATATTATCGAATGTTACATATATTTACTGCATAACTGTTCAATAAGTCGTACGTGTTACATTGTAGTTAATTTAGTGATACCAGATCACAGAAGATTAAATTAACAGTCCCTTGTAACTAAAAGTACGCTATTCACGACCTAGATGGAAATGAACAACCCATCGCGAAAGGTTGAAGTGTAAGGCTCAGATTGGCTTGTCTTGACCAAGAGATTACACTAGTGCATGACTGATGCACTGAATAGGACCTACAGGAGGATAAATTCTTCAGAACTGAACAAGGAAGAATTAGACCTCAGTGGTTCGTTATTTCTTAATCTTCGTTCCTTAAATAGGATCACGTGGGATTGGTAACTATTGCTTTGACTTATCATGAGTAGTGAATCAAATAGATTCAATACTTTTTATCTTGGACAATATTATTAGTCACATGTGATTGCTAAGATTTAATACGAAGAATCGTGTGCAAGTACGCTTGTTTGATTTGCCCCCTTGGGAGGTTCATAAGCTTTATCATACCAAATCTTGCAAGTGGAATTAGTTTTCGGTATGGATAATAATGTTGAACCGTTCCTTGACCAAGGACAAAAGATATTAATTAATGGAAAGATATTTCAATGGCTTGAATTAATTAATGGGCTAGATAATCTTAAACACGGGAAATAATGACCGGGAGCCATATTGACTGTAATATGGGTTAAGATGGATAGTGCAATATTAATTATGTAGTGGGATTAATTAATATTTATGGGCTTGAATAATATTGTGGCTCAATATTAGATATTCAAGGTCCATTAGAAGGTCCAATCTTAATTCTCCTAAAGGCCCCCTGAGTAGCCCAACATATAGTCCAATAACTGAAAAAAGGTGATTAAAATAAAATAAATATTGTTGCTTAATTTTTCCTATTTATTTCGAAAATTATGGATAAGAGGGGAGAAAGATTTTCTTTGAATTTTGTTATGGAATGAAGATATGTATTCTTGGAATACAAGATTATCTCATTAAATTCAAGAAATCTCCCACTTGGTTATTCATAATAGAGATTTCGGAAAATTTTGAAATATAGTGGGCAAGAAAGATTTTCTTGATTTTCTTGAAAAGATATTATGGAAGATATGTATTTCTTGAAGTACAAGAATATCTCATAAATTCAAGAAGATCCAAATCTTGGAATCTTGATCCCTAATATTTCGAAATATTCCATAACAAATAAGAGAGTGGGATTTTGTGGGATATTTTAATTATGGAGAAAAGAATATATAAGATATATTCAAGATTTCTTGGAGATCAAGAAAAGATTTTTTTCCTCCCTATTTCACATGTAATTTTCGTCCCCCTCTCCTATATAAATAGGGGATGAATGGTTCATTCCCAGTAACACACGAAAATTGGTTTTTTCGGAAAAATATCAGCGTCGATAAAATATCAAATATTTTGTAACGTCGACAGATTGTATTTTTTCGAAAAACGACAATTGTGAGTAGTGTACAATTCCATGTGCTGGAAAAATTAGTAAATCCACAAAGGTGGTCAACATAATTTGTTTTTCCTTTTGTTAAATCGTTCACAAGAATCTTTCCACCGGATAGTCGAACGAGGGCTAAGGGAATACTTGGGAAGTCCTTTCGGTTAGTCTAATCAGCCATACCGTTGCCATCCCAAGAGGTACGTTCACGTAAACTCGTAGTATTCCGCATGCGTAGGTTTTACGTGAATTATTATATGCATGATATGTTGTTGGATTATTATTTAAATTAATATAGGATTAATTCATGCTAGTAATAATTAAAGAATTAAATTTGTATTTAAATATTCACCCTGAATAGATCTGTGCAACTTATTCCCCAACATATTATATGTCACAGCGTGTGTGTAGGAGCCTTTGAATAACCAGAAATGAAGCTACTCTCAAGAATATTAATCCGGATGTAAAAGAAGTCGTATCGAACATGGAAATGGATCCATGCTCATATTAGGGGTAATTACTGGCAGGTACAAAATTTTGAGAAAACTTACTAGCAGGTACAAATGAGATTGTATATACAGTCAAAATTGCATTTGAAAGTGCAATTGTACCTACATATATGCAATCATTTTGTACCTGTTAGTAAATTTTTAAAAAAATTGTACCTATCAGTAATTTCCCACTCATATTATACCCCTCATGTTTTTCTTCTTTTTTTTTTTTATGATTTGTCTTCTACTCCTGTTTCTGCTCCTCTTTTCTCAAGTAAGTTGGATGCTTTGTAAGGAATTCGAGTAACCCTTACTCAATTTTAATAAATTTTATGATATTTCAAAATAAAGAGAAATCCCCAAATAATAAAAGGAAAATCTAATGGGACAAATTGATGTAACTAATTAAATTAAGATAGAATCAAATTTATTTGGGCGGGTCTCATATGCATCCAAGTGCATCATACACTTATAGTGCATTTTAAAAACATGCAACTTGTTATAATGAAAGATGCAATTTGTTTACACTGAACCGTGCAGCTATTAATAGTTGCACGATTCAGTGTAAATAAAATATATATTTTAATATAACAAGTTGTATATTTTTAAAATGCATTTATAAATATCTTCAAAAAAAAATGCATTTATAAAGATACGGTGCAGCTAAATGATACAAAACTTATCCAATTTATAATTGTGATCAATTTAAAAGGTATCCCTATAAAGAGAATTCTCCTAATTCCTCTCCTATTGCTAATTGCATTGCTGAGGAAGAAAATATCTGTGTGTGGTAAGTGGGTCATATCAAAACCTGAAATTGTTTTTAGCAGAAGGGTAGTGTGGGGTGGCCTTTTGGTGTGTTGTAAAGTTGGGAAAAACCACATCATATCTTCGCATGCTGCTTCCTTTTAACTTTTTTGACAAAAACAATTATTTCAAAAGTCTGTACAAACAAATATTTATGTACCATGCTGAAAATTTAGCTTGTTGATTTGATGGTGGACTCTACTTTAATCAAACAGTACTACATAAAATAGTAAAGTACACTGAATTCTATTTTTACCGTTCAGTAGTTATAATTCTCCAGTCCTTTGTACGAATTGAATAATATAATTTTTAATATATAATTATGTAATGTAAGATATAAATTATAATAAAAAATTAAATTAGATTGCATATAATAAATTTTAACATATAATCGTGTCATTTAAAACATATATTACAATAAAAAATTAAATTAATTATATTTTTCACTTACCCATTGACCTTTATCAATTATTTTTTTGCTTACTTTTTTTAAATACATATATATTATTTTTATATATGAGTAACTCACAATTTATTAAATTAGTTATATAGTTTTTAATGATATACTAAATTCATCACAAATACTAAGATTTTTTATTAGTGTTTTATATGATAAAGTGATAAAGTGTGTATTTCCATTTAAGAAAATGTGTAGTTAAGATTGGAACGCCCAAAACGGAAATAGTATAGTTAAGATTGAGACGGAGGGAGTATAATCTAAAATAAAAATAATTAATTAAATTTAACTCATATAAAATATTAATAACTATAAACTACATTTTTTTACATGAATTTTATTTTTATACATCTATATAGATGTTAAATCAAAGATTTTGGAACAATATTGATTTGATATATAGTGTGTTGAAAATGAATATTCAAATTGACAGTAAAAAGTAAGAAAAAAAATGAAAAAAAAAATTATTAGTAAAGCAAAGACACTCTCTTAAATAGGGGGTGGGACTCACTACTACACCATAAAACAAGTAGAGTTACAATTGCTCAAACAATAATTGTCTTCTTGCCCCCTATTTCTATTTTTATATAGTTATAGATTACTGTATATAGAAATACTGCAACAAAAAACACAGATTTCATCCCATTGCAATCCAAATAACGGACTTGGATCACTCAATTTTTGTGTGTAAATTTCTAATTTTAAAGAGATAAATACATCAAGTGAATTCCATTTTCTCTATTTTTCACTTATTATTTTATCATATCTCTAAATTTATAAGAAGATTTACACAAAACAAATGAAGACAATACATATATAATTTAAACTAACAATTTTAAAAATAAGTGACTTATAGAATATTTTTAGGGTTTTAAAACAGGAAATAAAAATCGGAGTGTCGGCCCTCCAATATAATACTTTATGATATTTGATTAAAAATTAGTAGTAGCTGTACACAATTATTTTAAATTAAGTCTTTGGTGAAATTTACTCCCAGTATATCATTACACTTATAAATTAATTTTATTACAGTATGTGTATTAAATTATAAGATTATGATATTTATTTTATAAATGTAACATTATCAATTTCTAATTATGAATAAAATTTAAAAGAGAGTTCACTACAAAAAAGACGTTAAAACCGTCGCTAAACAGGGTAGCGACGATTTTGTAACCGTCGAGAAATCGAGGGTCGCTAAGATTTAGTGACGGTTATTTCAACTCCGTAGCTAATTAGCGACGACTTTTTACCGTCGCCAAATAGCGACGGTTTTGGCGACGGACATATGGGTCCGGACCCGGGTCAGAATAATCGTCGCTATACCGTCGAAAATATAGCGACAGTTGACTTCCGTCGCTATTAGCGACCGTTAATTTTCGTCGCTATATGACTATATCCGTCGATATATCATGAATTTTTGAAAAAATAAATGGCTCACGGTGGTTCGAACCCGGGCCCAGGGGGCGCCCATATGGGCACCGAACCACCCGAGCCACGGACAATCTCAACCACAACCACCAAGCATCTCATATATAAGTCACAAAGCCTCCCAATTAAATGAGGCAATTATTCGCTCTCATGGGGGACCGAACACGGGACCTTGGGCCCTGAGCGTGGATTAATTTCGCTCAGACACTTGCTTTCTTGCGTTTACTTAATGAAATTAATTTTATATGTCCTAATAATCATTTTTTTTAATAATTTTTTTGTAAAATTATTTATTTCAATTATCTTATTTATTATTCAATCAAATTTTTATATAATAATTTTTTTATATAAATTAAAATTAAAATTATATTATATTATATTATATTAAAATTATATTCTTTACTTATTTTTAAAAAAAAATACTAAATGAGTAATATTTTTCTATCTAAATAAGTAATACTTTTGTTTAAACAATTTATACTTTTCTAACTAAACAAATAATACCCTTCTAGGGTTTTTCTACCGTCAGGAAATATGTTCGCCCATCCTGACGTTAGACATCCATGGGCGATCTACTTTCGCTATGGTACAAAATAATTAATTTTTAAAAAAAAATATAAAATTACCAAGCCATCCTTATAATATTTTTCTTAACTTTCTACCCTATTTAATGATTATTTAATAATCAAAGAACTTAAATAACTAAACACGTCTCTTTAATCACTAAAAACACCCGATTCTTTCCTACCAAATCTAATGAACAATAAATTCATTTTTTTTTCTTGTTTCTTCTCCAAGCCAAACAAAGAAACGGTCCTTAATAACGTGCAAACTCTGGGATAGTTATGGATATAAATTTTAGTGGACTTATTCAATTTCTCTTGTTCCAAGTTTCAAGGAGAATTTTTTACGATTACAATTGTTGGACAACAAAAATCGATTGACGAAGCTTCTCTTGTCTAGGCAGGTTTCAAGATTGAGTTAATAGGCAATCGTCCAACTGAAAATTAAATTAATTAGGGCTTGACAAAATCATTTTTTGGGCTTCGACTAAATATGTGTATAAAATAATTAAGAGCATTGAAATCTGAATGCTTCACTATCCTGTGATTTTCTATGGAATTTTTATTTATTTTTTAGAAAAAGAAAGGGGAAAATTCTTAGACAATTGAGTGGATTTTGGTTTGCAATTTTTTAGGTTTCCATTGAGCCTTTTTCTCAACGAGGTGTTTATATTTTTTAATTGTGTGTTTACAATTGAATGAACAAGGTTTTCATTCAGCCGTTTGAGTGTTTATGTTTACAATTGAATGGACAAACCACAATATTAGATGAAAACCAGGCTGCAAGTTCGTAAGGTTATTAGGGGTTATGGGGTTCATGGGTTATACGGAGGAGTTAGAGATGTATATAGGTTAACTTAGGAGTTAGAGATGTATATATAAGGTTAACTTAGAGATGTATATATAAGGTTAACTTAGAGATGTATATATAGGGTTAACTTAGGAGTTAGAGATGTATATATAAAGTTAACTTAGTCATTTAATTTAATGGCATATATATAATTTTAATATATTAATAGGGATATATATGTAATTTTATAATATATATTTTTAATTATTTTAAATTAAAAGAATATTTTTGTCATTTTATAATTATTAATTTCATTTATTAATAAGGTGATGCAGTGCGATTGCATTATGCACGGTGCAAATGCACTACTGCAAAGTTCAATCATTTAAAAATAAAATTATACGTTGGATCAACGATCTAACGTTAATCAAAGGGTTCCTGACGTCAGGAAGGGCGAAGTAGTTCCTGACCGTAGAAGGTCTCTTCTTTCTAACTAAACAAGTAATACTTTTCTTTAAACAAATTATATTTTTCTAAGTAAACAAGTTGTACTTTTCTAACTAAACAAGTAATATTTTTCTAACTAAACAAGTTATACTTTTCTTTAAACAAGTTATACTCTTCTAACTAAACAAGTAATACTTTTCTATCTAAACAAGTAATACTTTTCTAACTAAACAAGTAATACTTTTCTAACTAAACAAGTAATATTTTTCTTTAAACAAGTTATACTTTTCTAACTAAACAAGTAATACTTTTCTAACTAAACAAGTAATACTTTTCTATCTAAACAAGTAATACTTTTTTAACTAAACAAGTAGTATTTTTCTAACTAAACAAATAATAATTTTCTATCTAAACAAGTAATACTTTTCTAACTAAACAAGTAGTATTTTTCTAACTAAACAGGTAATACTTTTTTTTTAAACAAGTTATACTTTTCTAACTAAACAAGTAATACTTTTCTAACTAAACAAGTAATACTTTTCTTTAAACAAGTTATACTTTTCTAACTAAACCAATTATACTTTTCTTTAAACAAGTTATACTTTTCTAACTAAACAAGTTATACTTTTATTTAAACAAGTATTACTTTTCTAACGAAACAAGTAATACTTTCTTAACTAAACAAGTAATATTTTTCTAACTAAACAAGTAATATTTTTCTAACTAAACAAGTAATACTTTTCTAACTAAACAAGTAATACTTTTCTAACTAAACAAGTAATACTTTTCTTTAAACAAGTTATACTTTTCTAACTAAACAAGTAATACTTTTCTAACTAAACAAGTAATGCTTTTCTAACTAAACAAGTAATGCTTTTCTAACTAAACAAGTAATATTTTTCTATCTAAACAAGTAAAACTTTTTTAACTAAACAAGTAATACTTTTCTAACTAAACAAATAATACTTTTCTATCTAAACGATAAATAAACGATAGAACAAAAAATATAAATGATATAAATTGTTAGTGTTAGTGTCCTAAAGGCAATCCATTGTAAGGACATAATACTCAGATAATATTCAGTGTTGGTTTAATATTACTGTTTTTAATATTAAATGTATGAAATTACACTTATTGGAATATTATGTTTGATTGTTTGCATTTGTTCTTATCTGTGTTCCCTTGAATCAATGCTGTCATTGAGTAAGTGAGAACTCGGATGACTTAAGTGTAACTCTCAAATAGCCCCGATCAAGGATCATCAAGAATGGGATAATGATGATGCAATGGAGATTGGTGTGCGATCTGCATCATACTCTTAGAGAGTGTAGTAAGATCTCACTTACTGCGAGATACTAGGTATCTCATGATGGATGCACAAATACCTTAGAGGGTATTGGTATACCCATCCGAGCAACCGTTTGATGTAGTTCCACTATATGTGTCTACATTTGTCTCGGTTAGTGGGAGCGATGTGATACTCCTTTGACTTGAGGTCAGTACGCACGACATGTGTGGAGTGATGAACTTTGAACATGACCGACGCTTGCACCCGTCTATGGGTAGATATGGCTTGGATTGGGTTCATCACTAAGTGCATATGCATGGTAGTTGAGCCAAGAAAATGATTCATTCCTCGAAGTGGATTTAGAGAGAATACTCATCTTCTCATCATAATTGGATCAAAATCATTGGCCAATGCACGTCAACTTGGACTTAGTGGCCAAGTGTGACATAAGTGATCAATTAGTGATTGGATATAAATTGATTAAGTTATTTGAAGATACATTTAATCATGTTCAAGACTAATCGAGTATTCGTGAATGAAAGGAGGAAATCGTAATAGCCCATGTTACAGTTACAGGTAGTTGCACGTTTCTCACAACGTACCTCATATATTGAGAATGTCTGATTTATTGTCTAGGGTTCAATTAAGACCGTTAGTTTGACTAATCGCTCGATATATGAGGGCCTATGAATCACACAACAAGTAAACCCCGTGTACGGATTATAGTTGGTTGATTAAGTATTAAATTGGATTTAATATTTAATTTATGGAGAATTAATAATATATTAATTTAGAATTAATTATTATTACTATTTAATTAAATTAGATTTAATTAAATAGGAATCCCAAAATAATATTGTGGAATATTATTATAGGAAAATATCCGTAGAGAAAAATATATCTTTGAGATTTGTTTTGCAAGATTAGGGATTATCTTCCTAATAAAGATTGCTTAAGATTTAAGTCAATCTCTCTCTGTATATATGACATCCCGGAATTCATTAATTAAGGTTATTTTAAGAAAACCTAGTTTCTCCATTAAATCAAGATTAGTAATTTTCCTAGCAAATTCCGTCTCAGATTCAACACTGGCAGATCTGTGCAAGTCTGTCCATGGGGATTACATGGATACCATAGTTGATAAATCTGTTATCGAATCACTGTAAGGTTTCTCGTTATGATTATTGTATCGTTTATGCAATTATATGTTCATTGTTGATGAACTGTCTATTTCCGATGCGAATGTATTACGTGTTTACGTGCCTCTAAATTCCAACATAAACATTATAATACATAAACAAGTAAATTGTTCAAAATAAATAATAATAAAAAAGTGTCGCATCATGCATAATAATAAATAAATAAATAAATAAACAGAGTTTCAATTATCACCGCCCCGAATAATAATCATCCTCATCATCCCCCAAATTAGTAGTAAAATTATTAGCAAAAAAAAAAGGAGGATCAAAATCGATATCATCGACACCACCGCCACCATCATCTCTGACCCCGGCCCCGCTGCCACTGCCACTTGTTGGGGTTATACTGGAAAGTATGCTTTTACTTTGTATAACCACACTAAATTTCCGTCTTATTTACTGAAATAAATTATTTATAACTGATGCTTTAAATATCATTGAATGTTACACATATTTACTGCATAACTGTTCAATAAATAGTACGTGTTACATTGTAGTTAATTTAGTGATACCAGATCACAGAAGATTAAATTAACAGTCCCTTGTAACTAAAAGTACGATGTTCACGACCTAGATGGAGATGAACAATCCAACGTGAAAGGTTGAAGTGTAAGGCTCAGATTGGCTTGTCTTGACCAAGAGATTACACTAGTGCATTACTGATGCACTTAATAGGACCTACAGGAGGATAAATTCTTCAGCACTGAATTAGGAAGAATTAGACCACAGTGGTTCGTTATTTCTTAATCTTCGTCCCTTAAATAGGATCGTGTGTGGTTAGTAATTATTGCTTTGACTTATGACGGGTAGAGAATCAATGAGATTCAATACTTTATATCTTGGGCAATATTATTGGTCACATGCGATTGCTAAGATTTAATACGAAGAATCGTGTGCAAGTATGCTTGTTCGATTTGCCCCCTTGGGAGGTTCATAAGATTTATCATACCAAATCTTGCAAGTGGAATTAGTTTCCGGTATGGATAATAATGTTGAACCGTTCCTTGACCAAGGACAAAAGATAATAATTAATGGAAAGCTATTTTAGTGGCTTGAATTAATTAATGGGCTAGATAATCTTAAACACGGGAAATAATAACCGGGAGCCATATTAACAGTAATATGGGTTAAGATGGATAGTGCAATATTAATTATGTAGTGGGATTAATTAATATTTATGGGCTTGAATAATATTGTGGCTCAATATTGGGAATTCAAGATCCATTGGAAGGTCCAATCTTAATTCTCCTAAAGGCCCCTCAAGTTGCCCAAAGATAAAGTCCAATAACTGAAAAAGGTGTTTAAAATAAAATAAATTATTGTTGCTTATATTTTCCAAAAATTTTCGAAAATATTAAATGAAGAAAGACAAAAGATTTTCTTGATTTTCTTGGAAAGATTTTATGGAATATGTATTCTTGAAATACAAGATTATCCCATAAATTCAAGAAAAGTCAAAGATCCTATTTCTTCCCTATTTAATGGGAAATTTTCGAAAACTCCTTAATATAAGGAGGTGGGATTTTTATGGAATATTTTAATTATGGAGAAAAGAATATATTGGATATATTCAAGATTTCTTGGAGATCAAGAAAAATATTTTCCCATCTTATTCCTAGGGCAAAAATCGGCCACCACCTAGTATGATAAATAGGGGATGAATTTTTCATCCCCAAGTGCAATTCCATGTGTTGGAAAAATTAGAAATCCACAAAGGTGGTGCAACATAATTTTATTTTTCCCTTTTGTTAAATTGTTCGCGAGTTCCTACCACCGGATTGTTGAACGAGGATAAGAGAATACTTGAGAAGGTCTTTTGGTGTGTTCGTGTGAACGGGATCCATCTTCTCAACGGTTGTCACTCCGAAAGGTTATTTCACGTAAACCCGTAGCAATTCTGCATGCGTAGGATTTATGTGAACTGTTTATATGCATGATTTGTTGTTGAATTATTATTTGAATTAATATAGGATTAATTCATGCTAGTAATAATTGTTAGAATTAAATTTGTATTTAAATATTCATCCCGAATAGATCCGGACAATTAACTCCCCAACAAATGGAATCAGAGCCTCGGTTTCGGGCTCTGAGTTTTAAATTTTAATTTAATTCATTTTTATTAAATTTAAAATTGGATAGTAGAATTGCTAGATCTTTTTTTGCAGGTATCCAATTGTCATGGTATTTGATGAATGTTTATATTTATGCATGCATATAAATTGTGATTTTTAATTCGATTCGTTCGAATTCGTTTTGCCTCATGAGAAAATCCACGAGTAGATTAGGATTTGTTTGATTTCATCAATGTAATATACTAGTCTAGATCTAGGTTTATTTATTTTTTGTAAATAAATTGTAACCGGATCGAGAACGAAGACGAAGAATTAATGACGAAGTGCACGATTGCGTCGGACGTCTGGCGGCCAAGGCACGGCGTTGCTAAGCGGACTTCATCGGGTTAGCTGGAGAGGCGCTTCACAAGACGCGATGCGCAAGCCCGGGCGTGGGCGAGCACCGGGCGAGATTGTTTAACGAGAAGCAGGGCGTCGCCTTCAAGACGCTGCGTGGGCACGCACGCGAAGCAACCCGCGTGGGCCGAGCACCGCTATCGAGGCAGGCGGGCAAAAAGCGCGGGCGGGCGCCAACTCCGAGCGCTTTCGGCGAGATAGATGGGCGCGTATGGGACGAAGCGCGATCCGCCCTGCCTAGTGTTGCCGAAGGCGGCCCGGGATGGCCGCCCAGACGTGATTATGTACTGGCGACGCGATACGTGTTTGCCGCCGCGAGCTACCCAATATCGGACGTCATTTCGGACCTAGACGGAGGACATTGTAAAGAAAATATTGCGGTCGAGTGGGAGCTTCTCGAGACGAACGATGAAGTCTATGAAGACGATTTCTCAAGATCAAGACATGACAAAATTAACTGTGACAATTGGATATATGTGCCCAATGAGTTTAATTTTTTGTTTTGATATTTTTGCATTATTTTATGCTTATTTAAATTGTGTTTAAATATGCGATGCATGAGAAAATGTTTTGAAAAATCTCACCTTCGAAAATTACTAAGTATGTTTAAATAATTTATTGACAATTTTATTCCGGATAATAAAATTGAATTAATTTTGACCTCCATGATTTATTTATTTGTGGATTCTTTTGGAGAAATTTCCCCCACGGGACGGCCAAAAGATAGATTTCACATGAATAAATTCTTAAAGGATGATTGTGGGTTATTATTAGTGGCGACGATTACCCTCCCCACGAGGCTTGTTCAAAACAAAATAATAATTCTGTATTTAATCATGGTTATTATTTAGGTATAAAATTGATATGCATATACTTCCCCGAAGTCCCTGTCAATTTTATATTGGTCAAGTGGGAGCCAACTATTAATCTGGATATTAAAGGTTTGTAACTATTTTCTTGTTTTTAACCTGCTTGAATGTGTTTAAATAATGACCCATCCCACGTGGCTTATTTAAATTGTTTTGAGATGTTGGCTGATGCATATTCATATTTTTTTGAGATTTTAATATGATACATGTGATCGAACCTTGTGATATGTTTGTGCTTATACAAATTGTTATTTATTTCAGTTCAGCATGTCGCAACCTTTTAATCCACTGTTCAATATACTTAAAGACAATTTGCTTACTGGTGAAAACTTCGTTGATTGGAGTCGTAAACTTACTATTGTCCTCACTGCACAAAGCCATAACTGGGTTCTCACTACACCTAAACCAGAAAAGCCAAATGATGAGTCAAATAAAACGGCTAAGAAAGAGTATGTTGACTGTGAGTGTTCCAACGAAATGGCAAAGTGTACCATCTTGGCTTCAATGTCAGATGTGTTGCAACACCAACACCAAAACGTTGAGACCGCTGCAGGCATCATGACTAGTCTTAAAGCGATGTTTCAACATCAGAACCGTGTGGCTCGTCAGATCACCATGAGGGACTTGCTCTCTATGAAAATGGTGGAGGGAACGCGCGTAAGGGAGCACGTTCTCCAGATGATGGTTCACCTTAACAAGCTTGAGGTACTTGACGCTGGATGCGATATTGAGACCCAAATCGATTTCGTGCTCCACTCTCTGCCGAAATTTTTTGAATAGTTCAGGCTGAACTACCAAATGAACAATCAGAAATTCTCGATGCATGACCTGTTGCAAGCTTTAGTCTCAGCAGAGGCGATATTGGGGCAAAAGAGCCAAGCCTTGGTGGCAAATGGACCTTCTTTATCTTCTAGGCCAAAGGGTGGTAAGAACAAGAAAAAGGATAAAGGCCACAAGCAAGTGAACTCAAATGTTGCCAAGGGCAAAGAAAAGGTAAAGGGAGGTGGAGGGGTGAGTAAACCAGCTAAGGGGAAGTGCTTCAACTGCGGTAAAAAAGGACATTGGAGGTCAGCATGTTCCAAATCCAAAAGGAATGGAAAGAAAGTTAATTCTCACGCACTAGTTGTTGAAACTTGTTTAGCGGCGTATGCCTCCCATTTATGGGTGGTGGATACGGGATCCACTGATCATGTTTGTTTCACTTTACAGGGGTTCAAACGGACCCGACAACTTAGTGAGAGTGAGATCCTTATCACACTGGGCGATGCTACGAGAGTGGCAGCTGAAGCAGTGGGAGAAGTGCACCTGTGTTTTGAAGACAGAGTTTTAATTTTAAGAGATGTTCTTTACGTTCCTAGTTTTAGAAAGAATTTAATTTCGATTTCTAAACTTTACCTTGATGGATATTTGGTTACTTTTGACAAAGTTGTTACCATTTCTCTTTATGATAAATTTATCTGTCATGGAACGTTGTCGAATAATCTCTATACAATTAACTGTGCACACCACTCACAAAATGCATCCTATAACACATCAACTATTTCCGAATTAAAAGAAAACGTTCATCAGACGTGAACGAGACACTTCTATGGCATCTCAGATAGGGACATATTAATCCAAAAAGGATTCAAAGGTTGGTAGAAGATGGTTCATTGGAGTCTCTCCAAGTTGAACCAATCCCAACTTGCGAATCATGTTTGGAGGGTAAAATGACCAAGTGGGCATTTGGAGCCAAGGGGAATAGAGCCAAAGAAGTGTTAGAAATCGTTCACACAGACGTATGTGGTCCAATGTCAATCAAAGCAAGATGAGGTTATGAGTATTTCATCACTTTATTGATGATTACTCAAGGTACGACTATATTTTCCTTATGAAGCATAAATCTGAGACCTTTGACAAATTCAAAGAATTTAAGGCTCAAGCAGATAATCATAGGGAAAAACATATCAAGTCTCTACGATCTGATCGTGGAGGCGAATACCTCAGCGATGAGTTTTTGAACTACTTGTCAGATGAAGGGATTGTATCCCAGCTAACTGCACCCGGAACCCCTCAACAAAACGGGGTTGCAGAGCGAAAAAATAGAACTATTTTAGAAATGGTTAGATCAATGATGAGTTATGAGGATCTACCCAAGTCGTTCTGGGGTCATGCCTTGGAAACAGCGGCTTATATTCTGAACTTGGTGCCATCCAAATCGGTTCACAAAACTCCCAAAGAATTGTGGACCGGGGGCAAGCCCAGTTTGAGACACATGAGAATTTGGGGGTGTCCGGCCTACGTGTTGGACAAGGAAGCCGGAAAATTGGATCCTCGATCAGAATTAAGGTTGTTTATAGGATTCCCCGAGGGAACAAAAGGGTGTATGTTCTATGGTCTCGAAGATCAAAAGGTGGTAATAAGCACCCACTTTAGATTTTTGGAAGAAGACTATATGAACGAAAGAAAGCCCAGAAATGAGATTACCTTAAATGAGCTAAGGGGGCTAACCTCAGTGCCAACTGTCAAAATGACATACCAAACGACACACTTACACAACCAGAACCTCGTCGTAGTGGGAGGGTTGTAAGACAACCCGAGAGATTCATGGGGATAGGAGAGTCCTCGGACTTAGTCCCCGGTCAAGATGAATCAGACCCATGGACTTACGACGAGGCAATCCAAGACAAGGATGCAGTTTCTTGGCAAACAACAATGGAAGTTAAAATGGGCTCTATGGATCATAACAGAGTGTAGGAGCTAGTCGAACCACTTAATGGGGTCAAACTCATTGGCTGCAAGTGGGTATACAAGAGGAAAAGAGGACCGGACGGGAAGGTGGAAACCTTCAAGGCAAGGCTTGTGGCGAAAGGTTATACTCAGAAAGAATGGATCGACTGTGAGAAAACCTTTTCACCTGTAGCAATGCTCAGGTCCATCTGAATTCTCTTTTCGATTGCTGCGCATCTCTTTGAAATCTGGCAAATGTATGTCAAGATGGATTTCCTTAACGGAAGTCTTGAAGAAGAAATCTATATGCAATAACCCCAAGGCTTCATTGAAAAAGGCCAAGAACACCTAGTTTGTAAGCTCAAGAAGTCCATTTATGGACTCAAACAAGCATCCTGAGCTTGGAACCAATATTTTGATCAAGTAATAAAGTCTTATGGGTTTGATCAAAATGAATACGAAAGTTGTGTGTACAAGAAGCGTGTCGGAATTGCATTGGTATTCTTAGTACTATACGTGGATGACATTCTGCTCATCGGGACGATGTAAAGGTGTTGTCAGATGTAAGGGCATGTCTTTCAAAACAGTTTGATATGAATGACTTAGGGGAAGTAGGGCACATCCTTGGGATCAAGATCACTCGAGATCGCAAGAAAATGATGATAGGCTTATCGCAAGCTTCATATATAGACACTGTCTTGAAGCAATTCAGCATGCAGGATTCCAAGAAAGGCTTCGTACCTTTCAGACATGGAATCCATCTATCCAAGGAAATGCGCCCTAAGACACAAAAGGAGATAGATGACATGAAAGGCATTTCTTTTGTTTCGGCAGTCGGAAGCCTTATGTATGCAATGCTGTGCACAAGACCGGATATCTGCTTTGTCGTTGGCATGGTGGCAAGATATCAAAGTAATCCGGGAAAAGAGCATTGGACGGCAGTTAAGAACATTCTGAAGTATCTGAAAAGAACTCGAGATAGAATGTTAGTTTATCAGTCAGATAGTCTAATCACCATCGGTTACACGGACTCGGATTTCCAATCAGACTTAGATTCCAGAAAATATACCTCCTGTAGTGTGTTTTGCATGGGGGGAGGAGCCATGACATGGAGAAGCGTTAAGCAGAAATGCATCGCCGATTCTACCATGGAAGCCGAATACATAGCTGCTTGCGAGGCAGCGAAAGAAGTGGTTTGGCTCAAGAACTTCCTAGTGGACTTGGATGTAGTTCCGAATTTGCCCAACACAATCACTGTTTACTGTGATAATGTCGGAGCAGTTGTAAATTCAAGGGAACCAAGAGCCCACAAGGCCAGCAAACACATTGAAAGGAAATATCATCTTATACGAGAAATCGTTAAGAGAGGAGATATAGAGGTGGCAAAGATCGCATCAGAAGACAACCTAGCAGATCCATTCACAAAGGTCTACCTCAGAACACATTCGAGAGACATGTGGAAGGAATGAGTGTCAAGACCGTTGCCAATCTGCTTTGAGTATAAGTGGGAGATATTATTAGGTTCGTGTAGGTGACATTAGATGTCACGCATTATGAACTACACGAGATATGTTGTAGTATACTTAAAAGAAGACTTTGAGTATAAGTGGGAAATTGTTGGGGTTATACTAGAAAGTATGCTTTTGCTTTGTATAACCACACTGAATTTCTGTCTTATTTACTAAAATAAATTATTTATCACCGATGCTTTAAATATCATTGAATGTTACACATATTTACTGCATAACTGTTCAATAAATAGTACGTGTTACATTGTAGTTAATTTAGTGATACCAGATCACAGAAGATTAAATTAACAGTCCCTTGTAACTAAAAGTACGCTGTTCACGACCTATATGGAGATGAACAATCCATCGTGAAAGGTTGAAGTGTAAGGCTCAGATTGGCTTGTCTTGACCAAGAGATTACACTAGTGCATTACTGATGCACTGAATAGGACCTACAGGAGGATAAATTCTTCAGCACTGAATTAGGAAGAATTAGACCTCAGTGGTTCGTTATTTTTTAATCTTCGTCCCTTAAATATGATCGTGTGTGGTTAGTAATTATTGCTTTGACGTATGACGGGTAGAGAATCAATGAGATTCAATACTTTATATCTTGGGCAATATTATTGGTCACATGCGATTGCTAAGATTTAATACGAAGAATCGTGTGCAAGTATGCTTGTTCGATTTGCCCCCTTGGGAGGTTCATAAGATTTATCATACCAAATATTGCAAGTGGAATTAGTTTCCGGTATGGATAATAATGTTGAATCGTTCCTTGACCAAGGACACAAGATATTAATTAATGGAAAGATATTTCAGTGGCTTGAATTAATTAATGGGCTAGATAATTTTAAACACGGGAAAAAATAACCGGGAGCCATATTAACAGTAATATGGGTTAAGATGGATAGTGCAATATTAATTATGTAGTGGGATTAATTAATATTTATGGGCTTGAATAATATTGTGGCTCAATATTGGGAATTCAAGATCCATTGGAAGGTCCAATCTTAATTCTCCTAAAGGCCCCTCAAGTAGCCCAAAATTATAGTCCAATAACTGAAAAAGGTGTTTAAAATAAAATAAATTATTGTTGCTTAATTTTTCCAAAAATTTTCGAAAATATTAAAGGAAGAAAGAGAAAATATTTTCTTGATTTTCTTGGAAAGATTTTATGGAATATGTATTCTTGAAATACAAGATTTTCCCATAAATTCAAGAAAAGTCAAAGATCCTATTTCTTCCTTATTTAATGGGAAATTTTCGAAAACTCCTTAATATAAGGAGGTGGGATTTTTATGGAATATTTTAATTATGGAGAAAAGAATATATTGGATATATTCAAGATTTCTTGGAGATCAAGAAAAAGATTTTCCCATCTTATTCCTAGGGCAAAAATCGGCCACCACTTAGTATTATAAATAGGGGATGAATTTTTCATCCCCAAGTGCAATTCAATGTGTTGGAAAAATTAGAAATCCACAAAGGTGGTGCAACATAATTTTTTTTTTCCCTTTTGTTAAATTGTTCGCGAGTTCCTACCACCAGATTGTTGAACGAGGATAAGGGAATACTTGAGAAGGTCTTTTGGTGTGTTCGTGTGAACGGGATCCATCTTCTCAACGGTTGTCACTCCGAAAGGTTAGTTCACGTAAACCCGTAGTAATTCTGCATGCGTAGGATTTATGTGAACTGTTTATATGCATGATTTGTTGTTGAATTATTATTTGAATTAATATAGGATTAATTAATGATAGTAATAATTGTTAGAATTAAATTTGTATTTAAATATTCATAACGAATAGATCCGGACAATTAATTCCCCAACACCACTGCCGCCACTGCCACCGCTGCCACCGCCACCACTGCCACCACGACCACCATCACCACCACGACCAATGACCAGACCACCACCATCACCACGACCGCTGCCACCGCCTAGGTGATCGTCCTCCTCGAAAAGGTTGTCGAGGATATAGTCGGGTGAGCAGCCCATTCGATCGGCTAGTCGAGACACAAGCCGCCACCACTTCCGTTCATTTTCTTTCTGAGTTGGGCCATCACCGTCTCTCTAATCTGTTCAGTCGTTTACTGAGGTGGCTGGGGCTGCGGTGGCTGTGGTGCTGAAGTAACAGAGGTTTGAGATGACTAAGGTTGTGTCTCCGCGATCAGGGCGGCAGAAAACCTACCGTACCTGAGTACCCGCTGTCTATCGATGTCGGCCTCCTCCACATAGACCTGATTCAAATTAATTGGAGGAGGTGGTGGATTTGAACCTGACGGTTCACCCATCTGGGCCTGGCTGGTAGTTTCGACCCTCTCTCGCACCGTTCTCTGTATAAATTAAATATTATAATTAAGATCAGGTGTAATAATTACAAAATACTATTGGAATTTAGAGGCACGTAAACACGTAATACATGCGCATCGAAATAAACAGTTCACTAACAACGAACATATAATTGCATAAACGATTACAATAATCATAACGAGAAATCTTACAGTAATTCAATAGCAGATTTCTCAACTACGGTATCCACGTAATCCCCGTGAACAGATCTGCACAGATTTGTCAGTGTTGAATCTGAGACGGAATTTGCTAGTAAAATTCCTAATCTAGATTTTATGGAGAAACTAGGTTTTCTTGTTGTAGTAAATAATGAATCCCAGGATGTCATATATATAGGGAGAGATTGTCTTAAATCTTAAGCAATCTTTATTAGGAAGATAATTCCTAATCTTGCAAAGCATATCTCAAAAATATGTTTTTCTCTACAGATATTTTCCTACAATAATATTCCATAATATTATTTTGGGATTCCTATTTAATTAAATCTAATTTAATTAAATAGTAATAATAATTAATTCTAAATTAATATATTATTAATTCTCCATAAATTAAATATTAAATCTAATTTAATACTTAATCAACCAACTTTAATCCGTACACGGGGGTTACTTGTTGTGTGACCCATAGGCCCTCATATATCGAGCGATTAGTCAAACTAAAGGTCTTAATTGAACCCTAGACAATAAATCAGACATTCTCAATATATGAGGTACGTTTCGAGAAATGTGCAACTACCTGTAACTGTAACATGGGCTATTACGATTTCCTTCTTTCATTCTCGAATACTCGATTAGTCTTGAACATGATGAAGTGTCTATTCAAATAACTTAATCGATTTATCTCTAATCACTAATTGATCACTTATGTCACACTTGGCCACAAAGTCCAAGTTGACGTGCATTGGCCAATGACTTTGATCCAATTAAGATGGGAAGGTGAGTATTCTCTCTAAATCCACTTTGAGGAATGAATCCTTCTTAGCTCAACTACCACGCACATCCACTTCGTGATGAACCCAATCCAAGCCATATCTACCCATAGACGGGTGCAAGCGTCGGTCATGGTCAAAGTTCATCACTCCACACATGTCGTGTGTATTGACCTCAAGTCAAAGGAGTATCGCATCGCTCCCACTAACCGAGACACCCGTAGACACATATAGTGGAACTACATCAAATGGTTGCTCGGATGGGTATACTAATACCCTCTAAGGTATTTGTGCACCCATCATGTGATACCTAGTATCTCGTAGTAAGTGAGATCTTACTACACTCTCTAAGAGTATGATGCAGATCGCACACCAATCTCCATTGCATCATCAATATTCCATTCTTGATGATCCTCGATCGGGGCTATTTGAGAATCACACTTAAGTCATCTGAGTTCTCACTCACTCAATGACAGCAATGACTCAAGGAAACACAGATAAGAACAAATGCAAACAATCAAACATAATATTCTAATAAGTGCAACGTCATATATTTAATATTAAATAAACAATAATATTAAACCAATACTGAATATTATATGAGCATTATGTCCTTACAATGGATTGTCTCTAGGACACTAACACTAACAAATACAACATTAATTATTTACTTACATGCACGTGGGTGGTGCGGCTGTAGGTAGAGGTCCTTGTCTCCTCTTCGTAGGGGTGGCCGAGTGCCAACGTCTCAAGAGCATTTAGAGGGCGTCCGAGGCGTAGCTCCTTTAAACAAATAAAAATATTAATATTAATTATGAACTTATATATTGTACAATTAAATAAATTATATTATATACTTCCGCCATGCTGTGCTCCAGAATCGATCGGGATCCGGCCCTGTGCACAGCGACGCTCCCATCCTCTCCTTGCTGGCTCAGGCGATTTTGGCGATTCTTTTGGCACATCACTTGGTATGCTGGATGGATCCAAATCGCCACAATCGACTCTCATACGCCTAGGTCCAGGTCATTCGTCATATCCAGGCCTTCATCCTTCTACCTGGCATGCCACCTATAAAGCAAATCCTTGCGTCGGGCTTGGGCAAGCTTAAAGAATGGCTTGTAGAAATCGGTCGATGTAATACCATCCCTCCACTTCATATATTTCTACATTTCATTAACACAAACTTTATTTAATTTATATATGACGATATTTATATATTAAATTAAAATAAGTAATCAATTATTGTACGTACCCTAAACTCGTCGAAGTAGAGTTGGCGTTGTTCTTCAGACACGCCTCTCCAACTGTGGGCCCCCATAGTAATTCCAACTCGCAAAATGGAGTTGGTGGCTAAACTGGAAGCCTCGTGATCGAGTATGATGTTGAAACATATTACAAGATTAATAAGTATAATTAAATAATTAACTGTATAACTAAACAAATTAGTAAGTAAAAGTTATAACTTACCTTCCCAAGCTCAGATCGATCGTCAATCGAGCAATGTGGGCTGAGCCACGAAGAACAGAGGTTGAGCTTGAGCTCGACCCTGCTGGAGATGACCCTGCCGCGAGCAGGTTCTACGAGCTGGACCCATCGTGGGCGGGTGGGTGCAGGTTCACTTGAGGTTTAAAGATCCTCTTCCTTCTCGGTGCTCGGCGAACCAGGCACCTGCCGCCTGCCCACCACCTCTCCTCATCCATTAGCCATTTGCCGCGATCATTTATCATTGTCACGTCCACCTTGACTTGTACTCATCTGCATTATATAAAACAAAATCATTACATTTTTTAATAACAATTTAATTAACCAACAAATTTCGACAGAGATTCGACTGTATTATATAAAACTCATCTTCTAGTTAACCAATAAATTTCAATTCTAATTAATTCCTAACAAATCGACTAAAATATCTAACCAATCAAATAATTTAACATAAATAAATTAATTAAAATCGCGCCTAAATTTTGACAGAATTTCGACTGTATTATTATTATAAACTCATCCTAGTCAACCGTCAATCTAACAATTCTATATATATATATATATATATATATATATCACATAATTATAAAATAATTACAGACTAATATCCTAATCAACCATACTAATCTAACATGCATATACGTAATTGACTAATTAAACTAAAACGGATATATAATTAATCTAACATTAATCTAATATATATATCTATAACATTAATTAATCTAATAATATCGAAATTAATTTAATATATATATTTTAAAATTAATTAATTAATATACATTAATCTAATAATTTTGAGATTTATATATATATATATATATATATATATATATATATAAACACATGTACATATATAAAACGAGAAAATAAACAGTTAAAATTAGAAAAAATACCGTCAAATGGAATAATGCGACGGTACGAAGTTTTCCATCTGCACCGAAAGCTCAGGACGGCGACAACGAACGGCGTACGACGGTGGCAGCAGATGTACTATTTGCGGAAAAACCGCATCAGAATGCAGAACTCGCAGGTTATATAATTGGAATTTAGCGATAGATACTTAATATTCGTCGCTACTAGAGACGGTCAAAAATCGTCGCTATATTCAAAAAATTGTCGCTAAACTCAGCCTGGGCGGTGGTCCAAGTGTCGATATGCTTCGTGCCCCGGGTCCAATTTTTGCGACGGATTTAACCGTCACTAAACGGCCTGATTTGACCCGGTTTGAATTTTCCATCGCTAAACCGCCGTTATTCCATCGCTAATAGCTGCGGTTACCAAAATCGTCGTTAAATATGGTAACTCTGACCGTCTGACTTAATTCATCTCTAAAACTGTCGCTAGTAGCGACGGTTTATCTAGTCGTCGCTAATATCCGTCGTTAAAACCCGCATTTTTTGTAGTGGTTTTGTGATCATTATAAGACTTCAATTACACTATAGTGGTTTGTGATCATTATAAGACTTCAATTACACCATCACCACTACGTTGAAAAAGAATTTAAAATCGCAAATGAAGTGAGATTTAAGGAATTAAATGATGATATGTATATATTTTCCTTAATCAAATTAAAAGAATTGACCCCTAAAGGGAGATTTATGAAATGGTCAAACAACTTTGACCTCAAATAGATTAAGTCCTATAAATTTATTTATTGTAAATATAGTCCCAATATCCAATTTTAGTCCCTAGTCGATCGGAACAATGTTAATTTGTCGTTTTAATTTGGGTCTTTCCGGCGGATGCTGTAACTGGACTGCCACATGTATTTTATTTTTTTTAACATTTGGAATTTCAGTCATATAATAAAAAAAATTAAAATTAAAATTAAAACACACTTAAATACACGTGACAGTCCAGTCACAACATTCGTCGGAGAGCTCCAAATTGAAACGATTTTACCTCAATTGAAACGATTTTCTAACATGGGGGCTAAGCACATGTTTACCTTCCATGTCAAAATGTACAATGTTGTGCGAGATGTGGTCATCCATATTGCATCAAACGAGGAGCGCATTATCAAATGCGGATATGACTCTAATTGGATATCTTCCTTGTGGACGGAGAAAGAGTCGAGTTTTCTAAGAGCTCGAAGTTTCCAAATCTTCATTTATTGTTGATTGATACATTGAGAGGTGAGAAATTGCAAACCAATGATCTTTCTCTTGAAGGAATGGAAGAACTCAAATTGTTGTCCACAAATTTGATTTTTCACCGACATCGTTACAAATTACACCACAAAACCTGGTGACTTTTGTGAATCTTTTGAAATCCATATCTATTGTAGGCGAGTTGGTTAATCTTGAGGTTTTCGTATGTTTGAGTTGTTTTGCCATTAAGGAACTTCCATCAGTAAAAAGCATAAGGTTGTTAGAAATTAGTATGTGCTCTAAACTTCAAAATATTGGGTTAGCATCGTGTATGGATGAAGATAACTTTGGACGTCGATGACATCCAAATGGGAATGCTACTTCCTTTTGACATCTTCGACGTCCAAAGTTATCTTCATCCATACACGATGCTAACCCAATATTTTGAAGTTTAGAACACATACTAATTTCTAACAACTACTTATGGAAGTTCCTTAATGGCATCAAAGTCGTCATAAAGCAATAGCATTCCCAAAATTGGAGACAATCCTACTGGATATTCTGAAAATTGAGGTTAATAATCGAGGAGTTTAGAGTATTGAGTTCCCATTGCTAATTCCCTTCCAAATGCATACCCAATTTTTCAGCTATCTCACATTATATTTTCTCTTTGCAGAGAGATTGGCCGACAACTAATAAATTTATAATAAATTTAGAGTAATTTTTTAGTGAAACTTGTTAATATTATTAAATTTTTACCATTATACTTATAAACTAATATCATAATACTTGTACAATGAGATCATAACATTAAATGCTAGAGGTATTAGTTTATAAAAGCAGTGGTATCATTTTATAAGTGTAATGGTATTAATTTCATAGTATGAACATGTTTCACATGAGAGTTTGTGTAAATTTTAAGCAGCATATGAACAATGTCTTGATTAATAAAAAAACAAATTGCTTACAATACATTAAAGAGTGGGTCTCATGTGCATCCAGGTGCACCGTGCACTTGTAGTGCATTTTAAAAACATGCAACTTGCTATATTGAAATATGCAACTTGTTTACACTGAACCGTGCAACTATTTTTTTTTCATGAGATCTTTGTGGGACCGTGGAGGGAGTCTCCATTGGTCTTCTATATGATTCCTTATCAATAGTTGCACAGGTCAGTGTAAACAAGTTGCATCTTTCAGTATAACAAGTTGCATTGTTCTAAAATGCATTATGAGTGCACGGTGCACCTGGATGGACATAAGACTTAGCCTAAACTAAAAGATTAAGCAACAATATCCACAAATAGTCGTAATATATAAAACAATTTTTATATGCTGCATGTGTAAGTGAGAAATAAATTATTATTTTTTTATTTATATTTTTATATTTTTAATTAAATTGAATGATAATATGAAGAAAAAAAATTAAATTCATTTTTTTTAAAATGTTTGCGGACGAATCCAATCCTAACCCGCGTCCCATATAGGTCAATGGTCAACCCAAACGAGCACGTTTCCAAGCGGGCTCATAAATACTCAACCCAACCCGCCCCATATATATATGGATCCGGGCAGGTCTATTTGGGGTGATTCACCCGAAAGTGAACACTGTTTATTACTTTTGTATCCTTAATAAAAATAATATTAAAAGTATCACTTATTTTATTAAGTGTACAACAATTATTTAATCATATAAAATAATTGAATTACTCATATCACTCGGCGTGAGTCGGGTCATTTAGGCTGAGTTTGTTTCGGGATTTAAGTGTGCGAAGTAAGTCAATGTTTTAGAATCCAGGGATTTAGAATTTTTGATGAATAGTAAATGTATGTGTTTGTTTTGAGATTTGTGTAAGGTGATATTTAACTTTATGTCAAATCAATATTTAATAATGATTGATATTATATTATTATATTATGTTGAGATGAGTAATAAAATGTATAAAGTATGATATATTGGGAAGAATAATAATAGATTTTATAGGTATTTATAGGTGTGGATTGAATGTGGGATTTGAAATCTCAAACTCGTATGAGACGGGGAGCGCAAAGCCCTAAATCATCCGGGTGAGTTCCAAAATAAACACAGCCTGTCATGCCATAATTTTCATAAAACGGACCTTCTAAAAAGTAGTTAAAGTAACTAACTTGGGCGCAACTAAATTTGAACTTCAAATCTCTAGCGGTAAAGAATAACGACTATTATTTTTAAAATACTTTATTTAAACAACGAAAACCGTCAATAATAATAAAATATAAAGTGGAAGACTTACGAATTTATTAAATAATAAATTTACTTGACAAACAACGGAAGCATAAACATTAATTTCTTTCTTGGAATATAAATTAGTTTAAAATACCAATTGTACTAAAAGTTAACTATTAAATAAAATCTTCTTCGCATAAAACTTAGTAAAGGACTAAACTCGTTATCAATCTTAAATAATAAATTACTTCAAATAGCATCATTCATCGCCTCTCCCCGCCATCAACTCTTTAATCTGAAAAATGTTAAATGAGAGTTGAGCATGCAAGCACACTTAGTGGGGCCAAGTTATTCAATATTAAATGCTGAAAATAAATAATCAAGTAATGAACTTAGTAAATCACATTCACTTTGTCACATAAACTTTGTCATAGAAACTTTGTCACTTTGTCATAGGAACTTTTCCACTTTGTCATAGATACATTGCCACTTTGGAGCACGGCGGGTTAAACCCGAAGACCCATCGGTCCCGGATCTTATAAGGGCACCTGGCTATTAGACTTTGCTGAGCACGGAGGGATACACCCAAAGACCTGTCGGTCCTGGACCACATTAGGGCCCCTGACTATTAGTAACTTTGTCAACATACTTTGCCACTTGAATAACATAGGAAATGCAGTCACATAGTAGATAATTCAACAATTTATTTAAAACATAAAATAGTGAATAACACATGCAATAGAGGCTCTACTAACCAATGTAAAGAATAAAGCAATTAAAACCCTACCTGAAAATGTATGTCGTGGATGAAAATGGATGCATTAGCTTTAAAACTTATTCCTCGCAGTCATCAATACCTAACATAAAATCCATATCTACTGAGGAGATAAATCCTCAAATTAAAATAGCATAAATCCTAATTAGAACTCTAAATTTAACAACACCCACCATAATTCTTAAACTTCTAATAAACTAATACTCCTCTTTAGCCTAATCTGAAATGATTTACTATCTTAATCTTCATGAATAAAATGTCTAGCAAATATTTAAGTTAATTAATCCAGAGCCGAATTCCATATACACAGCAACAATCTGACCAAATCTCACATACTCCTAATATATATTGACATAAATTTGGTTTATTCGCTCAATCTCATTTAATTAATTCCATAATTTATAACAACTTAGATAATAATTTATTAAATCCTAATTACAATCCCAGCAGTCACTATATACTATCATCTCTTAAATAATTCACCAAACATTGATACTATTAAGAAGAGTTAATAAAATATTATCTCATGTATAATGTTCTTCAAAATCTAAGCACCAACACTCACGTCACCTAATTCTCATGCTTCATGGAATAGGATTATTTATGGATAGTAACAACATATTGTTGGGAAATTTATAGTTTTGATGAAAGTTCCAAAAACACATGTAATAGGACCAGTCAGGCCTGTTAGCTGACTGATGTTTGCATTACTGCTATAGGAGATCAGTTGATAATAATTGTATAGAAAAACTGATGTAATAGATAGGTCACATATTGAGGGGGAACTCAATATGTAAAGGTCAGATCTGAAGAATCAGAAGAAAGTTCGATATCCCGACAGGCGTAATGCTAAACCGAATCGGAAGATCGATCGAATCGATCTAGTCGATAACTCAAAAAGTCATGAAGCTCAAACCTCCAATACTCAAAGATCGATGACTTCCGGAAGATAAGACCGTAAGACCTACATCGGCCCGAGTCGGCCAGGTTGAAGCTAAGTCAACAGCGCCAAGAAGACTCCATCGTGTGGGTCGATCGATTCAGATCGATCGATCATTTCATAAGATGAAAACCGATGTTTCATCTTATCATACGTCTGCGATCTAAACAAGAAGAATACCAACCTTAGTTGGAGGAACAACACCGCAAAAGCAAGGCTTTCATCCAATAAGGAAGAAACACGTATGAACAGAAATGATATCAAGGATTCGATGTTGCTCTCTCAAACGGCTATAAAATACACATTCACGCTTTTCAGCCATGCCGCCTCAAGACGCCACATCAAGCCCGCAAGTCTCACCTAAAATAGCCGAGATTCAAATTGCTCTCCAACGGCTCTTTGATCTCAAGGTCTATAAATATGGGATCACACTTCGAGTGAGACACGGAAAATGCTTGGACAAACAACATAATCAAGAAGCTCAAACTATAGTCGATTTCATACGAAGAACACAACAACAAGCTTATTTTATATTGTGTTCATCCCATAAGTTCTTAGCAAGAAATCTTTTCATCTAGCTTTTCAGTCGCTTATACGCAAGGAAAGATTTCATAGTTGGAACCTCAACAATCTTACCCAAACCCCCAAGTTAGGATAAGTTGTTTAGCAAGATTCGATCTAGGGTTTCTAGTATCTTTGATTTAAGGGATCGGTTGAGTGAGAACTCTTAAAACATCTGTTGGTGTCTTGTGTTGGACTAACACACTAATCTAAGTCCAAATCGGTTAAGTCGGTTAAGTTGGTGCCCCTTGTGAAAGGGAAGAGGGACGTAGGGACCGGTTTGTCCTAACCACTATAAATCTTGTGTGCCTTTTTATTGCTTTGATTAATCGCTCTCACGTCGCACAATCTTAAAGCACATACATTCTAAGTTAAGATCGACAAAGACCAAGCTTCGATCCGACGGACCAAAATTTCATCATCCGTTTAAAAAGATAAAACTTGGAATCGATTTATACAAACCGGTTTTTCACGGGTAAAACTTAAGCTTCCGCACACATCGCTTAATCGATAGTTACCGAATCGATCTGGCCTTTCCGGCGCTCAAGAAGTTGGTTATCGACCCAACCGATTCACTTGCACTCGATCAAAGCTATCCGCTCTCACACCGATCGCACGAAAAAGTTTTTCGAAGTCTATTCACCCCCTCCCCTCTAGACTTACGCCCTCACTTAACCCGCTCGGACCTACAAGTGGTATCGAGCGGTTGGTTCTTCCGACCATCGACTCGGTCATTGTGGTCAACTGAATCGATCTTAAAAAAAAAAAAAACCGTTTTAAAAACTCATTCATTTTCCAAAAATCACTTTCAAAGATGGATAACACGTCCCAGATGTATCATGATCTCTGCCGGTTCTCAATTGATGAGTATCTGATTGGGCCATATATATGTCCAACCATCTAGGCTCGATCGAAGGGCGTAATGATGGAAGTCATCGAGAGAGACCCATCATCATTTACTACGACAATCCCGCAATGGAGGAGATCCGGACTTTCCCACGCGAAGTCTTGTACGAAAAAAGCCCAAACGATGGACACGTAAAGAAAGAAATCGCATACTCGACACCATTGCAAGACATATCATCATGAAGACAATGGATAAGGTCACCAAAGAGAAGATTAAGTACCTCAAATCAAGCGAAAAGCAATGTGGGATACTCGCCGAGATCTGCGAGGGAAATGAATAGATAAAAAGACAAATGCCTTCAAGTTTAACCGGTGAAGTTCGAGAAACCAAGATGCTGCCAAACGAAACCATCAACGAAACTCGATGGAAGAATTACAATGTCTATAAACAAGCTTCGAGAACTTGGTAGAGATGACCGATAAAGATATCAACTATAAGATCCTAAGGTCTCTCACCAAGAAGTGGGACATGAAGGTCACGATAATCAAAGATTGCCGGACATTTCAAGAATGAAACCTAGTAGCTTGTTCTTGAGTCTTAAAGCTCACGAAGTTCGACTGATTGAAAGAGGTCAAGTGATGAAGACGAGGCCCCCGCTGAAACCTCGACTTCAAAAATCGGTTTGCTTTCAAGGCAACCACCAGAGGTAACAAAGGCCAATGAACCCATTGGAAATATATTAAGTCGAGTGAACAGATCGCGTTGCTTACCGCGGGAAGCTTGAGAAGTCGATATACAACTTGGTAAGTATCGAAGATTTTATAAGGACTATCAACATAGCCGAGGGGCGAGATAGGAGATCGCATAATAGATCTCCGTGAAGAACCGCATCCGATGATCGGAGGGATCACAGAGATGAAAGGGAAAGAGATAGTCGACGGCTGGGAAGGAAGAGATAACCAATCGATAGAAGAAACTCGGACTACTATCGAAGGGAAATCACCGATAGGTCATACGTATGAGTGATTCACCTGGAAGGAAAGGAACGGTGGATCCAGGAGCGTGCTTCAACTGTGAAGAAGCCGTCACTATAGTACAGACCGCCCCCACTGACGCCGAGAGAGAGGGAAGAAAAGAGGAACAAAAGAGAGCAAAACGGTATAGAGACAGAAGAGCTATGGTTGCCGATACGTCGAGAATTGACGATTCCTATCCGCCTCCGAGGACTCCTGATACTCCTCTCAGAGAAGACTTCGCCGATCACAAGAAGTCTGTCGACTTCTATGAAAGTGAAGATCTGATATTCTCGTCGACGATAATGAACTCGCTTTGATGGCGGGGAGGACCAAATCCGAGGTAACCTCCAAACCCCTTTCGCTCGCTTCTACACCGCTATCATTAGCACACTCTTTGGGGAGATTGACCTGCAACTCTACTCGTGAGCAATTGCTTGAAGATCTCTCCAATGCAGTAGAAACTTATGCTATTGTGGAAGCTGAGAATGATAAGCTGAGGATCAGAAATAATCAGCTTGCTGAAGAAAATGATCTCAGAAAAACCTCTGAACTTAGATCAAATTAAACCGCTTTCGAAGGTAACCGAGGAATTTAAAATTTCGAAGTTAAAGCTTCCGATCGAAAAAAGCAGATCAAAGAACAGATGGAAATTAACAGACAAACAAATTCGATGACTTCAAAAAATCTTGCAAAGCGAAATTCGATGAGCTATTCCTAATGCATGAAAGTCCTAAATCCTCCGAGGAAAATCACAAGAAGAAAATAGATGTTTTTTCAAAATCATCTCAAACCGTTAAAGACATGAACGCCTATTTTCGAGTAAAGATTGATAAGGAGGGACTTGGCTATGAGAAACCCTCCACATCCTCAAAAGCCCCGACTGATTCATCTCAGAAAGGTGTAATCGCACGAATTTAAAAAAAAAGATACACCAAAAGCTAAACTTGTATCTAATAGGGTAAGAGACCGGGTTGAGCAGTAAGGCAAGTGCCTAACCAGAAAGGGAACAGAAATGGACCCCAACTGGTAAAGCATCAGCCGAGGAATCAACGGAAGAACCCAGTTCTTCTGAAGAAACCTCAACCTGATCAACAGATCAGGAATCAGAAAAGACAACCTACAAAAGGGAAGTCTAATCTGAGACCCAGTCAAGGTCAGCTGCCTAATAAGCATGCTTCGTAAACCGCGAAAACCATCTATGCGAAAAGGATATGAATCTTTTGATGGTAGCGATCGTACCTACCCCTATAATCGAAAATTTAGGGCTATCGCACCGAACCACACTTTGATAAAAAAGAAGACAAACCTGAAAGGTAAATCATAAGTCTTCTAAGTCATCCAAGGCTCACACAAGTAATCATACAAATCGAAAAGATATGAGGATAAGTATGATTATGTTGACAGTATGGAGACAAATCGGGCCTTCGATCCGACCGATCACCATAGAAGTGCTCTGCTTTGTATGGATCCCCAAATCCAAACCTAACCCCTCGGGACCCAATCCGAAAAAGTACCTAAAAACCCGATCCGATTGCGAGGTTCGCGTGGGTCCGCCAACAAAGGAGGTGTGCAAGCAACTATCCGGTACATCGATAGTGGATGCTCAAGGCACATGACCGAAGCAAACATCTCCTCGCCTCCTACATAGAATGTAAAAGCCCGCGTGTACTCTTTCGGTGATGATAACTTTGGTTATACAAAGGGTTGGAACCTTAGAGAATGATGATGTACAAATAATGAGTCTCAGATGTCAAGGTCCAAGCACAACCTATTATCGGTTTCACAATTCTGCGACAACGGATTCATGTTGAGTTCTCGATCGATCAATGCACTATCAAGAATCGAGTCACTCAACGATATTGCTAATCGGTTCAAGAAAAGGGACGATCTACACGGTGATTGGAACAGTTGTCCAAGAAATGCATGCTGATTGTTAAGAGTTCCAAAAGTAGCGATTGGCTCGGCACAAAAAGAATGAGCCATCCCAACTTTAAAACTCTTAATAAGATAAATAGGATGTCTCTAGTGGAAGGACTTCCGAATGAAGTGTTCTCAAAGGATCGGACATGTCTCGCGCGTCGGAAGGAAAAACAGTCAAAGCTTCATTCAAAGGAATTTCCTGACCAAAGATCCAAAGCCAGAGTAATCGCAACTTCATATGGATCTGTTTGGACCCGATTACACCACCGGGCCTCAACGGACGAAAATACACTCGTAATCGTGGATGACTATTCCAAGTTTACGGGTTATATTCTTACATAAGAAGAATGAGACGACAACCAAGATACCCGAGCTACTAAGAAGATTACAAAATGAGAAGGGGTGTCAACAGTAAAAAATCGGATCGACGATAAAGGTACGTAATTTCAACTCCTTTATTACCGATTTTTTGCTCTAAGTTTGGTATACTGACATGAAACATCACCGCGAGGACGCCACAAATGAAATGGAGTAATTTGAACGGAGAAACAGAACTCTCAAAGAAGTTCGCCGAACAATGTTAATTTAACATGCGATACCAAACCGTTTTCGGCGTAAGCAATCAACACTTTGCATGCCATACGCAGTAATGTATGTCTCTCGACTAAGGCTCACTACAAAACACCCTATGAACTGTGGAAGGGCGTAAAAACCTCGTGTTTCTTACTTCCATATTTTTTTTGGTGCAAGTGTTTCATACACAACAATGGGAAAAGTCGTTGAAGACTTTTGAGGCTAAGTCCGATGAGGGTATATTTCTAGGGTATTCCTCATCTAGCAAAGCCTTCGTGGTCTACAACAAACGAACCCCTTGTTGTGGAAGAAACACCCCATGTAACCTTTGATGAAGCATCTTCGATCAAGAGAAATCGCCTCGTAACAAAGAAGTGCACGATCTACGTAACTCGATATTCGGAAAATGGATCACCTAACGATCAAGAATAAAGGATCGAAATCAGATCAATTTACATTTCGGATCTAGCTGATTCACCGATCAATCGATCCTAAGGTACGAACAACCGTCGATGAAAAAAAGTCGATTCAAATTTGATAAGAAGAATCGAACCATCCGGTTCGGGGAACTTCGAAGTTCTCACGAACGCAGACATCGACATGATGATTCCAACATCACCGAGACTTGTTCTTATCAAGTGGACCATAACCTGCACCACTCCCAATCACTAGTAATAAGATTTTATCGAAACGGACGATGTTCTCAAAACCGACGCAAAATCGTAATGAAGGACTGGATAACCAAATCGTCAACCGATCCGATAATTGGAGACCGTCGATAAAATTAAAACTAGACATCGATTGGTGAAAGTGCCATGTATTGTCATTATCCGCCTATGAAGGAACCAACTACAATCGAGGAAGCATTACAAGACGCAAACCGGATTCTAGCCATGCGAGGAGGAAATGAACAAGTTAAAGAGAAATGAAGTATGGGATCTAGTAGATGCACCAGTCATCAAGACGTAATTGGCACGAAATGGATCTTCAAGAACAAGAGAGATGAGAAAAATGTTATCACCGTAAATAAGGCAAGACTTGTTGCTAAGGGGTATTCACAATCGGAAGGAATTGATTACGATGAGACCTTTTGCACCGCGCCGCCGCTTTGAAGCCATTCGTATTTTAGCTTTCATTATGCTTCCCACGTAGGGTTCATCAGTGTATCGATGGACGAAAGAGTGCTTTCTTAAACGGGGTACTAGCGGAGGAAGTTTATGTCGAACAACCTCCGTGCTTTGAAAAAAGGCAACCAAGTGTATCGTTTAAGAAAAGCTCTTTATGGCTCAAACAGTTCATGAGCTTTGTATGATACACTCTCTCGGTTCTTGATCGAAAGTGGGTTCACTAAAGGAAATTGGGCAGAACCTTATTCGCAATAGAAGATGGAGAAGATATTCGATGGTTCAGATTTACGTGGATTTACATCATCTTCGGATCTCCAAACAAGAACCTATGTGAAAGATTCAAAGAAATCGATGCAAGGGAAATTCGAGATGTCCATGATGGGTCGATGAATTACTTTCTAGGTCTCCAAGTTAAACAAAGTTCGGAAGGATATTCATCTCGCCAAAGCAAAATACACTAGGAATCTTTTGGCTAAGTTTGGAATTCAAAATAGTAAGGAAGCCAAAATTCCTATGATGACCGGATTCAAGATGGATCCGATGAGGCCGGTCGAAAAACAAATCGGAAGGAATATAGGGCTCTCATTGGATCTTTATTATACCCGACCGCCGTTGACCAGATATCACTTTTGCAAAGGGTGTATGTGCAAGATTTCAAGCAAATCCAATGGTCACCACCTAGAAGCGAAAAAGCGGATTCTTAAGTATCTGAAGGAACAATAAACCTTGGTTTATTCTACCCATCGATGATAATCTAGAGCTTAGTGGGTATTCTCGATTACGATTATGGAGGTTGCAAGATCGACGAAAAATCAACCTCGTGAACATGTCGGGTTCTTAGGAAGTAAAAACGATCTCGTGGTTTTCAAAGAAGCAAACATCGATTCCATACATCAACAACCAAGCGAATATATGGGTGCAGGAAGTCATTGTTCCCCAATCGCTCGCTCTCGAAGAAATTTGAGGATTACAACATTGTAGCTAAGAACGTGCCTATATTCTCGTGAAGATAATAGTCTTATTGCAATCACTCAGAATCCGGTTCTACATACAAGATGCAAGCATGTGGATGTCAGACACCACTTCATAAGAGATCACGTTGAAAAGAAGAATATCAGAATGGAAAAGATTCATACTGATATACGTATAATGATATTCTAACCAAGCCACTAAAATGAGATCGATTCGAGAGATTTATGCAATGAGCTAGGACTTCTAGATCTTGGAGAAATGTCACCGAAAATGTTTGATGGAATGCTCTCCGAACTAGGTTTGGTTAAGAGACTAACGGATCGAGAGAAATCATTGAGTTTGGTATCTTAACTGATCTCAAGAGACTGATAAGCAAAAATCGATCAGACATACACGCTACCAGATCCAAAGGAACTGATCAGATTTTAGTGTATCAGATTTAAAGTCTATCAGTTTAAAGGAACTGATCAGATTCAAGGTTTATCAGATTTAAGAAAAATGCTCAGTTTAAAGGATTATCTGATTAAATCAAATTTGGTTCTGATTTTCTTTGTGATTCGCTTTAGGCGATATTCAACAAGCAAGATTCGAGAGATTAAGAAGCTATCAATCGCATAAGAAAGCAGGAATTACACAACAATGAAATAAAGAACTTTTCATTGATAAAAACCCGAAGGTGAGGTTACATTACGAGTTACAAGTACAAGAAGACCCGGAGGTCAGTACATAAATGTTAACCAAAATCCTAAACCTAGAACCCTAAACCCTCATCCTAACCCCAGAAGTGAAGGAAAGAGAGAGATTTTAAACTCTCATTTTCCCCCACTTAACAAGGGGGTGAGAGAGGCTTTAAAGAATGAATCCCAAGGCAGTCATAAAAAAGTCAAGATCAAGAAAAACGGAGCGACAGAGGCCTTGATAGGATTCTTAAGCACGAGCCCTAAAAGGAGGAGTAGTAGGGCTCTCCACCGTTGAATGGAGCACGTGTGCCAAAGAGTTGGTCATCGATCTCATGGGCACATGTGTCGATATTTTATACCGACTAAGTCCGATGGTTTCGTTACGCTATCCGATAGACACACAAGGTGCATACGGTTAGGAGAAGTGTCTTCTCGGTTACAACAAAGAGATCCGGCCATACGGTGGTAGAGAAGCTTTCGTGAATCGTATGTGAAATCGAAGATGATGAAGAAAAAAAGAATAAGGGATGCAAAGGGTTGATTTGAGAAGATGAAACCATATAAAAGGGTGTAAAAGTGTTTGCCGGAAGTCTCACCGGAAACAAGGGTTCACCAAGATACATGATTCTTACAAAGAAGATAAGTATGGTGAATGGGTGATGTTGTGTAAAACATTGGTCCAATTTATAGAGGCCAAGCAAGGATGCAAATGCAATTTTAATTTCAAGAAGCCTATCCGAGAAATTTGCATCAAAAGGACAGAGTGTAGAAATCACGCGACTGATAATTGGATAAATTTACGGTTGATTGACATATCGAGAGATTCAGACGATATTTACGCATGTCAATCACGCCTACTTAGGGAATAGAAGCTACTACTCTAGACTAAGTTTTGGCGGTAACACTTATCCCAAGAATTGGCCTAATCTGAAAAGAATCAGATGAGGTCAACCAAAATCGATTACTACAAGCATGATCGGATGAGAGAGATCACCGAGCTGAAACTCCAATAAATCGGATATATCGATCTATAATAAATATCGGTTGAAGGGGAACTTCAACCGATCAAGGAGGATCAAAAGGAAATCGACGTATTTCGAGGAAAGATCGGCTAAGCACGAAGTTTCAACAAATCGATGCTGTTGGAGAAGATCGCTTAAAAGGATCGGTTAGGAAATTTCTTAAGGCTTAGGCGTAATGATTAAGATCAACAAGTGGAATCAACATTGACAAAGTAATATTGATCGATAACAACATCACCAACCGTGATACGATCTCTCGCCTCTTGTTCTTTACTTATTTATCGGATCGTATCGATATTATTTGCCTTTTACCGTACCCACTATCCTTGTGGACGTGTACTCTGCAAATCATTTAATGCGGACGTGGGGTACATGTATTAACCGCTACTTGATCGTGCTTTTAAATCCAAAAGTTTTGTGTCGTCGTTTTTCCCAACCCTACGATCAAAACCGCTAAATCTGGAGCGCATAATCTTTTCAAAACGATTGATCTTCAAAATCTTGTCTTATTGTACCCTCCGCCTCTATATAAGATTCATCAAACCTTACCGAGTTTTTCTCGCTTCACAAACTTGCATTACTCTCAATTGAAAAACTTCAAATTTTTCTCTCGTTTCAAAACGATTTCTTAGAGTTCAAAATCTTCTCTCAAAATTTGAAACCGTAATATTTTCTTTTAAGCTTAATGATGAATCTTTCTTTCCGTTAAAAACATTGTTTTCAAAAGTTGTTTTTCGAATTTATGCTTCATTGCCTATTGTTTTCCATGGAATGATATTGATATTGATTATGCACAAATTTAATGAGTCTATCTCACTCACCGTAGATGGCCACTCATGGACTTGGAAAGATCATGTGCAATTATGCGAATCGCAACGAAGATCTTTGAGGATAAGTTCGTTCGATTTGGGAACACCGAGGATTCTCAATCCATGGAGGTGGGAACAAATTCTCAAGAACCGATCGAAACATATTGTTCGCTTTCAACGCAATCCAAAGGATGCAAGATGAAGCACTTCAATTCTGCACTTTGGAGTGTGGATACGAAAAACCGCGAGACGAACCGATGTCGACAAATAACGGAGAAGAAATCAGATCGACAAATGCGCACATCACTGTCTGCTCACCTTTTGCCAGGGCGAATCTCACCGCACACTACAGGAGAATGAGGATGAAGAAATCGTAGAGAGGAGCTCTTAAGAGAGGCGATAAACATCGACAAACGGATTCATCGCGCCAATGCTCAAAAGAAAGTACAGATCATTGCTTTGACATTCTCATCAAGAACGATCATGGAATTTATTTAGCCCAGATGCTCTCACATCACCAAAATGTACAAAGATGACAAAGAATAATTGACGGGGCTCAAACATCAATTGCACGGCTTCCTCGAAAGCCATCTTGCTCCAAGAACACGAAAAATTTGGAGTCAATGAATCCAGGCAGGTCTTTCTGAAAAAGAGAGTCAGCAATCTCAACAAGGTTGCAGTTATATTGAAAGACAAACTGCCAAGCGCTGAATGGAATCAGAATGGACTGAAGTCCTACAATGCCTTCCTCTCATCAACTTCAGTTATATATGGACCACCAGACGATGACAAGGAGCCCACTCCAACAAAACTGAAGAAAGGAAAGAGCAAAGAAGCCGCCTCATCCACACCAGTTGCTCCACAGAAAAAGAAACGAAAACTGGTGAAGGCCCAGGAGAAGAGGCCAAAAGAAAGCAAAGAACCTACCCCGACTCTAAAGACTAGAAGATGAGTCGAAGAAGAAAAAAGCGCCCGAAATGATCATTGCGCAACAAAGAATCGAATCGACAGCAAGCTTCTCAACCCGAGGGCTCGCCCGAAACGATCCGAGGTAGAAGCACAAACCGATAAATCTACTTCTCCTCAACCTCAAATTGATTCACCGCCGACTAAAGGTCACGAAAGCATGTCTCTCATCGCTAGTTCACCGCGCCATGAACTCCGAACCCGATACAATCGCCACTACAAAGAACCCATCGCAGTCGAACTAATCGTATAACTTCCGCCGACTCAAGCACAACCGTAAGCTTCCACATCTCATCCAATGTAATCTGCGGACAGATAATTCCCAGATCCAGATCAACAAAGACCATCACCGGAAAAATGGTCGACTAAGAATTGAACGAGAGATTGATGAGATGTATCCACAACCGGGTCGCCCATCCTGCTATCGTAAAGAAGTCATGGAGATCCTCACCGAGAGATCTCGGATTAAAAAGCTTCTCGATCTTATCTTACTTGTTGAATGATGGGTGGTGCGGATGAGTTCGCAGATTTTGACTTCGATATGAGGAAGTCTCGCCAAAGTGGGATCACCAAATGAGCTCATATCCGATAAATCTGTGGAAAGCTCGATCCACGAAGTTGGAATTGCTTCTGGAAGAAGAAAAGTCGAAATCGCTCAAGAAGCTCCGAAAATGACGCCGAAATGGAGAATGCAGAGTCTGCCGATGAAAGTGGAACTGTGCCGCAGTTCACGACCAACCACCGGAGGCACAAACAATCGAACTCGATCAAGTGATGGATCCAATTCCTACATCTCAAATCACCATCGATCAACTTCGGGAGATCGATCTTGTCTCAAAGATCTCCCGAAAGAAGAGATTGAGGGAGTGTTAATCGATCGAGACAAATCGGTCTCAAACAAATCGAAGCAATGAGAGATCGGTTCTCCCAATCCATGACCACCATGTTCCGCCGAGCTTACAAAATCGGGCTGATGACAAGTCAAAAAAAGTGGATCAAAATCAATCTTCTTTTCTCGACGCCATCGAGAAAAGGCTCGAGTTATCGAAAGAGAAATTTGACAAAATGATTTGGACACTCTCTCGCTACAATGGAAATCGCCAAGAAAGAACTCGACATAACCGCTCGAACCGACTCAAAACTTCGTGTTTATCTGCTAATGATCTAAATCGAGCATTGTCAATCAACTTTGGGTCTCGACTTCCCACTCAATCGCTTTTTGATCAAACCAAAAAGGGGAAGGATCTCGAGAAACCAACCGACACATCGTAAGACAAGGCCCATGGACAAAGCTCAATTGCAAGAAAGGTCAGCTGCGGGTGCTTTGGAACATCGAATCTGGACCAGCTTACTCGCATCCGAAAAAGTCACCGTAAGACAAAATTAATCCGACATCTGGTGATAAGGAGCTAGTCAGAAATTGTCCAAAGAGCGATGACCGAAGAAGAAAAGAAGACGTAAAAACGGCACAAGGTAAGGGTTGAAACGAAGTTCAAATCAAGGGCTAAGAAAGGATTAATCGGAAAATCGCACCGTAACCTCGGTTTGCCGCAAAGAAGAGTCGAGATCATACCAAAAAATGCTGCACACGCTAAGAGGTTTGAGGAATGGAATAAGATCAGAAGTGAATGGCTTCTAGATGCCTTTGTCCTTGATCTTGTTCCAAAAGAAGAATCACCAGATGATGAGTTCCTCAACCGTTTCTGTAATAAATATCCGGACTTTCTTCAAGTATCCGGAAAATGAGGCCAAGCTTATAAATGTAAAGATATCTCGCCAAGAGTATGATCTGTTAATATACTCAAAGAAGGCAGATGGCTCATTTGACAGACTGGCATTTGAGAGATTCTACTTTGACATCTTGAGCAAATCGCAGATAACTGATCAAGTGCAGACAACTGATGTCAAATGGAAACTCTATCAGATTTTCAACATTCCACAAGACCAAAGAGAAATGCCAGAAGGATACAAGCCCAAGGAGTGAAGATTCAGAAGACGTCTAGGGATCGTGACTTTTAAATTCAAAACTTTTCTGATGTAACATGTAATCATCATATCTAATGAAAAGTTTATTTTTCTGATCCCAAGACAAAATCTCTTTGTCTTCTGATTACTTGCTCTTTAACTATTCTATACTTATCAACTGTTTGGTTTCTCAGGTGTTTTGGTTTCATCAAAAAGGGGGAAATTGTTGGGAAATTTATAGTTTTGATGAAAGTTCCAAAAACACATGTAATAGGACCAGTCAGGCCTATTAGCCGACCGATGTTTGCATTACTGCTATAGGAGATCAAGTTGATAATAATTGATAGAAAAACTGATGTAATAGATAGGTCACATAATGAGGGGGAACTCAATATGTAAAGGTCGATTCTGAAGAATCGAAGAAAAAGCGATATCCGGCGAGTAAGGAATGCTAAACCAGAACGGAAGATCAGATCGAACTGATCTAGTCAGATAACTCAGCGGAAGTCATGAAGCTCAAACCTCCAATACTCGAAGATCGATGACTTCCGGAAGATAAGACCGGAAGACCTACATCGCCCAGAGTCCCAAATGAAGCTAAGTCAACAGCGCGCCAGAAGACTCCATCGTGGATCGATCGGATTCGGTGATCGATCGATCGGCTCATAAGATGAAAACCGATGTTTCATCTTATCATACGCCCTGCGATCTAAACAAGAAGAATATCAACCTTAGTTGGAGGAACAACACTTTACAAAGCAAGGCTTTCATCCAATAAGGAAGAAACACGATGAACAGAGCTGATATCAAGGGATTCGATGTTGCTCTCTCAAACGGCTATAAAATACACATTCACGCTTTTCACCATGCCGCTCTCAAGACGCCACATCAAGCCCGCAAGTCTACCTAAAATAGCCTTTGAGATTCAAATTGCTCTCCAACGGCTCTTTGATCTCAAGGTCTATAAATATGGGATCACACTTCGAGTGAGACACGGAAATGCTTGGACAAACAACATAATCAAGAAGCTCAAACTATAGTCGATTTCATACGAAGAACACAACAACAAGCTTATTTTATATTGTGTTCATCCCATAAGTTCTTAGCAAGAAATCTTTTCATCTAGCTTTTCAGTCAGTTTTTATACGCAAGAAAGATTTCATAGTTGGAACCTCAACAATCTTACCCAAACCCCAAGTTAGGATAAGTTGTTTAGCAAGATTCGATCTAGGGTTTCTAATCTTGATTTCGGGATCGGTTGAGTGAGAACTCTTAAAACATCTGTTGGTGTACTGTGTTGGACTAACACACTAATCTAAGTCCAGTCGGTTAAGTCGGTTAAGTTGGTGCCCCTTGTGAAAGGGAAGAGTGGACGTAGGACTGGTTTGTCCGAACCACTATAAATCTTGTGTGCCTTTACTGCTTTGATTAATTGCTCTCACATCGCACAATCTTAAAGCACATACATTCTAAGTTAAGATCGATGACACCAAGCTTCGATCCGACGGACCAAATTTCTCTCATCATCTGTTTAAAAAGATAAAACTTGGAATCTGATTTATACAAACTGGTTTTTCACGGGTAAAACTTAAGCTTCCGCACACATCAGTTAATCTGATAGTTACCGAACTGATCTGCCTTCTGGCGTTCAGTAAGTTGGTTATCAGACCCAACTGATTCACTCGCACTCTGATCAGGCTATCTGCTCTCACCTGATCTGCACGAAAAAGTTTTTTTGAGTCTATTCACCCTCCCTCTAGACTTACGCCTCACTTAACCTGCTTAACCTACTACACATATTTACAAAGTAATTAAAAGAAAACAGATGGAAGGAGATACCACGAGTTCTTGTTGAAGAAGAAATTGAATAAGATAACGTGAGTTCTTGTTGAGGAGATTGAATATAGGGTTTAAGAATGTGTATATGCGGATGTAAGTAATCTAGGGCAAGTCTCATATAAATAGATGTATTAGGAATGGATTTGGGCTTAAAAGGGGATATATAAGTGTAATTAAATTTAATTTGGGTTTAAATAAATAAGGATTAGAATTTAAAATTTCATTTATATAGATATATAAAAAGAGGCTTGAGCTTGAATGAGATAAGGACTATAGGATTTAAATATTAAAAATGTTTTTGAATTCTTATTTTAAAATAAAATGAATTATAATAATTTTATAAAAGAATAAGTTAAATAAATAATTAAAAGATATGTATATAAAGAGGGAAGATGAGCAATTTTTGGCTGAATAGTAAATGTGATTAAAGTCATTGAAAGTCACCCATTGACCATATTAATTGGACGTTTCATAGTTGAAAGATTAAAACAAAATTTAATTTTGTGATAATTAAAAGTTAATGGTAATAAAAAATACATCTAAAAATTAATACTCATATTAAATTCAGAAAAAGTAACAGAAAAGAGAAATCTAGGGGAAAAACTTATGGACTACAAATTAATCTCTATCTAAATTGATTAGGAATTTTAATATAATGACAAAATAAAATAAATAATATATATATATTATTTAAAAAAATTACAGATATTACACAGCCTTTGCAAAATGTAGAGCACTCTAAAATCTCAGTAATAACACCACTAAAGTAGGAGAAGCCCAACGTCCGCTGCTTCAAAGCAAAAAACACAATCTGGAAATCAACCTCACAATAATGATTTTACTCGAACAAAATCTGAATACAAGTTTCAAGATAACAAAAAAACAAAAAAAACTTGATTTGATTGATGCGGCTACTTTTACTCCAATTTCATTCACATCTGAGAAAATAAAAACTATACGCGACTTATGTTTTACCTTTCCTATTATTGAACTACAGTTTGGTCTACACAAATTGGGCCCCCCACTTTTTTTAGGATATAACTTCAAAATATGAATTTGAAAAGTAAGTATTTATTTTATAATTTTAGTAGGATGAGATTTTGGTTTATATTAAATTAATATTGGTAGTGAATGACGTTAAATTTTATATTATAATTAATGTGAAAAAATTAATGATGTGATTTATTGAATTTTGTGGAAAATAAATGTACTGTATCTTATAGGAGTTGGTATTGAAATATAATTTTAAATGTCAAATTATAATAGAGCGTGATTCGCAAAATTCTAAAGTTTACTGGGAAAATCCTGAAAAAAATATATACCCGGAAATTTTAGTTAATTTGATGAGTAGATTACCCAATTGGCTTAAAAGCATGAGTTCTAATGTTGAAATTGTTAGTATTTAAAAAAATTTAATGATTTTTTTATAATTTTGTATCCAGTCTAAATATCAATTAATTTGGGGAACATAACCCACCATTCTCTAGTGGGGGCCCAATTCAAGCTAGAGTAAAGTTCTTATGGATTGATACATCTCAAGAGTTGATCACATTAAGGAGTTTCGAACCTGAGACCTAGAGAGGAGCATACTCCTAAGTTTCAAGTCTACACCACTTGAAAAATTAAAATGACTTTTGATTGAGAATATTAAAACCCTTTATATTTTAAGATTAAAATAGATATTTTTTTGGATAAGAAATAATGATATGAAATGTAATTTTAAAATGTTGAAAGACATAGTTGAAAAATGTGGTTACTTCTTTTCTTTCTTTTTTTGTATGGATAATATATTGTGGATGAATTTATAGAGATGTGCGAAATTAATTTAGTTATATTTATTTTTCTAATACTTCCTCTAATTACTTGTGAGCCAACTCTATCAATTGGGAATATACCAACTGAGTGAACAATTAATATGTGTGAAGTTACTTTTAATGTGATTCGAATCCAAAACTTGATGTCTTTGCTCTAATATCATGATATATTTTCTTCGTATCTAAAATATTGAACTCCAACCCTTAGTCCCAATCTCTAATCAAACACAAAAATCACAAATGTATATATATTTTGCTTATATGTAATTTATTTACTTATTAAAATTTTAAAAAGTCGAGAGTAAATAGTAAACAATCCTTACTATTTAAAGATAAAACTATATTTATTGAGGGAGGATGACTCATCCCCCATTCCACCAGATTTTGGATGGACAGATTTAATTTTTTAATTAAATACGCATTTACCTTTATTATATAATCTACACGCATATTTTTAATATAACTTTATACAATCACATTATTCCATCATTTTATTTCATACTTACCTTTTACTCAAATTATAAATCTTACTTTTTGTATGCCCTATTAGTTAATAATAATAAAATAACGAGTGAGTCTCCTGTGCACCAAGTGCGCACCATACACTCGAATTATAGGAGTGACCCATTAAAAAAATGAGACCTTGCTATTAATGAAAAGCAGGATCCACAATAAAATGGACAGGGTCAAAGTGAGTGTACGGATTTAGAATCCGTGCACCAAGTGTATATGAGACCTTGCCTAAAATAATACATTTCTTTTGATTTGATAAAATTTTCATACAACTATGTTACTCCGTCTCTAACCAAAAATATATTTAGTACTCCCTCCGTCCCAACAATACTTGAACATTTATTTTATTTGGATGTCCCCATATTACTTGAACATTCTTAAATTGAAAATAAACGTACATAATATTAATACACTTATAACGCTCTTACTTTATTCCACTCAAACCCACTAAAAACCACTTTACATGATTTGCGTGTCATTTTCAGTGTTTAAGTCTTCATGAAATGAAATGAGTATTAATTTATTTATCCTCATCCATTTTTTTGGGTCCACATCTCATTTGTGCCCAAATCAAACATATAATATAATTTTCATTGTAATATTATAATTGTTTGTCTTTGAAATTGAATCGTGTATGTCTTTCTTTCATAAGTGTATGTTATTTGGACACATTATCTAATTTACCATACATCCGGTTGAGTGGCTAGTGATCTAAATAAAGGATGAGAGCTGTTGTTCCTTTCTAAAAGAAAAAAGCACCAGCTGCGTCTGCATCGAATTTGCAAAATGTGAAAGTTCAAAAAAAAAAATATTAAAAATTGGGAATTCCAAAGGGAAGCGTGCACACAACAAATATGTAAAGCCATCAACAAGACATTACCTCTGACTTTTTGTTTCTTCATTTTACACTTTCTTTGCGAATATCAATATTATGATTCTGCTCCACAAATAGTTCCTCCTAATTCATTCAATCTAATTTTATTTTTAATCAGGAAATATCTTTAAAAAGATAAATAATTTTAAGAAATTACGGAGAAAATACGGTTGGGTAAATGTCTACAGACACTTTTATGACAAAAGTTAATTTATACTATTTCTAATTAATAAAATAATAACAAAAATTGTGTGAACACAACTTGATTTTTTTTAGTATCACTATTATGGATAAGTATTATGTACACCACTATTATTATTGTTTATAAGGATGAATACTTTATTTATAAAGTGTTGAACTTGATGCTACTTTGAAAAATTATTATATATAAAAACTATAACCGTTATGCATAAAAACTATTATTGTTATATACAAAAACTCTCATTATTTAAAAAATATTTTATATTTATAAACAATGGATTTTTTTATACATAATAGTAATTGTTTTTTACATATAACAGTGATAGGATTCATACATGTATCGACCTGATTCACAAGAATGTTACTCTAAAATAAGTAATCTTAAATTGATAATTTATTAAATTTAATCTTCTTGAAAGCCATTTTTTTAAGTTTAAATTCGTTTTAACTTTTAAAAAATTTATAAAATAATTTTTATTTTAAAAAACTATTCATTTTTTCATTTTCTTTACAACAATGCTCTGCAAACACACCTTTTGCTTGCTTTAAGCGTATATATATTAATTAATAGAATTAAAAAATTGTACTAAAGGAAACGTTGATTCGAGTCTGATTGCCAGCCAAACCGAAGCATCTCAGGGGAAGAATGATTTTCTCTTGGAAACTGACACACTATTTTTTTTATTTTTTTTAGCTCAGGTACAAGGATAGGGGATATTGTAGCTCATGAGGCGAGAGACAGAATCTGTCTAGGTATATCATCTCCTACCCAGGCTTAAGAGAGAAGAGATTTCGTTGCTATCTTAGCCAGGTTATGAGCCTCCGTGTTATGCTGCCGCGGACAATAGTGTATTCCCTTCACTGGGGAACTTCTAAAAAGGTCTCTGGCTTCCACAATCAGGTTTTCTTCGTAGCTCTTGTACTGGATATCCGAGGTTACCGCAAAAATCGCTTCTTTTGAGTCTGATAAAACATTGATAGGTTCCTTCAGAAAGTTGTTCCAAAACGAGACCCCATTCATAATTGCCGTAATTTCTGCTGCGAGGACCGATCCGGGATAACTAATCCTTTGGCAGTCTGCCGCCAGTGTTTTGTGGCTTTTATCCAACTATGTGAGTACTCGATTTTCCATGTATCCCGTACTTTCTCATCCTTAATTTAATTTAATATTTACGTATACCGATTTTAAGAAATAATTATTTATTATTATTAAAATGGGTAAAGTTGGTTTTTTAGTGAGGCTAATGGTAAACATAGTGATATTTATGTAAATAAAATAAAACAAAATTGACTTTAATGTTAAAAAAATAATGATATTTAATGTAATATTAAGGTGTTTAAGATTAGAGATAACAAAAAAAAGTTAATTTATTATCATTTATACAAATATTTAATTGAGTTTGGGACGATTTTTTTAATAAATGTTAAATTTAATTAGGGATGGAGGGAATATGAATCCCAAAAAAATACTCTTATTTTTCACTTTTATCCATCCCATCAAAATAGACCAGTTAGTACTATATTTGACATCATATAGCATTCCCAATGCTACCTCAAATGTAGAGGCAATGGCAAATTTGCATCTAAATGCTCCTCCAATGGTACTTCAAATCAATAGGCAAATTTGACGATGTGAACAATGTATGAGAAATTAGTTTCTACATTGTTTACCCGACAATTAATTTCCTTTTTTTTTAATTAAGTTTTTTGTTTTCATTTAATTAAATCATGTAATATTATCTTGAGTGTATAAAATATTGTACTGATTTAATAGAAACACAAATTGTAACTAATTGAAATATAATAAAACAACATTAAAGAAAATACAAAATATTAAATTATAAAATATAATAATAGAATTTCATAATATAAAGAAAATATCAAATTTTAAATTGAAAAAACAAATATGTTAAACTAGAACACACAAAAGCATAAACTACGCACACGAAATTAAAATATCAAATTAATTGTGTTTAATTTTTAAAGATTTTAAAAATATCAAATTATAAATTTGATAATATATAAATATTAGATAAAATAAAAAATAAATTGATTAAATTAAGAATATTTTATGAGAATATTCCGTTTGAGTTAAAATTTGAATGTTATGGTTGAGATTGATTTTATTGTTAGAGGCAAATTTGGTGATGTGGGGTAAATTTGCTCCACCACATTGGGAATGCTCTAAATGTTAATTTTATCTTTTTCTCTTACTTAATGTATTTTTTTTGTTAATAATTGTATTGAAAAATTAGTAACCACGAGGGCAAAATAGAAAAATAAAATTATAACTTAATGTTCCAACCATAATAATTTTTATTTTTTAATCCGTGTGAAAATAACTATAGACCTATCTTCGTGGGACAGAGGAAATATTAAATTAAAATTTAACATCTTAATTAGTTAGAGTAGGTCTCCAATGAACAAGTTTCTTTTGTAAAATTTATACCATTATATTTATAAATTAATATCATAACACTTATCAATTTATATTAATACTCCTACTTAGCCCCCATAAAAAAATCTTTTTAATAATAATAAATAACTTCTACATTAAAACTCATGCAAATAGTAAATATTCAAATAAGAGCGGGTGGAGGGAGCATTAAAGTTTGTCGTGGAATTGAATCATGTTGACTCTCTTCCAAAGATCCACCCAGCTAAAAGGTCAACAGTAGGGGTGGAAAAGTTGAAAAAGAAAAGTTGAAAAATAATCCGAACAATTGGGTCAACATTACAGGTGAAGAAACTTTTCATCTCTCCGTAAATAATAATTTTGAACTATAAACCGTGTGTGTGTTTGCACTCTTTATTTTATAGATGAAATTTTTTTTTTAAGTTCCAAGACTCAATTTTTTTAAATTTTAAGTATTTTTCATTATTCATTACTAGTAATTTTAAAATAGGCAAGCAGAGGACAGAAAAGTGCTTAATCCTGTACTTATGGGAATATTGTTCTTAAAGAAAATAAAGGCTCTAGTAGTGGTAGGAAACATCATTAACGGTGCATCATAATTAAAGAAGCAACATTGTTTACAAAAAACCCCAAACTTTAACTCAAAATAAATTAATGAGGGAAATCGTAATCACATCGAAAATTTGAAATCAGCCAATTTGATAATTGATGTTTCATTTTATATTTTATAACATAGATAAATGACACGTGAAATAATAAAAAATATTCAACAAACTTTTATACCTTAAATTCACATGTTAAAAATTCAATAAAATGATACATTAATTCAACAAACTTTTATACTTTAAATTCACATGTTAAAAATTCAATAAAATGATACATTAATTAAATACGAAAAGTGAAACGGGGCCCAATTGCAAAAACTCAAGTTACTCAACACTTGAACCAACTCGATCATCTCAAACACTCACTCAAATTGAACACTGTCACCTTTCCCAAAAACAAAAACCTCAAACAAGAAACCCTCCTCTGTTTTTCTTCCTCTTAAAAAAATCCCCCACTTTGGAGCTTTTCTCTCTCTACATCCATGGCCGCTCCATCTCTAAACCTTCTCTCTCTCTACATTCCTCTCTTTCTCACTCTCACTCTCACTCACTCCATTTCAGACGTCGACATTCTCCTCTTTAAAATCAAGCCTTCACTGCAGGGAACCGCAGAGAACTTACTACTATCATCATGGAACACCTCAGTCCCACTCTGTCAATGGCGAGGCCTAAAATGGGGTTTCACCAACTCCTCCTCTTTACCATGTAATGAACTTTCTACCCCTCAATGGAGCAGCCTCTCTCTCCACAAAAACCCATCTCTGCAGTTAGTCTCCCTGCAGCTCCCATCAGCAAATCTCACTGGAAATCTCCCAAAAGAAATCGCACAGCTCACAAATCTCAAAAGTCTCTATCTTAGCGTGAATGAGCTATATGGGCCTGTCCCATTAGAGCTTGGATACAGCCCCTCTTTATCAGAAATCGATTTGAGCAACAATTTGTTAAAAGGGTCTATTCCAGCTTCAATTTGGAATCTCTGTGATCGGCTCGTTTCGATTCGGGTTCACGGGAACTCTCTCTCCGGTTCTCTCCCTGAGCCTGCAGTTCCTGATGCTGTATGCAAGAATTTGCAGGTTCTTGATTTAGGCCAGAATTTGTTTTCTGGGGTTTTTCCTGAGTTTGTTGTTGGGTTTAGTGGGCTTAAAAATCTTGATCTTGGGGGTAATGGGTTTTTTGGTGGGATTCCGGAGGGTATAACTGGTTTAAATTTGGAAAGATTGAATCTTTCTCATAATAACTTTACTGGGGTTTTGCCTAAATTTGGGGAATCGAAGTTTGGTGTGGAGAATTTTGAAGGGAATAGTCCTGCCCTTTGTGGGCCCCCTTTGAGGGCTTGTGTTAATGTAGGGTCTGGATTGAGTTCAGGTGCAATTGCTGGGCTTGTGATTGGTTTCATAACAGGGGCTGTGGTATTAGTTTCATTGCTGATAGGGTATTACCAGGGGAAGAGGAGGAAGAATGTGGACGAAGAGGAGGACGGATTCGAGGAATTGGACGACGAGGAGGCCGGAGAAGGCGGCGCCATTGGCGGCGGCGGTGGTGATGGGAAGTTGGTTTTGTTTCAAGGTGGGGAGCATTTGACTTCGGAGGATGTTTTGAATGCGACGGGTCAAGTTATGGAGAAAACGAGCTATGGGACCGTTTATAAGGCGAAGCTGGCGGATGGTGGGACGATTGCGTTGAGGTTGTTGAGAGAGGGGAGTTGCAAAGATAAGAGTTCTTGCTTGCCTATTATTAGACAGTTGGGGCGAATTAGGCATGAGAATTTGGTTCCTTTGAGAGCTTTCTATCAGGGGAAAAGAGGGGAGAAGCTTCTCATTTATGATTATCTGCCCAACAAAACGCTTCATGATCTCTTGCATGGTACAATTCTATACGTTTTGCTTTCGTTTCTATGTTTTTTGTCGTAAAGCGAGGATATATATGTGTGTAGATGTTTACATAGGTTTCAAGTGTTACTTCAAGTTGAGCTGTGAGATATTAGCATTGGATAGAACCTTTGTTCATCTCTTTTAGTTGCAGCAGAATTGAGGCCCTCTTAGAATCATTAATGCATACACTTTTTGTTTAAGCAAAACAATGAAAAAGTACCAAAATTTTAGTTCCAAAAAGGCAAATTTTGAAGAGGAGGTGTGTTTATTTGATTAACTTAAGTGTGTATGAGTAAGTTCGTTATTTCTTTGATTGCCCTTGTAGAAAATTAGTGAATTACATAGCATATCTAGATTGTTCAATACCATGTTTAACGTAGATGACCGTGACGTATGATGGATCAATATGTCCTGGTACAATCTTATGTAAATCAATTTTACCACGCAGTTGGTTTGCATTTTGTGTGTATTTCCATTCAGTATTAGTTGTTCCTTTCAAAAGTATTAGTTGTTTCTTTCAAGAGTATTAGTTGTTAACTACTTTGGTTATCTGATGCTTTGTCCAGAATCAAGAGTGGGAAAGCCAGTCTTAAATTGGGCTAGGAGACACAAGATCGCTTTAGGCATAGCTCGAGGCCTAGCATATCTCCACGATCTCGAAACACCAATAACACACGGGAACGTAAGATCAAGAACCGTCCACGTAGACGACTTCTTCGTATCAAGGCTGAACGAGTTCGGTCTCGACAAGATCATGGTCCAAAACTTGGCCGACGAAATAGTCGCCCTCGCCAAATCGGACGGCTACAAAGCCCCCGAGCTTCAGCAGATGAAGAAATGCAACTCCAGAACCGATGTTTACGCCTACGGGATAGTACTACTCGAGATTCTCTTAGGAAAAAAACCAGGAAAAACCGGAAGAAATGGGGAGTTTGTCGACCTACCTTCGTTAGTCAAGGTCGCCGTTTTGGAGGAAACAACTATGGAGGTTTTCGACGTTGAGATCTTGAAAGGGATAAGGAATCCAATGGAAGAAGGGCTAGTTCAGGCTTTGAAGCTGGCAATGGGGTGCTGTGCGCCCGTCGCATCTGTTAGGCCGACAATGGACGAGGTTGTTAGGCAGTTGGAGGAGAGTCGGCCAAGGAACAGGTCGGCTATGTACAGCCCCGCGGAAACGAGGAGCGGGAGCATTACTCCGTTTTGATTGTGAATTTGGGTAAGATCTTCTGTTTGATTTTGGTGTGTGAGTTTATTTTGTTGGTTTTAGTCCGAAAGGACAAATTGTAATCTATAGATGGTACGATATAGGCTATTGGTATTCAATTTGGATCGTTTATTATAAATGATGTTTTTCGTCTTTTTTGGTGTTTAAGTTGAAAAAGGAGCAAAGATTTTGGGGCCTCTGAAGATTATGTGGAATGATAAAAAATGATGACGCTTTCATTCTTATGGGGACAGAATCTATGCAGATGTTATCAAAATCAGATGGTAATTATTACAGAGGATATGGTAAAAAATATGTAGTAAAATGCTGGTGAGGAATCCTATGCTTCATACTTGGGTAGTTATAGAGAGAGACTAGCAAATTTTGGCAGTAAAATTGATCTTGTGGTTTATTTATTTACTTTAGTAGGCTCTTTTTTTTTTTTCTTTTTTTGGTTTATTGAAATTTTATTACTAAAGTCTTGGTATTTATTTAGAAGGCCCAGAGTTGTGATTACAAGGTGACTTCATATTGGGCCTTTTTCTTTGATGGGCTCTTTGCTTGAGTGCAGCAGTAGACCAATTTTTCTCATTTGATGGAAAGTATTTGTGATAGTTTTTGGAGAAGATTTATCAATTAATATATCAAAGGGATAAAATTTTCCTGAACCCGAGTTCTCACATGAACTTTCCTTTTCTTTCAAGTATAATTGTTGTGAATATGATGTGTGATTTTTATGCATAATGGGTATTATTATTGTGCATATTAAATGTATCAGTTTAAGAATCAAACATTTTTAAATAAAGATATTTAGTATGCACAATCGTCATATTTAGTATGTTTAACCTATATTTCTCGTAACACCAACCATTTGGTGCATACTATTGCTAGGGCCTCGAGATCTTTCCCGAGTCTCTATTGTTGGGCCGAGCCTTCTACCATTGTGGATGATCTTCTCAATTTTATTTGTTCTTCTTGCGTTCGTAATAATATGAATAAACCATAATTGCGCTAAAAAAATAGCGACGGCGAAAATGATAGTTCACTTTAACTCGGATTCATTGAAGAACCACTCTATGCTGCTCCTGGGAAGGTGGAAGAACAATTGGGCTCCTCTGTTACTAATAGTGCCCCCCCCCCTCCCCCATTAATTATTTCAAATAGCTGGGCTCGAAAATTGGATCTGTGAGGGTCAAAACTTGAAGTGTTGAATACCAAATGTGTTGGTTCAAGTCAATTGAGGTGTGGGCTTCTCAGAACCGGGTTCGGGTGGTGAAAAACCGGGCTCGTTCGCCGAACCGGACCATTAGTTACAGAAGCCGATTTTGTGTGCTGATCTGTTATTAAAACAGATTCAGTTACATTGGATTGCGTGTGAAACGGATTTCAGAGATCAAATTGAGCGGTTTCATGAGTTGTTTCACCTAATTGGTTTGGGGGTTTCAATTGGGAGTTCATTAGCTTTAAGTTTCATCTGTTACTTTTCTTCGATTGATGAGAGATTTGAGAGACGCACATTGAGTTAGGGTTCTTGGGAGAAAAGCTTGAATCCGGTTTTAATTCATGAGTGTTGTTGATTGCAATCTGTAGTTGATTACTCGTTTGATAGTGGAAGAGTACCCCGATCCCGTGGATGTAGATCATTATTGGATCGAACCACGTAAAATCTTTGTGCATTGTGTTTGGTTTCTGGTTTTTTCATTCATTGGCAAACTAATATTGTTTAGCTCTGCAAGTAATACCTTTACTTTCATGAACTAATACTACAACAGTAGTTTAACAAGTGGCGCCGTCTGTGGGAATCGCAGATTGAAGAATGACATCAATGAAGCTTGATGTAGAGAAGTTTACGGGGAATAATGACTTCGGGCTATGGAAAATAAAGATGAAAGCCTTGTTGATTCAACTTGGATTGGGAAATGCACTTCTACCAGCAGATCAATGGCCTGTGGCCTCATCAACAACAACTGCTACATATCTTGTTAAGAAAAATGAGATTCTGGAAAAAGCACATAGTGCAATCATCCTATGTCTTGGATATAAACCACTTAGAGAGATGGCTAAAGAGAAGACTGCACTGGATTTGTGGAAGAAACTGGAGAGTTTGTATCAGGCAAAATCAGTTTCCAACAAGTTGTACATGAAGCAGAAGCTTCTTGCCTTCAAGATGCTGGAAGAGAAAAGTTTGATGGAGCAGCTTGATGAATTCAATAGGTCTGTGGATGATTTGGAAAGCCTTGAAGTGAAATTAGAAGATGATGACAAGGCATTAATGCTGCTGAATGCCTTGCCAAAATCCTTTGAGAATTTCAAGGATACCTTGCAGTTTGGAAGGCAAGATCAATTGAGTTTTGATTCTATCCAAACTGCAATCAAGATAAAATTTCTCCAGCTTAAAGGTGAAAAGAAGTCTACTAAGGATGGTGAGAGTTTGAATGTAAAGTTTAAAAGTGGAAAGGCAACTCAGAAAAAGAAGGATGGCAAGTCAAATGCACCAGATCAGAAATCCTCTGGTTTTGTTGAAAAGAGGAAATGATTTTCTTGTCATAAGCCTGGCCACCTGAAGAAAAACTGCCCTGATAGGGAAAAGAAAACTCAAGATACTCCTAAAGAAGCAGAAGCTGCAGTTGCTGAGGAAGGCTATGAGAGTGCAGAAGCAATGACAGTGAGTGAAAACAAGATGCATGAAGAATGGGTGCTGGATTCTGGTTGTTCCTTTCACATGTGTCCCATGGAGAAGTGGTTTGTGGACCTAAAGTTTCAGGATGGAGGTCTTGTGCTTCTTGGGAATGATGAAAGCTGTAGAGTGAGAGGAATAGCATCTGTCAAAATCAAGATGTTTGATGGGAAGAATAGGATTCTTTCAAATGTCAGATTTGTCCCAGGACTTAAGAGAAATATCATCTCTCTGGAATCCCTAAATGCTATTGGATATGAGTTCAACACTGAGAAATGATCCATTCTCATTACTAAGTCCAGAAGAATTGTGATGAAAGGTGAGAAATCTAATGGTTTGTATGTTCCGACAGGAGAAACAGTTACTGGTACAGCATATACTACAATAAATGAAACTGATACAACCTTGTGGCATAAAAGACTTGCTCACACTGGGGAAAAAGGAATGGTGAAGCTGTCAAAGAAAGGGGTGTTCTCTGGGAAGCAGATATCAAATTTACAGTTCAGTGAGCAATGTGTACTTGGAAAATCTAAAAAACAGTCATTCTCAAAAGGTACACACTCAACAATGAGAAATTTGATTATGTTCATTCAGACATTTGGGGTCCATCTAGAGTAGAATCTCATGGTGGGGGTAGATATTTCATGACCATAATTGATGACTTCTCTAGAAAAGTTTGGGTGTTTATTTTGAAGCAAAAGAGTGATGCCTTTAGTAGATTTAAGGATTGGGTCACAGAACATGAAAACAAGTTGGGAAAAAAGCTCAAGCATCTTAGAACTGATAATGGGCTTGAATATCTATCAGAAGAATTCCAAGATTTCTGCAGGCAAAAAAGGCATCACCAGACACAAAACTGTTCCTGCAAACCCTCAGCAAAATGGGCTTGCTGAGGGAATGAATAGAACCATATTGGAGAGAGTCAGATGTATGCTATCTGATGCTAGACTCCCAACGTCTTTCTGGGGAGAGGCTGTTAATACAGCTAGTTACTTGATAAATAAATCCCCATCTACTGCTATTGAAATGAAAACACCAGATGAAGTCTAGTATGGGAAACTTTCTGACTATTCTAAGCTTAAAGTCTTTGGGTGTATTGCTTATGTGCATATTAGGCAAGATAAACTTGAACTAAGGGCCTTGAAGTGTATTTTTGTGGGCTATCCAAAAGGAGTGAAAGGCTATAGGCTCTGGTGTTTGGAACCTGGAAATCAAAAATGTATTATCAGTAGGGATGTCACTTTCAATGAGAAACAGATGGGCTACAGAAGCCAAAGCAGCCCTCATGAAACTGATGGGAATATCACTGATAACAACACACCAGTTGTGGTGGAGCTGCCTGAGGCAAGTACAATTGAGAGAAATGATGATAATCTGGGCAATGATGATGAAACTGGAGATGCTGAACCAGAGGGAGAAGGAAGCCTGAGGGATTACAGCCTAACTAGAGATAGGGTGAGAAGAAATATAAGACCTGGTCTCTTATGCTCTGATTACAGCAGAAGAAATGGAGCATCATGAGCCTAGAGATTATAAGGAAGCTATATCCAGCACAGAAAGTGATAAGTGGATAATAGCTATGGAAGAAGAATTCAGTCTTTGGAGAAGAATGGTACCTGGAAACTAGTTGAAAAGCCAAAGAGTCAGAAACTTGTAAGCTGCAAATGGATTTTCAAAAGAAAATTGGAAACTGGAGCCACTGAGCAAGTGAGATTCAAAGCTAGACTGGTAGCCAGGGGATTCACACAAAGAGAAGGAGTAGATTTCAATGAAGTGTTTTCTCCAGTTGTTAAACACTACTCAATTAGATTGCTGTTAGCCCTAGTGGTTCAAGAAGACTTAGAACTCCAACAAATGGATGTGAAAACAACTTTTTTGCATGGAGAGTTAATAGAGACTATCTACATGCAGCAACCAGAGGGTTTTGTCTTGAAAGGAAGTGAAAACGAGGTTTGTCTGCTCAAAAAGTCCCTATATGGACTTAAACAAAGTCCAAGACAGTGGTATATGAAGTTTGATAGCTTCATGATATCCATTGGTTTTGTCAGATGTGCTTATGATAGTTGTGTCTACTTAGAGAGGCATGGTCAGAATGTCATCACTTACTTACTTGTGTATGTTGATGACATACTTATAGCTAGCAGAAGCTCAGACAAAATACAGATGCTCAAGAGGAAACTAAATTCAACTTTTGAGATGAAAGATTTAGGGGATGCTAAGAGAATCTTAGGAATGGATATTATCAGATTTAGGACTGTAGGGGACTGCAGGGAAATTGTTCTTATCTCAGACTGGTTATCTCAAAAAGGTACTTGAGAAGTTTTTCATGCATCAGGCTAGGTCTGTGAATACTCCAATTGGACAGCATTTCAAGCTATCCAAAGATCAATCTCCCAAGAACAATGCTGATAGAAAATTGATGAGTGGTGTACCATATGCAAATGGAGTTGGTAGCTTGATGTATGACATGGTTTGTAGCAGACCAGATCTTGCTTATGCTATGAGTGTAGTAAGCAGATTCATGGCAGATCCTCGGAGCACACATTGGGAAACTTTGAAATGGGTTTTCAGGTATGTAAGTGGTACTACAAGCTCAGGCCTGTTGTTTGAAAAATCAGACAAGTATTCAGAACCAATTCTTGGCTATGTTGATGCTGATTTTGCTGGAAGCATTGATACCCAAAAGTCCTTGACTGGTTATGTTTTCACACTCTATGGAACAACTGTTCGTTGGAGATCTGTGCTTCAGTCTGTTGCTGCTTTGTCCACAACAGAAGCAGAATACATTGCTGTTACTGAAGCAGTGAAAGAGGCCCTATGGTTGAAAGGGATTACACAAGAGTTTGGCATTACTCAGAGGAGCATTACTATTTCATTTGGTCAAGCACCAAGTGTTTCATGAAAGGTCAAAACACATTAGTGTGAAGCTACAGGGATGTGGTGGAAAAGGATACTGTGGTTATTCAGAAGGTGGGCACTAAGGATAATGCTGCAGATATGCTTACTAAGTCACTACCTGGAAGCAAGTTCAAGTATTGCTCAGAGTTAGTCAAGCTTGGTCCCTGTGAAGTTGATTGAAGTTGCAGCAGTGGGTTTGGAAATAAAGGGCACATTCTTACACTTTTGTTTTGAGGTGGAGAATTGTGAGGGTCAAAACTTGAAGTGTTGAATACCAAATGTGTTGGTTCAAGTCAATTGAGGTGTGGGCTTCTCAGAACCGGGTTCGGGTGGTGAAGAACCTGGCTCGTTCGCCGAACCGGACCATTAGTTACAGAAGCCGGTTCTGTGTGTTGATCTGTTATTAAAACAGATTCAATTACATTAGATTGCGTGCAGAACGGATTTCAGAGATCAAATTGAGCGGTTTCATGAGTTGTATCACCTAATTGGTTTGGGGGTTTCAATTGGGAGTTCATTAGCTTTAAGTTTCATCTGTTACTTTTCTTCGATTGATGAGAGATTTGAGAGACGCACATTGAGTTAGGGTTCTTAGGAGAAAAACTTGAATCCAGTTTTAAGTCATGAGTGTTGTTGATTGTAATCTGTAATTGATTACTCCTTTGATAGTGGAAGAGTGGCCCGATCCCGTGGATGTAGATCATTATTGGATCGAACCACGTAAAATCTTTGTGCATTGTGTTTTCTGATTTTTTCATTCATTGGCAAACTAATACTGTTTAGCTCTGCAAGTAATACCTTTACTTGCACGAACTAATACTAAGGTAGTAGTTTAACAGGATCTTTTTCCAATGGATTCGTTCTTTTCTAAATAGTAAAGGAAGCTAACCTTTTGTCAGCTATTCGATACACCTCACCTGAATAAAATTCATTAGACAATCTCACCAAAGGACATTGTATTGTGCACATGTGTAAATATATGTTCATGCCAAATTGGATATGTTGGTAGCTAGACATCTTGAATTCTGAGATTGCATCTGATAAAAATGATGTGATTACTAGAGGGATGAATATGAGATTGTATTGATGGACTCAATTTACAAACTCCTTATCACACAGATAATATGAACCATAATTACAGTAAAGATACATCAAATCTTGAATTATATATGCTCGCTCTGTTTGTCTCTCACTCTTTCTGCTTAATAAACTATCGATGATTCGAACTAATTATACAACAAAATAACAACATTAAAATGGACTTATTCCGCGATACGAAAAATGGTACTGATCAAATGGCTCGACGATGCTGCAACTTTTACCAAACAACCCGATGAACAACGCTTCTGCACCCGCTATACGTCACATACTTCCAGCTCCAACAGGCCGAGGTTGATCAATGGAGTAATAGACAAGTCTGAATATATAGTGATACATATATAGTTTTAACTAAAAAAAAATATGCATGTTTTTCTTTTATCATTCAATTGATAATTCTTTGTTTCTTTTAAATTGTGAGGTGTGAGTGGTCATCATCCATGACTCATCAGCACTGTCTGCCTCTGCGGCAGGAAAGTGCACCGGCGGCAGAGGTGATAGTCGCCACCATGGACGACGATTTGGCTGCCAGGCTGGAGGCCCTGGCGTAGTTGGCGGCTGCCCCACGGCCAGACGGGACGAAATACGCTCCGTTTAGCATAAGGTCACCCTCGGATCTCCAGTTCCAGTGTCTCCATTTAGAGTTACCTGTCACTCTCTTGGTCACCTGTCACGTGCACAACACATGAGTTGAAAAGAGGATGAAATATACACAAAAAAGGGAAAGGCTAGTTGGAGAAGAAATTAACCTCTTTTGCAAAAGGATTAGTCGGGGCTAGATATCTGTTGCCTTGGCTGTTGATGGTGGGATTAGCACTACCACCTATAGCATACATCGCCCAAGAAGTGTAGTCATTGTTCACCACATGGAAATACCCATGCCTACACCTGCAAATCAATATTGGAATTAGTTTTGTTAGATACTGCAATCGAAATTGAGAATAGAAGACGAAACACTATTTATTCAGAATTTCAGTCCTATCATGACTTTCACGAATTGAAAATAGTGTCGCAACTTTCAATTTTTTGACATATTAGTCCAGTAGTTGGTTGTAGGAGGTAAACCTTCTAAATTGATCTATCAGGCTCTGCCACGTCAGCGTCAAACAAATGTTTCATGCACCTTCTATAGCAGTTACTGGACTATTTTCAATTAGTAAAAATACACCACTAAACCAAAAATAGGAGTAACTTACAGAACCATAAAATACTATTTCTCCGAGGATTAATTCCGTATCAATCCTAAAAGTTGTGAATAGATGAAAAAGAGAAACAAACAAAATACATTTATTTTACCTCGGCATTCTCTGTATAAGGCCTCTCCCGAAATGGTTGTAGGCAATGGTCACCTGCATAACCCTGTCTCTAGTGTACGAGTCGCTGTGCCCCAACAAAATAACCTGCTCACAATACAACAATTCATTAACAAAATCACCAAATATCAAACAAATTTTCATTTTCATAAAAAATCAGAACCAAAGAAGGACAAACTCTTTTTTGTCCTTTTTTAACTTGCATTCTCTATTATACCACTTGACTTTTTAACTCACAAATGTGTCATTTTTTACAATTCTACCCCTCCTTTAATCTCATCTCAATGACATCACATATCTCAACCACCAAATGCGGCCCAATTCGAACCTGAACCCAAACACCAGGTCGCGCATGGGCCGAGTTTGGACCGGTTGGGCCAAGTTCGGGCCCTACCGATCTGGGTCGTGTTTGGAAGTTGATTATGTAATGAGATTAAGGGATGGGATAGGATTGTGATGGTATTCAGGGAGAGGCGTTGGTGGACGGTGGGTTCTAATCCCCCGAATTAGTCGGTTCTTGAGCCGGATAACGAGTTATATAAAAAGAAAAAAAAAGAAAGGGGTAGGATTGTCAAGAAATGACACATTTATGAGTTGAAAAATCAATGGACATAAAAGATAAATGCAAGTTGAAAAATGAACAATTTGCATATTATGCTATCAAAGAAACTAACCTCATTGTGATGTGTGAAGTAGTTATTCGAAATAGTAATCGCAGTGGACCCCATAATAGCATCAATAAGTCCATCCGCGCAGCTGGACATAGAATTATGATCAATCCAAATATGACTCGCCGCAAAAATCGAAATCCCATCCCCGTCCGCCATGGTCCTCCACCCGTAATGCGACGGCGAGCTCCTCACCATCGCGTTCCCCGTCCGCCTACAGTCGTGTATATGCAGCCCATGTATGATAATGTTAGTAACAAACTGAATCATAATACACGCCCCGTTGGCGATGTGCACGTTGGCGCCGCGGCCGTCGATCGTCTTGAAGCTGTTCATGATCAGCTCCTGCTTTAAGGTGATCACCATGTCGCGCTTGAACACGATCCAGAGCGGCCGGTCCTGGATCACGGCGTGCCGGAGGGTGCCCGGCCGGGGGTTCACGGGGTCGTCGTCGTTGGGGTCCGTGACCACGTAGTGGCGGCCGTCGCGGCCGCCGACCGCGGTGCGGCCGAAGCCGATGGCGCAGTCGGCGAGGCGGCGGCGGTTGCGCATCCAGTTGCGGTCGCAGCGCCAGCAGTCGTCCATGGGGTTTCCGGTGCCGCAGGAGAAGAATCCCAGGTTTCTTCTCTCCGTGCTGTTTCGGATGCTCCTGGATTTTTTTGGTTAACGGTAACAGAGTAATTAATTAAGTGAGAATAGTAATTAGTTTTGATTCTGTAACTAATTTAACGAATTTTGGTTTCGGCTCAATCTTCAGCTACTATGTGATCCAAAACTAATGTCATTTTTTACAAGAATTTACTAAGCAATAATATATATCACTAATATTTTTAGGCAAAAACTTGTTTAGACCTAATTCATGCTATGATTCTTGTTTTTAATTCATGTGCAGTTGAATCTATTCAGGGTATGATACGAATTAAGTTTAACGAGTTAAAAAATATAGTGAAATGAGTTAAATGAGACAAATAATCCAAATTCATAGCATAAATATGATTAATGAGAGACCAACTCATATCTTTAAAGCCTATTGGGTATGAGGTCATTTGAAAAATGTGGAAAAATAGTACTAGGGAATAACTACTTAATGTATACAGCCCTGCAAAAGACAAAACAATCATATGTTTTATATTGTGTAACACTGCCTTTAGTACATGACATGTATTATTAGTCATAATTTATAGTATCATTTATTACATGCATTATGTATTAATAAAAATAGTGAAATATAAAATGACACACCAAAATGAAATATGGATTCGTGTTGTGCAATAGACACTTGCCAGGGTACTCGAACAAGGAAATTCTATGTTAGTTAAATTTTATGACAATTAGATAAAAATTTACGTAGATGGTTAATATATAAAACGGTGTAATCGCATATATATTGCAAGACTCATAAGTTTATATATTAATCCATCCGAACCATATTTTTAAGCAAAATAATGTTTAAATATTAAAGTAGGACTCTGTCTCGCATATGAAAATATTGCAAACAAAACTCCCTCTATATTATTTAATGATATGGGACAAATCATGTGTACATTATCGATGATATTATTTAATTTATATATGTATATAATAATACGGTCCATACGGAAAGTACAAGATATTGTTGGGACAAATAAATGCAAGAGGTGGGGGAGGACTTAAACAGGTTAGGGGCGTCGGTGGAGACAAGAGAGAGTGAGGGGGTGAATGAGTAAGAAAGAGAAGAGAAGCCATTTATTAAGTACTGCTGTATTCCCAGTATCAACAATTATAGTCCAGCTCCCCTAGATCTGCCCCCAATGTGTTGCCTATATCTCTCTTTTCTACTCTTGGCCGACTATATATATATATATATCAACCAAAAAATCATTAGACATATTACTAGAGTGCATTTTTTAAACATGCAACTTGTTTTATTAAAATGTGTAATTTGTTTATACTGATACATATAATTTGTTTTCGATGACACAAGTTGCATGTTTCAATGTAAATAAATTACATGTTTCGGTGCAATAAATTGCGTATTTAAAAAATACACTTAATTGCACGATGCACAGGAGATATAAGTTTAGTGTCCTTCTCTATCTATAATCTTTTAAATAGTATAGACGATTCTATATATGGGATGGGGTGAATTTCTAATTACTAATGGTCAAATTTTCTAATTCAACAACCTAACGTCCCTCATCCACCCCATAATAATTACCGGTGGTGTTATTTGATATACCAATGTGAGCTTAAAAGTGACATCTACCGCAAGACAGAAATGCACCTAATATTGAATAGTCTGAGATTCAAAGCTGAAAGAAGAGAGATGCAATCATAAATAAAAGGAAATGCTATCTATAATCGAACAAACAACGTATATGGCATATAAAGAGGAAAACGACATACAGTCATGTTTAATACACAGATCTCGTAACATGGGCACGTGCCTACCCTGCCCAATCCAAAAATTAACCAAGTTCGAACCAAAACAAAAGGAAATGGAAAATTTTATTGCAAGTAGGACCCTAATATATCAAATCAACACTTATTATTTTCAGCTTATTGTGAGTCTGTGACAAATTAACACTTCATCAAATCATTAAAAACATATATATTACTCCCTCCCCGTCCGATTAAAATTTGCCCCAACTTTATGACACACATATTAAGAAAAAAATGTAATGAGTAGAGTGTTGAAAGTAATATGATAAACTTATATATATATATAAAGTAAATTAATTAATTGGATTGAGTATATATGTGAGCCCCAAATTAATGTTATTTGGTGTAAATATATAAATATTGAGAAGATAAAGTATAGTAAATAGTTTTTTTTTTGTGTGCAAACTTTTGTTGGACGTTCCAAAAAAGAAAAGCTAAGTCTTGTATGCATCCATGTGCATCGTGCATTCATAGTGCATTTTAGAATCGTGCAATTTATTATACTGAAATATGCAACTTGTTTATATTGAAACATGCAACTATTTTTTCACATTAATAGTTGCACAGTTCAATGTAAACAAGTTGCACGGTTCTAAAATGCACTATAAGTACACGGTGCAACTAGATGCACATGAGACCCACTCAAAAAAAAAAAGGGCAAACTTTTCCGGGAAGGAGGGAGTACTATACAAGCTAATAAATTAATTTTGATCTGTCTTTGTATTTATCAAACACTACATCATTTTGTACAAGAAGAATTTATCAGATTATTAATGCCCACACGAAACTCCATTCATGTACGTAGCTTATGCATATTGGACTACACAATTTCACGTAATGTACCAGCATATGTTTACTAACTTACTAAAAATAGATATGGTGACATGGGGTGTGAAATTACTGAAAGAGAGGTAAGTAATTAATGAAGGTTAATGAGTAATAAAGAATATGAGGTGATCATGCAACAAGAATTTTAATTACTAACTCGTAGATTTGGGGTAGGTGAAAAATGCCAAACATACATTAAATAGTCTGTCAAGGATGATGTACTGGTCATGTGAGGTTTCCCTTTCAATTTTTTATTTAATTTTTCACTTACATTAGAATGTAACATTAATTGAAAACACATGATTTCTGAGAGGTTTATGTATTTTAATCAATTAAGCTTTTGTATTTATGTAATAGTGTTTTTAATTATATCTTATATGCACCTGAGAATTCAGATTAGATAATTAAACCGAAGAATATATACACAATAGTATAATTAAAGAGGATGTACTGTTTCCTGCACTTGCATAGTACTTTTCATAATATGCACGAAAAATGTACTTTATGTAATATTCTTACTAATTAAAGACACATTTAAATAAACACAAACTTTCGTAAAACTTGTTCATAGTATAAAACTCATAAAATTACACTTATAAAGTGATATCACTACTTTTATAAACTGATACCTATAGCATTTAATATTGTGATCACAGTTTATAAATTATAATGATATCAGTTAACAAATGTAGTGGTATAAATTTCATACTATATGAACAAGTTTTAATGGAGATCTACTCTTAAATAAATGTGTGAGATTATACTTAAATTGACGCTTACATATTAACCATAGCCACAACAGCCTCTGGATCATCTACTGCGTGTTCATGCTTAAAATCCTCCAATCTGTAATTTAGACCAATTACCCAACAATTGATTCAGTTTTAATTTTAATCACAGTGATCTAAAGGACAATTTAGTAAAATTAAAAATTCCAAATATTATTATAGGTCGCGAACTAATATCATGACATTATGATCAACTGAAACCTTTACACACAATTTACTAATTTATAAGAATAATGATATCAGTATCTATTATTTAATTCTCATTTGGAATCAATCGAAAGATGGCCGTTGCCAGTCTGCCATGTTGATCAACAGAAAAAAGGACAAATATCGCAACAATACTATAGACAAGTAGAATTTAGGAAATCACTTGGGGGTAATTTTGTCAAATGATGAAATTCTGAGAAGGGGAGAACAGAAGGTAAAAAACATACTGCTGAAAACAGAGTTATGAATCAATTCATTTCAGATCCAATCAAAACAGTTATTGCACAATTAAATGCATCAAACAGGCGGATTGAATGTGAATTACAATTTACGGTGCAGATCGGCTCTGAGATTATTAACAGAAACATAAATGCTGGTACAATACCTTTCCGCCATTGTTGAGTTTCTCAAGCTCCTCAGCTCCTTTGTTTCTTCAATGCTGTACGAAAATAACAATTAAAGGAAGTTTAGAAACCAAATTTTGCTAGATTGAAGCTTAAAATTAGTCCAAGCTTTTCTAAAGCGAGAAACAGAGGATACAAAACGACGCTGTTTTAGACTGATTAAAATGAAAACGAAATACCTTTCTGTGATGGAAATTGCATTTACAAATAGCAGAGCATTAAGAAGTGCATAAATAGCGATGATTCTGGGAGAAACCGCCATAGATTTTAGCTCGAGAAAGTGGTGTTGTTTGATTTCACACTGGAAAACGGAGTTTTTTCGTTACAATGTGTGTGTGTTTTTTGTTGAGCAGATGGAAGCAATGAATGTAAAATGGGAATTAAGGTGTAATGTGTGAGTGGTTTTATAAGAGAATGAAAGAGGGAGAGTCATAAATAAGCGCGAATCCAAATAACCACAAAACGGTAGTGCTTCTTCCTCGTACCATCTTCTATTTTAATAATTTATTTAATTTCAGTAATGTAATATAAGTGTTTATAAATTTTAAAAATATATATCACTTTTATTAAAAATTAAAGTGTTCTGCACATTTCATATAAGAAATAAGATATCTATCAATTTTCTTATTAAATAAAAAATTTATACCCACATGACCTGCACTCTCTCTAATTTCTTTAGACTTAATTAAATGATAAGTCATTTCTTTTTTGTTTAATTTTATTAGATCTTTATTTATTTTTATTATATTTTAATTTTTTAAATTAAATAAAAAAATTAAATAATTCATTATAATAGATATTTAATATATTGCATCAATAGAATAAATAAATAAATACCGTTCATACAAATCCTTGCTCTAGCTTAAAGTGGGATCTCCGCCAGTTGACGGTGGGTTCTGATCCCTCGGATTAGTCGGTCCTTGGATCGGATACCGAGTTATATAAAAAAAAGAATGAATAAATTTAACAATGTGCACCAATTATCTCTTTTTATTCTTTAGAATTATAAATGTCATTAATTTCACTTTTAAAATTGAATAAATATTTTATAATAAATAAATAAATTTAACAATGTGGACCGAATATCTTTTTTTATTCTTTACAATTATAAATATCACTAATTTCACTTTTAAAATTGAATAAATCTTTTCTAATACAGTATATTTCCTTTTTTTTTCTTATTAGAATGAATATAATCTTTTTTTTGTTAATTAAATTGTATATATTTGCCCTTCTTCACTTATAAATTATCATACATCAGTTCTCATTAATCAACTATATTGTGAATAGATTTAAATGTTCATGAATTACAGACGATGTTCATAGAATGAACCAGGTCTATACAAATTTTTATCTATTTGATATGTGATATGAGTATGATATAGTAACTTAAAATACAAAATTTATGGAGTATAAGAATAAAATATCCCAAGACAATATTTTCAAATTTTGCCCAACACCATAACATCTTTCCCCATAAACCTAATACTGGTTGAGTCCAGTTGCTTAATTTTCCATATTAAGCACTTTTTTGTTCAAACTTACGTGAACCTTCGACTGCATATCGTTAGGGTATGTACTTATGATTAGGGGTGAGCAGAATATGGTAAAAACCGAAAAATCGAACCGAACCGAACCGAAATATAAATTCGGTTCGGTTAAATTGATTTTCGGTTTGGGATCGGTTTTGCATTTTAAAAAAATTGGTGTTCGGTTTCGGTTCGATTTTTCGGTAAATATACCGAACCGAACCGAAATATTTACTTAATATATATATATATATCCGAATTTTTGTGTTATTAAATGGCTTAATTCAATAATGTTAAAATTTCGGTTTTTTCGGTTTTAAACCGAAACCGAATCGAAAAAATTCGGTTCGGTTTCAATCGGTTTTAGGCTTAAATGGTTCGGTTTCGGTGTATTATGGTGTGAAATTCGGTTAATTCGGTTCGATTAATTCGGTCCGGCTCGGTTCTGTTTTTATCGAATGCTCACCCCTACTTATGATATTATGACGCGAATGCAATAGTAAATTAATACAGAGATTTCACAACAGTATTGGCTGTATTTATAATTAACTTGGACATAATTGGTTTGAAACAAGTACGGGGCTACATTGGGTACAAGGGTCACTGAGATCGGCCTGGATCTATAAATTAAATTATATATATATATATATATATATATATATATATATATATATATATATATATATATTCTAATTGAGTAGTATTGTTAAATTGTTTTGTGTATTTTTGTTAATGTACTTCTATCAATCATAGATCAGATTTGGGGTTGGTATTAAAGGTCTTTCCTTCAATCATAACCATTTATTTTATATCAGGTTTTGATATTTTGTCACACTTTCGTTCTTTTTTTTTTCTCTTTTTTTTTTAGTACAAATAATTTATTTTGGGCTCCTAACAAAAATTATTGGCTCCGTCACTGGTTTGGAGTAATAGCTTTAGGATGAAATTATCATTAATTCTTGGGTTTATTTCTAACTAGTTTAGAACCCGCGTATTACGTGGAATTTTAAATATAACATAGGAGTATATATATAAATTTATGTATTGATCATAATCCTTATTATATTTAATGTTGAAATTATATATTTGAATATAATAAATTTTAATTTTTTATAAATAATTAAATCTAGTCAATACTTTTGATTTTTCATCAAATTTAGCACATATTTTTTTCCCTCTTCAAATTTAGCACATATTTTCACTTAATATTTAAAACATCATGAGTCATCATTTTCGACAAAATTAGTCTGATGTGATCACTGGAGTTCGTCTGTCTTGTTGACGTGTAAATATTAAAATAAAAAAAATAAAAATATTGTGGTCTAAAATGAAGAAATAGTGAATAGAAATGTTTTTATATCCACTGTATTTAAATTTTAGGTGGTGATATTTTTATTTTTGTATATTTTAATATTTACACGTCAGCAAGACAAATGACTTCCAACGAACACATAAGACGAATTTTGCCGAAAATGATGACTTGGGATGTTTTTAAATATTAAATAAAAGTATGTGCTAAATTTGGAGAGAGAAAAAAGTATATGCTAAAATTGATGAAAAATCAAAAGTATGTGCTAGATTTGATTATTAAATCTTTAATTTTTTTAGTCAATCCTCATTATATTATTTACACATCATTTCATGTATCTTATGTAACCAATATCATCATGCCACATAATACGATATATAATGACATTTAGATGAGACTTTCTAATAATGTGACACATCATCCAAATGAAGGAGAAGACGACACATCAGCAGAAAAAACTCTAAATTAGTAATATAGGGGATATATATTCATATATTGATAATAACAATTATTATATTTGATGTTGAAATTAATATATTTGAATTTGATAAATTTTAAAAAAAATTCATACGAAAATTATCATAACATAGGCAAATCATGATATTTTATAAATAGTCATTTCATTAAAGTTTAATAAAATTATTTTTTCAATGGTTATTATAATAATTATAAAATTCAACCACATTCAATTAAAATTGTTACAAATATAAATCCTCTAAAAAACAAAAAGTATATTGAATAAAGAAAATAAATGACAATAAATTTAGTGAATTTTCCAATTATAAAAAAAAATATTTGATTTTTAACTTTTTTAGTCAATACTCATTATATTATTTACACATCATTTCATGTATTTTATGTAACCAATGTCATCATGTCACATAATACAATATATAATGACATTTAGATGAGACTTTCTAATAATGCGACACATCATCCAAATGAAGGAGAAGACGACACATCAGCCGAAAAAACTCTCAATTAGTAATATAGGGTTCTATGAATGGCATATCTTATTATTTATTAATAAGTTGATTTTTTGTGCACCAAGTGTCATGTAACTCTTTACAAAACACGCAATTTTTTTACATTATAACATGCATTTTGTATCAATAAAAATAAAATATATGTTTCAATATAAATATTACATATTTAAATAAAATAAGTTGAATATTTTAAAATAAATTAAAATTACACTGTACATTTAATGCATACATGATATTACTTTTATTAATTGGAATCTCATTTTCATAAGGAATGATCAATCTAAAAATATGAGAAAGGTTTTGCATATTCCATTCTTCTAGAAATCAATTTGTTTTATTTTCTAAAAAAAGACCTCACTTTTTTTTTGTTAACTCAAATGATAGATTATAATTACATTAATAGTTCAAAAATTAATAAAAAATATATATTTAAAAATAATATTATTTTTAATAAAAAATAAATTAATATTAGTAATTTAAAAAATAAATAATTAAAATATATGTACTTAATATAAGAAATTCTACAATCAACAATTAAATATTAGTAATATGACCTAAAATAAACACCACGTCAAACATTCAAGAAACAAGAAGGGAAAAAATAAAAATACCTAAAAATGTTCTTCTTGATTGTAAAATCACTCGTGGACAACTTTGGAGCATTGGTACGATTCTGGCAAAGTTGCAACAAAATACGGTGGTGGTAAACGATGGACTTGCAAGAAATCGGGTCGAAGGGAGCTCCGACATCAATCCTTCAACGCTTAAGTCAATTCGAAAGAGAGCAAACACTTTATTCAAAATTAACTAGAAATTATCAATTGGAAAATGTTCTAGTGTTATGTGAATTCTTACCTTGTGCAAGACAAAAGAAGGGGTGTATTTACCTTATGTCTCTGAAAGGTAGAACAAGAAATTCATCTCTGTTGAGGGCAGAATAGTAATCTCGACTGTGTTGCCGAAACAGAATTGGAGGACCACTATTGTAGTAACAGGTGTTGGGATTATACGTGAAAGTATGTTTTTACTTTGTATAATCTATGTATTAAACACTTATTTACTGAAATAAAACTGATGCTTTAAATATGATTGAATGTTATATATATTTATTGCAAACCGTTCATATAATAGCACGTGTTACATTGTAATTAACGTGGTGATACCAGATCACAGAAGATCACGTTAACAGTCCCTTGTAAACGAGTGCACCTTTCACAACTTAGATAGATCCAAACAATCTATTGGTAGAAGTTGATGTGTAAGACTCAGATTGTCTTGACCAAGAGATTACACTAGTGCATTCGATGCGCTGAAGTGGACCTGCAGAGAGGATACACTCATTCACACTGACTTATGGGATGAAGAGTTAGACCTCAGTGGTTTGATTTCTTAATCTCTGTCACTTAATAAGGACTGTGTGTGATTAATAGTTATTGTTTTGACTTATAAATGGGAAGAGAATCATTGCGACTTCGATACCCTATATCTTGGACAATAATATTAATTGTACGACAATTGCTAAATTAATACAGAGAATCGTGTGCTTGCAACGTCTTGCATGATTGGTCCCCTTGGTGGGCTCGGAATCTTTATCATACCAAATCTTGTAAGTGGAATTAATTTTCCGGTATAGATAATAAAAATGAGTTGTCCTTACTCCAAGGATAAAAATATTAATTAATATAAAGCTTTTCAGTGGCTTAATTAATTAATAGACTAAATAATCTTAAACACGGGAAATAATAATCGGGAGCCATATTACCGTAATATGGGTTAAGTTGGATAGTGCAATATTAATTATATAGTGGAGTTAATTAATATTAATGGGCTGAATTATATTGTGGCTCAATATTGGAATTCAGTAGCCCATTGGAAGGTCCATATTAATTCTCCTAAAAGCCCTCAAGTAGTCCAAATTAAAGTCCATTAAATAAAAAGTGCTTAAAATAAATTAAATATTTGTTGCATTATTTTTCCTTAAATTTTCGAAATTAATTAAAGAAAAGAGGGAGAAGGATTTTCTTGAAATTTTTTTTATGGAAATGAGATAAGTATTCTTGCAATACAAGATTACCCATAAATGCAAGAAATCTCCCACTTGGTCTCTTTAATGGGGATTTTCGAAAAAAATAGAGAAATAAAAGGGAAAAATATTTTCTTGATTTTCTTGGAAAGATTTTTTATGGAGAAAGATTTGTATTATTGGAATACAAAAATATCTCATAAATTCAAGAAGAATATACTTGGAAAGAAGAATATATGAGATATATTCAAGATTTCTTGGAGATCAAGAAAAGATCTTTTCTAACCCTAAATTGGCCTAAAAGTTCTACCAACCCTTCTATTATAAATAGGGGATGAATTTTTCATCCCCAACACAATTCCATTTGCTGGAAATATTATAAATCCACAAAGGTGGTGCAACAAATTGTTTGATTTTCCTTTGTTTATAAATTGTTCATTGGAGAACCTTCCACCGGGGTTATTGAACGAGGACTTGAGAATACATGAGAAGGACTTTTGGTGGGTAGTCAGTTACTTGATCATGTCCATCTCAATGGTTGTCTCTCCAACGGGTACGTTTACGTAAACTCCTAAAAATTCCGCATGCTAGGATCTTTTACGTGAAATATTATTTGCATGTCGTTGTTGGATTAATTATTATTTGAATTCACTTAGGTTAATTCATGCTAGTAATAATTGTTAATTTAAATTTGTATTTATGAGGACATCCCGATGGATCCTGCCATATGTTATCCCAGCAGGTGTGTATTTAATTCATGGTAGGAATCTTCGTCATTTTCCTTGACACAGACAACTAGTAATGGTAAGAGTCAAATTCATATTTGTTCGTCTCTGAATTCTCTAGCTAGATATTGTCAAATTTCATCAAAGACACACATCCATATGTGTTTGACTATGATTCAATTGCATTCTAATTGAGTTTTAGGTTCAGAATTGTTCATCTCTGAACCTTTGGTGTCTAAATCTCAGAGGCATTCAGGCTATATTTCCTTGTCCAATGATATGAATTATACTAATAGACATGACCTAGCTCATATCAAATATTAAAATACATATTAACTATTAAAACTCTATCAATTCATATAAATAGAACCCCAGGTTGCACCTTTTTATCAGAGGGGCACTATAACTCTTCAACTATTATAAATAGACTCCCAGGCTGCATTTCTAGACCATTCAACCATCCAAAGCTATCAATTCATATAAACGCATTCTAGAAATCTTAGAACTGCTTTAGAGTCTAGTGTGAAAGTTTCGAAATACTTCCTTTTGTTCGCCGATAACTTCTAATTCGTAGTGCAGTGATCATGAAGTTCTATGGTTGTTGTATTTTGGGGGCAATTGATGTTGAACCACAATGCACGGGAGCATGGGGCAATATCGTTTTACGGAGAAAGAGTCCAACTCTTGCCTCGACTTTATTTTGTCTCAGTATGCATTGTCATTTTCGTCTACACACACCACTATTTTCCAACAAGCAGATATTCAGACTCATTTTTGAGCTAATGCTTTTAGTGCAATGGTCTATATCATCAATTGTATGTCGTCTCAAGTCTTAAACATAAATTGTCTTTCTTTTGGTTGCAAAATTTTATCTATATATGTTTATAATTGAGTAAATTCTGACCACGTAGTCCTCCTTGTATTTTATTAGTTGTGGGGTTTATCCATATCTTCACCGAATAAATTTTATTTCAAGTCACTCTTCTTGCTAGAGAGTGAAGTTCATCACTTCAGATAAAGTTAATTACTCCCACGGTACCAATTATATAGATTTGTTTTGACTTCTCACAAAAATTAAGAAATTATATTGAAAAAATAAATTAGACATGCAAAACTTTTATTATAACCAAATTTAACAAGTGTTACTCCATCCATCTTTTTTTTTTCCCTCAAGATTCATAATTAGATGTCCTTATTTAGTTTTCTAATTCTACAAATGACAAAAGAATAATTTTACCCTCTCAAATAAATCTCCTACATACAACTCAAAAGTTGCATCTCATGCCACTAATAATTACACACGAAAATATTTAATTTTTGTCTCATTCTCTAAAAATGACCAAATCACCCCATCTTAATATTAATAAACAATTCTCATTAAATTTGGTATCATTTTGGCTTGAGCAATAAAAATTAGAACGAAAGGAGATATTTTTAATGTAATTAATGCATGAGGTTATATTAATAAATTAATTAGAAAAAAAATATTTTATATGAAAATAAGCTTATATTATTGGGACATTCATAAAAAACAAAGTCTATATAATTGAAATGCACAGAGGAATGTGTAATATGTATAAGTACTCATTATTAAGACAATTAAAAAGAATAACTATTACACTTGTTATTTGGATATCCCTCCGTCCACCAATTTTATGCTTAATGTAGCTGACACACATATTAAAAAAAAGATAGATAAAGTAAGGATATTATAGGGTATTGTAGGGTCCATTTATAAATAAAATAATTGTTTGTGAGTGAAGTATAATGACTTTTGAAGTAATTAAATGATGATTAGGGGATAAAGATAAAACAATTTTTTTCCATAAAAGGAGTGGGTATAACATTAATGGACGGACGAATAATGCAAATGTGCATAAAGTTGGTGGATGGAGGGAGTACTAAATATTAATTTAATCTCATTTAAAATATATAAATCTAAAAAAATGTATGACAAAATAAATAAAAATGAATTTCGTATTGGAAAATGATAGTAAAAATAAAATAATTATTCTAAGCAATTAATTTTAAGAAAATTTGTAATTATTCTGCCTGTCCGTCGTGAGTGTCATTTGACTGTCGTCACAGTTATACCGCCGTAACTGACTCAAAGGCCAAACTTTATTTAACATGTGTCGGTAGCTCACGTGCTGGGCCCATGTCTCACCCCTGACACCATAAAAGTTCAACAGTTTAATTCTCCATTTTGTAATACATTATAAACTCATTTATTATGGAATAGTTACATTACATGCACAATAAATTAATTTAATTAGTGATAAAATGTAATAAAATACAAAGTAGGCTAAATTATACGTTGCCGTACGAATTGCGAACATTTTTGCACTTCACCGTACATATTATTTTTCGTTGCATCTTAAAGTAGACTTTTCCACCAACTTGAACATTTTAAGGCGACTTAATCTGATCTTGTATTTAACTTATTAATCAATACCAACAATTTAATATTTTCTTTTTAGTGTCAACTTTTGCATTTGCGAAATTTTCTCTTTTAAGTTCAAAATTATATTAAAGTAAGAGAGTAGTGGTTGAAGGCTTTTCGACCCTTGACCTCTTTATTATAAGAGCTAAAATATGACCTTTAATTTTCAAATTTAGTCAAACAAACATCATTAACATTCGTAAATATATATATGTGTGTACATGTGTTGGACTCAAAAGGAACGTGGCAAGAAATTCCACTGAATAATCTCATTTATATAACAAAAAGTGTTGAAAGAGAAAGAAATATAAGCTTGAGAAAGGGACTGGTTGTAGAGATTCAATCCTATATTGAGTAGAGAAATCACATCTATATTGAATATCTCAACCAAACACATCCACTAACAAGTTAATTACCACGAATTATTTTTCTAAATGTTTTAGGTGTAAACATTATTATTTCTAAGTAGTGACCTTCTATAATTAGGTTTGCGAATGGAGTTGGTCCTAATGCACGCACATAACCCCCGTGTCATTTAAGGGGTGCGTTTTTCTTTTCTTTTTTCCTTTTCAATAGACAAATCATTGTTGTGTGAGAGGTAATATCAGATAGATAATCAGATTCAAATTTTGGGTTTATATGTGAATAGATCTTATGTGAATTCTATCACTATTATGTATAGGAGTAGGTTTCATATGCACCATACAATTTAAGTATATTTTTTAAATATGCAACTTGTTTTACTGAAACGTTCAACATTCAAACTTGTTTTACACTGAACAAGTTAAACATTTCATGATTGTAAACAATTTGTACGTTTAGTGAAACAAGATGTACATTTCAAAAATGCACTTAAATCGCACGGTGCACTTAGTGCATAATAGATACTCACTATTATGTTTGTGCACTATTATTATCTAGAAAATATTTTTATTTTCTAAATAGTAATATTACTGCATAAATATAACAGTAATAATGTATATACATAACATTGATATCTAAAAAAATAGAGTTTATCGTGATTCGTGACCTTGAATTAATCTAGGAATTGATACAAGGTTTTGTCAATTCTATTAGATTATTACCCTTAATACTTAATTGAATTTGAAAGCGAAATGATTATATATGATTAGATCATGATGATTTCATTCATTAATCATCTCTACTTATGGAATCTAGATGCCCACATTTGTTTGTCTTTTTTCATCAGTTATCGATCTGTTTCTTCAAATACTTGCGTATTCTAAACTGCAGCCACTTTAATAAATTATTTTTTATTAAAAATAAATAATTTTTAATTTACTTTTAAAGGGGAAAAATTCCAAATAAATTTGTCCGATTCATTATTAATATAAAGACATATGATGGGGGAATCTGCCATTGCCTTGCCCATATCCCATCTCTCTGTTCGATCTATCCACGCCACGTGCAAACCCTGCTCATCAACAACGTCCAAGTGGGTTTGGTGGAGAGAAATAATAGTATTAAATTATGTGAAGTGGATTTGGTGGAGAGAAATAATAGTATTAAATAGTATTGAAAGTTGCTTTATTTTCTTTTTAGGAAATGACCAAACAAAATTAGGACGGCTATTTACGGAAAGTGGACAATCAAAATTAGGACAGAGGGAGTACTTTTTTCAAAATTTTGTAAGTGGATGGTGAATTATGGTCCTCCAGATTAATCGATCTTTGGACCGAATATCGAGTTATAAATAAAAAAACACGAATTTTCTTTTATCTATTCATAGACTCGCGGCTCATGTTATTCAATTCCTCGTACTATGTTAACAAAAGGTGCAATAAACGTAACAAGTAGTGATGCAGGTCGGGTACTAGGTGGAGATTTAATTAATTATTGTAAAATGAAATAATACATGAATTTTATAAATTAAATACAAAGTAGTAACATTGCAAAATTGAGTTAATAATACTACTATCTTATAAAAAAACTGAAAATATTATAACACTGTAAAGAAGTTTATCATCAAGATGAATAATGTGTGCATGCAATTTCGTATGGTAGAAGGAATGGAATATAAACAACAAGGATCAAATTAGTGGTGGCCCAATTCCCACATACTAGAGATGAGCTTGGGCCAACGTTGAGAAAATCTTTGGGCCTATTTGTAAAAACAAATGTGCATCAAAATATACTAGGTTCAACATAATTTATCCTTAAATCTATCTAGTTTCGTTTATGGCTTTATATTCCCTCCACCCCTAAATATACTCCCCCTATTTTGTTTTTAAGGGGCACACTTGCGTAATACACAGTAACATGAATATTGAAACTTTAACACTTTAAAAAAAAAAAATATTAATTTGTGTTAAGTTATACCACATTTCATTAATAAAACTGTCTCATAAGGCATCTAAAAAGAATAGAAGGGAGTATATAAAAAATGCCCCGACGCATAAATGTCATTGAAGATACCGTAGACAATGAAACGAGGAAAGCACACTAAAATATATGTAAATGGGAGAACTAAAATTTCGAAATACCCATTTACTCTTGCAAGAAATTTGTAGAAATCAAAATAATACTCAAATTTCGAAATGAAACTAAAGAATATATATATACTCTTGCGCCACTAAGAAATTCCGAAATCATACTCATAAATACCCATAGCAGATTCAGAATCAAATACCCATTTCCTTTTATATATATATATTTTGACTAATCAGTACCAAAAAGAATCTGAAGGTGAAGCAAATCTCCCCAAAACAGTGCATCGTTCAAGTCCTTGGCGTTACTAATGTCTTCATTGTTGATAGTGATACGTTTCAAATTTGGTGCAATTGAACTTCCAAATGAAAATCTTTCCATCTGAGGGCACTTAGAAATAAGCACATCGCCCAGGGATGAAAACTCGATGGCACATCTCCAGTCGCAAAAAGCCTGTAACTTTGGTAGCTTTACGAGCTTTAGCACTTCCAGCTTCATAAATGGGGATCTTTCAGCCTCTTCGTCTTCGTCTTCGATCACTCTTACCATCTCATGACAGTTTTGAATACTTAGTCTTTTGAGATTTACGAGATTTCCTGCTATTGATGTTGAAAATAAGCTCTTGACCTTGTCACAATTGCTTACAATCAAATCAACAAGTCCAGTGAAAAAGCCTATTGCAATTTCATCACACCATAATCGACAGATTTCTCTACTGACACTTTTTATTTTTACTTCTTTCAGCCTACCAAATGCAGCCTGCAAATACATCATAGAATTGAGGGATTTTTTGGGTCAGAAACATATATAAATAAATAATTATTATTATTGAGGTAATTGCTAGGTTTTTTCAACTCTTATCATATGATTCTCAATTTTTGTAATTTCTACTTTCACAAAATTTTGTGATTAATTAGTTACAATTTGTCATCCCAATCAAACTGAAATGGAACCAGAAATTTGATACATAAGGGCAAACTAATTAAAGTTTTTAAAAATTAAATAATCTGTCAGAAAAAATTAAGACAAATTTCAAGCTAATACAATATTTAGGTCCATTTCGTTATATTTGGACTAGCTTTTTGGTCTTGTAGCCTGATTTTGGGAATTTCAACAACCAAAGCAAGCACTAGGATATATGTGCTGTTAGTTCATCTATCATATCCAACAAACATGCATGCCCTAAATATATGAAACTAAACAAAATAGACTAAACTAGTCTCGCACACAAAGAGATTGTTTAATCTAATTAAAACATAATGTTAAAAATTAGTTTTATTTTATTTGGTAATTAAGTAATTTAAAATAGTAAGATACCCTACAATTTTTTTAAAAAAATCTCAGGAAAAATAAACAAACTATCAATATTCATGCATACCTCTGGTTTGCAAAAGAAATGCAATGAATCACCAGCATCATGGTTGATGTCTCCTGAACATTTTTTATCGTTCTCCATTACAGAAAGTAGACACTTGAGGTTCTGGCATTTCACTATGTCCATCCGAGTTAATAGAGGAAATTCAATTCTTTCAACTCCTTTACAAAAAGATGTGAGCCTTGGAAGGTCATATAGCGTCAGTTCCTCCAATTTTGGGAAAGTGACACGAGGATGATTATGACTACCTTGTTCATTTTCCTCTTCATTCCGCAACACTACTTGTTCCAACATCGAGGAAGACCGTATTGTAAGGCTTTTGAGTTGCAAAAGATAATTGTTCCCCATTGCAAACGGAAAAACACTGCGTAGTCGACAACAATTCACAATACATATGGAAGAGAGGTTGCACAAAAGTGGAACTACATTCCACAAATGTTGCAGTTTCGGCAACCTTGCAAGATCTATTACTTGGAGATTCTTGAAAGAATCCGAAGGAATTGAACAGTTGTGTATCTCTTCTAACTCATCAATGTCTTGGAGGCTAAGACACTCCAACATAGGAAAAATAGCAGTACTTGTACCACTTGATGTTGTATCAATTAATCTTGTCATTTTTGCATACTGAAATATCAACAACTTCAAACTCTGAAATTCGGGTACAAGTTGGACCAACTTGCTTGAACTTGTTCCGCATAGAAGTAATTTTTCAGTGCTCCTTACAAGTTGGTGAATCCAATCTCCTATAATAACATCTCCCTCCAACTCTAGCTTCATCTCTCTTCCATAACTTCTTGATTGGTTAAACACCATAAGTCTAATATCCGGTAAGTTCCCAATTTGTACGTCGAATTCTACCAATTTTGATGAAAGATGGATCTGTTCCGCAGCTAAAGAAGCATCCTCGATCTGGATTCTCAGTGTAGTTAGGCTGGACAAAGAATTAAGCTCACACAGAGCTGCATTTTTTCCTTCTTCTACTCTTAATTCCCATTTTGTAAAGCTCTTTATCAACGTCAACTCCTCCAATCTAGTCAACCTTGATATTACTCCTGCTGCTATTGTCCTGAGATTCTGACAATAAGAGATGTCTAACAACTTCAGCTGATTTAGTTTCCCTATCTCTACTGGTAACTCCTTGATCCAGTAACACTCATGACAATAGAGGATTTCAAGACTTACCAACTCACTGACAATTGATATGTTCTCCAAGGATGAACAAAAATATAAGATCAACGTTCGGAGATTTTTTAGCAATTGTATTGAATGGGGTAGGGAACTCAACCTACATTTTTCGATGGACAACACTTGGAGCTTTCTAGCGCTTTCAAAAAAACTGTCACAGAGTGGGAGTTCTTTCCTAGGCCATGAATGTGGTCCCTCGATCAATAAGAAACGAAGTTTTGGAAAGATCAACCCTCCAGGAAGAGTGATTTTGTCTTCATCATATAAACAAATCCAAGTGCAATCAATGTTGTAATTACTCTCTTCTCCTTGCCAATTCTTCCAACTAAGATTGGGATCGATCAACCCTTCATTTTTTGCGATGAAAATACCCACATCACGAACAACATCGTGCATTTTGGTAAATCCATCATCACGACCCTCTAGTAGCAAAGAGCGACTTTTGAGCATTTCTACTAACATTAGCACTTTATTCCTTGCAACTTCCAAACTTCGTATTCCTTCAAATATGCCTAATCCCCAAGCATAAAGACTCAAGTTGGATATACGAATGTCACGATCTTCTGGAAAAAGGCTGCACATTAAGAATATTGATCTGGCGTGCTCACTGTCCAATAAATCATAGCTTAGTTTAAGAGGATTATAAACTTGTGAAATAAAATCTGGGATATCTCGAGGGTTACAACTTCTTAATTCTTGCACTGCATCTTCCCAAATAAATTTACTTGTCTTATCTTTCAACGCCTCCCCAATAGCTACAAGGGCAATTGGCAGACCTTTGCACTCTCGCACAATTTCTTGTGCTGTAGTAAACAAACTTTGATCATCTGTACAAGCACCAACTTTTTCTTTAAAGAGAGACCATGCTTCTACATCCTCCAAGGTTTTTATCTGAAAAGTCTTCTCGACGTTCATTGAACTAAAAACATTCCTATTGCGAGATGTTAAAATAATCGTGCATTTCGTCGAGTCCCTCTGATGAGGTATTCCCAGATCCTCCAAATTAAGTCCTTTCCAAAGATCGTCCAAGATTACAAGGATACTTTTGGTATTCATTAGTCTAGTGCGTAATAGATGCGCTCTAGCTGATAAGCTATCAACTTCCAATTTCAAACCCAGTAATTCAGCCATTTCTTTTTGAATTCTGAACATGTCAATTGGTTGACTAACAACAGCCATCACGATTTCATCAAATAAACTTTCTCCCCTTGCTCTGCTCATGATTTTTTTTGCCATAGTTGTCTTCCCGACGCCTCCCATCCCATATATCCCCATTATACTCACCTTCTTTTCTCTCAAAGTTGCCATGATATCTTCTTCGAAATGTTTTCTAGATTCGAGCTCGTACGTCTGTCCAATAGGAATTGATGCCATTGCTGCCGGAGGAGGAGGATTAGACATTTGTCCAAACTTACCACGATCATCTTGAAGCTTTTTCATAGCCACAACCATCTTAGTAGCTTTTCTACTTAATGAAAAACGTGACTTGATTGCCAAACAATGACTTCTCCTAATTTCAGGCTCAATTCCATGCATGTTTGCTTGAATCTTATTGACATCATATAGCCAAGTCTCAACTTGAGGCACAATCACTTCGGTGTTCCTCCTAGCAGCATCTACTTGCCCCTCTACCCCGATCTTAGTGTCATCGAGTTTTTTAGCTTCATCCATTAGATTTTGAATGTTAGAATTGAAGCAACAAAGATAGTTGAACTGACGTTTGACTGGCTCAACACAGCATTTTCCGATTTCTACAGCTGCTGCTCCAACAAATTCTGCCATTTCCTCTTCTTTCCTAATTGATTTTATTTCAGAAAGAAGTAACTAAACTAAAGAACCACAAATGAATTATTGCAAAGCAACAAGAAGCGCGGTATAAATAAAAGAATTAATGACTTATAGGTCCATATATAGGTGTAACATCACTCTTAAGTCCACACTTACTTTTTAAATTAGTAGTAGGTCCATAATAGGGTGGCTTTTACCCATTCTACCCTTAAAACACAATTTTAATTGATTAATTAAATTTAATAAACCAATAGCCTCATATGAGGCGTCCCCTACCTAGGGCTGGAGGAAATACCAAAAATACCGGTATACCGCACTTACTGTACCGAAAAATATCGAATTTATCGAAATTTTCGGTATACCGAAATTTTCGGTACGGTATGGTACCATACCGAAATTACTTTCTGAACTCCCCTATGACTGCTATCAAAGAGAAGCTTTTTCCTATAGTTGCAGGTCTTGTCTTTCGGAATTCTTAGGGGAAAGAAAGCTTCAAGAAGTAGAAGCTTCCTGGCAAAGCTTCAAACAAAGAGGTTGGGCTGTTCACTTCATTGATTTGACTTCACTTTACTTAAGATTAAAGATAGGGGCCGGGCGGGCAGTGAAGGCTCATTTAGTAGACAACGAGTGAGCAGTAAGCACCTACTCCTATCAAAATGAAAAGCAGCAAGCGGAAATTTCGGTACGGTAACGGTATATGAATATAGAAATTTCGGTATACCGCGATATACCGAAATATTTTCGGTATACCGAAAATTATTGAATTTCATATATTTTTTTAAAAATAAATAATAATTATATTATATATATATATATACACTGTAACACATAATTTCACAAAAATGAAACCCTAAACATTTTGGGGCGCCGTTTCTCCCATTCGGCCTTCTCCCTTTCTCCCCTTCTCACCCGCCTCCCCGACACCGTCTCCCCGCCTCCCCGCTGCCGTCGCCGTCGCCCACAACCCCGTCTACATCCCCACTCCCACTCGACTCACATACCTTTCTCTCCTCCCCGCCACTGTCACCCCGCCTCCCTCTAGCCGCTGTCGCCCCGCCTCCTTATTACCGTCGTCGCCCCTCCTCACTCCCTCGCTGTCGTCTCGCCTCCCTCTCGCAGCCGTCGCCCAGCCTCCCTCACGCCACCCGCTCTCTTCCTCCATTTCCAGTTTCTTCAATCGGCCGCCGCCTCCACGACGCCGTCGCCCAAGCCAAGCCATCCACCAAGTGACCACGCCGTCGCCCAAGCCAGGCCACCTCGTCTCCCCCTCGTCGCCTTCGCTTGTTATTTCTTTCAATTTTGGATAATTTACAGTTGTTTTGCAATTTATGTCTTTATGTTGTGTTTGTGATTAGTTATTAGGTTTTGGTGTTTCTGGGAAATTGCTTGGTGTTTCTGGTAATGTGTCTTTATGCCTTTATGTTGTGTTTATGTCTTGAGTTTCTGGAAAATTACTTAAAAATCAAAAGAATTGAATCTTAAACTCCAAATATGTCAAGATAGAGAAAAAAATTAAATTTTTGAGGGGAAAACAGGTTCGAGAATTTCGGTATACCGTTCTCATACCGAAAATTTCGGTATACCGAAATTTTCGGTATGAGAACGGTATGATATTTTTCGATATTGAAAATTTCGGTACGGTAACGGTATGGCGAGAAAATTTTCGGTATGCCGTACCGTCCACCCTACCCCTACCCCATCCATCATTTTCCACCTTTTCACTCTCTTTCACTTCTCCTCTCTCACTCTCTTGAGCTTTCAACCAAAAACAAGAAAGCTCTGCAACATTTTCCACCAGCCCTCATAGCGCCGCCTCGGCTTCCTGCCGATGATGTCGAAAAGTGTGGTCCGATCCCTGACGCCGCCGTGCTTCCCCGCCGATATTTCAGATCTGTTCAGATTTCTTTGGATTTTTCAGATCCTCGCCGCCGCGCACGGCCCCTTCACGCCGACGCTGCCGCCTCCCCCACCCGATGCAGCTAACGCCACCCTCTCCGCCGTCGAGATCCTCTCCAGTTGAATTTTTTTCTGATAATGATGATGTTGAATCTAGATTTTTTCATTTTGTTTCCAAATTTTGTTGGGCTTTTTGAATAAGCCCCGATTTCTGGAAGAAACTATTTGTCTTTTCTGGATTCTTGAAAGCGTGAGAAGGGTTTCCCCTTTTCTACATTTGGTTGGTTTTCTGAGATGGGGTTCTGGAATCGAGGGATTATTCATGTGGATATAATCTTATGTAGAAGGGTGGTGGGAAATTGTGATTGCGTACAATTTTGTTTATTTGAAGATTTTTCATGTGGATTTCTGAAGATTTTTGTGCAGATTTTATGGATTTTGATGAAATGCAGATTTTTTTTTGTTGTTTATGTGATTTGCAAGATTTTTTTAAGAAGATTTAGGTTTTTTGAATATTTGGATTGTTGATCTGAAAGTTATTTTGAAAATTTGAAGATCCATTTTATGAAGATCTGGGTTTGTTAATTTTCGAGGGTGAACATCTGAAATAAAAGATGAACCTATTCATGTTTTTTAATTAACATGTTCATGTTTTTTATGAACATGTTCATGTCGCAATGAAGACGAGGATATGTAAATTTCAAGATTGTAATTTTAGGTTTTAGATATATAAATTTCTAATATTTTTTCAATTTTTGATATGTAAGAATATGTAAATTTCAGTATTTTTTACATGAAGATGAACAATTTGTAAATGTTAGAATTTAAATTGTACAGGTTTAATTTAATTATTTATTTGTTGATGAAATTTAAAAAAACTGGAGAAATAATTGTGATGAAAGATGAATAATAATTGGGAAAAAGAAATTCGGTGGGTTTAGTAGAAAATGCAGGGAAGAGAAAGCAAGTAAAAAAATTATTTTTTAAGATGGGTGTAGATATGTCTTTTAAGATGGTTTTATGGACCTACTAATAATATTAAAAAGGGCATGGACCTACTAGTAAGTTTGATATGGGCTTTAGACCTAAAAGTCACTCACTCTAAATAAAAGATGAATATTGTGAATACTTCAGAAGTTTTAAGAATGCTAACAGTCAAATGTTTAGAGCCTAATGTAATATTTAAGACAAAAGTAATATTCCCTCCGTGTCATACTTGTTTATCTATTTTTCTAAACGATCTGACTCGTGCTTGTTTACCCATTTTTATAAAAAGTAATAAAGTAACTGCCACATTTTTCACAATCGACTCCAACATCTTAAAATTACATTCATGTAATTACTTTTACTCGCAAAAAAAAAAACTTTAATAATAAAGTGGAAATGACTTCAATACCATCAACTAAAAGTCACTTTATCCCTTCAAATTTTACTCCCTCCGTCTCAATCTTTAAGCAAAACTTGCAATTTTTTTGTCCAAATCTTTAAGCAAAACTTTCTAAAATACTAATAAACAATTCTTTCTATTTTATCACTTTATCACATAAAATACTAATAAACAACTCTTTTTACTACCAATTACATGTCACTTTATCAATTTATCACATAAAATACTAATAAACAACATTTCAATTTTATCACTTTATCACTATTCCCATAAATTCTTAACTATCACATAAAATACTAATAAACAACTCTTTCTACTCCCAACTACATATCACTTTATCAATTTATCACATAAAATACTAATAAACAACATTTCTACTTTATCACTTTATCACTATTACCATAAATTCTTAACTACAATGAGATTTGTTTGAAGAGTGGGAAATCAAGATCGGGAACACGAAAATAAAGCAGATAGCTAGCAACACTTTGATGTACGTACAATAAGGGGTACAGGCTACACGTACCGATATTCAAATGTAAGAAGGATTGGAGCAGCACTAATTTGTAATGTAATTGATATAGGTCTGTGAGATGTGTGTAGATCTCTTTCTGCTGATGCTTATGCAGGAACAAGAGTACACAGTTTGTGTGGAAGAGAGAAGTTATCCAAAAGTAGAGCTAGCAATTATTGATTTAAAAGACGTGTGTTTTTTTTCTTTCCACATTATTATGACGACGACTAATTAATTAGTGCGTACACGGCACTGCTCAATAATGACAAATGCCTATGAGGCCCACATTGAGCTGCCTAATGATCAGGAACGGGCGAATCTAAAAATTTTAAATTGAGTATGCAGAATGATAATATTAAAAAGAATTTTAAATTATACAACTGAAAATGTAAAGCATATCCTAAAGAGTGAGTAACATAAACAGATGTAGACAATCTAAAACTTGAAAAATATAATTTTTGAAAATCACAAATAAAGAAGTTCTTTATGTGTTAGAAAAATAATATAAATTAATTAATCTCACACATTTTTATAGTTCAGATCTTTAGATGATATAAAATTTTTTTATACTATAGTAATATTTGGCTCATGCCCAAGTCTTAGATTCTCAATAAAAAGACCTTCAATTATTATGATGTCAATAGTATCGAACTAGAAGATTTATGAGTACAGTGTGATGTAGTGCTATGTGTCATCATCGGTTGCTTTTTTCTTTCATAAAAATGGGCCGCCTAATTAATAAAATAGCAATGCGCCTTTTTATATTAATCAATTGGGCTCATCAGCATGGAATATGGCTCAGGTTACTTTTTTTTTTATAACTCGGTAAATACACTTTTTTGTTATTTTTTAAAGAAATAGATACATAAAATTTCAAAACTACTTGTTCTATGTAAATATTGACTGTTTGAAAATATTTTTAAAATTTTTATAGTAAGTTCGAGAATTTTTTTCGAATTTATGTACATAATTCAGAAATTTTATTCAAAATTTTACATGTGAATAATTAAAATTATCATTCTTGTTGAAATATTGTTTGAGATTTTTCATGTTATTCGAGAAATATTTTTGAATTATTGTACTAACTTCGAAAAAAAAATTTGTCAGTTTATATGTAAAATATTGATCATCTGTTCGAAAATATTTTTTGAATTTTTATAATAAGTTCAAAAAAAAATTTCAAATTTATGTATATAATTCAAAAAAAAAAAATCGAAATTTTATATGTAAAAAAATGAGGGAAAATGTTTAAAAAATATAATTTAGAGTATTTTGAGAAAAGTTGAAGTAGAGTATATTCATCATACGAGTTGTGTATTAATTCATACGGTGTATTTACTAAAAAGGTAGATGTGTGTGAGTAACCTGAGCCATGGAATATTTATATTAATAGCAGAGCCACCTTTTTTAGTCAAAGATGGCGGCTGAACTTGATATTTGGGCCTAATAACATTAAATTCATGGGTCGCCAATTTTGGGCTTCTTCATTATCTTGAAAATTACCCTTTCTCAATTTTGATTCCTTCTCCATTTGCTTCTTCCATCGACCTCGGTAAAACATAAGTTCGTGTTCTGCTTCAAAATTATCTCATTTTCCTATAAAAATACTGCATTTTTTAATAATTAAGTACAATTAATCAATATAGTGTAAAATAAGCATTAAAATCCTATCAAATTAAACTAATAAAACATGAGACACACTAGTATGAGACAGTCTCACGGTGAGACAGGTGTATAAGTTGGGCATTGACGCTTTAACACTTTGGGAGAAGTGGTGTGATTTGTGTTGTTGTATCCCGTCTCATGGGACCGTCTCATATGAGTTTTTGTCATAAAACATAAGAATTTCGAGCAATTTTCACATAATTAGTAATTAATCCGGTTGTTACATGAAATTCTGGCAACTCACGTGAGAGTCACTTGCATAAATTCTGTAACCATATCAATTTATGGAACTTAATTAAAAAAAATGAATTGATCATATGAGACTACAAAGGGGCAAAAGATTCCACGGCTACTAGTGAATCCAACTAGACTCTAAATCATTCGTAACTTGCAAAACGGCAAAATAAAAAGGAGATAAAAAGAAGACAATAAAATGATTCCACCAAAGGGCACACAAAGAAGCAAAAGATTCCACCAAAGGGCAAAAAATTGCAAAAAGGGGAAGAAACAACAATAAATGTGGTGATCTCCATTTAAACACCTAGAGGAGGGGAAAAAAAACTAAAATAAATATCCTATTTTATTTTAAACTTGGGTAATATCCTTAATAAAAATAAATGTATTCAAATGTTGGGCTATGGAGTCTGAGTGAAACGGGATGCAGGGCGCAAGAGGCGCTCGACCAGCGCTCGAGGTCGAGCAGCGCCATGAGGGTGCTCGAGCAATGTATGTGATTGAGCAGAATCGCTCGACCAAGGGCTGAGGTCGAGCGGTTCCGGAGGCCGAGATGCAGATTAGGGCTTCGGCCCAGTTTCATCTTTTAGGGTTTCGATTTTTTGTATAAATACCTCCCTGACTCCCCTATTGTATCTTGCACTACTTGCACTATCTTGTATGGTCATACAAGAATATTAATAGATCTCTCCTGGCTTGGTAGTGCCCCCAGATGTAGTCAGTTTGACGAACTGGGTAACCAAATTGTTTGTTCCTTAATTCCCGTTTCCATCATTTTCTCCATAATTGCAGTTTAATTCCCAACAACTGGTATCAGAGCATCAGGCTCAAGGGATCTGGTGGGAGCAATTATGGTGGATGAAGGGAAATCGCCTGTTGAGAAGTTTAATGGAACGGATTTTGGAATCTGGTTCTTGCAAGATCAAGATGGGCGTTGACACGCGACTGAGATCGTTGTATCAGGTTAGATGCAAGATCAAGATGGGCGTTAGACACGTGCCTGAGATCGTTGTATCAGGTTCATGCAAGATCAAGATGGGCGTTGACACGTGGCTGAGATCGTTGTATCAAGTTGGATGCAAGATCAAGATGGGCGTTAGACACGTGCCTGAGATCGTGCGGGAATCGGTGGCCGAATGATTCAAGGGAATGTTGTGGGACGTTGTTTGGTTCTGGTGCGAATCAAAACATTGAGGGACATTGTTTGGATCGAATGGACGTGAGGGTCCAGGCTGCGGTCTTGTGGGCCGCAGTGACGCAGGTTCGAGAAGGATGTTGTGGGACATTGCTTGGATCAAGTGTGGATTCGAAGTCAAACGTTGAGGGACATTGCTCGAAGTGTGTGGGTTTACTGCCGATGAGAGATTGGGAAGACGAGTTACAGTTGGAGTCAGTCTCGAGGTGGAAGATTGTTGGGTTTTGGAGTCTGAGTTGCGGAATGAGTCCAGGGAGGACAAGACTTGCGGAATGAGTCCAGGGAGAACAAGACTTGCGGAATGAGTCCAGGGAGGACAAGACGCCCGACCAGTTGAGGTCGTGCACTTCCGTTCCAGTTTCAGTCTCCAGGTTCAGTCTCCAGGTGGGAGATTGTTGGGATTGTTGGAGCCTGAACGAAATCGGAATGCAGGACGCGGGAGACGCTCGACCTGTGCTCGTGGTCGAGCACTTATGCTAAGTCGAGAGGCCCCCCCCATGCAGCGCAGCATAGGCGCTCGACAAGAAGGTGAGCTTGAGCAGAACCGCTCGACCAAAGGCCCTGGTCGAGCGGTTCCGGAGGCCTGGACACGAAAATAGGGTTTCGGCCAGGATGGGCCAAATCTAGGGTTTTGGGCCAGTTTCCCAGTTCGGGTTTTTTGTATAAATAACCCCCTAACTCCCCCATTGTATCTTGCACTACTTGCATTATCTTATACGATATAGTAGATCTCCCCTGGCTTGGTAGTGCCCCCAGACGTAGTCATTCCTGACGAACTGGGTAACCAAATTTGTTCTCCTTAATTCGTTGTTCCATTATTTTCTCCTATAATTGCTTTAATTCCTAACAATTGGTATCAGAGCATCGGGTTAAAGGGATCCGTGGAGAGCAATTATGATGGCTGAAGGGAAATCGCCTGTTGAGAAGCTTGATGGAACGAATTTCGGATTTTGTCATTCGGTATGCGGCCGGGCACAACCACTGAACTTCTGAGAACGCACAAGGCCCTCGAGCAAGCTGGTTGGTCGAGCAGAATCGCTCGACCAAAGCCCCAGGTCGAGCGGGTTCCGTAGGCAGTTCGCGGAGTATGGGATGTTGCTTGGAGTAGGTGGTTGGTTCTTGCAAGATCAAGAAGGACGTTGACACGTGCCTGAGATCGTGCGGGAATTGGTGGACGAAGAACATTGAATCTGGGTGCGGGATGGGACGTGCCTGGGCTATGCTTTAGTCGGATCGATCTTGATCTGGAAGGACATTGCGGGATGGTGCTAGATTCTAGTGTGAATCCGAGAGGATCATTGAGGGGTGTATCCAGGATCGTGGTCGGAAATCAATGAGAATCTAAGATGGGAGTTGTGGAACGTTGCTCGATCATGTGGGATCGGAGATGGACGTTGAGGAGCGGAGCTTGGATCAAATTGATATGTGTGGGCCGAAGTAATGCAGGTTCGAGAAGGATGTTGTGGGACGTTGCTTGGATCAAGTGTGGATCGAAGCCGAACGTTGAGGGACATTGCTCGGATCGAGAGTTACTGCCAATGAGAGATGGGGAAGACGAGTTACGTCTTGGAGTCAGTCTCCAGGTGGGAGATTGTTGGGATTGTTGGAGTCTGAGTTGCAGAATGAGTCCAGGGAGGACAAGACGTTCGGAATGAGTCCAGGGAGGACAAGACGTTCGACCTAGTTGAGGTTGTGCACTTCCGCTCCAGTGTTAGTCTCCAGGTTCAGTCTCCAGGTTGGAGATTGTTGGGTTATGGAGCCTGAGTGAAACGGGATGTAGGGTGCAGGAGGCTCTCGACCAGCGCTCTAAGTCGAGCATGTGTGCACGGTCGAGCGCCCCCCTATCCAGCGCCATGAGGGCGCTCGAGCAATGTATGTGATCGAGCAGAACCGCTCGACCAAGGGCTGAGGTCGAGCGATTCCGGAGGCCGAGACGCGGATTAGGGCTTCGGCCCAGTTTCATCTTTTAGGGTTTCGGTTTTTTGTATAAATACCCCCCTGACTCCCCTATTGTATCTTGCACTACTTGCACTATCTTATACGATATAGTAGATCTCTCCTGGCTTGGTAGTGCCCCCAGATGTAGTCATTCCTGACGAACTGGGTAACCAAATTGTTTGTTCCTTAATTTCGTAGTTCCATTATTTTCTCCTATAATTGCTTGCTTAAATTCCTAACATCAAATACATGAGACACAAACTCGAATACATTAATTCTACACACAGTGTCTGTGTTTGTGTTTATTATAAATTTTTCAGTGATCAGTTCCGAAAAGAATGTCCCCCAAACCGTTCTTAATGATCACTTTCAAATTAGGTGTGGTTAAGCATCCAAATGAAAATCGTTCCATCTCAGGGCACTCATTAATATACACTTGTTGCAGTGATGGCAACTGAAGAGCACATCTCCAATCACAAAAAGCCTTCAACTTTGGTAGCTCTATCAAATATAGCGATTTCAAGTTGATAAATGGAGACCTTTCAATCTCTTCATCTTCCATCACTTTTACTATCTCTCAACAGCTTTCTACCCTTAGCACGCTGAGATTGACGAGATTTTCAGCTACTGATGCTGAAAATAAGCTCTTGATGTTGCCACAACTGCGTACAGTCAGGTACTCAATTTTCAGTAAACTCAGCTTATCAAATGCAGCCTGCAAATTCATACATTTATAAAGTTACTTTGTGGATATATTGCAACTTACAAAATGCAACATGCACTTAATACATTTATTAATTAATCTACCTGGGGTTTTTGGGTCAATTTAATCCCACGTGTGTTCAATTTAATCCAATTTAGTCCTATATTAGTACCGGAGGTCGTTCAAAATTGTTCAAAACGACGTGTCTTATATATTCCGGTCAAATTGGGGGCCAATGTATGACACGTGCCCAAATGGGCGTCATTTTGAGCGATTTTGAGTGGCCTCCGGCAATTTGAGACTAAATTGGATCAAATTGAATACATGTGGAATTAAATTGAAAAAGTTGATAATTATGTGACTATTTTGGTTTAATTCCCTTCTTTCTCGTACTTTTTTTTGTTAAAACACACACATTATTTTTCATAATATAATAATCTCATCATCAATTACTTTTGCATAATTTCTTTTAATCCTACCTTACTATACTTTCAACCAAACATACACAAAAGTGAAAAGTCAAACTCACAATTTTAGTATTCATACATCTTCCTACACCCATAAACAAACATACCCCAGCAGAGCCACAAATTCCATACAGGGGCTAAACTGATTAAGAATAGTTCTACATTCATGGTATATGTATAAATTTTTGAGAAAAAAAATTAAAAATTAAGATAAGATTTAACATTCATGGCATATCATGTTAATATGGTTCACAAATACTATTCTCCAGTCATAACACTATTATGTCATGTGTGTTGTTTGTTATATTCTTTGAACAACTAATCCAAAAATATATGAGATTTTGTTCATCTATTTTAACATTATCATGTCCAACAAATTAACATGTATAAACATATAAAAGTTAAACAAAATATATTAAACTTGAATCAAACAAAGAGATTGTTTAATGTGAACACAATTTAATTTAAAAAAAATTAGTTTTGATGAAATCTGAGCACAAGTTAAACAACTACTCCCCTTATTGTACGTACTTGATAAAATCTCAAATGCAATACTGTGATTTGCAAAACAATTGCAATGGATCATCAGCATCATGGTTGATTGCTCTTGAACATCTTTTTTCATCCACTGAAGAAACCAGACTCTCGAGGTTTGGGTATTTCACGATCTCCATCTCAGTTAATAGTGGAAATTCAATGCTTTGAATTCCTTTACAAAAAGATGTGAGCCTCGAAAGATGATGTAGGTGTAGTACTTGCAATTTTGAGAAAGTGATATGAATATAATTATAACTATTTTGTCCATTTTTGTCTTCATTCCACAGCACGAGTTGTTCTAACATCGAACAAGACAAGATTTCAATTCTTTCGAGATTGACAAGATTTTTAGCTATTGAAAGTGAAAAAAGGTTGTTGATGTTGTCACAGTTGTGTACACTCAAATCAACAAGTCCAATGAAGAAGTCCATTGAGATTTGGTCACACCATAATCAGTACGGCTGCTTTCGTACCCACCTACTTTTAGTTTTTTCAGCCTTCCAAATGATGCCTGCAAACACATATACATAATTATGGATTTAAATCGATTTGGTCTCATAACTTTGGACCTTTATTGAAATGGTCCCGTATGTATTGCATGTTTCAATTTAGTCTCGTATGTTTTCACTTTGTGCCAATTTAGTTCCAAGGCACCGAAGACCGGTCAAACTAGCCAAAACGACGTCGTTTTTTGGGGCGTGTTTTGCACGCGCCCCTAATTTCGATCGGAGAAAGCTGACTGGAATCGACTTGAACACGTGGCACGCCACGTGTGTATCGCATGTTTCAATTTAGTCCCGTATGTTTTCAATTTGTGCCAATTTAGTCCCAAGGCGCCGGAGACCGGTCAAACTAGCCAAAACGACGTCGTTTTTTGGGGCGTGTTTTGTCTGCGCCCTAATTTCGATCGGAGAAAGGTGACCGCATCGACTTGAACACTTGGCACGCCACGTGTATCGCATGTTTCAATTTAGTCCGTATGTTTTCAATTTGTGCCAATTTAGTCCCAAAGGCGGAAACTTTGTCAAACTAGCCAAAACGATGTCGTTTTTTGGGGCTTGTTTTGCACGCGCCCCTAATTTCGATCGGGAAATGCTGACTTGCATCGATTTGGACACGTGGCACGCCACGTGTGTATTTTGCCAATTAAAAAATGAAAAAAGAAAATAAAATTACACATCATTAAATAAAAATAAAATAAATCACTCCCTTTTCTCTCTCTCTATGCAACTTTACCCAACTAAACGCCAAAAAAAAAAAAATCACCCATGCTCCCACAATGATGTCCACTTTGTTGGGAAATGAATTTAATAAAAGAAGATTTTGATTAGATCCCAAAACCCCTGAGTATGACATGTTCAGGATAATCTTGATAGATGAGTCAAGATTCAGTTTTAGAGTGTTCAGGATGTTATCTGCACCGTGTATAGTCGGCAGATATATATCAGGTTAGATTCTAAAGACTCGAGAAGTTTCAAGAAACCTGAAGTTTCGATGAAACCAAGTTTCAAGACTCGATGAAACCGAGAATCAAGATTCAATATGAAACCGAAGTTTCAAGACTCGCAGAAATCGAGAACTCAAGACTCGATGAAAATCGAGAATCAAGACTCAAGATGAAATCGAGAATCAAGACTCATTATGTCTCTGAAGACACTGAGACTCAGAGAATCCTGAAGGCATAGTAATTACTGAAGACTCAGTAATTACTGAATACTCAGTACAAACCTGAATGTTCCGAAGCGAAGAAACTGAGGAATATAGCCGTTGGAATCCAGCTGACGTGGACCAATGAGAGGAAGACAACCAGCCTTAAAAAGCAGCAGAACTTTCAAGAATAGTATGGATTTGAATGTGATTCTCTCCAACGGTAACATTCAAATCCACACTATAAATACAAGATCTTCCATTAAATTAAGTGTGGATGCGTGGAGAATATAGCAAACGATGCTACAGAGCTAAGAAGGCATATACTCAAGCATTCCCACCATAGAACACAACTCTGTAGATATACAAATATATTCAAAGAGTGTTCTAGAACCCAATCTAAGCAACCCAGGATGTATCCTAAGCTTAGAGATATTTTCCTAACCTTAGCATTGAGGCTAAACAAATGTAAGGGAAAATCTCACCATAGTTGGAGACAACACCAAACCCAAACCCCATTCTCGTAAGAGATAACTAGTGGTGAAGTGAGATAGTTGTTTGGCAATCCCGAGAGCTTTTTTATTTTTATTTAATGATGTGTAATTTTATTTTCTTTTTTCATTTTTTAATTGGCAAAATACACACGTGGCGTGCCACGTGTCCAAATCGATGCAAGTCAGCATTTCCCGATCGAAATTAGGGCGCGTGCAAAAAACACGCCCAAAAAACGACGCCGTCGTTTTGGCTAGTTTGACCGGTCTCCGGTAATTGCAAATTGGCACAAATTGAAAACATACGACTAACTTGAAACATCGATACACACGCGGGCGTACACGTGTCCAAGTCGATGTCGGTCAAGATTTCGATCGAAATTAGGGCGTGCAAAAACACGCCCCCAAAAAACGACGCTGTTTTGGCTAGTTTGACCGGTCTCCGGCGCCACAAAGATTTCGATCGAATTAGGGGCGCGTGCAAAACACACGCCCCAAAAAAACGACGTCGTTTTGGCTATTTGACCGGTCTCCGCGCCTTTGGGACTAAATTGGCACAAATTGAAAACATACGGGACTAAATTGAAACATGCGATACACACGTGGCGTGCCACGTGTCCAAGTCGATGCCAGTCAGCTTTCTCCGATCGAAATTAGGGGCGCATGTAAAACACGCCCCAAAAAACGACGTCGTTTTGGCTAGTTTGACCGGTCTCCGGCGTCTTGGGACTAAATTGGCACAAATTGAAAACATACGGGACTAAATTGAAACATGCGATACATACGGGACCATTTCAATAAAGGTCCAAAGTTATGGGACCAAATCGATTTAAATCCCTACATAATTACCTACTTTGGGTTTTTGAAGTCAGAAAATAAAAATCTAAAAATTAGATAGACAAGCAGGTGTGTGGGAAAAAAATATAAATAACAATTATTATTATTATCGACGTAATTGCAAGGATTTCTAAAGGGTCTAACTAATTAACTATATATTTTAAAATTTATACTCCCTCCAGAAAAAAAAAAATTTACCCTTTTTTAAAAATGACCCATCACAACATTTTAAAATTAAATCTCATATCATTATTTTTACCTAAAAAAATCATCTGTTTTAGTAATAACATATATAGAATTACAATACCCTCAATCAAAAATTACTTTCCACTTTAAGTACTACTCCCTTCGTCCAAATCAAAAATTCATATCAAAAGTAAAGGGGTAAATAATTTTAGGACGGGGGTAGTAATATTTATCATATGTGAGACAATATTTCAATTTAATACGCGAAGTTGGAATCATATTTGTAAATTTGCATATGTTGATTCGTTATATGGTTTTAACTTTTATCCCTTTCGACTTGCGCTCAAAAAAAAAAAATTAGAAAAATGAAAAAAGAAAGAAAAGAAGACATTTTTGGCTTATATATTTACCGAGCCTAATATTTTGTAGCGTAATGTTGTGCATTTAAATAAACCGAAGCATGCATTCGAGTAAACGTGCAAAAGACCAAAAACATCTTAAATTTTGAATAAGAGGCAGTATTCTACTTAATAATCTTCTAAAAGAATAATTTCCATTCGAGTAAATAATCTAAAATACTAAGATACCCCTACATATATTTTAAAATGGGTAATGCGAAATAGAAATAATATTGGCTCATACCTCTGATTTGCAGAATAAATGCAATGACTCATTATCATGCTTTATGGCTCCTGAACATTTATTATGATCATTCTCCGTTGAAGAAAGTAGACTCTTCAAGTTTGGGCATCTCATGATCTCCATCTCATCTAATACAGGAAATTCAATGGCTTGACTTCCATTACAAAAGGATGTGAGACTTGGAAGATGACACATAATCAGTTTTTGCAATTCTGGGAAAACGATACGACTACTTTGTCGATTTTCTTCTTCATTCCACAACACTAGTTGTTCCAACATCGAGCAAGACTTGATTGAAAGGCTTTTGAGTTATAAAAGATAGTTCCCCAAATGTTGCAGTTTCGGCAAACTTTTAAGTCTTATTTTCTTGAGATTCTTGAAAGAATCTGAAGAAATTGGACCTCTGTGTAGATCTTGTAAGTTGAGAATGCCTTGGAGAAAAAGAAACTCCAAGAGAGGAAAAACAGTAGTAGTCCCATCACTTAGTCTTGTCATTTTTACATTGCCATATATTTCCAACTGCTTCAAACTCGGAATTTCTCCTCGTATAACTAAGCTTTCAGTGCTCCTTAGAAGCTGGTGAATCCAGTCTCCCATAATAACCTCTCTTGCCAAGACATTGACAAGCCCAAATTTTTAACAGCTTCAGCTGGTCTAGTCCTCCTATCTCTACTGGTAACTCCTTGATCGAGTTACAGTAAAGACAAGAGAGAATTTCAAGAGATACCAACTCACCCACAACTGATATGTCTTTCAAGGATTCACATGAATATAAGATCAAGGATCGGAGATTTTTAAGCAATTGCATTGTACGTGGTAGGGATTCCAATTTATAATATCCAAAGGACAACACATTGAGTTGTCTAGCGCTTTCAAAAATATGGGACTTCTTTTTGCCTAGACCATGATTGTGGTCCCTCAATCAATAAGAAATGAAGGTTTATAACTTGTTATATCATTCAGTGCATCATCCCAGGTAGATTTACTCGGCTTATCTTTTAGTGCCATACCAACAGTTACAAGGGCAAATGGCAGACCTTTGCACTCTCGTACGATTTCTCGTGCTGTAGAAACCAAGCTTTCATTATCTGCACGAGAGAGACCACGCTTCAATTTCACTAAAGAATTTTATCTGAAAAATCTTTTCAACATTCATTGCACTGAAAACATCTGTATCGCGAGATGTTAAAAGAATCGTGGATTCCTTCATTTCCCTCGGTACTCCCAAATCCTCCAAATTGAGTCCTTTCCAAAGATCGTCAAAGACTATGAGGATACTCTTGGTATAGAGCGTAACCGATGTGCTCGCTTTCATCTTCCAATTTCAAACCGAGTAATTCAGCCATTTCCTTTTGAATTCTGAACATGTCAACGGGTTGATTGCCAAACAACCACTTTTCACGTTTTGAATTTCAGGCTCAATTCTGCTCATGTAATTCTCTTGAATCTTATTGACATTGTCTAGCCAAGTTTCAACATCAGGAACAATATCTTTAGTGTTTGTCTTGGCCGCTTCTACTTGCCTCTGTAGCCCTTCCTTAGCATCATCTAATCTTTTAGCTTCATCCCTTAGATATTTTATGTTATTATTGAAGCAACAAAGGTGGTTGATCTGACGTTTGATCGGCTCAGCAATGCATTTTATAACTTCTACAGCAGGTTATTTTCCTTTTCTCTTCTTATTTTGGGCAAAAGTAATTAAGAGCATTAGCTAGAGAATTAACAGATTAAAAAAAAAAAAACTAATTAACCATGTGTAGTGGTCATGATGATCTACGAATTTGAACGTGCGTATTGGATGATTGCATAAAATAATTGTGATATGAGGCATATATTGTTAATCAGAAGATTAAGAGATTTCTCTAGTGAAAATTGTAAACATTGATAAATATATGATACGTGGACTTTTATTGCTAAACAATTTTTAATATATACTCCTATAATTTTTTTCCGTTGTATGGCTTTATTCCTTTTCCTTTTCTCACACATGTGTTTTTCACATGTGACATGCACATGACTAATTCAAAAAATATATTCAAAAAATATACTCCCTCACATTCTTTTTAAATGTCGTTTTAGCCTGTTAGAATATTCTTATAATAAATATTGTTCTGACATTTTCTTCCTCCATTAACTCATATATATCATTTACATTTTCAAATTTTCTAAAATATGTGAATAATTTTTCCACCCAATAGTTATTATTGTTAAGAATATTTAACTATCATCACAATCTCTCCTATGAAACTTGTTCATAGTATGAAACTCATATCATTACACTTATAAAGTGGTACCACACTACTCGTATAAACTAGTACTTCAAAGCATTTAAAACCATGATCTCAGTTTATAAGTGTAATGGTATCAGTTGATAAGTGTAGTGGTATTAGTTTGTAAGTATAGTGATATAACTTTCATACTATGAACAAGTTATGGAGACCTACTCAATTATCATTAACTAGAGTCAATTTTTTCATTACAAAAATATCCTTATTTTGTTTAAAAAAAAAAACTTAAGAACGACCTTTAAAAAAATAGGAGGGAGTACAAAATTAAATTAAAAGTAATTTAAAATTCAAATATTATAAATTCATATTCTTATTTTATATCTGACATCTAAATATTAATTTTAATGATATTAAAATTTGTTAATAAAATTAATAATAAATGTTCTAGCATTATTTAAAATAAAAATTATACTCCCTCCGTCCCAAACTTGTTTACCCCTTTGATTTAGGTACTGGTTTTAATGTGGGAGTTGTTTATTATTCCCTCTGTCCTGGAATATCGTTGACACATTTGTCAAAAAGGTCTGTCCCGAATTCGTTGACATATTTCTAAAGAAGAAAATAAAGCAACTACATCACTTTAAATTCTACCCTCAAAATATCTAAAAAAATTACTTACAATACCATTATTTTTTCACACTAAAGTCAACTTTATTCCCTTTAATTTACACCACATGTCATTATTTTACCATTTAACCCTCACCAAAAAGTAACTTATACTAATAAATAATTCTTACATTAAACTATGCATAAACAGTAAATATGCCAACAATTTTGGGACGAAGGGAATAGTATTTGAAGTGATAAAATGGCTTTTGGTTAAGGGTATTATAGTCTTTCAAATTTATTATAAAGTTGATGACTTTTTGTGAGTAGAAGTAATGACATGAGATGTAATTGTGAGATTGAGAGGGATAGTTGGAAATGATGTAGTTACGTTATTACCTTTTATGGAAAGAGGTAAACAAGTTTGGGACGAACCGTTTGGAAAAGGAGTAAATAAGTTTGGGAAGGAGTGAGTAATGTTTATAATATTTTATTACATGTTGAATATGTTGAGTTGAGTTGAGTTTCCAACATGTGGAGAAACTCAATAATCAACAAGCTTGTAAAGTCCAAGTAGGCCAATACTTGGTATTATCTTACTTTAGAAGACATTGAGGGAAGATAAAATAAAATAGACAGAGAAAAAGAAATTCACATTTTGACAAAGTTCAAGAACCAAAAAATTTGTAAAAGCAATAGGACCGACCCGAAAATTGGTCAGCGCGTTAGGAGCTTGTCGAGGTGCATTTTGGACAGCGGAGATCGTATTTGTGTTGGGATTATACTGGAAAGTAGGCTTTTTACTTTTGTATAATCAGAACTGAATTTCGGACTTATTTACTTAAATAAATTGTTTATCACTGATGCTTTAAATATTATCGAATGTTACATATATTTACTGAATAATTGTTTAATAAATCATACGTGTTACATTGTAGTTAATTTAGTGATACCAGATCACAGAAGATTAAATTAACAGTCCCTTGTAACTAAAAGTACGCCATTCACGACCTAGATGGAAATGAACAATCCATCGTGAAAGGTTGAAGTGTAAGGCTTAGATTGGCTTGTCTTGACCAAGAGATTACACTAGTGCATGACTGATGCACTGAATAGGACCTACAGGAGGACAAATTCTTCAGAACTGAATAAGGAATAATTAGACCTCAGTGGTTCGTTATTTCTTAATCTTCGTTCCTTAAATAGGATCACGTGTGATTGATAACTATTGCTTTGACTTATCATGGGTAGAGAATCAACGAGATTCAATACTTTTTATCTTGGGCAATATTATTGGTCATATGTGATTGCTAAGATTTAATACGAAGAATCATGTGCAAGTACGCTTGAATAATATTGTGGCTCAATATTGATAATTCAATATCCATTGGAAGTCCAATCTTAATTCTCCTAAAGGCCCCCTGAGTAGCCCAACATATAGTCCAATAACTGAAAAAGGTGTTTAAAATAAAATAAATATTGTTGCTTATTTTTCCTAATTATTTTTGAAATTTATAGATAAAAGGGGAGAAAGATTTTCTTTGAATTTTGTTATGGAATGAAGATATGTATTCTTGGAATACAAGATTATCTCATTAAATTCAAGAAATCTCCCACTTGGTTATCTATAAGGAAAGTTTTGAATTTTTTGAAAGATAAAGGGCAAGAAAGATTTTCTTGATTTTCTTGGAAATATATTATGGAAGATATGTATTTCTTGAAATACAAGAATATCTCATAAATTCAAGAAGATCCAAATCTTGGATTCTTGCCTATTATTTTCGAAAAATATCCCATAACAAAGAGTAAGTGTGATTTTGTGGAATATTATAATTATGGGAAAAAGAATATAGGAGATATATTCAAGATTTCTTGGAGATCTAGAAAAGATTTTCCCACATTATTTTGGCCACAATTTTCGACCACTTATGCTCTATAAATAGGGGATGACTTTTTCATTCCCAAGTACAACTGGAAAAATTAGTAAATCCACAAAGGTGGTGCAACATAATTTATTTTCCTTTTGTTAATTGTTCACAAGTGTCCTACCATCGGATAGTCGAACAAGGATTAAGGGAATACTTGGGAAGTTCTTTTGGTTAGTCTAATCGGCGGATCAACGCCATCCCAAGAGATACGTTCACGTAAACTCGTAGAATTCCGCATGCGTAGGATTTACGTGAATTAATTATATGCATGATATGTTGTTGGATTATTATTTGAATTAATATGGATTAATTCATGCTAGTAATAATTATAAGAATTAAATTTGTATTTAAATATTCACCCCGAATAGATCTGTGCAACTTATTCCCCAACAACTGGTATTAGAGCCACGGTTTCGGGCTCTGAATTTTTTAAATTATAATTTAGTTCGCTGACATTAAATTTGAAATTGGATAGTAGAATTGCTAGATCTGTTTTGCAGGTATCCAATTGTCATGGAATTTAATGTGTTTATTTATGCATGCATATAAATTGTGGTTTTTAATTCGATTCGTTCGGATTCGTTTTGCCTCGTGAGAAAATCCACGAGTAGATTAGGATTTGTTTGATTTGATCAATGTAATAGACTAGTCTAGATCTAGGTTTATTTTTTTTTTGTAAATAAATTGTAACCGGATCGAAAACGAAGACGGAGACGAAAAATTAAAGAATAAAATCCAGAACCGAGCGTAGGTGGTGTGCGTCGCACGAAACGTGCCAAGGGAGGCACACGCGCGACGCGATCTGCGAAGAGCACACGATCGAATCGGGCGAGGGCCGAGGGCGCGAGAGATAAAGTCATGGCTAAGACGGGCGGGGCGCTTAAGACCTGCGCACCGCCGTCTTGTGAGCGGGCCAGCGATTTGAGTAGGTGGATCTTCCAAGACGAGACACGCGGATCGCTGAAGTACCTTGGCGAGGCGAGGTGGCGCGGCTGTGGCTACGGATCTTGTGGGTCGCGACATCGCTTTGCCGAGGTACCGCCGAGCCCTGCCGAGACTACCGAGGCACGCAAGCGACGCAACTTCTTAGAGTCGCCGGAAAGCCGAGAAATTTGAACTTGGCAAATGGCCGGATGGATCTTGATCCCGCATCCGTTGCGAGCTACTTGGCGTGGCATTTCGAGACAGAGTATCTTTTCGAGACGATCGAGTGAGAGAAATTCAAGACGGTGTTTCTTCAAGATCAAGCCAAGAAAAATCAAACCATGACAATTGGATAATTTGTGCCCAATATGTTTATTTTTCTTTATTGCTTGATTTATTTTGTGCTATCTAATGCTTTATTTAATTTTGTTTAAATGTGTTTGCATGAGAGTTGCCCAATGAAAAATCTCACCTTCAAAATTACTAAGTATGTTTAAATAATTAATTGACAATTTTATTCCGGATAATAAAATTGAATTAATTTTGACCTCCATGATTTATTTATTTGTGAATTCTTTTGGAGAAATTCCCCCCACGGGACGGTCAAAAGATAGCTTTCACATGAATGAATTCCAAATGGATGATTGTGGGTTATTACTAGTGGCGACGATGACCCTCCCCACGAGGCTCGTTCAATACGAAATAATAATCCTGTATTTAATCATGGTTATTACTTAGGTATAAAATTGATATGCATATACGTCCCCGAAGTCCCTGTCAATTTTATATTGGTCAAGTGGGAGCCAACTATTAATCTGGATATTAAAGGTTTGTAAATGTTCTTGTTTGTAACCTGCTTGAATGTGTTTAAATAATGACCCTCCCCACGTGGCTTATTTAAGCTGTTTTGAGATGTTGGCTGATGCATGTTTATATTTTTTTTTGAGATTTTAATATGATGCATGTGATCGAACCTTGTGATATATTTGTGCTTATGCATATTATTGTTTATTTCAGTTCATCATGTCGCAACCTTCTAATCCACTATCGAATATACTTAAAGACAATTTGCTTACTGGTGAAAACTATTTTGATTGGAAATACAAACTAAAACCTGTCCTAACCGCATCATTTTCCAAATGGGTACTTGATACACCAAAACCCGAAAAACCAACTAAGGACGCCGGAATATGGGATGAGATGATTTATGGTGAATGGGAGTTGGCAAATGAATTGATGAAGGAAACAATTCTGGCACATCTGTCAGATGCGTTGAGACACCTTCATCAAGAATATGAGTCAGCTGCAGACATCTTAAAGAATCTCGAAGCGATGTTCGCACATCAGACCCATATGGCAATCCAAAGTGTGAAGCAAGACATTGCTGAATTAAAAATAGAAAAAGGGACGACTACAGCGCAGCACATCCTTAGGGTTATGGTTCTATTTGAGGAACTTGAGATCCTCGGCGAAAAATGTGATTTCAAGACTAAGATTGATTTCATTCTCCAATCCTTACCAAAGAGCTATAATCACCACTATCTTGAGTATCTAATGGAAGATCTAGATTTTACAGTGGATGATCTTGTAAATGCTCTGACTTTGGTTAAAAAGGAAAGGGAGCGCGAGGAAAAGAACTTGGGAAAACAGAAATATTCTTTTCATCCTAGGTCAAGTGGTGATAAGGATGATGAAAAGAGAAGAAGGTTAAACCAAGAAGACTCAACATCAAATAAAAGCATGGGATCAAGCATGAGGAAAATTTTGGAAAAGCGGGAGAGTAGAACACTCGAGGTCTGCCTGTTCCAATCCCAAAAGGAAAGGAAAGAAATGTAATTCTCATGCACTAGTTGTTGAAACTTGTTTAGCGGCGTATGCCTCCCATTTATGGGTGGTGGATACGGGACCCACTGATCATGTTTGTTTCACATTACAGGGGTTCAAGTGGACCCGGCAACTAAGTGGAAGTGAGATCCTCATCACACTGGGCAATGCTACGAGAGTGGCAGCTGAAGCAGTGGGAGAAGTGCACCTGTCTTTTGAAGACAGAGTTTTAATTCTAAGAGATGTTCTTTACGTTCCGAGTTTTAGAAAGAATTTAATTTCAGTTTCTAAACTTTTTCATGATGGATATTCCGTTACTTTTAATAAAGTTGTTACCATTTCTCTTTTTGATAAATTTATCTGTCATGGAACGTTGTCGAATAATCTCTATACAATTAACTGTGCACACCACTCACGAAATGCATCCTATAACACATCAACTGTTTCCGAGAAAAGAAAACGTTCATCAGACGTGAACGAGACACTTCTTTGGCATCTAAAATTGGGTCATATAAATCCAAAGAGGATCAAAAGGTTGGTGAAAGACGGTTCACTGGAGTTTCTCCAAGTTGAACCAATTCCAACCTGCGAATCATGTTTGGAGGGTAAAATGACCAAGAGGGCATTTGGAGCCAAGGGGAATATGGCCAAAGAAGTGTTAGAGATCGTTCACACAGATGTATGTGGTTCAATGTCAACCAAAGCAAGAGGAGGTTATGAGTATTTTGTCACTTTTATTGATGATTACTCAAGGTACGGTTACATTTTCCTTATGAAGCATAAATCTGAGACCTTTGAGAAATTCAAAGAATTTAAGGCTCAAGCAGAGAAACATAGGAAAAAACGTATCAAGTCTCTACGATCTGATCGTGGAGGCAAATACCTCAGCGATGAGTTTTTGAACTACTTATCTGATGAATGGATTGCGTCCCAGCTCACTGCACCCGGAACCCCTCAACAAAACGGGGTTGCAGAGCAAAGAAACATGCTTGTTTCCAAGCCGTCCTCCATCCGGACAACATGGAGTACGCAGGATAGTCGCTGATCATCCAGAGCAGCGCAGCCCTCATCGTGAATCCATTATCCCACAGATGTATTAAGTCTCTTATTAGGGGCTGAAGGAAAACATCTAGTTTGTCATTTGGATTCTTTGGACCATGTATTAATATCGTGAGAAATATCGTTTGGGGCTTCATGCACATCCACGGAGGTAGATTATAAGGAGTCAATATAACCGGCCATAACGAATACTGCTTACCGTGCATTCAAAATGGACAAAAACCATCAGTGCTGAGACCTAACCGAACGTTCCTAGGTTCGTCAGAAAAATAGAAAATACCTCGTCAAGATGTTTCCAGGCCATCTAGTCAGCAGGGTGTCTCATCTCTAAGGTATGAGGATCAGTCTCTGTATGATGCCATGTCATATCTTTGGCTGTGGCATTAGATTGATACAGTCTCTGAAGACGAGGAATGATCGGGAGGTAATACATTATTTTATTTACTTTCTTCTTCGTTTTCTGCTTCCCTCGACCGTCAGTCCAGTTCTGCTTTGTACCGAGAGTGCCCACAAAATCTGCACTTATCTAGATTCGCGTCTTCTTCGTTACCCCAGAATAACATGCAGTTATTGATACAACAATCAATACTCTCTACTGGTAGACCCATACTCTTCAACAGATTTTTGGCTTGATATTCTGTAATAGGCACCTTATTACCGGGAGGACATATCTCATTGATCAACTTACTAATCTGGTTATAGGCTCTTTGAGAAAGTTTGTTCTCAGCCTTGATAGCCATGAGTCGAGCATTGAATGACAACAGAGAGTGAGTTTGACATCCATCATACAGATCTTCGTCAGCTGCTTTGAGTATTTTGTAAAAATTAGTTGCTTCCTCATTTGGTTCCTCCTCCATAGCCTCATCTTGAATCCCACCAGCTTCCCTGATCATCGTATGATACATATCTGGTGTATCCACTACAGGTGGCTCAAACTGTACTCCAGGATCATTGAATCTGTGATCATCGTGTCTCTCATTATATTCGAGAGTATTATAATACACTTCAAGGTCATTGAAATAAACATTCCACCGCTCTTCACCATGACGTGTCCAATTGTAGTAATATGGAACAAAACCATTCATGATGATATGTGTCTGAACATCCACAGTCTCTCTGTATGACTTGTTTTGACATTTTTTTTGCACTACACGGACATCTTATACGACCTTCTGAATTTGTTGCACTATGATTAATTACAAACTGAATGAAGTTATTAACTTCATTCAAGAACTCCATATTTATACTTCCGTTGATAAGTCGAGGAGTTGAATACATCCACTGACGATTCGGATATTCCATCTGTTTCAAATCATTATCAATATGTTAATTCTACAAAAAATTTGACACAGTTTCTTCTGTATATGTAAATATCCAAATATATTCTTCTATCAAATAACATACAAAAAATTTGATAGAGTTTCGTCTGTATATGTAAATATCCAAATATATTCTTCTATCAAATAACATCAAATACATTCATTTAACATAAACCATCTACCCAATATTCATCTAGCTATGATCACAACATTCATTTAACATATAAACTATCAATAAAATATATGTTAATACCAAAAACTTATCAATTATATATTTACATTACACTATATACATTTTTAAACTGTAGAAATGTGAAAACGTACCGTAAAATCGTCCTCGAGGAGTAGATATGCTTCCTCTACACAATATGCACTTCAAAAAATGATTTTTGCCTCAATCTACACAAAATTTGGTGTTGGTTTTCAAAAGTTTTTGTTTGTTTTCGACATTTCTGTAGACTGAGCTGCCTGGTTTTTCTTAAATTTTAGCGACGGTACAACGACGGTTATTTCCGTCTTTAATAGCGACGGTTTAGCGATGGAATTTTAAATAACCGTCGCTAAGACCGTCGCTAAATACACGATTTAAAAAAAAACATAAATTAAAATTGTTCAATGCTAATTAAAAATTAAAAACAAAAACATAAAATTAAAAATTGTTCATAACATAATTAAAATAACATCCTAGAAGGGAATTGCCCTCCAAACAGCTACAAGTGACTCCCAAACTTCACGCCCAATTTCTTCTGATAAATCCACTCCGTCTTCCCTCCACTGTGTACGCCACCTGTACATCATGTCTTGGTAACGCGGTTGAGCAACTTTACAAAATGCCTTGTAAACTTTATCGGTCTCAAGCTCGGGACTCCACGTAGTTTGTTTCTATATTTCGAAAGTAATATAATAATTAATTAAATTAATTTTAACAATATATATTAAAATAAAATATTTTAAGTACATTTTATACCTTAAACTCCTCAAAATACAATTGACGTTGCTCAGTTGACACATTTTTCCAACGATCAACGTTGACAGCAATTCCCACCCACATAATGACGTCGTTGGCTATACAGGAAGCCTCATGACCATGTACAATACTATAACACATTAAAAAATAAATACATAATTAATTCTTATTGTATTAAATTAATTAATTATATAATTATTATCGTATAAAACAACAACACTTACGCTCCATTAATAATATTGATTAACAAACCAGTAGTAGGCCTTCTGGATGAAGCAGAAACGTCACCACTTTCAACAGCCATCTAAATAAAATATAAAATTTATATATTAATTATATTATATAAAATAAAATTAAATATAAATAAATATACGAAAAATAATTAAAGTAGTACCGTGAATATCGAAAAATACAGATGAACGAGGCTTGTGTTAGTATTGCTTCTGATTTGATTGATTGAACAAATGGGCAGGCTGGTCGTGTATTTATAGATTTGGATTTAGCGACGGTTTTCAAAAAACCGTCGCTAAATCCGTCGCTAAAGTCTATCAAAATTAATGACACCGCCTCCCAATGGACGAATCTCCTCCCAACGGGCCTATCTCTTCGTTTTCTGCAAAGTATAGCGACGGTTTTGTGAAAACTGTCGCTAATAATGTCGATTCGGACTCTCCATCGATGGACCGTCGGTAAACAGTCGCTGACGCCGATGGTTTTACAATCCGTCGCTAAATGTTCTGATTTTGACGGTTTGACTAAAACCGTCGGCAAAACCGTCGCTATTAGAGACGGCCTGAATAACCGTCGCTAATGCCAGTCGTTAAAATGCGTCTTTTTTGTAGTGACTGCTAGAAATGAAGGGAAAGTTTGTCTACTGAAGAAGTCTCTATATGGACTGAAACAAAGTCCAAGGCAGTGGTATAGAAAGTTTGACAGCTTCATGTTGTCTATTGGGTTTGAAAGAAGCAAGTATGACAGTTGTGGGAACATGAAGTTACAACTTATCTACTCCTATATGTAGATGACATGCTGATAGTTAGCAAAAGCATCAGCAAAATTCAGAGCTTGAAGTCTAAGTTGAATGCAACCTTTGACATGAAAGATCTGGGAGATGCAAGAACAATTCTTGGAATGGATATCATCAGAGATAGAACAGCTGGGAAATTGTTTCTATCTCAAAAGGACTACCTCACAAAGGTCTTACACATATTTCAAATGCATCAAGCAAAATCTATTTGCACTCCACTTGGCCCACAGTTCAATCTTTCTTCTACACAGTCACCTAAAACTGACTCAGATAGATTGAGTATGAGCAGAGTTCCATATGCAAATGTTGTTGGAAGTCTAATGTATGACATGGTGTATAGCAGGTCAGATCTAGCTTATGCAATCAGTGTGTTGAGTAGATTCATGGCAAATCCAGGAAGACCACACTGGGAAGCACTTAAGTGGACTATAAGATACTTGAATGAGACAGTTGTGTTGGGACTGATGTTTGAAAGAGTTGATCCTGCAAATCAACCCTTACAAGGTTTTGTGGATTAATATTATGCAGGATGCATTGACACTAAGAAGTCTCTCACTGGATTTGTCTTCACCTTATATGGAACAACAATAAGTTGGAGAGTTGTTCTTCAATCTGTAGTAGCTCTGTCAACCACTGAAGCTGAGTATATGGCAATGACAGAGGCAATAAAGGAGGCAATGTGGCTCAAAGGCATCATTAAGGAGTTTGGAATCTCACAGAAGGCTGTTACAGTGCAGTGTGATAACCAAAGCTCCATACATTTGGTTAAAAACATCAGGTGCTTTATGAAACGTCCAAATATATATTGATGTGAGACTGCATTTTGTAAGGGACATAGTTGAAAGAGGGATAGTGAATGTCGGTAAAGTTTCCACTGAAGAGAATGCAGCAAACATGTTCACAAAGTCAGTCCCAGGTGCTAAGTTTCAACATTGCTTGAGTCTTGTAAAGCTCAAGTCAATGAGCTCTCATTGATTTGTTGGGAGCATGAGGACATGAAGGGTGTTTGTCTGCATTGGCATTAGGGTGGAGAATTGTTATTGGGCTAATACAATCAGAGAATTTGGGCCTGCCGAAATTGGGTCCAAACTCACTTGTGGCGCCCATCTTCTTTTAGAGCCCGTTTCTTTCACTTGAAGGCGGGCAAAACTGATTCGTTTTCAGTTGTAACAAACCAGAGAGAGAGAACGGTTTTCCGGAGGGAGAAAAGCCATTTCGGTTGAGAGAGTCTTTACAGTTCATCTTCTTCTTTGTATTCAATCTGAGATAGAGATTACATATTAGATTAGAGGAGTTAGAGTTCATATTCTTAGTTGAGTGGAGAACTCGGATTGATTCCGGTGGTTTGAAGTGGTTGTAATCGGTTGATTGTTGCGTGTTGATAGTGGATTTGCCCAGATCCTCCGTGGATGTAGATCACCCTCGAACCACATAATTCTTGTGTTCTTGCTTTTATTTTTGTTTCGTTTTGCTTTGACTGTTTGATTGGTGCTTGGGGTATTAGTTTGTTCGGGGAAAAGTGTTAGTTGCAGTAAGCTAAGGTATTACTTTTCTGGGCAACTTGCATAACAAGGATAAAGCCTGTTGAAGAATTTGATTCTTGTATACTGGAAGAGTTGGTTTCTTGAAATTTCTTTTATTAAAATTTCGTTTTTGTGTTGTTGTAATTGGAAATTTGGAGACATATGAGGAGGTAGTATCAGCTGAACGATTGGCCTAGATTAAGAGAGACCAGATGTCACTTCTCTCATATCTTCCATGTTGTCTACTGAAAACTTGAATTTTCTGGTTTTACTGTTAGTGGAAGAAGATGATGGAAGAAGATGAAGATGGATCTGTTGGTTCTCAGAGTTTTTTTTTTTTTAGATTCAGTGCATATGTTCATAATATTATATAGGTTCATGTATTCGTGCATAGTGCATGTCGAAGATATGTCAATTTTTGGACTTAGAATATGATATGTAAATTTTTGTAATTTTTTTATCATTTATAAATATGCAATTTTAGATATGTTCATGTATTTTTGTGCATATTTGCATGTCGAAGAAGATGAAAATATGTAAAAAAAAAAATTAATTTTAGACGAAAATATGTACATTTGAATTTTAGATATGTAAATTTTAGTATTTTGTCATTTTAGATATGAAATTTTGAAATTTCTAAATGAAATAAAATGCACATATGTTCCTACATTTGGGATCCATTTAGTCCCCTTAAATGGGAAGACTACCATAAAAAATAGAAGATGTGACATAAAATAGGAGATGAGATGATTTTAAAAAGGGTGTGAGAAAGTAATTGCATTTTTGTCTTTTTAACATAATTTTGCACCTCTTAGTAATTAAAAAAAAATACACCTACTAGTAATAAAACACTTGGGATGACACTTAGTAATAATCCACTCTAAACTCTAATAAGTCATACCCTTCACAAATTCACAAATGATATAAGTCATATCCCTTAACAAATTTTATAAATTTTTTATATGAAACTTATTCACCCTATACTTAATTTACCAAATTTATGTTGATGGCGACGGAGTGATAGTGTCTCAAACGTGAGACAAAATGGAAAAAAAAAAAAAAAAAATTTCAAACAAAAAAAAAAAATCAAAGAGAATCGTAGGAACTTTTTTTTTCTTAATCATAATTATCTTTTTTTATTATTCCGCTAATAATTAAAGTTATCATAGAAGTTCACGTAATGAGCTACACCGTCAGACTAAATGTGATAAAAATTACTCTCTTCCACTCAAATTAGATATCATTCTAACATTTCGGTATCTCATCATTTGGTTTCGGATGCCTTCGTTTCTAGTTTGTCTATTTTCTTGGGCATCCATGGTTAGGAATCAGTATAGTTGGATTCATCATTTTCGTTTCGTAAATGGTGGCCTATTTCTTGGATGCTTTGGGCCTGGTTTAAGTGCTATGGTCGAAGCTTGTTTCATTGTTGATTTTTGAAATGTGGATGCCCAGTTTGATGGCTTCCTTCAATTCTTTGGATGATTGGTATTAGAGGCATTACTGGTTGTAAGCTGGAAGGTTTTTTTTGTTCTTCAACAAAAACAAATTGTCGTTTCTCCTTTAAGCCTTCAACAAATACAGCCGGCTCCCGCCCCCGCTATCTTTAGAGTTGAAGAGATTCCTATTGTTGATGATGAAGCCCCAATCAGTTGACAAATTTAATTTCAAAGGGATGTCTACCTCTCTTTCTCTCCGCCGATTTCAATGGTTTCTCTATTTTTTCATCTCAATTGCTTGCTATCCAGGCTACGCCAGGTACGCTTTCTATACTCCCCATCCTTATATTTTTAGCTTTTCCCCATCTTCGGTGGAATTCAACAACTTAATTGAAATTTTAAATCCCTAAGTCCTGACATTTGAGGGTTAGGGCTTATCAAAGAAGGATGCCCCTTCAGTATAATTCCCGTTTTCGATAAGAAATTTTTTACTTTTAGTATGAAATCGAACCCGTTTCTTCTTCTCCTTCCTCTAAGAATTTTCGAGCAAGAGGGTGTTTTCCCTGCCCGGAATGCTTATACTTCTTCTTGATGCTTTTTTTACAGGCTTGTTTCTGTAAGGTTGTTAAATTATTTGGACTTCTAGTTTCAATTATGAACTCTCTTTTCATATTTTTGGGGAACAAAATCAAGCCTGGTCTTAAAACAGAACATGACCAAATTATGGATGAGCACCCTTAATCTTAAGGTTGGTCATATCTTAGTTGAATGGCAGCATATCCACTTTCTTCAATTTAATGCCCCTTATATTAGGTACTTACCAATTTTTGCGTTAGCTATTAAAGTGTAGTAACATCGTCTCATGGAATGACTTCAATCTTAAATGAGGATTTGTCACCATCTTGCTATGGTTGTAAGCCTGAAGATAGAAGACTCACCAATTATATGTTACCATTATGGAATTGGGTGATCTTGATATTCTTTTTCGGATTGATATAACAATGTTCCCCTTGTATTGCAGTTGGATTCTTCTATCGCATAACAGTGTTTTATCATTAATTTATTTCGGTGCCCCATGTATTCAGGATATTATCTTGTACACATTGTGTTTTATGGTAACATTAGAGTAAGCACACTATTTGTTTAAGAGTTATATTGGGGTCTTTTGTAGGTTTCAAAGCTGATTGATTAGTGGAAAAACAATGCGCATATACTATTTGAATTTATTTCATAAGTAAATGAAGATTAGGGAAAATGAATTTCAGAAGAATCAAATGAATCATTATCTAAAAAACAGTAGCCGAGAAAGCACCACTAGCATCTGTACTAGCCACTGTTGATCCTTATGGCTATAGCCTATAGAAGTATCCACACCCAACTTTGTTTCTCTATTGGTAGATTTTTAAATTAGTTTATTTTGTTTTCCTTGTTTTATCGTTTACTCATTGCGATTCAATACATAGTTCTCTCTTTTTGTAGCATCATGCAGTCTTTTGCCTAGCCGTTTGTGGTGTTAATCCAATGAATTATTATTGAAATTGAGTGGCCTGCAAGTAATTAGCTTATCATTGCCCATTTTATAATTAATTGTCAGTTGTCACTAATTACGTGATCATTAAAGAGTGTATTTGTGGCATGTTAATATTACACCTACGTTTACTGTAAACATGTTGTTCGTACAAGATGCATTTATTGGAGCCCTATTGGATTGACTACCCAGATGTACGCTAACACCCTCCAGGATCTCTTATATGCAACTTAAGCAAAGCCGACTTTGCTTTCCTTTCTCTAAATTTTGTTATCATTATGATTGTTTAGTTGAATAAACAAAATGAATAAAATTGATTGCAGAATTACTAATCTGCGGGCCGGGAGCACATACTGGCAATAATCACTAATCAGAATGAGTTAAGGAGTATTTTTGTAATTACTGTTGAGCATGATCAAAATTGATTGTGAAACTACTAATTCCTTACACTCCTACGTCCTTGAGTCGGTCATCCAATGGCTAGATGGAAACCAGCTTGCAGAGGTGGACAAGTTTGAGGACAAGAGAGAAGAGAAGTTGATCAAGTTGATGCCCCACCAAAAAATTCTTCCACCAAGGCCCAACCAACAACTTCTTCCGTCAAAGTTCTCACGAAAGATTAAACAGTGTATGAATTACATACTTTTGAATAATAAAACTTTGTTTTTAGATTTTAAGTCTCAAAATGATATAGATAACTTACATTTAATAATAAACAACGAAATTGTTTAAAATTGGACTGTTTAAATAACTCTTGGTTGTTTAACACTTGAGTGTTGTTTATACTTCGTTATTGTTCTCACGAAAGGTAAAACAAAGTATAAATTACATACTTTTGAGTGATAAAACTTCATTTTTAACTTTTAAGTCTCAAAATTACATAGATAACTTATATTTAATAATAAACAACGGGGTTGTTTAAATTGTGTTGTTTAAACAACTCTTGGTTGTTTAAAACTTCAATGTTGCATATATTTTGATATTGTTCATGTGAAAGGTCAAATGGAGTATGAATTATACATATTTTTGGATGATAAAACTTTAATTTTAGCTCTTAAGCCTTCAAAATGTACAACTTAAATTTTATAATAAACAACGAGTTTGTTTAAAATTGTGTTGCTTAAACAACTCTTAATTGTTTGAAACTTCAGTGTTGCATTATGCTTTGCTAGTTCACGTGAAAGGTCAATGAAGTATGAATTACATACTGTTGAGTAATAAAACTTCATTTTTAGCTTTCAAATCTCTAAAATGATATAGACAACTTATATTTAATAATAAACAACAAAGTTGTTTAAAATTGGGGTTGTTTAATTTATTCCAGGCCGTGTTGGCCGTCCTCCACAAGAAACGCCTCGCTTTTGATGACGAGGACGAACAGCCGCTTGCTAAGAAAACGCACCCAATCCAGGAACTTCTAAGGGCAAGAATGCCCTAGTCGAGAAAGGGCGCTCCACAAGCCAACTGGCGTACGATCCGGCGAAACACGCAATCATTCTAATCGCAGTTTTTTGAAGGCCGCCAGGTCGCAACGGTTCGAATCGAACTTGGGAGACAAGATGCCCGAAGGCCCCAATGGCCATCGAAGACGAGGCGCAATCTCAAATTTCACGTCGACCCGGATGGAGCGAGATCCGCCATAGCTCTGAACTTACATCATGATGAACCGCCGAGGGGGTCGGCAATTCGCCAGGACAATCCGCGAACGACCTACTCCCCCAAAGACCATCATGACATCAAAATCGACACGTTCTCGAGCGAGCTGAAAATCAAGGCAAACCGACGGGCGCACTATAACCTTATCATTCCGCACTTCTGGACCAATATCACCTCGCACCTACCCAAAAAAATCAACACGGCGACCTAGATCGCATAAGAAGACGGACCCAAGGGTCCACGTGGCCAAGTATAACTCCTACATGGCCTCCATGGGCGCGACGGATGCCACGGCGTCGCTTTTATTTTCCTAACTTTGAGCGGCACTGTGCCCACTAATGGTTCACCTCGTTGCCACCTTTCTCATCGAAACTTTCTTAACAAATTGCTAGGTCAGTTTTGACCCATTTCACGGCCTTGGCCCGGGCCGCGACCGCACAAATGGGCTTATGAACACCCAACAGTCGACAACGAGTCCGGACGATCCTACATCGAAAGGATCGACAAGCTCATACTCGAAGGGGGCTCCAACGGGATGAGGCCAAAGTGCTCGGGTCGCCTCTGGTCTCAAAAGGGAACTGCATGGCGGTGGATGACCACCGAATACCCGATCGCTTATAACGATTTTCGGAGGCGAGCTAACGACCATCCATGTCCCGTAGCTCCTCGAGTCAAGACTTTCCAAAGGCGCGAGGTCGCCGACCAAAGAAAAGCTCCAAGAAAACCGAAACATTACAAGGACCCAAGAACTTCAAACCCTTTTGAAGAAAATATCCCGATCAAGTTGATGGAAGTGCTTGGCATGACGCCTTTACACGATACAATCGGATCGAGGACCGAGTCGCTTTTCTCCCACCTCGCCGATCAAGAACAAGCGGAAGCTAACCCCAACAAGTATCATCACTACCACGATCAAATCCGGGCACTATACCAACAGAAAGTGCAAGGATCTACTCCCCAAATTTTGGAGGCTATATACGAGGATGGATTATCGGGCGAAGTTTGTCGTCAACCTCGAAAAAATCGGGATCGAGCTCGGAAAAAGGTCGCCAATAAGCAAAAACCCACAGAAGAGACGGCTCGGGATGCCGCGAACGCCATTACCACCCATGCCAGCAGGGGCGAGAGGTCTCGTGATCCATACCTTGTCCCCGCTGGGGACGGTAGGGGGATTTTCATCAATCGACTCATCCAAAAGGCGGTTGAAGGCAGAGATAAGAGAGATAGAAAACGCCAGGAAGATGGTGCTACCCGTCTTCACAATAGGAGAAGAGACTAACACGATCGAGTTCGGTGAAAAGGACAAAGCCGGGGTAGTCTACCCCAACGTCGACCCACTGGTGATCAGAGCCAATATCATGGGCACCATCAGATCTTGCACTTCTTTAGTGGATGGAGGGGCTTTTCGCAACATACTCTTCAAGAAGACCCTGGATCAGCCCGGAGATTATGACGCATACATCACTCCATGTGACCATGTAGTGAAAGGCTTTGGGGACGCGACAGTGAAGCCGACAGGAATGATCCGACTTGCCGTAGAATTAGTCTCCACTCAGAATGAAAAAGTTAGGGTTGTCGGGGTTATACTGGAAAGTATGTTTTTACTTTGTATAACCAAACTGAATTTCTGTCTTATTTACTGAAATAAATTATTTATCACTGATGCTTTAAATATCATTGAATGTTACATATATTTACTTGCATAAATGTTCAATAAATAAGTCGTGTTACATTGTAGTTAATTTAGTGATACCGGATCACGAAAGATTAAATTAATATCGCTTGTAACTAAAAAGTACGCTTATTCACGACCTAGATGGAAATGAACAATCCATCGTGAAAGGTTGAAGTGTAAAGGCTCGGATTGGCTTGTCTTGACCAAGAGATTACACTAGTGCATGATGATGAATCGAATAGGACCCTCTGGGAGGACAAATTCTTCAAAGACGAACTAGGAAGAATTAGACCTCGGTGGTTCGTTATTTCTTAATCTTAAATCCCTTAAATAGGATCGCGTGTGGTTGGTAATTATTGCTTTGACTTATTATGGGTAGAGAATCAACGAGATTCAATACTTTATATCTTGGGCAATATTATTGGTCACACGCGATTGCTAAGATTTAATTCAAGAATGGGTGTGCAAGCACGCTTGTTCGACGGTTTTGCCCTTGGGAGGTTCATAAGATTTATCATACCAAATCTTGCAAGTGGAACTAGTTTTCGGTATGAATAATAATATTGAACCGTTCCTTAACCAAGGACAAAAGATATTATTTAATGGAAAACTATTTCAGTGGCTTGAATTAATTAATGGGCTAGATAATTTTAAACACGGGAAATAATAACCGGGAGCCATATTAACATAATATGGGTTAAGATGGATAGTCTGATATTAATTATGTAGTGGGATTAATTAATATTTATGGCTTGAATAATATTGTGGCTCAATATTGATAATTCAAGATCCATTGGAAGGTCCAATCTTAATTCTCCTAAAGGCCCCTCAAGTAGCCCAAACATAAAGTCCAATAACTGAAAAATGTGTTTAAAAATAAAATAAATTATGTTGCCTATTTTCCCTATTTTTTCGAAAAAAATAAATAAAAGAGGGAGAAAAGATTTTATTTGAATTTTGTTATGGAATGAAGATAAGTATTCTTGGAATACAAGATTATCTCATTAAATTCAAGAAATCTCCCACTTGGTTATTTATTCATGATTTTTGAAAATTTTGAAAGAATAAGGGAAAGAAAGTTTTTCTTGATTTTCTTGAAATGACATTATGGAAGATATGTATTTCTTGGAATACAAGTATATCTCATAAATTCAAGAAGATTCAAATCTAGATTTTTTTTCCCTAATTTTTTCGAAATACACCATAACAAGAGGTGTTGGGATTTTTATGGAATATTTTAATTATGGAGAAAAGAATATATGAGATATATTCAAGATTTCTTGGAGATCAAGAAAAAGATTTTCTTCCCCTATTCCATGCAAAATTTCGACCAACACCTACTCTATAAATAGGGGATGATTCTTTCATCCCCAAGTGCAATTCAATGTGTTGGAAAAATTAGAAATCCACAAAGGTGGTGCAACAAATAATTTATTTTCCCTTTTGTTAATTGTTCGCGTGTTTCCTTCCACGGATTGACGAGCAAGGACTTGGGAATACTTGGGAAGACTTTTTGGTGTGTTCTTATCAACCGAGTCCATTGCCATTCCAAACAGGTTAGTTCACGTAAACCCGTAGCAATTCCGCATGCGTAGGATATATGTGAATTGTTTATATGCATGATTTGTTGTTGAATTAATATTTGAATTAATATAGGGTTAATTCATGCTAGTAATAATTGTTAGAATTAAATTTGCATTAAATATTCATCCCGAATAGGTCCGGACAATTAATTCCCCAACAAGGGCTACTAGGCTCCTAGATTTTTTAGTTGTCGACCTCCCGAGCTCCTATAATGGATTCCTCGGGAGGCTATTTGAACATGAATTTGAGGTTGCGTCCTCGACTTTTTATTTCTGTATAAAGTTTCCCACCAAGAGTGGGCTGGTCGGCACCGTCAAAGGTGACCAAGTTGATGCAAGGGGTTGTTTGATGTATTCCTCATCTTGTTTAAATTCCGCAGCAATATCTAGCAAACAAATATTTGTAATAGATAGAGAAAAGCAGCGCAAAATTTTAAACAACAAAACGAGCAGGAAGAGAAGTCGCGATGACCTCGATCCAAGGATGGGGCCGGAACCAGAAGAATTTATGCTCGAAGCAGAAATAGACGACCCACGGCAAAGTACCCCAAGGGCCATCCCGGGGGAAGACCTCGAGAAAGTCAAAGTGGACCAGGCCCGACCAGATCTTTAAGTAATCATAGGCTCAAGAATGTCGGACGACCTGAAGGGGGAAGTCATCAACTTTCTCAATAAGAACTTAGATGTCTTCGCTTGGTATCACAAGGATATGGTGGGGGTCGACCCGGAAGTCGCATGCCATAAGCTATTCATAGACCCAACTCGAAAGCCGATAGCTCAGAAGAGGTGAAAATTCGGCCCCAAAAAGTATGCAACACTAGCCGAGGAGGTAAAAAAAGTTACTGGACAACGACTTGATCACGCAAGCCGATCAACCCCAGTGGGTGGCCAACGCCGTGTTAGTGAAAAAATTCAATGGGACTTGGCGGTTGTGCATCGACTTCACAGATCTCAACGGCGCTTGTCCAAAAGATTTCTTTCCGATGCCCTACATCGACCACTTGATAGACAACACGGCGGGACACAAGATAATGTCCTTCATGGATGCCTTTGCAGGCTATCACCAAATAGCCATGTACGAACCTGACCGACAGCATACCTCGTTCTTGACAGAAAAGAACATCTATTATTGGAAGAGAATGCCCTTCAGCTTGAAAAACGCAAGGGCAACAAACCAGAGGCTGGTCAATCGCATGTTCACCGACCTCATTGGGAAGTTGGTGGAAGTGTACGTAGACGACATAGTCGTCAAAAGTCTGAAGTCGGAGGACCACCTAACACACTTAGCCAAGACTTTCGACATCCTGAGGAAGTTCAACATGCGATTGAACCCCAAGAAATGCAATTTCGGGGTCGAATCGGGAAAATTCCTGGGGCACCTAGTGAGTAAGAGGGGAATAGAGGCGAACCCCCCAAGGTCAAAGCCATATTAGACATGGGAGCGCCTCGAAACGTAAAAAGAAGTACAAAAACTCACGGGATGCCTAGCTACCTTGAACCGCTTCATCTCCCGAATGGGGGACAAATGTAAACCGCTATTCGACACCATTCGGAAAAAGTCAAAATTCGAATGGACACACGAAAGCCAGGAAGCTTTAGACAAAATCAAGGCTTACTTGGCGGATGTAAGCATTCTGTCAAAACCGGTTCCGGGGGAAAACTCTTCCTATACCTCGCGACTTCCGAGACAACTTTGAGTGCGGTACTCGTCCGAGTGGAGGATAGGAACGAATTCCCAATCTACTTCGTCAGTCAGACATTGAACGAAACCGAACAACGATATCTGGCCCTGGAAAAACTGGCATATGCACTAGTCATGAGCGTAAGGAAACTAAGGCCATACTTTTTCGACCATCAAGTCGAGATACTCACCTCCACACCCCTGATAAACATCTTACATCGACCAGATACGTCAGGGCGATGCCTCAAATGGGCAATCGAGGTTGGACAATACGGGGTAACTTACGCACCCCGACCTGCAATCAAAGCCCAGGCTTTAGCTTATTTCATCGTGGAACTCACCTTCCCATCAGAAGCCGAGTGTTCGAACGGTCCACCCTGGGAGTTATTCGTTGACGGATCAGCGACCTCCCACAAGTCGGGGGCCGGTATAGTTTTGACCAGCCCGGAAGGGACCTCGTTCCAAAATGCCATCACTTTCGACTTCCCCGCACAAATAACGAGGCCGAATATGAAGCGCTCATCAGCGGCCTAGAAATGTCAACAGCGATGGGTGTCAAGAGATTGCAAGTTCACACAGATTCCCAGCTCGTAGCCTGCCAGGTCTCAGGGGAATATGAGGCAAGAGACAACCGAATGGCAGCTTACCAAGAGGTGGTGAAAATATTATGTCAGAAATTCGACCAAATCCATGTCAAGCTTATCCCAAAGGAACAAAACTCGCGAGCTGATGCATTAGCGCGACTAGCGACCTCCGAAGGATCACCAGAGATGAAAGATGTCACCATCACGACATTGACCCACCCCTCCACCGCAAACTCGAAGGTCGCAAACCTAGAAGCCCCAACACCGAACTGGATGACACCCATCATCGAATATTTGACAACAGGTCTCCTGCCATCAGACAGGATCCAAGCTCGGCAGCTACAATTGCGGGCAGCAAGATACATAATGATCCAAAATGAGCTGTACAAGCGTGGTTTCATCATCCCCCTACTTCGGTGTGTCACACCCGAGCAAGGACACGTGATTCTACGCAAAATACACGAAGGGGTATGCGGAAACCACACTGGGGGAGAATCACTGGCCCACAAGACCACAAGACAAGGGTACTTTTGGCCCACATTAAGGGCTGATGCCATCATCTTCGCCCGCAAGTGCCACAAGTGCCAAATCTATGCCCCTTCCATCAAGTGCGCACCGGAAGGACTCACAAGTATCCTCAGCCCCTGGCCATTTGCAAAGTGAGGGATAAACATCATTGGCCCACTCCCAACAGCGCCAGGGTCGGTCAAATAGGCCCTGGTAGCGGTAGATTACTTCACAAAATGGGCCGAAGCTGAGGCACTGGCGACCATAGATCAGAACCAAGTCATCAAGTTTATATGGCGGAATATCATATGCAGATTCAGCTTACCACAAGCAATCATATCAGACAATGGTAAACAATTCGACGGCCTCAAGGTCGAAGCATTCTTCAAGAAATGGAAAATCACCAAGCTCTTCTTGACCCCATTCATCCGCAGTCAAACGGCCAGGTCGAGGCCGTGAAGAAGATCATTAAACACACTCTCAAAGCCAAGATTGATGGAGCCAAGGGGAAGTGGGCTAGCGAGCTCCCAGATGTTTTGTGGCCTGTAGAACGACCTGCAGAAATTCAACAGGAGAAACCCCCTACTCACTAGCCTTCGGGACCGAAGCAGTGGTTCCCGCAGAAACCGATTTCCCCAGTCTCTGCACAAGTCAGGTCGCCTTTGACCAAAACGATGAGACCCTAACCAGAAACCTCGATCTGCTCGAGGAAAAGCGGCTAGAAGCTAACATGAGGAACGCTAGGTACAAACAAAGTTCGGAAAAATACTATAACTCCAAAGTGCGACTTCGGCGTTTCAGAGAAGGCGACTTGGTACTCAAGAAGGTACTCGGCGAATCGAAAGGGACCCTCGGCCCAAACTGGGAGGGCCCATTCAAGGTCTCAAAGATCTTACCTAATGGATCATACGAGCTCGAGCAGCCAGATGGCACCAAGGCTCAATACCCATGGAACGCGGCACACTTGAGGAAATATTATCAGTGAAAATGTACTCTTGTAAACATTTATTTATCAATGATATTAATAATGTCTTTTCCTTCATCTCGAAATCATTGTGTGAAACCCAAAGGGATTATGTAAAGAAAACATAAATTACCCGAGGTACGACTTTCGACATACCGAGGGGAGAATCGACATACTATGAAGGCGACCCCCCGACTTTTTTATAAGACGACCAGAAAAATAAAGTCCAAACAATAAAGTCACATTACAGATAAGACGACAAGGACAAATAAATAACGAGTCGCGTAAGGAAATCAAGTCGACACAATATGATAAAAGAGGAGGAATTTCATTAATAATTACTTAAAGGGGGGCCCGAAGGCAAGTACATGAGAAAGGCCCTGAAAGCCGATACATCAGAACAAAAAAAAGCAAAAAAAGAGTCTCCAAGAGCCCCGCCACTCAAGGCCCCGTTGGGCCTCCCTCCACATTCCCCTCCGTGGTTGCGACTTCCGACACGGGGACCTCAGGAGCCGACCCGGACTCTGGCTGAGCGACCTCCACCTCGGGGACCGGGCGCACAATCCGAGAGGGATTGGCGAAGAAGGAGAGATCGATGCCCATGTCCTCCAGATCTTTGATCTCCGGGAGGACCGTGGGAAATGGGAGGATAATCTCGGACATAGTTAAATCGGTTCGGCGACAAAAGGAGTGAATTAAGCGGCGGATTCGCGCAATGGAAAACCGGATAAGCTCCCAGTGAGCCATCACATGCTTGAGAAAATTGGCGTTGATCTCCACCGATCCTCACGAAGTCCTGCTCGCTTCCGGACGGTATCCTCACGACCTCGGCCGGCTATGCCTCTTCAGCGGGTCTGCCGGCCCTCTCGACCCTCGACTCACTCCACCTGGCCGTATGCCCACCGAAAATCGAAAATGCGCTGAGAGAGGTGCGGGTTGGAGGACTCAACCTCTTTATGAGCATCGGCCCGCCCGTGACCCGACATCTTGGCACGGTCGTGACCCCGACTGTGATTCTTGAGCTCGCCATTTCCGGTCTCGGTTTGGAGCCTTTGGTCTTCTCGAAGGGTAGAAAACAACCTTTTTGGGAGTGGGCAAGGGCCGAGATGGGTCGGCGTCCTTGGCAGGCCGGGCATTGTTGTGGTCGCGTCTGCGTGGGCCCCAGTCGGGTTCTGTAGGCCCCTCTGGAGATAAGCTGGCCAACTCTCAGGAACCCCAGACGGGATGATGTGTCCCGACCTCAAGAATCTCAAAGCCTCGGGGCCGAACTTGTGCGGAGTAGGATTGATAGTTGAAGGCCAGTACATAGGCCCTATAATCCGGGCGAGCCGAGGTATGGGCGGTTCCTCCCTTCGGCCTTGGCGCGTGAGGGCACGATATCGAAAAGGAGGAGGTGAGTAATATCCTCCAACTTTTGAAGAAAGTGCTCGTCCATCCGTTCCGGTTATCACGCAGACGTCGTCCGGATGGCCATGACGAACCGCCCTGTGGCCGTGGCGGAAGCGAGAGTGGAGTTGTTGGAGCTGGGCAATGGCGACTTTGTCCTCGTCAGAAGACGAAGAGACCAGAGGGCCTTGATCTACAAGGCGGAAAAAGCGGGAAGCCATATGAAAAGAGTGGAAGAGGGGATAATTACATGGGTGTGATCTCGTCGAGTCTCATGGGAGAAAAAAAGCTTTAGTATGAGGAAGATCGAGAAAGCGGCGGCTGGGAGAAATAGCAACGGGTGTGGAACCCTAGCCCCTTTTATAGAAGAAAGCGGGGGCTGAATTGCAATAAAGACATAAGTTGGACCCCTCTCTGAGAAACGAAGTCGCACGGGACACGTGTGACCTGCACCACGATCACCGAATGGAGAAGCCTGCGGCGCATGACCTCATCCGCCTGCATCATCATCATGGCAAAATCCATCGAATACCACACAAATCGGCGCAACGGTCCGCTTTCCCACGACCCGCCAGGAGTCTCGGGGATGCTTGCCGAGGTCGATTCTCCCCAAGTCGTCCCAGTTACGGATCAAGTCTAGGTCCCGATGCGAGCACGCGACCTCGACTTGAGGGGCAATTGTTTTACCATGGAATAATCCTACTCGGTAAGGAGATCGGGTAGAGCGACTTCAACTTTGCTTAGGAGGTCGTTGAACGACTTCCCCCGGACTAAAGAAGGTCGCACGGCGACTTGGAAGAAGTGAGAAGATCGCATTCGACCTTGAGAAAAGCCATAAGTCGGAAGCGACCTCACGTGGCTATAATTGGCAAAGATATGGATAACTGAAAGCGCGGAAATCACGGTATCGACCGGGGAAACCCTAGATCGGGAGGCATGAAGCTTGGCAAGCCTGCTAGAGGAAGCCCACGAAGAAGTAAACCCTAGTTTCTGGTCTATAAATACAACATGTAACGCTCCTGGTAAGGACACGAAAATTCTAGCATTCTAGGCAGAAAATATAATAAAACACTCTCGCTTGGCAGCCCGGCGTAGTTTTATTCAAAAGACGAACTGGGTAACCAAATCTGAAGCGTATTTCGTAGTTGTTATTTGTTATTTGTTTGATCCCATTTGTATTATCACGTTGCCCTAGATACAAAATCTAGGTCTCAACATAAACAACTCTTGGTTGTTTAAGATTTCAATGTTGTATATACTTTGTGATTATTCTCACGAAAGGTCAAACGAATTATGAATTACTTACTTCTACGTGAAAAAACTTCAATTTTGACGTTTACATCTTAAAAACTTCAATGTTGTGTACTATACTTCGTTATTGTTCTCACGAAAGGCCAAACCGAGTATAAATTGCATATTTTTTAGTGATAAAACTTCAATTTTAGCTTTCAATTCTTCAAAATGCTATAAATAACTTATGTTTAATAATAAACAATGAGGTTGTTTAAAACTGGGTTATTTTTTAAACAACTCTTGATTGTTAAGACTTCAGTATTGTATATATTTAATTATTATTCTCACAAATGGAGTATAAATTACATTCTTTTAAGTGATAAAACTTAACTTTTAGCTTTTATGTCTTCAAAATGATATATATAACTTATATTTAATAATAAACAACAAGGTTGTTAAAAATTGAGTTGTTTAAACAACTCTTGGTTGTTTAAGATTTCAATGTTGTATATACTTCGTTATTATTCTCATGAAAGGTGAAACAGAGTATGAATTACATACTTTTGAGTGATAAAACTTCATTTCTAGCTTTTCATTGTTAACTAGTAGAGTTGTTTAAAATTGAGTTATTTAAACAAATAGGTTGTTTAAAATTTCAATCTTTTTTAAAAAGACAATGTTGTTCACACAAAAGTTCAAATGCATTATGAATTACTTCTTTTAAGTGAAAAAACTTCAGTTTCGATGTTTACGTCTTAAAAATAATATGGATAACATATTTTTAGCGATAAACAATTTTTTTAAAATCGTATTGTTTAAACGACCCGATTGTTTAAAACTCCAATCTTGTTTAAAACATAATATTGTTCAAACAAAAGTTCAAATGGATGGAAAAAGTTTTAATTTTGATGTTTAAGTCTTAAAAAATGTATGGATAACTTATTTTTAATATTAAACAGTAGAGTTGTATATAATTGAGTTGTTTAAACAACTGAGTCGTTTGAAACTTCAATTGTGCTTAAAAAACAATGTTGTTCACACAAAGGAGTATGAATTAACTTCTTTTTAATTGATAAAACTCCAATTATGACGATTAAGTCTTACAGATAGTATAGATAATTTTTTTTTATGATAAACAATATAATTGTTTAAAATGAGTTGATTAAACAACTAAGTTGTTAAAAACTTAATCGTTGTTTAGGAGATTAAAATTGTTCATATAGAAGCTCAAAAGGTGTATGAGTTAATTCCTTTTAAGTGAGAAAATATCAATTTTGTCTTTTAAGTCTTTAAAATAGAATGGTTAATTTATTTTTAGTGATAGTCAACAAGGTTGTTTAAAATCGAGTTAATTAAACAATTGGGTTGTTTAAGTCTTCAATATTGTTTATGAGATTAAGGTTGTTCAAACAAAATACCAAATATGAATTAGTTATTTTTAAGTGAGGAAATATTAATTTTGACTTTTAAGTATTCAAATATAATAACTTAATCTTAATGAAAAACAACGGGGTTGTTTAAAATCGGGTTGTTTGAACAACCAAATTGTTTAAGTCTTCGATAGTATTTGTGAAATTAAGATTTTCCATAAATTAAGTTTAAATGGAGTTCACATTAGTTTTTTTAGGTGGAAAAACATTAATTTTGAATTTTAAATCTTCAAAATAGAATAAATAACTTATTTCTAAAAGATTCACGATAAGGTTATTTTTTAATCAAATTCTTTAAACAATTGGGTTATTGTTTAAACAATCTGATTGTTTAATTCTTCATATGCTATATTAGAAGATATTATAAGTCCTTCTACATTGACATCATGGTCACTCACACTCATTTTCTATATTCATTGACCATGTTCTATATGTTAGTTAATTTAAACAACTTAAATATCGTACACTAATAAATAATTTAAACAACTTAATATAAACAACATTCACTAATAAATAATTTTAACAATTTTAACATCCTACACTAATAAACAACTTAATAACATAAGCAATGCAAATAACCTAAACTAATAAATAATTTAAACAACTTAAACATCCTACATTAATAAACAACATAAACAATGAACAACTTAAACAACATAAACAACTTAAACAACTTGAACATCCTACACTAATAAACAACTTAAATATACACAATGAACAACTTAAACAACTTGAACATTCTACACTAATAAACAACTTAAACAACATACACAATAAACAATTTAAACAACTTAAACAACTTGAACATCCTACACTAATAAACAACTTAAACAACATACACAATACACAAGGAACAACTTAAACAACCTAAAAACTAAAATATAAAATATATTTTTAAAATCATTTAGTGAAAAGAACGCCATTTTTAATATATTTGTATAAGTAAGGTCATTCTTGATAAATTGGCCTTTGACTAGGGCATTTATGAAAATCCCCCCATTGTTGAAGGTGGCTGTGTGGTTTTTGCTTATTGGGTTTCATTAGCTTCGGTTTTTTGCATTTGGGCCTGTGTGCTCTTTGTCTTTTGTTGTTATTACTTGGGCTGGTTTATGGTCTTCATTTTGGGCCTACGTGCCTCTTGCTTGGTGTTTAGGATAATTGGTGGGCCTTTATTTTGTTCTTTGTTTTGTCTCATTTTGGGCTGACCTAAAGATTGGGCTGCACACCGGGTTGTGGTCTCTCCTTTTTCTTTTTCTTTTTTAATAATAAGATCTTGATTTGATTCTAACATTTTACATTATTTATGCGATGCGGGATTCAAAATATTTTTATATAATTTAATATTAAATATTTAATTAATTTGATTAATTTAATTATAGACATATTTTTTATTTTTTTAATATTATATATGCATATTTTCATTCATTTGACATTTTCCGCATTTTATCTCATATATACTTCAGCTAATTAATTTTTATGGTCATCTAAAATTTCAATTTTCTCTACATTATTTACATAATACATGTGGTTTTGACATTCCCACTTATCTTATATATACTCTTAATAATTAATTTTCATGCTCATTTAAATTTTTAATTTTCTTACAAATGGATCTTTTAAATAATTTTTTTCAATCAATAGTAATTATTATTGAAAATATTTAATTATCATAAATCAACATTAATGTAGATAAGAAAATATTCTTCATTTATCTGCAAAAATTAAAAATGACATTTAAAAAGAATAGAAGAGATCATAAATTATGGAGTATGTATTTAATATAATATATATATATATATATATATATATATATATATTTTTTTTTTTTTTAAAGATGAAATATAATACTATAAATGACTCTTTATTGAATTGCATGATTTTTAAATTAAATAATGAATAATTGAAATTAAAAAAATTAATAATAATATCATAAATAATTTCTCACAAAAATTCAAAGATTTGAAATAAAGTTACCGTGTGAATTATGAGTGATTCGCCTTTAGTAGATAAGGGATATATATTGTTTTGTCTTTTCACCCACATTATCCCATATTTAACCCTAATAATTAATTTTCAAAGTTATTTAAAATTTCAATTTACCTATAAATGTGCGCTATGACTATTATTTTTACATCTAATACTCCCTCCGTTGAACACATGTTTTAAGAAAATATTAGATAAAGTAAAGACTATTGTAGAGTATTATAGGATCCATTTATGAATAAAGTAAATTTTATGGGGTAAAATATAATGACAATTTGAGTACTTAACTGATGATTAGAGGATAAGGATAAATTGATTTTGTCCAAAAAAGGAATAGACACACTTTTTATGGACGGAAAAATAAGAAAAATGAACACACTTTAGATGAACGGAGGAAGTAGTAATTAGAATTCTTCTATTGTTAGGAAAAGCTTCGCACTTCGTTACTTCAGGAAACCCTCTAATTATCATTGGATCTTTGATCCAACGTATAAAATTTATTTTAAATGATTGCACATTGCATTAGTGCATTTGCACTGTTTATAATGCAATTGCACCGGATCACCCTATTAACAAATTTAAAGTAATAATAAAAATACATGTAAAATAACAAAATTACCCTTATGGTTAAAAAATTATAAAAATATTTAATGTCATTTTATATTCTTATTAACATTTAATTTTAAAATTAAAGTATAATAAAAATTATAAACAAAAACTTATCATTAGCTCATCCCTAATTCATCCCTAATCAAAACCTTTACTACTAATTCTGCCTAATCATCTATCAAAACTTTTTTCCCACTACAACATGTTTCATAGTAGAAAATGATTTAAATCTCTGTCAATATCATCCCAAATTTCCGATGCTTTTCTCGATAAAATTAGTTCATCATCAAATCCAAGCCTTTTTTTTTGTTTTACCCTCAATTATATGGCACCCAAAATTAGCAGAAAAAATGGGGAAAAAACAATCCATTAAACCTCCGTATAAATTTATCTAGGACTAAGGACGGAGCGAGGAAGAGTACAGAAGGGCTCTGGGCCCCCGAGATTTCGAAAATTTTCAGTGGTATTTTAATAATTTCATATTTATATATAAAATAATATAAAATAGTATTTAATTACACATGTATGCTTGAACAAATCTTAATTGCTCTACTTCAACTTGACAATCGACTAAGGAATTTTATTGTTGACGCGTATTTAAATAAAAATTTATCTACAATTAATTGCAGAAATATGAGGTTTTGCTCAAAATATGGTTGATACATGAAATCATATTGTATTCTCATTAGTTTATTTGCTTATTAAGTTATCATTGATCTTACCCATTGCCACAATTACATTGGAAATAACATTTTCAACAATGAAATTCATCAAGAGTTCACTACTTAACCGAACGGGGGACAAATTTCTTAATAGATTGTTTGTTCGTATACATTATAAAAATAATATTTTTTAGAATGTTAGTAACAAAGCTATTATGCAACACTTAAAAAACATGAAAAGTCGAAAAGGAATGTTACAATTTAGATGTATTTAATTTTATTTTTTAAATGTGTATATAATTACGTTTAACATTTTGATTATATAATTAAATGTAAGTTTTGCAACCTCGATATAGAATAACTGCTGTAATTGGCTAGGTGTGAGTATGGTATCACATGTAAATCCCTGCTCACACCTACTTCAACATGAAGACATAATGGGACGTGAAAAGAAGTATAAATCTGCCTCGACACTATGGACATGCATCATGTGGTCCATATGGCAGGTTAGGAATGATTTTATCTTCAATGGGATCACCCTGAATCCGTGCAAAACTTGGGGAGAAATTAAGGCAAGAGCTTGATCGTGGTTAAATTCGAAGAAAATCGTAGGCAACAACAATTCATTTAGAGAGTGGAATAATAATCCGAGAATTTGAAGAAAGATTAATAAGGTTTAGATTGAACAGGAGTCCATGTTTGTCTAGCTTCTTTTATCAACTTTCGTTTTTGGAGTCTTTTGGAAACACTGTATTTAATTTTATGCTTTTGTAAGGGTTTGAGTACCCTGTACTCTTCGGAGGTTAATCCAATTTTTGTTCGATCAAGAGAAAAATATATAGGTATTGGTTTATATTTTAAACTTTTATGTTTCCGTACTTCCTTTTTACGATATATTGGGCCCCCTAGGAAAAAAGTTCTGGCTCCACCATTGTCTAGGACGTATAAAAAAACAAAATCGGAGTTATTGTTTTGTGGTTATGGGAAGGATTCCGAGGAGTAAATCAGACAAAAGAATAATGAAGAAACCCAATTTGTTTATGAATATTGAACAAAATTAATGTGTAGCACCGACAAGAAATATATATCAACGTAGATAAATATTTCGGCAAGTTTCATAGGCTGATCAATCGACAATCACATACCATCCTGAATTTTGATTTGTTTTCAAAATTATTAATCTCAGAAATTGAGTTGAACTGAAAAAAATTTCAAAAATATTAATTTTCCAGAAGAAATTAGGGTTCTTCAATTAGTTTGAGGAAGAAACAAGAAAGGAAGTGTTGGTGATATTTAATGGGTAAGAAACGTGATTAATTGTAAATGTTTTAATTATTTTATTTAACATAAATAGAAATGATTATTAAAATTATATATTTATTTACAAAATATATTATAAGGATATTTAGGTAATTTTACAATATTTTATAGTAAATTAATTATTTTAACTCAGGGTGATACTAGATCTCCCGATGACTGGGTCTCATATGCACCCGGGTGCACCGTCCACTCGTAGTTCATTTTAGAAACGTGCAACTATTCCAAACAAAAACGTGTAACTATGTTTTCATATTAACAGTTGCATTTTTCTGTGTAAATAACTCACACTTTTCAGTATAATAAGTTGCGCGCTTCTAAAATGTATTATGAGTGCACGGTGCACTCGGGTGCATATATACAAGACCTAACCTAAAATTAATATACAAAAACATACAATAGTATTTTAAAACACATAAAGAAGAACAAGTTAGGTAGAATGATAGAAATCGGTGAACTTATAAGTACGTACCTTCGCGATATTCAAATGCTTGCTTAGAAAGAGGGCTCCGGCTTCTGTGATATCGTCAACAATTGATGTAATTCTATGAGCTGAACCTTTTTTGGGGAGGCTAATTAAGTGATATATATTCTCACCACTTGGATATATGCTCTTGTCCAGGAACAAAAGTTGTGGTAGACATGAGAAGTAATCTGAAATAAAACAATTATTGATTTCAATCATGCATGTATTCTTTTTTTTTAAAAAGTAGAACAAATGGTTTCAATCACGTGTTCTTTTTTAAAGTAAAGTAATGCTTTGTCGTAGTGTTGATACTTTTTTTACTTTTTTGAAGGGCACAGGAGTTGATAATAATAAGGCTCATAAATTTATGTAAAACTGATCATAGTGTAAAATTAATATTATTACATTTAAGGGGAGAATAATTTACTTACTAGTTACAACTTATGAACATCTAAAATAATTAAATTAAAATATAAGACATTTAGCAAAAATGTTAGATTCAGAAAACAAATATTGAATGATATAAATATTGTATGGTTTTAATGTTAATATTAATTATGAAAAATGGATAGATCGCTATTTGACAAATATTTGATTTGAATAATTATAGTGACTGATATTATACAACTTGCAAATATTGTACAAAGAAAATGAACAAGTAAGATAATAGATTTAATTATCAATACTATGATAAACATGACGTTTGACAGCGTTCCTTTGATTTTGTGAAGTTGTATATGTTTTCAGCTCTTTGGTAAGAGTCCAAGTGATAAGATGAATAATGCTTTGAAAGTTAGATTCTTAATTAGTTTTATTAAGAATTTGTGTGCACCCGAGTTTACGATGAACTCTATTTTTTTTAATATAATTATTTTATATAAAAATTATCACTGTTATGCACAAAAATTATCACTATTATGCACAAAAACTATCATTATTTGAGAAGGAAAGTATTTTTAAAAATAATAATAATTTTTATGCATAAGAGTGATAGAGTTCATGTATAAACTTAGTTCACATTAGTGTTACTCTAATAAAAGATGGGTTTCTTGGTCGACTTATATGTCTTTTCTAATTATGTATGAATTAAATAATTACACACATTATATGGAGATTATATACCAATGAACTACAAGATATTATTGGAAAGAAGTTTATGTTCAATATTGATGTTAAAAAAACAGCATAAAAAAATTCTAATGGCACTTTTTGTGTTAATTTTGACAATGATATGACAAGTTCAAATCAAAGAAAAAAAATATGATCAAATGAAAATTGAGAAAGATTAATTTTTCTTATCTCCCTTTCATATAAACAAAGACTTTCATTTGAATTTTTCAACAACTTGTTGTTTTCTTTTTATAGTAACTTTAAGTTTCTTTGGAGATGTATAATATTATCCCTATAAAAAATATCATCAATAAAAAAAAAATATATAATCTCTTTAGAATGAACACACTCTAATACGAATATTTATTATAATTTAATACAAATTAATTGTGCAATCATAATCGTGCATTCGCGGGTTCAATTATTAGGTACTAATAGTAAAAAAAAAAAGTGGGAGGGGTTAATGCCCCCAAGCAACACCCTGGCTCCGTCACTGGTCAAATAAATTGATTCCACTTCTGTCTAATAGTTTGGACATTAATATATTTTGTTACAGATTTTGCTAAATAAGTTCAGATAAAATATAGGGTGAATAAAGTTTCACACAAAAATCTATGAAATTAAATGTGCGTGATTTACATTACTAGAAAATATTAGTTGTGATAATTGAAGGGTATGCATTTTTATTATATAAAAAATATTACATATAACATTAAAATGTGTGGCTTATATATATTACAAGACAAAATCTAGGATATAAATTTGTACACATACAAATTCCAATTGAGATTCAATTTCACTTTATCCAACCCATCTTTGACCCGCTTGACCGGGCCATCTTAGACCCACCAATTAATTAATTACATAAATTAATTCATTTATATCTATATAAATTTGTACAGTAGACCTACTCATATTACAATAAGGGTATTAGTAGTGATAACTGAAGGGTTATGTCTGTAAATATGAAACTAATTTCACAATGAACAAGGTTCACACAAGACCTATTCATGAGCTCGTGAGTGTTCCTTTCCTTCACAGAGAAGCTCCATATTTTTTTTCTTATTACTGATTCAGCATAAGCAACACAACAAATAAGTGGAGAGAGATTCGTCAAAAAAAAATAAATTATATAAATTGTATTTTCAGAAAAAAAGACAAGTCTTTGTCGGAGGGGATCACAATTTTATAAGCATATATAAGCTCTTCGAATCTTTTTTCAAAAAATTAGCTAGTATACATCTTTATTAACTAAACAGGTTGATGAAAATTAGCACTAAAACTAATACACAGAAAGATTCAAGTATTTAAAAACGTATAAAGACGAAAAAACTAGGTTGAAAGATAGAAATAATCGGTGAACTTTGATGTTTATAATGGAAATATATTGGTGAGAAAGAGGGCTCCGAACTCTGTGATATGTTGATGTAATTCTAAAAATGCAACTTCAATATAAAAGGTATGTATCTTGTTTCTAACTTTCAGCTGATCCTTAATTTGGGGGAAGGGGTGAGGCTAGACATAATATTACATGTTTTATAACCACTTTGATATATGCTTTTCCAGGGACAAAGGTTTGTGTTAGACAAAAGTTGTGTAAAGCAGAAGTATTGATTTCAATCTTGTATTCTTTTTACTAAATTAGATATAATTAATACTCCATCCGTCTCATTTGAACTTGCACACTTTGATCGGCACACATATTAAAAAGAATTGGTTTTTGTGTATTTTATTGACTTTTCAAAGAGCATGAAGGGTAGAGATTGTCAGATTCTTTTCTATATTTGGGGTGTGCAACTTTAAATGAGATGGATCGAAATGAAAAGTGTGCAACTTTAAATGGGAAGAGGTAATTCAAAAATCGACACACATTTTTCATCAATATTATAGACATAATCTTCCAGGGAGACTGAAAAAGTTTCATGGATAATGTTGTGCATCGCCTAATTCGGTTACCGATAAACTTGAATCCCTAAAACAGAATACATTGAATTCTCTATTAAAAATTATCAACTTGGATTCCTTGGGTCAGAAAATTAACAAATATACGAACTCAAGTAATATAATCCAATCCGTTTAAAAAAAAAAGGTGATGTAATCTAATGTAATGGGAAAAATATTTTTTCAGGCTCGTAATTTAAGAAGGTGCGTTTTAATATATTAATTTTGATAAAGTGTTATGTGAAAATTTTCACATGTGAAAATATTTATACTATATTAAAAAGTGGCAAGAGTTCTATATTATATTCAAAAGTGGCAAGGGATGTGAATCATTTTCGAACCGTTTTTTCCTTGTCAATTTTTATTTTTGTGTAATTTGAACCCTACTTATTTTTTTTCTATTTTATCTCTTCTTTATTTATTTTATTTTGTAAATTTACTTAATAGCTATTTTTAGTTCTTTTACTCCAACATATTTTATTATTTAATTTCGACCAATCTTGTATTTATTTTATTTCATAATTTTACTTAACAATTAATTTAAATTCTCCTTTTTATTAGGTAAATTGAAAAAAAAAATCATCATCTTTAGGTTATTATTAATTACTATTTTATTTTTTTATTTCAACGCAACCTTTTTATTTTTTATAATTCAAAGTTTTTATCAAATATTTAGCAACAATTAAATATTGTGGTTGTCGGAGTTGACAGATAAATGTCCATATAGGTCGGAGTTGACAGATAAATGTCCATATAGCTAGAATGCTAAGACTAATACATAAAATGGTCATTTTCAAAGAAAAAAAAATTGAAAACATTTTATAAAAAAAAGTCTAAAAAAATTGTTTAAAAATTCAATCTTTTATTTATTTTAACTTTATTTAATAAATAATTTAAATTCTCATTTTTTTATTCGGTTATTTGCACAAAAAAATCACCTTAAGTGTTATTATTAATTACAACATTTTTTTTGTGCAATTCGAGACACAACCTTTTTAATTTTTACAATTCTAAGCATCTGTTAATTTACTAACAATTAAATAATGTTGTTGTCAGAGTTGACACATAAATGTCCTTGTAGGATGCTAAGACTGTTGAATAGGATGATTTTTTTAAAAAGTTTTATAAAAAAAAAAAAATCTAAAAAATGTGTTTAAAATTCAAGAATTTAGAGTTGCGATTTGGTGTTCTTCTATTAATTTTATTAAATTTTAGGGGAGAAATAATAAGAGCTTTATTTTATTTTTTTGTTAATTTTTACAATTCGAAGCATCTGTTAATCTCTAGCAATAATAAAATAATAAGGTTGTCAAAGTTGACACATAGATGTTTGTGTAGGATGCTAAGACTGGCCCTTGTCAATTTTTATTTTGTATAATTTGGTCCTCACTTATTTTTTTTATTTTTTTCAAATTTGTTCTTTCTTTTATGTATTTTATTTTGTAAATTTACTTTATAGCTACTTTTAGTTCTTTTACTCCACACATATTTAATTTATTCAATTTGTCTAAACTTTTATTTATTTTATTTTATAACTTTACTTAACAATTAATTTAAATTCTTCTTTATATTGGGTTATTTGAAGAAAAAAAATCATCGCCTTTAGGTTATTATCAATTACAATAAATTTTTTTTGCAACACTACCTTTTTATTTTTTATAATTTGAAGTTTTTGTCAATTTTCTAGCAACAATTAAATAATGTGGTTGTCGGAGTTGACACATAGATGTACATGTAGGTAGGATGCGCTAAGACTAATATAGAGAATGATCTTTTTTTAAAAAAAATAATTGAAAACATTTTATTAAAAAAAAGTCTAAAAAACGTGTTTAAAAATTCAATCTTTTATTTATTTTATTTTGTAACTTTACTTAATAACTAATTAGAATTCTCATTTTTTATTGGGTTAATTGAAAGAAAAAAAAACATCACCTTTAGGGTTATTATCAATTACAATTTTTTTTTTTTTTGCAATTCAAGACACAACCTTTTTAATTTTTACAATTCAAAGCATTTGTTAATTTACTAACAACAATTAAATAATGTTGATGGTAGAGTTGACACATAGATGTACATGCACGATGCTAGGAATGCTGAATAGGATGATTTTTTTTTTTTTAAATATTTTATTAAAAAAATATCTAAAAAATGTGTTTAAAAATTCAAAAAATTAGAGTTGCGATTTGGCGTTCTTCTATTAATTTTATTAAATTTTAGGGGTGAAATAATAAAAGGTTTTTTTTTGTTAATTTTACAATTCGAAGCATTTATTAATTTTCTAGCAACAATAATATAATAAGGCTGTCGAAGTTGGTGCATAGATGTCCATGTAGGATGTTAAGACTTATGAATAGAATGATTTTTTTTTAATTTGAAAATATTTTATAAAAAATATTAAAAAAAATTAGAGTTTTTATTATGTGTTCTTCTATAAAATTTATTAATTCTTTTATTTTTTGTCAGGATGAGGTTTTTTTCTCCTTTTCGGGTGAGTGGTGGGGGAAGGGGGGGGGTTAAAGACAAAAATTCATGTGAGACGGTCTCATGCATGAAACGGAGTGCAACTTAGCACATCAACACCCACTCGTCCCAAAGTGTTAAAGTGTCAATTCCCAAATTGCACTCCGTCTCACCGTGACATGGTCTCACGCAAGTGTGCCTCAATTTTAAAATATTTTTTTAGATAGGTAGTGATTTTTTTTTTCAATTGATTTTTTTTATGTCTCAGTACTCAAGGAAACATACATGTTATATTTGATACGATTATCTTTTAAATATGCAAGTGTATATGATGATTGATGGTTAAGTTTGATGCAAGAAATGAAAATTTGACAAAACAGTTTCTCAAAAAAAAAAAAAAAACTACAAAAATTTCATACAAATTATTTATGTAAAACATGCAAAGCACGTGTTAAAAAACTGGTATGAAAAAAAATTGCTACCAAAATGCTGTTGACATGAATCAAACCTGGGACGAGTTGGATTACAGGAAGAAATACTAACCATTACACTACAATAACTTATGTTCAAAATTTGAGGTTTTATATTGGTAAATGTTATTTATTTGTTTTAATTAGGTATGTATATTTAGTTATCGTAGATTATAATTCACAATCAATTGATGAATGAAAAACAGTGCTAACTTTAGTAATATAATTGATTCAAATATATAAGTAAATATTTTTATTAGTTTTTCTATTTACAAATTGTATGTCTAATGCATTCAATCGTATTTTTTTTATATGATAATATTTTATGTTGCCAAAAAATTGTGGAAATAGAATCAAAAGAATCGTAAGGTAAAAGAAGCACATAAGTTGCAACAAATACAAGTTTGATGTTGAAAATGATGAGAAACTATAGTTTGTGCAAGATGAGTGAAAATTGGAACAACATTGACTCTTCATTTCTTTTGCATTTGAGGATTGTATTGAGTTCTCTTTACTCATTAATTAGGTCATCCAGACATAATTGTATATAATACTGTTAATTTTTTTCTTATAATACCGTTATATTTTTTCATGTAATACTATTATATTTTGCTTGTAATACCACTTTACTTTTGCGTTCAATATCTTTTAGAATTCATTATTTTCTTATGTTATACATGGAATACTGTTATCTATTGCATGTAATATTGTTCCCATATTGATTTAATACCCTTTAAAATTTACATTTTTTTTTATGTTTTGAATGTAAGATTGATATGTTTTTTCATGTAATACTCTTATATTTTGCATGTTATATTGTTTAAGTTTTGGATATAATGACCTTTAAAATTAAAAAAATTTATGCAATTAATTATAAGAAACTAATAAAACAATGCAAATATTATTTATTAAATGAATGTTATAGCATAATGATGTATGTTATGGGTTCAATTGTGGAGAATAACTTATTTGTTAATTATTTTTTATATACGGAACAAAAGTTTGGATTTTTTTTTTTGAAGAGGTCAGGATTTGAACACGCGCCACTAGTCCGGGAATACTGTCATCTTCACTAGGCTATAATAACTTCTGTAATCTAACTCATCCATTAACTATTTAAGCGCGAATTTTTAAAGATTAGTAATTTTTACATGTGAAACGGGTTGGGAGCCCCACCGTCACACACGGAGAGCCGGGAGACCCACGCCACACACCAGGACATCGCCGACACCTATGAATTCTGCGTCCTTTCTTCTCTCTTAGCGGCCACCTTGCCTGACGAGCATCTTTAGGGCCATCTGGGAGGTCTAGCACGGAACCGAATATCATGTGGCAATCACCGAAGCATCGTGTGAACATCCAGGACCGTTTATACTGAACTTATAACCAGACTCAATTTCATGTCGACATGGAGACAGACGGTTATGTGGTGGCGTTTCTTCTTAACGGGTGTTCAAGAGAACGAGGAAAATGTTGGAATTTAGAGGCACGTAAACACGTAATACGGATTCTTACAACAACGAACAATTAATTGCATAATTAAATATGAGTAAACGTAAATAGAATTCTTACAACAATTCGTACACGGATTCCTCAACTATGATATTCACGTAACAATCATTTACTAACTCGCACAGATCTGCCAAATAATGAATCCCCGAGATGAATTTGCTAGGAAAATTTTAACTTAGAGCTTTTATAGAAAAAATATGAAGTCTTCTATTATGAATTCCCAAGAGGGGAATGTCCAGCTTAAATCTTAAGTTAACCTGATTAGGAAATAAAATATCTAATCTTGTAAATTAAATCTCATAGATTTAATTCTCATGTATACAAAATCTCTACGGATTTGATTTCCATGTATATCAAATCTCTACGAATTTGATTTCCATGTATATCAAATCTCTATGAATTTGATTCCATATATATCAAATCCCATAATAATATTCCATATATTATTATTGAGAATCTTATTTAATTAAATCTAATTTAATTAAAGTAATAATAATCAATTCTAAATATAATTATTAATATTCTCCATAAATTAAATATTAATATTCAATATAATATTTAATCAACCAACTATAATTAGTAAACAACCATTACTTGTTGTATGACTCATAGGCCCTCATATATCGAGCAATTAGTCAAACTAACAGTCTTAATTGAACCCTAGACAATAAATCAGACATTTTCAATATATGAGGTACGTTGCGAGAAACATGTAACTACCTGTAACTAAAATTATGGGCTATTGCGATATCTTCCTTTCATTCACGAATACTCGATTAGTCTTGAACATGATGAAGTTTTTATTCAAATAACTTAATCATATTATCTCTAATCACTAATTGATCATGTATGTCACACTTAGCCACAAAGTCTAAGTTGACGTGCATCGGTCAATGACTTAGATCTAATTATGACGAGAAGATGAGTATTCTCTCTAAATTCACTTTGAGGAATGAATTCTATTTTTGGCTCAACTACCACGCACATGCATTTCGTGATGAACACAATCCAAGTCATATCTACCCATGGTAGGGTGCAAGCGTCGGTCACAGTCAAAGTTCATCACTCCACACATATCGTGCGTATTGACCTCAAGTCAAAGGAGTATCACATCGCTTCCACTAACCGAGACACCCGTAGACACATATAGCGGAACTACATCAAACGGTTTCTCGGATGGGTATACCAATACCCTATAAGGTATCTATGCATCCATCATGAGATACCTAGTATCTCGCAGTAAGTGAGATCTTACTACACTCTCTAAGAGTGTGATGCAGATCGCACACCAATCTCAATTGCATCATCAATATCTCATTCTTGATGATTCTTGATCGGGGCCATTTGAGAATCATGCTTAAGTCATCTGAGTTCTCACAACCTCAATGACAGCAATGATTCATGAGAACACTTGCATGAATAAATGCAAATAATCAAACATAATATTCAAAAAGTGTATTGTCATACATTAATATTAAATGAACTATAATATTAAATCAGACTGAATATCATCGAGTATTATGTCTTTACAATAGATTGTCTCTAGGATACTAACACTAACAATCTCCCACTTTGACTAGAGTCAATCACCTACATGTCTAACCCCTAGAACATCAAATGTGTAGTGTGTACAGGAACACTCAGTGTTTTGGTGAAAGGATCTGCCAAATTAAATATGTGGGAATACGTTTTAATTTTATTTCTCCTATCGTTATGATCTCTCAGATCAAATGATAAGCATGAGTACATGCTTGCTTCTGTTTGTTGATCTCGATTCCTTTGCTTGTGCAACCGCACCAGCGTTGTCTCAATACAACTTTATTAGACAATTGACACTTGGAACTACCCCTAGTTCTCTTAAGAACTATAAAATCTAGACACTGGAGGCCTCTGATATAGCAATGTACTCAACTTCGGTTGTTGAATCTGCGGTCGACTTGCTTGGAACTATTCCAACTGACTGCCTCATCATTGAGAGTGAAACATAACCTGTCTGTGATTTGTAATCATCACAGTTAGATTGAAAACTTGCGTCAATATAACCAGTCACTACTAGTTCTGACTGTCCACCATAGACAAGGAAACATTCTTTTGTTCGTTTAAGTTACTTCAGAATGGTCTTGACAGCAATCTAGTGAGGCTCACCCGGATTCTGTTGGTACCTACCAGTGATGCTGACAGCGTAGGCCACGTTTGGCCTGGTGCAAGTCATGGCGTACATGATTGATCCAACTACAGGTGCATATGAGACATCTTTCATGTGCTTGATATTAGCTTCAGCTCTGGAGATGAACTTTTCAATTCTTCTGTGACGATGATCTTTGCCTTATAAGGACAAACTCCATTGGGGACCAAGTTTTGCCTAGTGAAGACATACTTGTTATCATGAGTATGTTGCAGGCACTTAGTAGCCTAATAGGAAAAGAAGCACATAAAACAAAGCAAATGATCATTATTTGATCATTCATCCTATTACAAAGAAAATACACACGAAAATAAATTGAGTACTATCTAACCACAATCCTATTACAAGTATAACAGATGTCATTTATTCAAACATGTTATATTACAAACGTGGGTAACACGCAACTACCTTAATTATCCATATCCGGAGGCCAAAGTATATTCGGATCATAGTTGGTATTGGATCCTTCCGTGTCGTCTTGCCTGTCGTCAATCGCTATGATTAGGGCATCATCATCTTTTCCACTATGGTTTTGTATCACTTTGATAGTTTGAATTTTAAGCTGATATTTATAAAACCAGCCAAGTGGATTACCGAACAACATGGTTTTTATGATATCACCATCTTCATCCACCGTTAGTACATGTTGCTCTTTAGATTGGATGTGCACTGGAGGATGTCCTTGGAATTTCTCTAAACAGTCTCGGATCTCCATTGTGAACATCTGTCCGTCTGGGAATGTCTCTTTAAATATCTTTATCCCAAAGTACTTGATAATTTCTGCTTATGATAGCATGATTTTAGAGTTTTGACTAGGATTTACAATTGGACTAAGGAATTGTGTATGATCCTCTTTTTCTCCATAAAGGGAAACATTATTGCAAACGAAGGTGTCATGCTTAATGGGCTCGAGTATTTGAGTGATGGGATTTTGGAATAAGGATAGTGAAACCTTGAGTTTAATGGGCCAGAGACTGATAACGGTATGTGGATATATAATAGGTTATTTTATCTTTAGGGTTAACCCCTAATTGCAAAAAGTCGGGCTCTAATTCGAACTTTGAAAGAGTTTGGGCTTTAGAGAGTTGGGCTGATAAATTAATATTTGGTCTAAAGGTGGTGTATTTATTTAGAATTAATTTTATAAACAAAAACTAAATATTGAAACGAATTGATCAGAGACTGGAAGAAATATATGTAAATTAACTCGATTATTAATTATGAGACTGTCTCACACAAAATTTCAATGTTTGTATTTTCGGAAAATCACTCCTTTTACATGTTGTTTATGAGAGTACATTTATTAATCAAGTGATGTAAATCACTATTAAAATTAATATACAGAAACATACAATTGTATTTTAAAACAATACATAAAGAAGAATAAGGTAGCTGGAATGATAGAAATCGGTGAACTTTGATGTATAATAAAGTATATAGCGTATACGTACTGATATTCAAATGCTTGGTTAGAAAGAGGCCTCCGACCTCTCTTATATCATCAACAGTTTATGTAATTCTATAAATGCATCACTATAAAATTTGTGTTCCTTGTTTTTGGGGAGGGCAGGGGTTAATTAAGCTAATATGATACTCTTTCTGTTCCTTATATAGACTTGTTTTCTTTTTATAGATATTCTAAATATATGGACTTATTTTTATATAAAATAATTTTTTTAATTAATTTACTAATATAACTTTATACATTAATTATATTAGAAATTATAATAATCATTAAATAGGGATATAATAGAAATTTAACTTGTTTAATTTATTTTTCCAATACAATTTCTTAATCTATATAAAAAAGTCAAACAAATCTATATATTTGAGACGGAGGGAGTATATATATTCTTACTATTGGGATACATGCTCTTGTCCAGGAACAAAAGTTGTGGTTGACATGAGAAGTCATCTGAAATAGAACAATTATTGATTTCAATCAAGCATTATATATTCTTTTTTAAAAGTAGAACAATTGATTTCAATCATGTGTTCTTTTCTGAAGTAAAATAAATGCTTTGCCGTCGTGTTGATGCTTTTACTCTTTTTTTTTTTTTTTTTTACAAGAAGAATACAATTCAATTAGAACAATTAATTCTCTTTAGCAAAGTTAATACTTCAAACCCAACTCGGAGGAAGACCTGCCTCGAACCAAGCGTGAGGATCGGAGGAGGATGACGCAAATTCCGCTAAACTGGGAGCGACCTTGAATATGAGCTCGTGGTATATGAACTGAGCCCGGACTAAGGCATTATCCACAGCACGTCGTGGCACATATATTTCGTCCTGCTATCGACTGGAACCTCAACCGCAACGCGTCTTTCTTTCTTCGTCTAGCTCCGCAAATTGCTTCTGCACTCACTGCAACAAACCCATAGAGGGCGGAGAGAATCTGCAACAAACCCATAAAGGGCGGAGAATAGCCAAAGAGGGTTAAAAATCCCACTTAAATCCCATTAAAGGGGGGGCAGCGTGTCTCGAACCCAGGACCTCTTGATCTAGGTAGTGGTGCTCTAACCACATGAGCTAAGCCACTTTGACACTTTTACTTTTTTTAAGGGCAGAGAAGAAGTGGATAACAAGGTTCACAACCTCTCTTGTAAAATTTATTTATGGTATAAAATTAATATCATTACATTTATAATATAAATTAATATTTATAATATTTAATACTATTGATATTAATTTATAAGTATAATAATATCAATTTATAAGCAGAGGTTGATTCAAAAATTAATGGAGGGATGGACTAAAAAACATAATTTTGATAAGACTAAATTTTTTATGACCAAGTGTACAATGCATTTCATAGTGTATTTTATAATAATGCAATTTGTTGTACTGAAATATACAATATGTTTACAATGAATCGTACAACTTATATTCCAATGCAACAACTTATATATACTGAATCATGCAACTATTAATATGGAATACAAGTTGCACGATTCAGTGTAAATAAGTTGCATATTTTAGTGCAACAAGTTGCATGGTTCTAAAATATACTATGAAATGCACGGTTCACCTGGTACACATGAGACCCACTCTTTTAATATATTTATATATATATATATATATATATATAAAATTTATACCTAATAAAATGAAAAGATAAATTTAATAAGGAGAAGAAATCAGATAGCAAAGTCATAAAAATTCAACAATAAAATTAAAAGACGCTCAAAAGAAAGTTGAAAGATTTATTCACGTGTAAAACTATTTATTTTATAATACATGTCAATTACACTATATGTAGACTTAGTAAGTTGTTCATATATTGTTATATTAGTACATTTAATTGTCAAAATAAAAGAACACAACACGACGTAAAATTTAATCTATAAGTGAGTTTAGGTTAAATAATATTTTATATTTTGAGTTAACTAATTAAATATGTTGGTTGTACATAATTAATAAATAACTAAAATTGAGATTGAGATTTGTGTTAATTAGTGTGTTGATTTTGAGTATTTTTTTATTTCAAAAAAATAATTTAATTGAGTTTGAAACAAATTGAGTTTAGATAGATTCGGCTAAAATCGTAAACAATCCAAATTAATTACATACAACATATATAATACAAAGAACTTTGAGAATAGTTGCATTGGGCTTGAGATCGATCAGCTCACCCTCTAAATCTGATCATTAGTGTAATGATATTAATTGATAAGTGTTACGATATTTATTAGTGTGATAATATAAATTGCATATTGTGAACAAGTTTGGTCAGAAACTTACTCGGGCTAGAAACTCTTAACGACATTGTTTGTGTTGACTTTGTTAAAAATTCAAAGTCAACAATTTCAACACAACAAACTATAAATTTAAAGTTACAGTACTTGTTACTCCTTCCGTCTTATTTTTTATTATCCGATTACTGTAGACACGGAAATTAAGAAAAAATAGAAGATAATAGTATTAAATGGTATAAAGTGGGTAAAGAGGGCTTGGTGGTGAAAAATAATAGTATTAAATGATGTAAAGTGGATTTGGTGGAGAGCAATAATAGTATTAAATAGTATTGAAATTTGTTTTATTTCCTTTTTAAGAAATGATCAAATAAAATTAGGACGGCTATTTACGAAAGTGAACAAACAAAATTATGACAGGTGGAGTATATCCTTACTATCCCACAACCGTTTCTTCTCATATAAAAAAATTGAGAATTTTGATTGCAAAACACGTTTAAGATTTGGTGACAGGAGAAGAATAATTTAGAAAAAGAGAAAGTAAAAGCATCTACTAATTTGTTCCCCACGTGAAAACTAAGGTAGTGTTTCAAACCACTAGTGGGGAGCAAGAATCACTTATTTTCTTTAGAAGTTGGGTCTTACTAACTTTGAAAATAAGTGATTCTAACTATTCCAAATGAGTTTGAAAACAAGCACTTAAACAAGAAAGGGAGAAAGTTGTTGCACCATGCTTTAGGAAATGTATGGAAAGATAATTAAGCCAAATGGAGACCACATCTCCTACTTGTATTATTAATTTACTCACCCAACGCTCTCACCTCCCATTTCATAAGACTAGCGGGGAGACTTTGGGTTGTAATATCTTTTTCCGACAATGGTGTATGGAACGAATACCCTTTTTTCCCTTTTCCCTGATCACACTCAATTTCAATCAATGTGATCCTCATATAAGGAACAATATTTTTCACTCCACACTTCAAAATGCAGCCTCCACACCAAATATAAAGATAGACGGAGGAAATCGAATCCCTTAATAGTCGCCGATAATCATGGAATTGCAAAGGAAAAGTCAACAATCAAGATTTTTGTAAATCTGGGCCTACATGCTCATGAGAGAGAGGGAGTATAACGAAAGAGAATGTGAAATTATCTAACAGGCTTTGGGAATTAGTTTGGGCCAAAAATTAAATAACCCAACAACACTAGTCTATCATATTAGAGAACTATATACAAAAAAAAATTAATTTATTACCTCTCTACAAGTTCGTGTTTTTTAGTGAGACAAAATTCTTTCATGATATTAGAGTCTTCAGGCTCACGTCTATGTTCTGAGTTCAAACCCCGCCGATAGCAAAAATCTACCCATATTAAATTATATGTTTGTTGGGTTTCCTCTTCCTTCCACTGATGGAGTTGACAGTCCCACAAGTGAGGAAGAGTATTAGCTAATATAAATGAATTAACTTCACACCTCTCTAAAAGTTCGGACTTTTAGATTAGACGAAATTCCTTCATGGTATTAGAGCCTCCAGACTCACGCCCAAATCCTGGGTTCAAATCCTGCTGACAACAAAAACTCTACCCACATTAAGTGTTGGGTTTCATCTTCCTCTCAATGATTGAGTTGACAACCCAGAGAACAACTCAGCACACGAGTAATGGAGAGTATTATAGAACTATATACAAAATAATTAATTTATCACCTTTTTACAAGTTCGAACTTTTAGATTAGACGAAGTTCTTTCACATCACAAGGTTGTAATTGGTATTTTTATACTTTTTCATTGACCATCACACAACCTTCTCAAGGCACTATATGAGAGCTCTTGTATAAGAATTTTGAACACTAGACACATTTTACACAATTAGGAACCACCAAAACCCATACACTACACATAGTTGAAGGTGTTCTTCACTATTTTTCTTAATTTCTTCAAGATAGAGAGGAACGTGATCGATAATAATTCTACAGTATCAGAGTGGCCTGTGAATCAAGAGCTTGTTGTATTTCTTGTTAGGAATTTTGTGAAAAGCATTGTGAATTTGGTTTGAGAGCTACTGTGTTAGGTGAGTGATACTTGTGTGCACCAATTGCACACGGTACAATTGGATTCAATTTTAATTTTGATTAACCACACACTAAAATTTGGGTGATTTCACCTTCCATTTCTTTTTCCATTCCGAACCATGAACCATGAACACTAAACCCTGAACCATTAATGACTGCACTGTCGAGGTGCGATAAAAATAAATTTTCTACTCTCCTACTAACTGGTAGTGGTGGCAAGCAAAGACTGGATCCACAGGGAACATGAAAATAATTAATGTGTTAATTGTACGAATTTATATAGGAACAAACATGCAACACAAAAGGAGGAGTTTGAATTGGAATTTTATAAATACTAAACAATAAATTACTAAGAAAATAACAATTAATCTAATAAAAATATTTAATAAAAAAAAACATTCCAATTCACAGTTCATTCATCCCTCGACTTTTTAATGTTGTTAACTGACAGCGACATTTACTCTATTTAACTTAAGAATTAATGTCCCTCAATTATCAACAAGCTCTGGCTACCGATTATTATCCCTTAATTGTACTCAATTGAAATAAGCTCTCCAACGAATTTTTTTTAACTGAACAGTTTAGATACGATCTAAATTTAATCCAGTCAAAATCATTAAACACTAGGATAAATGACAAACAAATTCCCGAATACCAAGCTCGATTCAAAAGAACCCGATTCAAATCACCCTTGCAAAATTACTAATTGCTACCAATTGTCATAAATCTGCAACAATCAATGGGCTTAATCAAGGCCTGAATCGTTTTCCACGTAATTAACAATTTGGTAACTTTAATCAAATTAGTTATCGGCCCTTAACTCGTGGGCTTTATTCTTTGTGTAGTTGCATGGCCGAGCACTGGTCTTCTGGTGTTGGGTTTTTTCTTCGTATCAACACGATCAACTCGAGTTCAATATAACATAATATCATAGCCTACGAATACCATAAATATTAAGTCGGATAATTATGAGCAAAATAAATAATTGTAGTTATAAAACAATCAATTTGAAGCACACAAATTATTCAATAATCCTGACTTATCAATGAACCATGAACTCGAACCCTGAACCATGAACCCTGAATCCGAACCCGAACCCTGAACCATGAACTCAAACCCGAACCATGAATCAGAACCCAAACTATGAACCACTCGGGTCGGGTCCGGTACGGGATCGGGTAGGATTCGGATCTTGTTCGCAAGTTAAAATATATTTTAAAAAATAAACTCCTAAAATCCAATTGCTCGAATTTTAAATTGGTGCAAAGGGTGCACACAAGTATTTGGCGTGTTAGGTGATCAAATGCAATAGAATTAATGTTTCTCTTGTAACAGCGTCGGAGTAACCATTAATGCACTCCTATATGCATGGTTGCAACGGCGGATCCAAGCTATCCCCAGCAATATGTGTAATTATTTTTATTGTTTAACTACATATGTATATATATGTAAAATTTTATCACTATATAAGTGTTGATATTTATTAATTAGACTTAAAATACGCATTTTTTTACACTCTCGCCCCCTCAAGATTTATATCCTGGATCCGCCACTACATAGTTGATTAAATTTTTTACTGATTATGAAAAAAATCTTAATTTCTTCATTTTTTGGAGCATCCATGGTGGATTGGTCTTTCTATTTTTATTCTCTATCTTCTACTTTGGCCAAAGCTTTCTTTTAATCTCTTTTCCTTTCTTTTGACGATTTGAGATTGAAACATGTTATTTTGCTATTATAGGTTCTAGGACTTGTATATATTTTAGATTGAAGTTTATAGTTTAATTTTTTATTTAATGGTGTTTGCGTGGGTTACTCTATATTTATATGTTTAGTCTTAATTAAAAGCATATTATTGATCATGATAATATGTTTATGTATTGTTAGTTGGAGTAATATTTGAAAGGCCAAATAATTAAATTTAGCCTATACTTTTAGTTTTTCATCAATTTTAACACATATTTTTTTCTCTCTAAATTTAGCACATATTTTTATTTAATATTTAAAAACATCCCGACTCACCATTTTCGACAAGGTCCGTATGATATGATCGTCGAAATCCACCTATTTTGTTGACGCGTATTTATTAAAATAAAAAAAATAAAAAATATCACCAACGTGGGTTATAAAAACATCTCAGGTCATTATTTTCTAATTTTAAGTGGTGATTTTTTTTTATATTTTAATATTTACACATTGGCAAGATAAGTTAACTCCGACAACCACATCAAACGAACTTTGTCGAAAATGGTGACCCGGGATGTTTTTAAGTATTAAGTGAAAGTATGTGCTAAATTTGGAGAGAGAAAAAAGTATGTGCTAAAATTGATGAAAACCCAAAAATATGTGCTAAATTTGATTATTTCACCTATTTGAAAATATATCATAAATATATAATAGGACCTATTTTACCATCCTTGGTTTTGGCTCCAAACTACCTTGACCGTTGATCGTTTTTTTCTAAATTGATCTTGATCGTCCAACCCCTTGCACCAATCACTCATTTTTCTTTTTTTTTACTTTTTACCCTTTTTATAATTAGGAAATTCCATTATTTATTAATTCTCTCCTAAGTCAACGACCATAATTGATGGTATTAATGCATGGTGTACCCATTATCAATATAATGACTTTATTTTAGGGTATTGACAAATTATTCGGATTAAATTCCTTAATTAAGAAAATAGTTGGTAATTATCTAAATTGATCTAGATAACCGGATTGTATTAATGATAATTATAAATTAATTTTAATGATAATTCGGATGGTATACATTTAAATATTTAATTTTAATTCGGATTTAATTTAAATTCCTTAATCCGAATTAATGACTTTATTTTTGGTAATTGCTATATTGTTCATCCAGCAATTAATTTCTCCAAGATACTCATGAATTTTAAATACCCTTTAATATCATTTTTTATTCAAGCCCCGGTAAATTTGTTGTCTCTCCTATTTAAAGTGAAATTCTATCTAGCAAAATTTGCATTCTCAACCCAATATTTTCATTCTCAACCAAATACCTGGTAAAGTTACGTTCTCCCTTTCTTGTGTATTTGCTTATGTAGTTTTCTTGTGTAGTCATTTGTTTAGATTATTTAGTTTTCTTCTTGATTTGTGAAGGTGGTTACTTGGGTAGTCTAGATTTCTTGAAGATTTTTTTTTAAAATTACATGATTTGGATCTGATTCCAGAGAACATTTCAAATTGGAATTTAATCAACGCTTGAAGAGTTCTCACTAAACTAACCAACTGGACTTAGATTAATGTGTTAGTCCATCACTATTTTTACTATATAATACACCTAAGGATTTTCTATTCTGGTTTTCCCGCTCTTTTTCCTCCACCATTGGATCTTTATCAATCGATCTCGACCCTTCATTTTTTCATAATTTAATCATATAAGTTTTGACAATAATTAATGATATTAACACCTCTTTATTATTTAATTGATGGTATTAAATCCTCTTTATTACTTGCTTAATATTGGAGCAAATTTTTTGTTATCCCACCTATATATAAAGAGATGTTTTACACTTCACATTGTTGGTGTCCCGGTTGAAGATGATGTGTGAGACGGTGCTTTCAAAGGTGTGGTAGCTTCGTCTTCGTTTAGTAGCTTCAAACCATTGTAATATTATCTTATTACTCTTACACATTTATATCATTTGATAGTTGTAATGTTATTCCATTTATATAGTTTTCTAGCTATCAAGATATGTAATGTATACAAAGTCTTTATTCATTTGATAGTTGGAATATATTACACTCCACTTTGCTGGTGTAGCGGTTGAAAATGATGAGTGTGACGGTACTTTCAAATGTGTAGTGGTTTCATCACAGTTGAGTGGTGTCAAAGCATTGCAATATTATCTTATTATTCTTACGCCTTTATTCATTTGATATTTGTAATATTATTCCAGTGATATAATTTTCTTATTATTAATCAAATTGTTCATGGGGATCATTACAATGGTTTGAAATAATATCAGGATAATTACCTTGAATAATTTGAAATAATATACATTGAGCAAGAATATTTTCTAATAATTTTAAATTACTATCCATGGTTTGATATTTTTGCATATTTTTTGAAAAATAATTTTAAATTATAATCATGAAAATAAATAAATCATCATGCTCCATTTTTTGTCTACAGTGTTGATCCATTTTTTGATCTTTAATCCGAGTCATTCATTATATTTTAGGAAAGATAAAAAATTATTGTAACATATTAAATTTTATTACACTAATATTGACCATTGATTCATGTATATTATATCTTGGCCATACATTTCTCCACCATAAATTATGTAGAATTTTTTGCTCAATTTTCTCCTTCAATTTAGTACTTCTTCCATTTATGTTCATCGATTTCTTCAGTATATATAGTCCATGAAGATTTTGAGGTTAGCATTAATCCAACTTATTTTGTGTATTTGCTTTTGTAATTTTATATTTTGTTGTGAACTTTTTTTTTTTCGATTTGTTGTTCATTATAGTTTGTATAGAGAATACTTTTAAATGTAAATTTAGATTTTGACAGGCATTATTAATAACATAATACCATCATTTTGGTTTAATATAATTACTTACTACTTAATACAACATAATTGCGTGCTTGAAAAATAAAAATGGTGCTCAATTTGAGCCTTTTATTACAAATTGATGCCTTTTTAATTGATCGCGTTGACCATGCATCGTTCCATTATCAATTTAAATTGTATAGTATCCAAATTTACGTCTTTTTTAATAATAAAATTCCTTTTTAATTAAATTAGATATCATAGAAATAAGTTTATTCATATTTGAAACAAATTGGAACGTCGTTTATATTTTTAGACTTTTTTTTTCCAACTCACTATATCATGTAAGTTATATAATACACCTATGCATTTCCTTATTGGATTTACTGCTCTTTTGTCTACATCGTTGATCCATTTTTTTTATCTATAATTCGAGTCATTCATTGTATTTGAGGAAAGATGAAAATTTATTGTAACATATTAAATTTTATTACACTGATCTTGACCATTGATTCATATATATTGTATCTTAGCCATACATTTCTACACCATAAATTATGTAGACTTTTTTTTTGCTCTATTTTCTCCTTCAATTTAATCCTTCTTCCTTTTATGTTCATCGGTTTCTTAATTATATATAGTCCATGGAAATTTTGAAGTTAGCCTTAATCCAACTTATTTTGTGTACTTGCTTTTGTAATTTTACATTTTATTGTGAATTTATTTTTCTCGGTTTGTTCTAATTCATATTGTTTGATTCATGATTCATTATAGGTTGTATAGAGAACACTTTTAAATATAAATTTAGATTTTGGCATGTATTTTTTTTTAATTTAGATTTTTGGCATGTATTTTTATTATTATTATGTGTATTATGTATATGTTATAGCATACATAAATGTGTAAAAGTGTTTATCAATTTTGATAGCTTTGTTATTTATACAAAATGTAATGATAAATTCAATTAATTATTTGAATAAATTTGTTATTCTATTGTGATAAAAAAGTCGACTAGATTAATTGAATTATTAATAAATGTATAAAATTTTAAAATTTTAATAGTCAATACAAATATTGTTCAAGTCTGGCTATAAATATTTCTTATTTAATTTTTGTAAGTGCATAATTATAGTCATTTGATATTATTTTTTATTATTAATCAACATAGTACCATCATTTTGGTTCAATACAATTACTAACTACTTAATACAACTTAATTGTGTGCTTGAAAAATAAAAAAATTGCTCAATTTGTGTCTTTTATTACAAGCGGGTGCCCTTTTAATTGATTGTGTTGACCATGCATCATTTCATTATCAATTTAAATTGTATACTATCTCAATTTATATTTTTTCAATAACAAAATTATTTTTTAATTAAATTAGATATCCTAGAAATAACTTATTCATATTTGAAACAAATTGGAACATCATTAATATTTTGAGACTTCTTTTTTTCAACTTCACTATATCATGTATGCTATAATTTTTTAATTTCTCGGTATATCATATTTTCACTTCCTTTTTTACTTAGAAAAAATTTGCATGAGTTATAAACAATAATAATAACACTTGATACGGGTTTATTAACTAGAGATCAAGTGGTTACGAGACAAGATAATCAAGCGGATTACTTAAATTGTAAATGAAATTTAGTAATTCATGTTTAAGTTGAATTATTGAGCAAACTAGGGAAATTCAACTTGGAACTGCATATGGTCATGTCAATTGAAGGTGCTAAAGTCATTTCACGGTTATTTATCTCACACTTCTTGCCTTCAGGAGAGCATTATGCTTCTACACTTACCAAAATATCTCATTTGTTATTATTTCACAATCTTCATTTATATTTTTTGTATGTGTTCATGGTCATAGATTTTCAGCTCCATTTAGTAGTGTGGTGAAGCTTAAACTCAACAATGTAGAGAAAAAAAGTTTTTTGGTCTCATAACCTTTCTGTAATTCGATTTTCCTCCCAAAAAAATTAACTATCTAATTTTGGTCTCAAAACTATCTAGATTGTCCAATTTAGGTCTCATTTTTTCTAAAAAATAGGAAAAACGTCATTTTCGGTCACATGCAAGTCAAGCGTTAGTTAAAATTGAGGGTTTTCATGCTCGAAGTTGACGTTGACGCTGATTGTTAAAAGACATTTATTTTTTTTAACAGTCAGCGTTCACGTCAGCTACGTCCTCAAAAACCCTCAATTTTAATAGGCACGTGACTTGCGACTGATTAAAAATGATGTTATTTAGGTTTTTCTGGGAAAATGTGGCCAAAATTGGACAATCTAGATAGTTATGGCGCCAAAATTGATAGTTAGATTTTTTTGGGCGAAAATTAGATTACCGAAAAGTTATGAGACCAAAAAACCTTTTGTCTCCAACAATGCACCAATGATATTGATTCGCTTAGGTACTTCCCTTTTTCTTCAAACTGTATTAATCAATCATTTGCCATATGTATGCGAAGTCCTAATTTCTTTTAATTGAACTTAAAAGAAATTGAATATAGATCATTTAAAGGGGTTGTGTAATAGAAGTAGATTAGTGATTACAAGGTTAAGTGACAGGGTACTTAAAGATAAGGTTTTAACCAGAAGTAGTGCTAGACATTTGATTTTGATACCGAGACTTCATTAACTCATTTTGATCCTAGATTACAGTTCAAGATTTAGCGCAAACAGTTTTCATTGATTTCATCAAATGTTATATATGTAAATAAATAAAAATGTTGGACAATCTTTATCTCATGTAGGAGTATATTTTTTAGGAAGCCCGCTTTCGTCATGGTCAATTATACGTTCTTGGTCCATGATTATAATTTAGGGACTTGAAGACAATATTGTGCCAACATGATAATTGCGAAAGTATTATAAAAAAAAATAGCACTTAATAAAATGTTCTGAAATGCTTAAGTTTTTTAAATATATTTATTATTATTATTATTATTATTATGTATGATTCTATTATATAGTGTATATGTAGTTTAAAGGTATAACATTTATACAAAAATATAAAATAATATTTTGAAAATATTTAATATAGTTTTCTCGAATATTTAAGGTGAAGTTGGACGGATTGTTAAATGATATTCAGAGAGAAAAGATATTTGGTAATGTTTACGTGTATTGTGTTTTCCCTTATAATTTGTTGTTTTTTTATTTTCTAATTAAGTGCTCCGTGTTCACTTTTTGGTTATTTGTTGCAATGCACCTCTCTTTCACGTTCATTTTTTTGGGAGGATTGTTGGGCGGGGAGTGAGTCCTTAAAAAGTTTGTTCCCTATTCCATATAATTTGAGTCTAGAAAAAAATGTGAAAGTTTGTGAAATGGAGGAGTGGAGGGAAGGGGAGTGGTTATGAGTTTGGAAATGGAAACGTGATCTATTTGATTGAGAAATGTTATTGCTTAATGATTTAACTGATTTGATAAACAGGTATCCACTAAAATATGCAGTGCAGGATCGTTGGAGATGGCGGACATCATCTATTGAGGAGTACTATACCAAAGCTGGCTATAGAACGCTGTCACAGCATTCGGTCGAGGTGGAGGACGAAGAATCTGAAATGTACCCGCTTTTTATGGAACAAGCTTATCCCATCAAAGATTAGCATACACACTTGGAGAGTTGTTCAAGAGAGAAATCCAACATTGACAAACTTGCAAAGAAGAAAGGTCCTATCTCCGAACGCGGACCTGAAATGCGTATTTTGCCAGTTCGAAGAAGAATCTGTAAGACATATATTATTTTAATGCCATTTTTCTTATACACTTTGGATGAAATGTGTCAAGTGGATTGAAACAAATGTTGTCATTTCCTCTTTCCCCGCGAGGAGTCTACTCCACTTTAGTAGATTACTTAAAGGAAAAGATGGAAGGAACTTGGCAACGAGTATTTGAGTAGGATGTAGGATATAAAGTACTCAAGAGTTCATACTTTAATGTAGGATGTAGGATATAAATTGATTGAAAAATAATAATTCCATTAATATACATTGAATAGTATATCATTTGAGTAATCTTTGCATTATTTTTCTCTTAATTCTAAATCAACATCATCTTCTTGTGTATAAATAATTCCTCAAACTCCACAAATCCATTAAATCAATATAACTTTGAAGTTCTTCATCATCTAATCATTTTAGGTGAGTGATGATAAAGTGTTTAAGTATTGTTATTGTCTATTCATTCATATATTTTTTATATAATACACTTTTTCTTATTTTTTATTTTAACCTGCATTTTATTATAATTTATCTGTGATTGTTTTGATTAGATGATATATTCCTTAGAATTCAAATAGTCATTAAGTGAATTTTTACAATTACGTATTATGTATTTGATTCATCATTGTTATGTTTGCAGATTATTGTTGGATAAGATATTTAACAGTTCACTTTCGAGTTCTTCTTAGTAAATTGCTGCATAAACAGAATCTATGTACGATAACATATTTCGCTGATAGAGAAGGTATTGATCATTATCCAATTTTCAATTCACATATTACTATCAAGTTCAATAATATTGAAGACATTATAGATGACCAATATGTTATTACTAGAATAGAGACCGAGAGTTGTGTTGTTTATGAAAAAAAAAATGTTGCATTCATATAAATTGCTGTAATTTTTTTTTTATATTTAAAATTTTATTTATTTATATTAATGTATTATTAAAAAAAAAATATTGATATAATTGTGTGAAACCATTAATGTCTAATTTCACCAAATCTTTTTTTTTTTTTTTCGATATGTCCTTAACGACACTTTTTTTATAAATATTTTATTGATTGATTAATTATATTAGGTCTTAGATAATCATTTCCTAAATCAATAATAATTTTATATGTTGATACATAACATTTAGTTATTTTCTTAAAACTACGTGTATTTTTTAGTATTAAGTTTCTTATTTGTTATATATATGCTATTACATTTTTTTACTCATATCGTCAAATCATGATTGTTTGTTATGGTTAAATAAATAATAATATAATCTTAAATTATTTTATTATACAGTTAACTTTTTTTGTTTTGTGTTATTTTTGAGCTATATTGAATAATGAGGAAGCTACTAAGTTCAGAAATTATCAACCGGAATCAATCTCCAAATCAGGAAAATGCACAAGGTATGTTTTTTTTATTAAATATGAATTTATGTTTTTTATACTTTAAAATGTATAATAATTTATTCCTGGTTTTCCAACCAACAATTCTTTTATTTCAATAATTTATTGACTAATTAACTATGTTAGTTATTGGGTAATCATGTTCAAGATCAATATTAGTTTTATATTAATATAATTAACTATGTTAGTTATTGGGTAATTATGTTCAAGATCAATATTAGTTTTATATTCAGATAATATAAAGTCTGGGATAAATGTTCTTAAAATTACAACAATTATTAATATGACCAATAATTTAATGTGCAATTTATAATTTCTTAACTTATACCAAATAATATATTATATCTCATCATAGGTTATTTTGACAACGTAATATATTTTGTAATATATCATATTTTTGGAAATTTGTCCAAAGTCTTTTCTTTTTGAATAAATGTCGTTATAATTAATATTTTTTGGTAATTTATTTTCCATTGGACCGACTTATTATCAAGACCATAACTGCTTTATTTGTGTTTTACGTACACCTTCCAAAAATATTATATTTATTAATTATACTGATTTATTGAAATATTACATTATGTTGATAATTAAAGCAAATAGTTATATTGTTAACGTATCATTTTAATATTATTTATATAGGACAAACTACTTTTTTTATATTCATTTTATAAGTTTATTTAGTGATATTTTTTTAAAAACTTGCAGTTTACAAATTTTTTTATAATTTCTTTTGCTTAAATGTTAACTACTTACTTTATATTTTATTTTTTTTGTTTAGGCAATAAAGATTCTGAAACTAATGGACTTGCAAACACCGCTTCGTCATCAATTTTTCGTTATGTATTTGGAGATAAGTTTGATAATTCAAGCAAGGATATGTATGCAAAACAACAAAATTCTGATGTTACCAATGGTACTCATATTATATTATTATGTTTATTAAAAAAATTCATTAATACTTTATATTATTATAAGTATTATTAGTTATTTTACATTTGTTTTGTTATATAATTATTATTTTATGTCAAATGCAGTTAGTGGATCTAGCAATCGACACATTAATAATCGAATGTTGGAAATTTTTCTTTTCTTGATCATTCAGCTAGAGATGATATTCATGTTGAAGAAGTAAGGTCTAGAGAGCCAATATTTAATGATGTTCTGCCGCATGATAATGATGATAGTCCGGAGATAATTGATTTAGATCCCGACGATTCAATTTGTTATGATAATGAAGTTGATTGTAAGTTGTTTTATTTATTTGTTCATGTTTTTTTATTAAGTTTTTTTTAAATAGAATCTCTTTTTAAAATTTGATTTTTTATTAGTTTCTTAAATTAAATTCTTATTTTATAATTTATTTATTTCAGATATCAAATATTGGGATATTGGTGATCTTATATATCGATGTGAATTTTGTGGTGCTATGTTTTGGTTTGATGAACGATTGAAATCTACAAAAAAAATAATTAGCTCAAAAATTTTCTTTGTGTTGTATGCAAGGAAAAATTTAGTTACCTATAATGCTTCAGCCTCCATTACTTCTTCAAGATTTGATATGGGGTCAAAGTGATAGAAGCAAACATATTTTGGATAACATTCGCTCATTCAACAATATGTTTTCTTTTATATCTTTAGGCGAAACAATCGTAGAAATTTAAATAGAGGCAAATCTCCCCCGGTGTTTCGAATGCATGGTCAGAATTATCATAAATTGGGTAGTTTGCTTCCAAGTGGTCATGATCCCCCAGAGTATGCCCAGCTCTACATATACGACACAAATAATGAAATATATAACAGGATTCGATTTGTCAGGTAAGATATTTTTAATTTTTAAAAATGTTATCTACGTATTATTTTATCTTCAATCAAATTAGGTACATCCCATTATTTGACATATATATATATATATATATATATATATATATATATATAAATTTATTTTTAGGTCAGTGGAAAAATATAAATACAATACAAGCGGAGATTGTATCCGACTTAAAAGAGATGCTGGACAACAAAAATGTTCTGGTTAAGAGGTTTAGATATGCTAGAGATAAATTCAGCTCTGGTCACAGAAAAGTAATTATGCAATTAATTGGAAGTAGAGGCTACGATCCAAGGACTCACAACTTACCTACAGTTTCAGAAGTTGCAGCTGTGGTTACTGGTGATCTTGACAGTACTATTGGGGCCCGTGACATTATAATTCAAACATATTCTGGTATACTGCAACGTATTACAGAGTTGAACCCGTCTTATCTTGCTTTGCAATATCATCTTCTTTTTCCTTATGGTGAGGATGGGTACAGGGAAGATATACCATTTTCTCAATCTGCATTGGGAAGGGTTGGACAAAGAACTGGTATTAACAACAGAGACTTTTTTGCATATCGTCTTCAGGAAATGAATGAGGAGCCGCCTACACTACTACCTTGCAAGAGGTTGACGCAACAATTTTTTGTGGATGCATATACGATGGTTGAGTCTGCAAGGCTTTTGTACATAAAAAATCATCAGAAGGAACTTCAATGTGATATGTATGTCGGTCTTGAAGATGCTTATTTGAATGGGGAAAGGGAAGGAAGAGCTATTGGTAAACGCATTGTTTTGCCTCCTTCATTTACTGTAGGTCGAGGTACGTGATGCAGAATTATCAAGATGATATGACTATTTGTCGTTGGGCTGGTTATCCACAATTGTTTATAACATTTACGTGCAATGTGAAATGGCCAGAAATTGTTCGTTATATGTCGCATAGAGGTCAAAATCCCGAAGATCGACCAGATATTGTATGTCGCATCTTTAAGGTCAAACTAGATGCACTGATTCGTGACATTCGACAAAATAAAATATTTAGAAACGTTAAATCAGGTACAATTTTTTTTTTTTGTATAAAGTTTTATTTATAAATAAGTTATATTATAATAATAGTATATAATCATAAATTACATGTAAAAATTTGTAATAAAATCTATACGTTATTTTTTCAGTTTTGTATACTGTTGAGTTTCAAAAACGTGGTCTGCCTCATGCACATATCTTGGTTTTTTTGGAATAGTATAACGATGCTCCTTCAGGTGATGATATTGATCGAATAATTTCAGCTGAATTACTAGATGAGTCGAATGATAAGCAGTACTTTGAAGTTGTCCGTGATTTTATGATGCATAGTCCTTGTGGTCCAACTGTTAAGTACTCTCCATGCTACTTTGAAGAAGGTGAATGTACAAAGCACTTTCCAAAGAAATTTTCGTCCGAGAGTTCATTTGGTGATGATGGATATCCTATTTAAAGGCTGAGGGACGATGGAAAAACTGTGGAGAAAAAGGGTGTTGCTTTGGACAACAGATTTGTTGTTCCTCATAACATATATCTTCTCTTGAATAAGGTGCACATATTAATGTTGAATGGTGCAATCAATCCAGAGCCATTAAATACTTATTCAAGTATATCAGCAAGGGTCATGATCGTGTGACAGTTACTTTTGTTGAAAATAATGGGAGTCTAATCACTCATCGGATGTTGATAAGATCAAGATATATTATTGTTGGGATATTTTAATTTTGATGAATTATGCCAAAACATTATCAACTTGTGTTTTTGAAGCTAATCTACAGATAACAAGTTGAGGGGGAACGAGAGAACAAGTTGAGGGGGAACTCACGAAATCAGACGTAGATGATCGAGATCAGACGAGGCTGCAGACAAGACTGATCGAGATCAGATGAGTAAGATGAGTTCCGGAGGTAACTGATGAGCTGTGCAAAATCAGAAGAAAAGAAAAGCTAAGTCAGCTGATCAGAAGATCAGATGACCAGATGACTAGATCAGAAGAGGAGGTTGCAGATCAGAAAAGGAGCAGGTGAGACTGATCGAGATCAGACGTGATCGAGATCAGATAAGATAACCTGATGCAACTAACCTGATATGCTAAACTGATGTACTAATCTGATGCAGATAAACTGATATGCTGACCTAATGCTATACTGATCTGATCATGTGAGCTGATCAGATTAGGAGAGAAGAAATCAGATATCAGAAAACCAGAAATCTACATACCAGATAAGGAGAGAAGAAATCAGAAGAGAAGTCATCTGAAGTCATATTCACTGAGAATCAGAACGCTGTTGATGATCAGTTAGCCTGAGTGCTAGTGACCTGAGGGTCAGGATGTCTGAAGTCAGAAGAGCTGAACTCAGTTAGCCTGAGTGTCAATATACCTGATCAGACAAGGTCCGCTGAAGAGAAGTCTGCTAGGTCAAGAATCCTGAGTCCAAGGAAGCCTGAGTTCGAAGAAGCTGAGGATCAGATAATCCTGAAGACTCAGAGAAACCTGAAGACTCAGAAGATCCTGAAGATTACGGCCGTTAGATTTAGCTGATGTGGACCAATGAGAGGAAGACAACCAACCTGAAAAAGCTGCAAAGCTACAGAATAGTATGGATTTGAATGTGACTTCATCCAATGGTAACATTCAAATCCACACTATAAATACAAGTTCTTCCTTCATTATTCGTGTGGGTGGAGGTGGAGAATGTGGAAAAAGATGCTACAGAGCCAAGAGCCATACACTCAAGCATTCCCACCATAGAACACTGAACAAGAAATACACGCATATATTCAAGAGTGTTCTACCCTATACCTAAGCACAAATGTAATATCCTAAGCTTAGAGAGATTTTCCCATCCTTAGCATTGAGGCTGAACAAATGTAAGGGAAAATCTCAACCTAGTTGGAAACCAAACAAACCTTACCCAAATCAGTTTGATAGGTTAAGTTTGTAGGTGAGTGAGAACTCGGTAAACATCTAAGCAACCCCGAAAGGGAGGGTAGGCGATCCCGTGAGGGTGATAAGTCCCGTTTGAGTGAGAACTCGGTAAACATCTAAGCAAACCCGAAAGGGAGGGTAGGCCGATCCCGTGAGGGAGATAAGTCCCGTTTGAGTGTGAACTCGGTAAACATCTGTTGGGCGTTGGACTAACACGTTAAACTAAGTCCAGTTGGTTAAGTTGGTGCCCCTTGTGATAGGGAAGAGTGGATGTAGGAGTTGGACTCCGAACCACTATAAAATCGTGTGTTCTTTACTACTTTATGTTCTTACTTGCCATATGCATTCGATTATAAGCAAAACATACATCGTTCTTAAAAGCAAAAAATTGGAACCACCATTCCCTCACCCATGTTTTATATGCATTACAATTGGTATTTAACGCATTCATGGGTTTTCAAAGCGGGACCAACAATTATGAGTGTAGGTATATTTCTTCGTGTGAAGCTGCTTGGAGATTATTTGGTTTTGAAATTAACTACAGGAATCCGTCTGTTGAACGTTTGGCATTCCATCTACCAGAACAGCAGAATGTTGTGTTCAGGGACACCGATTCTTTGCATTCTGTTTTGGACAGACCGAGTGTGAAGACTAGCATGTTTTTAGCTTGGGTTGAGTTGAAGAAGCATTCTGATGATGCTGTTAAGTTGACATATGCTCAAATTCCTCAATTTTTTATTTTTAAAAGAAAACCAAGGAAGTGGGAACCAAGACAGAGAGGATTTTCAGTTGGTCATATTTCGTATGTACCACCTGGTACTGGTAAGGCATATTATCTGAGGATTCTGTTGAACGTTGTCACTGGACCTACGTGTTTTGATGATATCAAAACATTTAGAGGAACAGTTTATTCCACATTCTGTGATGCTTGCTTTGCTAGAGGGTTGTTGGACGATGATAGAGAATATGTTGATGGACTAGAACAGGCTAGCGTTTAGGCCTCTGCATCATCGATGAGATCTCTTTTTGTACCCTTCTCAATTTCGGATCTTTAAATAATTCGGGTGAAATATGGGATAAGTGTTGGAAATATTTGTCGGATGATATTTTGTACAAGAGAAGAAAAATAGTTCGGTATCCAGGTATTTTTTTTAAAAAATTATAAATCATTTCAATTTAATTCCCACCGCCCAATTATTTCTTGCTCAATTTCCTTATTCTTCCGCACCAAAGTTTATTGCATGATTTATTTTTTAGGTGTTTTATATAATCAATCATAATTATATAATTGTATTATATTATATTAAGTGTTTTGAAATAAAAAAAATCCTTTTTATATTGTTGGTGTGTATATTTTCATATATATATATATATATATATATATATATGTAACTGTTAAGTATATTTTCATTTAATAATTTATGTATGATTTTTTAAATTATGATTTTTTTTTATTCTTCTTATATTTTCTAGAGTTGAGAATGTCGGATGATGAGATCAAGAACTGTTGTCTTTTGGAAATTGATAATATGTTGCGTTCTCTTAGTAAGAGTTTGTATGACTTTGATGGTATGCCTGTGGCAGTTGCTGATACCAATATAGCATCTTGTAATAGAATGATTTTGACTGAGTTATCGTATAATAGAGCTGACCTGAGAATGGAGTATGAAGTTTTGCTAGGGAGATTGAATGATGAGCAGTATGTTATTTTTTATAAAATAATTACATCTGTGTCGTCGGATTTAGGTGGAGTGTTTTTTGTGTATGGTTATGGAGGTACTGGGAAAACATTTTTGTGGAGGACATTATCTTCTAGATTACGATCTGAAGGTGTGATGGTCCCGATTTTAGAAAACCATTGTGCGCGTGCGGAAGCAAACATTTCAGTTCAATGCATATAAAACAGGGGTGAGGGCAGAGTGTTTCCAATTTTTATCTTTTTAAGCTCATGTGTTGTGTTTTGCTTATAACCAGATGCATATGACAAGTAAACATAAAGCAGCAATATATAGTGGTTCGGACAACCAGTCCTACATCCACTCTCCCTCTCTAGGGAAATTCCTTCAACGGGACTTATCACCCTCCACGGGATTGCCTATAGATTTTTAACGAGTTCACACTCGAACTGGACTTATAACCCTCTCTCGGGTTCGCCTCGGGACTTATCACCCTCCACGGGATCGCCTACAGATGTTTAACGAGTTCACACTCCAACGGGACTTATCACCCTCTACGGGATTGCCTAACAACTACCTCACTTCACCATGGGGTTTGGATTTGGTGTTGTCTCCAACTATGGTGAGATTTTCCCTTACAATGATTTAGCCTCAATGCTAAGGTTGGGAAAATCTCTCTAAGCTTAAGATACATCGTGGGTTGCTTAGGTTGGGTTCTAGAACACTCTTTTAATATATTTGTATATCTATAGACTTGTGTTCTAGGGTGGGAAAGCTTAACTCTTTTTGGCTCTGTAGCATCGTTGCTATCTTCTCATTTCCGCTTTTTACTTCCACACCTGATAATGAAGGAAGAACTTGTATTTATAGTGTGGATTTGAATGTTACCGTTGGAGAGAATCACATTCAAATCCATACTATTCTCTCGTGGGTTCTGCAGCCTTTTCCAGTCGGTTGTCTTCCTCTCATTGGTCCACGCCACCGATTCAATCGGCTATATTCCTCGATTCCTCGCCTTGAACCATTCAGATCTCTCGAGCCTCGGTGTCTTCGAGACATACATACCGAGTCTTCGATTCTTCATCCGAACCTTCAGATCTATCCGAGCCTTCAGTCCGCATCCGAGCCTTCAGTCCGTCTCGAGCCTTGGTCCCGTCGAGCCTTGGTGACTTCTCTTGGCGGACCTTGTCGATCAGCATATCGACACTCAGCCGACCGAGTTCGGGCTCTAAATTCGTACATCCCGACCTTCAGTTACTTTTAACTCAAAGCATATCGATTTCTTCTTTGCAATCCGATCAAATTTCGACCGATCGATCAACATATCTTCGATCAACAACTCAGATAGCATAAGGTCGGGCCCATTAGGTTTAGCATATCGGTTTAGCACATCCGATCTCAATCACGTCCCGATCTTGATCATCCGCTTCATCTTTATATCCGATCTCGATCACGTCCGATCTTGATCAGCCTCATCTGCTCCTTTTCTGATCTGCAACCTTCTCTTCTGATCTTCTGGTCAGTTTCTTTCTGATCAGCTCGACTGATCTTCTGATCATCTGATCTTCTGATTGACTGGCTTAGCTTTTCTTCTCTTCTGATTTTGCACAGCTCATCAGTTGACTCCGAACTCATCTAACTCATCTGATCTCGATCATTCTCATCTGCAGCCTCGTCTGATCTCGATCAGTCTACATCTGATTCCGTGAGTTCCCCCTCAATTTGTTCTCTTCGTTCCCCAACTTTTTATCTCAGAATCGGCTTCAATAATACAGGTTGATAATGTTTTGGCATAATTCATCAAAACTAAAATATCCCAACAAGGTGAGATTCTATTGAATGTAGCATCGAGTGACATAGCATCACTTTTACTTCCTGGTGGACATACAACGCATTCTAGGTTTTGCATTCCAATCAATTGTCTGGAAGATTCTACGTGTAACATCAAACAAGGTAATCATCTTGCTAAACTTTTGATTAAGTGCAAGCTCATAATATGGGATGAAGCTTCAATGACTCACAGACATTGTATCGAAGCATTAGATACATCATTGAGAGATATCATGCAGTTGTCTGAACTATCGCGCTGTGAAATACCATTTGGTGGAAAAACAATTATTTTTGGGGGAGATTTTCGACAGATATTGTCTGTCATTCCAAAAGGAAAGAGACAAGACATTGTACATGCCACTATCAATTCATCTAATTTGTGGAATACACTGTTTTGAAGTTGAGAAGAAACATGAGGTTGATGCAATTCGATTTGGTTCACGGGATGAACGAAATGAAATTACTTTTGGAATGGATCGAATCAGTTGGTGATGGAGGTATAGGGACAAAAACTGATTATGGTTCAGATATTATCGTCCCTGATGATATTTTGTTGAAATGTGGTGATGATTCAATTGCTTCTATAGTTGATTGTATTTATTCAAATTTTAAATCGAGGATGTACGATCACGAATTTTTACAGGACATAGCTATACTTACGCCTGTTGGGGATTATACTGAAAAGTATGCTTTTTACTTTGTATAATCGAAACTGAATTTCCAGACTTATTTACTGAAATAAATTGTTTATCACTGATGCTTTAAATATGATTGAATGTTATATATATTTATTGCATAACGCTCAATAATTCATGACGTGTTACATCAGAAGTTAATTTAGTGATACCCGATCACGTAAGATTAAATTAACAATCCTCCTTGTAACTATAAGTACGCCATTCACGACCTAGATGGAAATGAACAACCATCGCGAAAGGTTGAGGTGTAAGGCTCGATTGGTTTGTCTTGACCAAGAGATTACACTAGTGCATGACCGATCTTATTTGAATAGGACCTCTGAGGAGGATAAATTCTTGAACCCAACAAGGAAGAATTAGACCTCGGTGGATCGTTGTTTCTTAACCTTCGTCCCCTTAAATAGGATCACGTGGGATCGGTAACTATTGCTTTGACTTATCATGGGTAGCGAATCGGAGAGAGATTCAATACGTACTTTATCTTGGGCAATATTATTGGTCACATGTGATTGCTAAGATTTAATACTTTAAGAATCGTGTGCAAGTACGCTTGCTTGATTTGCCCCCCCTGGGAGGTTCATAAGTTTTATCATACCAAATCTTGCAAGTGAAATTTGTTTCCCAGATGGATAATAATGTTGAACCGTTTCCTCGACAAGGACAAAAGATATTAATTAATGAAAAGCTATTTCAAAGGGCTTGAATTAATTAATGGGCTAGATAATCTTAAACACGGGAAATAATGACCGGGAGCCATATTGACTGTAATATGGGTTAAGATGGATAGTGCAATATTAATTATGTAGTGGGATTAATTAATATTTATGGGCTTGAATTATATTGTGGCTCAATATTAGATATTCAAGATCCATTAGAAGGTCCAATCTTAATTCTCCTAAAGGCCCCCGAGTAGCCCAACATATAGTCCAATAACCAAAAAGGTGATTAAAATAAAATAAATATTGTTGCTTATATTTCCTCATTAAATTAAAAATTATGAATAAAAAGAGGAGAAAGATTTTCTTTGAATTTTGTTATGGAATGAAGATATGTATTCTTGGAATACAAGATTATCTCATTAAATTCAAGAAATCTCCCACTTGGTTATTCATTAAGTATTTTCGAAATTTTTGGAAAATAGAGGGCAAGAAAGATTTTCTTGATTTTCTTGAAAAGATATTATGGAAGATATGTATTTCTTGAAATACAAGAATATCTCATAAATTCAAGAAGATCCAAATCTTGGATTCTTGCATACTCATTTTTTCGAAAATTCCATAAAGAAAGAGGAGGTGGATTTTTGTGGAATATTTTAATTATGGGAAAAAGAATATATGGGATATATTCAAGATTTCTTGGTGACCAAGAAAAGTCTTTTCCCACATTGAAAATTCACATAAATTCCGTGCCCCTCCTCTCCTATAAATAGGGGATGATTAGTTCATTCCCAAGTACAATTCCATGTGCTGGAAATATTAGCAAATCCACATAAGTGGTGCAACAAAGTTTATTTTTTTCCTTTTGTTAATTGTTTGCGAGTATCCTTCCACCGGATTGTCGAGCAAGGGCTAAGGGAATACTTGGGAAGTCCTTTTGGTTAGTCCGTCCGTCCGACCAAAGCCACTGCCATCCCGAGAGGTACGTTCACGTAAACCCGTAGATTCCTCATGCGTAGGTTTTACGTGGCTTTTATATGCATGATTTGTTGTTGCAATTATTATTTGAATTAATATAGGATTAATTCATGCTAGTAATAATTAATGAATTAAATTTGTATTTAAATATTCACCCGAATAGATCTCATGCGAATCATTCCCCAACAACCGTATCGAGCCGTGTTTTGTTTCAATTTTTAAATTGTAATTTAATTCGTGGACATTAAATTTGAAATTGGATAGTAGAACCGTTAGATCTGCTTTTGCGGTATCCAATTGTCATGGATTTTAATGTTTTATTTTGCATGCATATAAACCGTGGTTTTTAATTCGATTAGCTCGGATTTGTTTTGCCTCGTGAGAAAATCCATGAGTAGACTAGGATTTGTTTGATTTGATCAATGTAATAGACTAGTCTAGATCTAGGTTTATTTATTTTTTGTAAATAAATTGTAACCGGATCGGAACGAAGAGATGAAGAATTAAAGGATGAAATCCGTAACCAGGCGTAAGCGGCTTGGGCGCCGCTACCGGCACGCATGGGCGCAGGGCGAGGCCAGGCAGGCCGAAATCTTGTTCGAGGATGCAAAGCGGCCAAGACGGGCAAAGGCGCGCTTCCAAAGCCGGGGCGACTCATGGGCGCAAGCCACGACGGGCTGATATGGAGACGCTGGCGAGACCGATGTCGCGAAGCGAGTGCGGGCGAATATACTTGAGGCTTAGCGAGGACGCTGCCGCCGCCGAGGATCGGGCTGACTCGCCGACACCGCCGAGGCGTGTCTTAGGCGCGGCCAAGGGCGGCTTCGCCAGCGGTGCCGAGGTCGCTTAGGGCCGCCCTAGGCCAAGCGGCCGCCGGATCGCGGGCGCATCCCGGCCCAAGAAGCCGCTTATGCGGCGGTTCGAGACGGCGTATTTTTTCGAGACGAACGAGTGGGAGAAATTCGAGACGGTTTCTTCAAGATCAAGTCAAGAAAAATCAAACCATGACAATTGGATAATTTTTGCCCAATATGTTTATTTTTCTGTTTTGCTTGATTTATTTGTGCTATCTTATGCTTTATTTAATTTGTTTAAATGTGTTTGCATGAGGGTTGCCAAATTGAAAAATCTCAACTTCAAAATTACTAAGTATGTTTTAAATAATTAATTGACAATTTTATTCCGGATAATAAAATTGAATTAATTTTGACCTCCATGATTTATTTATTTGTGAATTCTTTTGGAGAAATTCCCCAACCAGACGGTCAAAAGATAGGTTTCACATGAATGAATTCCAAACGGATGATTGTGGGTTATTACTAGTGGCGACGATGACCCTCCCAACGAGGCTCGATCAAAGCGAAATAGTAATCCTGTGTTGGGAAACTTATAGTTTTGATGAAAGTTCCAAAAACACATGTAATAGGACCCGGTCGGACACATTAGTATTGATGTTTACATTATCGCTCTGAGAGACCAGGTTGATAATGATTGTATAGAACAACCGATGTAATAGATAGGTCACATATTGAGGGAACTCAATATGTATAGGTCGATCTCAAGAATCGAAGAAAGTCGATATCCGACAGGCGTAACGTTAAACCGAATCTAAGATCGATCGAATCGAACTTGTCGATAACTCACCAGGTCATGAAGCTCAAACCTCGAATACTAGAAGATCGATGACTTCCGGAAGATAAGACCGTAAGACCTACATCGGTAGAGTCACCAACAAGCTAAGTCAACAGCGCCAGAAGACTCTATCGTAGATCGATCGATTCAGATCGATCGTCGTCACCATATAAGGTGAAAACCGATCTTTCACCTAATCATACGCCTGCGATCTAAACAAGAAGAATACCAACCTTAGTTGGAGGAACAACACCGGAAAGTAAGTCCTCCATCCAATAAGGAAGAGACACGATGAACGGAGCCGATATCAAGGATTCGATGTTGCTCTCTCAAACGGCTATAAAATACACATTCACGCTTTTCGCCATGCCGCCTCAAGCACGCCACATCAAGCCCGCAAAGTCTACCTAAAATAGCCTGAAATTCAAATTGCTCTCCAACGGTTCTTTGATTTCAAGGTCTATAAATATGGGATCACACTTCGAGTGAAACACGGAAATGCTTGGACAAACAAAATAATAAAGAAGCTCAAACTATAGTCGATTTCATACGAAGAACACAACAACAAGCTTATTCTTATATTGTGTTCATCCCATAAGTTTCTTAGCAAGAAATCTTTTCATCTAGCCTTTAGGTCGCTTTGTACGCTGAAAAAAGATTTCATAGTTGGAACTAAAATAACCTTACCCAAACCCCAAGTTAGGATAAGTTGTTTAGCAAGATTTCATCTAGGGTTTCTAATCTTGATTTAAGGGATCGGTTGAGTGAGAACTCTTAAAACATCTGTTGGTGTCTTTGTGTTGGACTAACACACAAAACTAAGTCCATCGGTTAAGTTGGTTAAGTTGGTTAAGTTGGTGCCCTTTGTGAAAGGGAAGAGGACGTAGGACCGGTTTGTCAGAACCACTATAAATCTTGTGTGCCTTTATTTGCTTTGATTAATCGCTCTCACATCGCACAATCTTAAAGCGCATACATATTCTAAGTTAAGATCAGTTAGCACCAAGCTTCTGATCTGATCGCACTTGATATTTCTGTCATCTGATTAAAAAGATAAAACTTGGAATCTGATTTATACAAACTGGTTTTTCACACGGGTAAAACTTAAGCTTCCGCGACACATCGCTTAATCGATAGTTACCGAATCGATCCGCCTTCAGCGCTCAATAAGTTGGTTATCGCACCAAACCGATTCACTCGCGACTCTGATCAAAGCATCCGCCTCACACCGACCAAGACGAAAAAAGCTTCGTAAGTCTATTCACCCTCCCCTCTAGACTTACTTTTCACTAAACCCGTTCGGGACCTACATCCCGTATTTAATCATGGTTATTACTTAGGTATAAAATTGATATGCATATACTTCTCCCGAGTCCCCACAATTTTATATTGGTCAAGTCGGAGCCAACTATTAATCTGGATATTAAAGGTTTGTAAATCGTTTTGTTTGTAACTCGCTTGAATGTGTTTAAATAATGACCCACCCAACGTGGCTTATTTAAACTGCTTTTGAGATGTTGGTGATGCATGTTCATATTTTTTTTTTTTGAGATTTTAAATATGATGGCATGTGATCAAACCTTGTGATATATTTGTGCTTATGCATATTATTGTTTATTTCACCATCATGTCGCAACCTTCTAATCCACTATCGAATATACCTAAAGACCTTTTTACTTTTTTGGTGAAAACTATTTTGGTTGGAAACACAAAATAAAATCATCCCTAACCGCATCACCTTCCGAATGGGTACTTGATTCACCAAAACCCTAAAAACCAACTAAGGATGCTTAATATGGGATGAGATGATTTATGGTGAATGGGAGTCAAAAACGGTTTGATGAAGGAAACAATTTCGCACATATGTCGACATCGTTGAGGCGCTTCATCAAGATTATGAGTCACCGCAGACATCTTAAAGAATCTCGAAGCGATGTTCGGACATCAGACCCATATGGCAGTCCAAAGTGTGAAGCAAGAAATTGCTCAGTTAAAATTGGAAAAAGGGACGACTGCAGCACAGCACGTCCTTAGGGTTATGGTGCTATTTGAGGAACTTGAGATCCTCGGCGAAAAATATGACTTCAACACTAAGGTTGATTTCATTCTCCAATCCTTACCAAAGAGCTATAATCACCGCTATCTTGAGTATCTAATGGAAGATCAAGATTTTAAAGTGGAGGATCTTATAAATGCTTTGACTTTGGTTGAAAAGGAAGTGGAGCGCGAGGAAAAGAACTTGGGGAAACAGAAATCTTCTCTTCATCCTAGATCAAGTGGTGATAAGGATGATGAAAAGAGAAGAAGGTTAAACCAAGAAGACTCAACATCAAATAAAAGCATGGGATCAAGTATGAGGAAAACTTTGGAAAGCGGGAGAGTAGGACAATCGAGGTCAGCCTGTTCCGATCCCAAAAGGAAAGGAAAGAAAGGTAATACTCACGCACTAGTTGTTTGAAACTTGTTTAGCGGCGTATGCCTCCCATTTTGTGGGTGGTGGATACGGGATCCACTAATCATGTTTGTATCACATTACAGGGGTTCGAACGGACCCGGCAACTTAGTGGGAGTGAGGTCCTCATCACACTGGGCGATGCTACGAGAGTGGCAGCTGAAGCAGTGGGAGAAGTGCACCTATCTTTTGAAGATAAAGTTTTTTGAGATTATCTTTATGTTCCCAGTTTTAGAAAGAATTCACTTTCAGTTTCTAAAATTCGATTAAAGGACACTAAGTTTCTTCTAATAAGAATGACATCATTTTTGAAATGATGAGTGTATCTGATAAGGGACATTGATGGAAAATCTCTATACAATTAACTGTGCACACCACTCACGAAATGTATCCTATAACACATCAACTGTTTCCGAGAAAAGAAAACGTTCATCAGACGTGAACGAGACACTTCTTTGGCATCTAAGATTAGGTCATATAAATACAAAGAGGGTCCAAAGGTTGGTGAAGGATGGTTCACTGGAGCGTCTCCAAGTTGAATCGGATCCAACATGCGAATCATGTTTGGAGGGTAATATGACCAAGAGGGCATTTGGAGCCAAGGGGAATGGGGCTAAAGAAGTGTTAGAGATCGTTCACATAGATGTGCGTAGTTCAATGTCAACCACAGCAAGAGGAGGTTATGAGTAATTTTATTGATGATTACTCAAGGTACATTTTCCTTATGAAGCATGAATCTGAGACCTTTGAGAAATTCTAAAGAATTTAAGGCTCAAACAGAGAATCATAGGGAAAAACGTATCAAGTCTCTACGATCTGATCGTGGAGGCGAATACCTCAAAGAATGAGTTTTTGAACTACTTATCCGATGAAGGGATTGTATCCCACTCCATCGCATCTTTAACCCTCAACAAAAAACGGGATTGCAGAGCAAAGCAAATGTAATTCTTTTTTGGAAATGGTTAGATCAATGATGAGTTATACGGATCTTCCCGAGTCATTCCGGGGTCATGCCTTGGAAAACAGCGACTTATATTCTGAACTTGGTGCTATCCAAATCGGTTTCGAACCCCAAAGAATTGTGGACCGGACGCAAGTCTAGTATGATGAGACACATGAGAACTTTTGGGGTGTCCGCCCACGTGTTGGACAAGGAAACCGTAAGTTGGATCCTCGATCAGAATTAAGGCTGTTTTTGTAGGATACCCCGAGGGAACAAAAGGGTGTATATTTTATAGTTCCGAAGATCAAAAGGTGGACATCTGCACCCACTTTAGATTTTGGAAGAAAACTATAGAACCAAAGAAAGTCCAGAAGTGAGATTACCTTAAATGAGCTTAGAGGGCAAACCTCGGTCCGATCGTATTAGATGATATACCACGTCGTTTTCTGGCCACAACCTCGAGCCTATAGTGGGAGGGTTGTTTGACGGCCGAGAGATTCATGGGAATAGGAGAGTCCTCGGACTTGATTCCCGGAATCAGACCCATGGACATATGACGAGGCACTCTAAGATAAGGATGCAGTTTCTTGGCAAATAGCAATGACAGCTGATATGGGTTCTATGTTTCATAATAGAGTGTGGGAGCTAGTCGAACCACTTAATGGGGTCAAACCCATTGGATGCAAGTGGGTATATAAGAGGAAAAGAAAGGGACCGGACGGGAAGGTTGAAACCTTTAAAGCAAGACTAATGGCAAAAGGTTATACTCGTAAAAGAAAGGGATCGATTATGAGGAAACTTTTTTCGCCCATAGCCATGCTTAAGTCCATCCGTATTCTCTTATCGATTCACAAGATTTTCGACTTTGAATCAAGCAAATGGATATCAAGACAAATTTTCCTTAACTAAGTCTTGATAAAGAGATCCATATGCAACAACCCCCTAGTTTTCATTGAAACAGCCAAGAACACCCAGTTTTAAAAAGCTCAAGAGGTCCATTTACGGACTCAAACAGGCATCCGAACTTGGAACCAAAGTTTTGATCATATTATAAAGTCTTATGGGTTTTGATCAAAACGAGTTTGAAAGTTGTGTGTATAAAAAACGTGTCGAATCGCATTGGTATTCTTAGTATCGACGAGATCACATTGTGATCATCGGGACGATGTGAAGGTGTGATCGACGCGTAAGGGCATTGTTTTCAAAAACAGTTTGATATGAAAGACTTAGGGAAAATCGGACACATCCTTGGGATCAAGATCACAAGAAAATGATGGTCGTTATCGCAAGTTTCATACATAGACACCGGTTTTTGAAACAATTCAAAGATGCAAGATTCCAAGAAAGGATTCGTACCTTTTCGGACTTGGAATCCATCTATCCAAGAAAATGTTCCCTAAGACGCGAAAGGAGATAGATGACATGAAAGGTATTCCTTGTGCTTCTACCGTCGGAAACCTTATGTATGCATTCTTTGTATGCGAGACCGGATATATGCTTTGCTTAGTAGGCATGGTAGCAAGATATCGAGTAACTCGGGGAAAGCGAATTGACGACACGCTAAAAACATTCTCAAGTTTCGAAAAGAACTCGGGATAGAATGTTGATTTATCGATCGATACTCCAATCCCCATCGGCTACATGAACTCGGATTTCCAATCGATTTAGATTCCGTAAATCATCTCCTCCTTCGTTAGTGTGTTTCCATTTGGGAAGTGTAGCCATCAAATGGACGAAAAGTGAAGCGTAAATGCATCACCGACTCAACCATGGGACTCGGGTAAGTAGTCGCTTTGAAGTAGTGAAAGAACCGATTAGGCTCTAGATCTTCTTAGTGGACTTGGATGGTGTTCAATTTGTCTAGCAATATCTCGCTAGTAAGGCGCTTGCAAATTCAAGAGAACCAAGAGTCCGCGAAATAAACAAACACATTAAAGGAAAGACATCTTATACGAGAAATCGTTAAGAGAGGAGATATAGATGTGGCAAAGATAGCGTCCCGAGGACGAATTTAGCGCATCCATTCACAAAGCGCCCGCCTCTGAATACATTCGAGACATGTGAGTGGAATGGGTGTCAAGACCGCTGCCAACTGCTTTTGAGTATAAGTGGGAGAAATTATTAGGTTCGTGTAGGTGACATTAGATGTCACGGACTACTCGAGACGTGTTGTAGTATACTTAAAAGTAGACTTTGAGTATAAGTGGGAGATTGTTGGGGATTATACTGAAAAGTATGCTTTTTACTTTGTATAATCGAAAACTAATTTCCAGACTTATTTACTGAAATAAATTGTTTATCATCGATGCTTTAAATATGATTTAATGTTATATATATTTATCGCATAACTGCTCAATAATTAAATGACGTGTTACATCAGTAGTTAATTTAGTGATACCCGATCACGTAAGATTAAATTAACGATCCCTTGTAACTATAAGTACGCCATTCACGACCTAGATGGAAATGAACAACCATCGCGAAAGGTTGAGGTGTAAGGCTCAGATTGGTTTGTCTTGACCAAGAGATTACACTAGTGCATGATGATCTTGTTGAATAGGACCCTCTGGGAGGATAAATTCTTGAAATCCAACAAGGAAGAATTAGACCTCAGTGGATCGTTGTTTCTTAACCTTCGTCCCTTAAATAGGATCACGTGGGATCGGTAACTATTGCTTTGACTTATCATGGGTAGCGAATCAGAGAGAGATTCAATACGTGCTTTTATCTTGGGCAATATTATTGGTCACATGTGATTGCTAAGATTTAATAAGAAGAATCGTGTGCAAGCACGCTTGTTTGATTTGCCCCCTTGGGAGGTTCATAAGTTTTATCATACCAAATCTTGCAAGTGGAATTTGTTTCCTGTATGGATAATAATGTTGAACCGCTCCTCGACCAAGGACAAAAGATATTAATTAATGAAAAGCTATTTCAAAGGCTTGAATTAATTAATGGGCTAGATAATCTTAAACACGGAAATAATGACCGAGCCATATTGACTGTAATATGGGTTAAGATGGATAGTGCAATATTAATTATGTAGTGGGATTAATTAATATTTATGGGCTTGAATTATATTGTGGCTCAATATTAGATATTCAAGATCCATTAGAAGGTCCAATCTTAATTCTCCTAAAGGCCCCCTGAGTAGCCCAACATATAGTCCAATAACTGAAAAGGTGATTAAAATAAAATAAATATTGTTGCTTATATTTCCTCATTAAATTCGAAAATTATGAATAAAAGAGGGAGAAAGATTTTCTTTGAATTTTGTTATGGAATGAAGATATGTATTCTTGGAATACAAGATTATCTCATTAAATTCAAGAAATCTCCCACTTGGTTATTCATTAAGTATTTTCGAAATTTTTGGAAAATAGAGGGCAAGAAAGATTTTCTTGATTTTCTTGAAAAGATATTATGGAAGATATGTATTTCTTGAAATACAAGAATATCTCATAAATTCAAGAAGATCCAAATCTTGGATTCTTGCATACTCATTTTTTCGAAAATTCCATAAAGAAAGAGGATGTGGATTTTTGTGGAATATTTTAATTATGGGAAAAAGAATATATGGGATATATTCAAGATTTCTTGGTGACCAAGAAAAGTCTTTTCCCACATTGAAAATTCACATAAATTTCGTGCCCCCCTCTCTCCTATAAATAGGGGATGATTAGTTCATTCCCAAGTACAATTCCATGTGCTGGAAATATTAGCAAATCCACATAAGTGGTGCAACAAAGTTTATTTTTTTCCTTTTGTTAATTGTTCGCGAGTATCCTTCCACCGGATTGCCGAGCAAGGGCTAAGGGAATACTTGGGAAGTCCTTTTGGTTAGTCCGTCCGTCCGACCAAAGCCACTGCCATCCCGAGAGGTACGTTCACGTAAACCCGTAGATTCCGCATGCGTAGGTTTTACGTGGCTTTTATATGCATGATTTGTTGTTGCAATTATTATTTGAATTAATATAGGATTAATTCATGCTAGTAATAATTAATTAATTAAATTTGTATTTAAATATTCACCCCGAATAGATCTGTGCAACTCTTTCCCCAACAACGCCGACACTTGACGCTGTTAAATCTATTAATGATTACATGGTTCGGTTAAATCAAAAGGAGTCTCGCAAGTTTCTCAGCTCCGATAGTCTTTGCTGGTCTGATTCCAATTTTGATTCTCTTGCTGATGTTCATACTCCTGAGTTCCTCAACACTTTGAAATTTTCCGATGTGCCGGACCATGAACTTAATCTCAAAGTTGGAACGCATGTTATGTTGTTGAGAAATATAGATCATTAAAGGGGATTGTGTAAAGGAACCAGGTAATTTTTTTTTTTAATTAAATTTATTTTTTACAAATATTTACCATTTCTTTTAAGTTTAATTTTATAATTTATTTTTTTATTGTAGGTTGGTGGTCACTAGGTTGAGTGATATATTGATCGAAGGTAAAGTTCTTACTGGCAGCAGTGCTGGTGAACTAGCATTGATACCTAGATTGTCATTGACTCCTTCCGATACTAGGTTACCGTTCAAGTTTACACAAAGACAATTCTCGTTGATTGTTTCGTATGCTATGTCAATAAATAAAAGTCAAGGACAATCATTTTCTCATGTTGGAGTATTTCTTAAGAACCCGATGTTTAGTCATGGCCAGCTTTATGTCGCAGTTTCGAGGGTTACCAGTCGACGTGGTTTGAGGATTATGTTGTGTATTAATGGTAGTTCTGAACATAATACAACAAAGAATGTTGTATTTCAAGAAGTGTTCCGAAATGTTTAGATTTTTTGAGTTATTTTATGATTTGTTTTTTTTTTCCTTCATTGTTTTTCTTTAAAAGTTTGAATGTCATTTTATTTAACAAATGGTTGTTGTCGTTTTACTTTTATTTAAAAAAATAAAACAAGCTGCTATATGTGTGTTTAAAAATTAGAAAATGGGAATCACTTATGCTTAATAAGTATTGTTTAAAAAAAACAATTTGTGAAATATTAATGTGATACTCTAAGTTTTAGGATATTTTGCAGTTGAACTTTGCGAATGACAATAAATATTAAAATTTATTTTTACTAATATATTTTTGACTAAAAAAAGATTTTACCATGGTTAAGTTATCAATTACTATCTAAAAGATTAATTATAATCTACAAATTAAAGTGAAACTAAAAGTATATAATAATCCCTCTGTTCCAAAGTCGTTTACCCCTTTGCTTTTGTCACGAGTTATTTATTAATTTTTAAAGTGATAAAGTGATTTTTGATTGAGGGTATAGATGACCTTTTGTGTGTAAAAATAATGGCATGAGATGTAATTTGAAGATGTTGAGAGAGGATAGTGGAAAATGGTGTAATTACTTCATGCATTTTATGGAAATTGGTAAATAAGTTTGGGACGGACATTTTGGGAAAAAGGGTAAAACAACTTTGGAATGCATGGAGTAATAAATAAATTAAATATGTAAAAATTAATAACTTCCGTGCAACGCACGGGTTGACAAAATACTAGTCTCATTAATATGACCTAAGTATACCACCAAATTTATATTGGTCTTGGAAAAACAATTACTCCCTCTGTCCCGGAATGACTTGCACAGTTGATATTTTTTCGTGTTTTAGCTAGTAAGTTTTTTATTAGTATTTGAATTGTTAAAGTAATTTTTAAGGAGACATATAATAGAGGAGGGGTAGATTTATCATACCCCTTCTTAAAAGACACTTTATCATTTTAGATACTAATAAAAATTTGTTCGTTAAAACACGACAAAAAAAGTAGTGTGCAAGTAATTTTGGGATGGAGGGAGTAACTATTAGAAGGAATTTAAAAATGTTTTTGGTGCTAGAGTGCTTGCTTTGTAGGAATGTATGTTTATGTTATGTTTTTCTTGAATTACAAAATATATTAGAGGTTGATTACTCTTTCTTGTGTGATCACTGATCAACCTATAAGATCAAACAGAGACATACAATTAGACGAGTATATTATCCATAGATGGATTTTTAAAGTATTGCAATGTCTTAGGACCATTTTTCTCTATTAATTGTACTACCTTCGTCCAGTTTTTGATTGTTGAATCAAAATGAAAGGTTTTAAACAGAGAGTTATTTATTGCACTAAGAGGGACAAAGTTGGTTTTTTTTAGGGTAATTTGGTCATTTTTTTGTGTAAATGTTAGTGGTATGAGATATCATTTAGTGATGTTTGTAAGAGATTTGTTTAAGAGAATGATATTTTTTCACCCCAAAATGAAATGAGAAAACTAAATAAGGACATTCATTTTTGTGATTAAAAATTGCATGAAAACATTATTGGTGATTTTTTAGTTTTTATTGTTTTTCCCTAGTTCTTTCTCGTGACAACTTAAACAAAAATTATAGTTATTAATTTTAGTTAAACTCAAACAACTTTTTAATTGATTACTTCTAGATATAATTTGACTAAGCCTAATCATTTTTACACTAAACTCCTTTTGTGGGATTGACACGTGCACTACAAAAAACACTCATTTTAGGAGGGAAATTAAGGAGGGGAAAAAACTGTCGTTATTTAACGAGGGTTTTCACGAGGGATAACATCAATGAGGGCTTTCACGAGGGTTGCACCCTCGGCACACTCAACGAGGGCAGATTCCCTCGGTATACTGCTCGACAAAGTCAACGAGAGCTGACAACCCTCGCTAAATTCGTCGGCACACATAACGAGGGCGCAGACGAGGGCCTTCCTGTTGGATTATAGAGGCACGTAAAACACGTAATCACATGCGCAACGGAAATTAAAGTTCACCAACAACGAACAATTAATTGCATACAGATTACAATAATCATAACGAGAAATCTTACAGTAACTCGAGTGCAGATTCCTCTACTACGGTATCCACGTAATCCCCAATTACAGACTAGCACGGATTTGCCAACGTTGAATCCCGAGACAGATTTCCTAGAAAAATCCAAACTCTAGATCTTATGGAGAAAATATGAAGTAACGTTATTTGTGAATTCCCAAGAGCTTGTATATATAGGGAGGCCCAACTTAAATCTTAAGCTAGCCCAATTAGGGAAATAAAAACCCTAATCTTGAATTAAATTAATTTCTTTTAATTTAATTCCCTAAATATAAATCTCTACGGATTTAAATGTCTTATATGAAAATCTCTACGATTTATTTCCATATACATTAAATCCTACAATTATATTCCAAATATAATTATTGGGAAATATTATTTAATTAAATTTAATTTAATTAAATATCAATAATAATTAATTCCAAATTAATCTGTTATTAATTACTTCTCCATAAATTAAATATTAAATCCAGTTTAACATTTAATCAACCAACTATAATCCGTAAAAGGGAACTACTTGTTGTGTGACCCATATGCCCTCATATAACGAGCGATTAGTCAAACTAACGGTCTTAATTGAAGCCTAGTCAATAAATCAGACATTCTCAATATATGAGGTACGTTGCGAGAAACATGCAACTACCTGTAACTGTAACGTGGGCTATTACGATTTCCTCCTTTCATTCACGAATACTCAATTAGTCTTGAACATGATGAAGTGTTTATTCAAATAACTTAATCACTTTATCTCAAATCACTAATTAATCACTTATGTCACACTTGGCCACAAAGTCCAAGTTGACGTGCATTGGCCAATGATTTTGATCCAATTATGATGAGAATGTGAGTATTCTCTCTAAATCCACTTTGAGGAATGAATCCTTTTCTTGGCTCAACTACCACGCACATGCACTTCGTGATGAACTCAATCCAAGTCATATCTACCCATGGAAGGGTGCAAGCATCGGTCATGGTCAAAGTTCATCACTCCACACATGTCGTGCGCATTGACCTCAAGTCTAAGGAGTATCGCATTGCTCCCACTAACCGAGACACCCGTAGACACATATTGTGAAACTACATCAAACAGTTTCTCGGATGGGTATACATATACCCTCTAAGGTATTTGTGCATCCATCATGAGATACCTAGTATCTCGTAGTAAGTGAGATCTTACTACACTCTCTAAAAGTATGATGCAGATCGCACACCAATCTCCATTGCATCATCAATATCCCTTTCTTGATGATCCTCGATTTGGCTATTTTAGAATCATGCTTAAGTCATCTGAGTTCTCACTCACTCAATGACAGCAGTGACTTAAGGGAACACATATAAGAATAAATGCAAACAATCAAACATAATATTCTAATGAGTGTAACGCCATACATTTAATATTAAACAAATAATAATATTAAACCAATACTGAATATTATCTGAGTATTATATGTTGGGGTTATACTGGAAAGTATGATTTTACTTTGTATAACCAAATTGAATTTCTGTCTTATTTACTGAAATAAATTATTTATCACTGATGCTTTAAATATCATTGAATGTTACATATATTTACTGTATAACTGTTCAATAAATAGTACATGTTACATTGTAGTTAATTTAGTGATACCAGATCACAGAAGATTAAATTAACAGTCCCTTGTAACTAAAAGTACGCTATTCACGACCTAGATGAAAATGAACAATCCATCGTGAAAGATTGAAGTGTAAGGCTCAGATTGGCTTGTCTTGACCAAGATATTACACTAGTGCATGACTGATGCACTGAATAGGACCTACAAGAGGATAAATTCTTCAGCACTGAACTAGGAAGAATTAGACCTCAGTGGTTCGTTATTTCTTAATCTTCGTCCATTAAATAGGATCGTGTGTGGTTAGTAATTATTGCTTTGACTTATGACGGGTAGAGAATCAATGAGATTCAATACTTTATATCTTGGGCAATATTATTGGTCACATGCGATTGCTAAGATTTAATACGAAGAATCGTATGCAAGTACGCTTGTTCGATTTGCCCCCTTGGGAGGTTCATAAGATTTATCATACCAAATCTTGCAAGTGGAACTAGTTTCCGGTATGGATAATAATGTTGAACCGTTCCTTGACCAAGGACAAAAAGATATTAATTAATGGAAAGCTATTTCAGTGGCTTGAATTAATTAATGGGCTAGATAATCTTAAACACGGGAAATAATAACCGGGAGTCATATTAACAGTAATATGGGTTAAGATGGATAGTGCAATATTAATTATGTAGTGGGATTAATTAATATTTATGGGCTTGAATAATATTGTGGCTCAATAGTGATAATTCAAGATCCATTGGAAGGTCCAATCTTAATTCTCCTAAAGGCCCCTCAAGTAGCCCAAACATAAAGTCCAATAACTGAAAAAGGTGTTTAAAAATAAAATAAATTTTATTGCCTAATTTTCCTATAAATTTCGAAAATAATAAGTAATAGAGGGAGAAAGATTTTCTTTGAATTTTGTTATGGAATGAAGATAAGTATTCTTGGAATACAAGATTATCTCATTAAATTCAAGAAATCTCCCACTTGGTTATTTATTTGAGAATTTTCAAAAATATTGAAGAAAATAAAGGAAGGAAAGATTTTCTTGATTTTCTTGAAAAGGTATTATGGAAGATATATATTTCTTGGAATACAAGAATATCTCATAAATTCAAGAAGATCCAAATCTTGGTTTCCTTACTCCTTAATTTTCGAAAATACCATAACAAGAGGAGGTGGATTTTTGTGGAATATTTTAATTATGGAGAAAAGAATATATGAGATATATTCAAGATTTCTTGGAGATCAAGAAAAAGGTTTACCCATATTATTTTTCCCAAGAATTTCGACCACCACCTCATCTATAAATAGGGGATGATTCTTTCATCCCCAAGTGCAATTTCATGTGTTGGAAAAATTAGAAATCCACAAAAGTGGTGCAACAAATAATTTATTTTTCTTTTTGTTAATTGTTCGCGAGTTTTCTTCCACCGGATTGATGAGCAAGGACTTGGGAATACTTTAGAAGGCTTTTTGGTGTGTTCGTGCCAACGGAGTCCATTGCCATTCCAAACAGGTTAGTTTATGTAAACCCGTAGCAATTCCGCATGTGTAGGATTTATGTGAACTGTTTATATGCATGATTTGTTGTTGAATTATTATTTGAATTAATATAGGATTAATTCATGCTAGTAATAATTGTTAGAATTAAATTTGTATTTAAATATTCATCCCGAATAGATCAGGGCAATTAATTCCCCAACAACTGGTATTAGAGCCCTCGGTTTAGACTCTGAGTTTTTAAATTGTAATTTAATTCGTTTTCATTAAATTTGAAATTGGATAGTAGAATTGCTAGATCTTTTTTGCAGATATCCAATTGTCATGGTATTTGATGAATGTTTATATTTATGCATGCATATAAATTGTGGTTTTTTAATTCGATTCGTTCGAATTCGTTTTGCCTCCTGAGAAAATCCACGAGTAGATTAGGATTTGTTTGATTCGTTCAATGTAATAGATTAGTCTAGATCTAGGTTTATTTATTTTTCGTAAATAAATTGCAACCGGATCGTGAGCCAAGATGAAGACGATGGATTAAAGACGGATGGATCCGGAACCGGGCGACCGGAAACACACACGGGCATGGGGCAAGGCTGAGGGCCGAGCACGCGCGGGATCACGGCCGACCTCACACGGGCGCACGCACGGGAGCTCGCGGCACCGTGCGCGATCGGGCGGGCATAAGCGGCGCGAGCAAAGGTGGGCATGGGCGCGATCAGTATCTTGTGCGCGCTGAAAGCTGCCGAAAGCCTTGTGACATGAATGCACGATGCCCCGCCGAGATCCGGCTGAGGGTTGCCGCCGAAGGGACGTCGCCAATGGGGCGGAAGTGCACCGGGCGCCTTCCGGCTACAAGACGCGCGCCACTCGACAATCGCTGGGAGTGCTAAAGCGGAGCCTCCCGGACCCGTGAGCTGGTCGATGACGTTGCTTGACGTGGCAAACTTTTCGAGACGAATGATGAAGGCAAAGAAGACGATTTCTCGAGATCAAGACTTGACAAAATTAACCGTGACAATTGGATATATGTGCCCAATGTGTTTAATTTTTTTTTTGTCTTGATGTTTATGCATTATTTTATGCTTATTTAAATTGTGTTTAAATTTGCGATGCATGAGAAAATATTTTGAAAAATCTCACTTTCGAAAAATTACTAAGTATGCTTAAACAATTAATTGACAATTTTATTCCGGTTAATAAAATTGAATTAATTTTGACCTCCATGATTTATTTATTTGTGAATTCTTTTGGAGAAATTCCCCCCACGGGACGGTCAAAAGATGACTTTCACATGAATAAATTCCAAACGGATGATTGTGGATTATTATTAGTGGTGACGATACCCTCCCCACGAGGCTCGTTCAAAGCGAAATAATAATTATGTATTTAATCATGGTTATTACTTAGGTATAAAATTGATATGCATATACTTCCCCGAAGTCCCTATCAATTTTATAATGGTCAAGTGGGAGCCAACTATTAATCTGGATATTAAAGGTTTGTAACTGTTCTTGTTTGTAACCTGCTTGAATGTGTTTAAATAATGACCCACCCCACGTGGCTTGTTTAAACTGTTTTGAGATGTTGACTGATGCATGTTCATATTTTTTTTGAGATTTTAATATGATGCATGTGATCGAACTTTGTGATATAATTGTGCTTATGCATATTGTTATTTATTTCAGCTCATCATGTCGCAACCTTTTAATCCACTGTTCAATATAGTTAAAGACAATTTACTTACTGGTGAAAACTTCGTTGATTGGAGTAGTAAACTTACTATTGTCCTCACTGCACAAAGTCATAACTGGGTTCTCACTACACCTAAACCAGAAAAGCCAAATGATGAGTCAACTAAAGCGGTTAAGAAAGAGTATGCTGACTGGGAGCGTTCCAACGAAATGGCAAAGTGTACCATCTTGGCTTCAATGTCAGATGTGTTGCAACACCAACACCAGAACGTTGAGACCGCTGCAGACATCATGACTAGTCTTAAAGCGATGTTTCAACATCAGAACCGTGTGGCTCGTCAGATCACCATGAGGGACTTGTTCTCTATGAAAATGGTGGAGGGAACGCCCGTAAGGGAGCACGTTCTTCAGATGATGCCTCACCTTAACAAACTTGAGGTACTTGGCGCTGAATACGACATCGAGGCCCAAATCAATTTCGTGCTCCACTTTTTGCCAAAAAATTTTGAACAGTTCAGGCTGAACTACCAGATGAACAATCAGAAGTTCTCGATGCCTGATCTGTTGCAAGCTTTAGTCTCGGCAGAGGAGATATTGGGGCAAAAGAGCCAAGCCTTGGTGGCAAATGAACCTTCTTCTTCTTCTAGGCCAAAGGGTGGTAAGAACAAGAAAAAGGATAAAAGCCACAAGCAAGTGAACTCAAGTGTTGCCAAGAGCAAAGAAAAGGTGAAGGGAGGTGGAGGAGTGAGCAAGCCAGCTAAGGGGAAGTGCTTCAACTGCGGTGAAAAAGGACATTGGAGGTCAGCCTGTTCCAAACCCAAAAGGAATGGAAAGAAAGGTAATTCTCACGCACTAGTTGTTGAAACTTGCTTAGCGGCGTATGCCTCCCATTTATGGGTGGTGGATACGGGGTCCACTGATCATGTTTGTTTCACTTTACAGGGGTTCAAGCGGACCCGACAACTTAGTGGGAGTGAGATCCTCATCACACTGGGCGATGCTACGAGAGTGGCAGCTGAAGCAGTGGGAGAAGTGCACCTGTCTTTTGAAGACAAAGTTTTAATTTTAAGAGATGTTCTTTACGTTCCTAGTTTTAGAAAAAATCTAATTTCGGTTTCTAAACTTTACCTTGATGGATATTCGATTACTTTTGATAAAGTTGTTACCATTTCTCTTTATCATAAATTTATTTGTCATGGAACGTTGTCGAATAATCTCTATACAATTAACTGTGCACACCACTCACGAAATGCATCCTATAACACATCAACTGTTTCCGATAAAAGAAAACGTTCATCAGACATGAACGAGACACTTCTATGACATCTAAGATTGGGACATATAACTCCAAAGAGGATCCAAAGGTTGGTAGAAGACGGTTCACTGGAGTCTCTCCAAGTTGAACCAATCCCAACCTGCGAATCATGTTTGGAGGGTAAAATGACCAAGAGGGCATTCGGAGCCAAGGGGGAATAGATCCAAAGAAGTGTTAGAAATCGTTCACACAGACGTATGTGGTCCAATTTCAATCAAAGCAAGAGGAGGTTATGAGTATTTCGTCACTTTTATTGATGATTACTCAAGGTACGGCTATATTTTCCTTATGAAGCATAAATCTGAGACCTTTGAGAAATTCAATGAATTTAAGGCTCAAGCAGAGAATCATAGGAAAAAACGTATCAAGTATCTACGATCCGATCGTGGAGGCGAGTACCTCAGTGATGAGTTTTTGAACTACTTGTCAGATGAAGGGATTGTATCCCAACTAACTGCACCCGGAACCCCTCAACAAAATGGGGTTGCAGAGCGAAGAAACATAACTGTTTTAGAAATGGTTAGATCAATGATGAGTTATGCGGATCTACCCAAGTCGTTCTGGGTTCATGCCTTGGATATAGCGGCTTGTATTCTGAACTTGGTGCCATCCAAATCGGTTCCCAAAACTCCCAAAGAATTGTGGACCGGGCGCAAGCCCAGTCTGAGACATATGAGAATTTGGGGGTGTCCGGCCTACGTGTTGGACAAGGAAGCCAGAAAATTAGATCCTCGATCAGAATTAAGGTTGTTTATAGGATACCCCGAGGGAACAAAAGGGTGTATGTTCTATGGTCCCGAAGATCAAAATGTGGTAATAAGCACCCACTTTAGATTTTTGGAAGAAGACTATATGAACGAAAGAAAACTCAGAAGTGAGATTACCTTAAATGAGCTAAGGGGGCTAACCTCAGTGCCAACTGTACAAGATGACATACCAAACGACACACTTACACAATCGAAACCTCGTCGTAGTGGGAGAGTTGTAAGACAGCCAGAGAGATTCATGGGGATAGGAGAGTCCTCGGACTTAGTCCCCGGTCAAGACGAATCAGACCCATGGACATATGACGAGGCAATCCAAGACAAGGATGTGGTTTCTTGGCAAACAGCAATGAAAGCCGAAATGGGTTCTATGGATCATACAGAGTGTGGGAGCTAGTCGATCCACTTAATAGGGTCAAACCCATTGGTTGCAAGTGGGTATACAAGAGAAAAAGAAGACCAGACGGGAAGGTGGAAACCTTCAAGGCAAGGCTTGTGGCGAAAGGTTATACTCAGAAAGAAGGGATCAACTATGAGGAAACCTTTTCGCCTGTAGCAATGCTCAAGTCCATCCGAATTCTCTTGTCGATTGTTGCGCATCTCGATTTTGAAATTTGGAAAATGGATGTCAAGACGGCTTTCCTTAACGGAAGTCTTGAAGAGGAAATCTATATGCAACAACCCCAAGGCTTCATTGAAAAAGGCCAAGAACACCTAGTTTTTGTTTTGGAATTAATTGCACGGATCTATTCGGGATGAATATTTAAATACAAATTTAATTCTAACAATTATTACTAGCATGAATTAATCCTATATTAATTCAAATAATAATTCAACAACAAATCATGCATATAAACAGTTCACATAAATCCTACGCATGCGGAATTGCTACGGGTTTACGTGAACTAACCTCTTGGGGTGGCAATGGTCTCGTCGATAAAAACACACCAAAAAGTCTTCCCAAGTATTCGCTAGTCCTTGCTCGTCAATCCGGTGGAAGGAAGCTCGCGAACAATTAACAAAAGGGAAAATAAAAATTTGTTGCACCACCTTTGTGGATTTACTAATTTTTCCAGCACATGGAATTGTACACTCACAATTGACGTTTTTTGAAAATACACAATCTGTCGACGTTTCAAAATATTTGATATTTTATCGACGCTAATATTTTTTCGAAAAACCAATTTTCGTGTTCACCTGGGATTAAACATTCATCCCCTATTTATAATGAGGTGGTGGACGATTTTTCAACATGGAATAGGGAGGAAAAAATCTTTTCTTGATCTCCAAGAAATCTTGAATATATCTCATATATTCTTTTCTCCATAATTAAAATATTCCATAAAAATCCCACCTTCTCTTGTTATGGTTATTTTCAAAACACAAGGATAAAGATTCCAAAATTTGGATCTTCTTGAATTTATGAGATATACCTGTATTACAAGAATACATATCTTCCATAATATCTTTTCAAGAAAATCAAGAAAATCTTTATTTCCCTTATTCTTTCAAAATTTTCGAAAACTTCATATAAATAACCAAGTGGGAGATTTCTTGAATTTAATGAGATAATCTTGTATTTTCAAGAATACATATCTTCATTCCATAACAAAATTCAAAGAAAATCTTTCTCCCCTTTTATTTATATTTTTCGAAATTAATGAGGAAAATTAGCAACAAAATTTATTTTATTTTTAAACACCTTTTTCAGTTATTGGACTTTATGTTGGGCTACTTGAGGGGCCTTTAGGAGAATTAAGATTGGACCTTCCAATGGATCTTGAATTATCAATATTGAGCCACAATATTATTCAAGCTCATAAATATTAATTAATCTCACTACATAATTAATATTGCACTATCCATCTTAACCCATTTTACAGTCAATATGGCTCCCGGTTATTATTTCCCGTGTTTAAGATTATTTAGCCCATTAATTAATTCAAGCCACTGAAATAGCTTTCCATTAATTAATATCTTTTATCCTTAGTAAAGGAACGGTTCAACATTATTATCCATACCGGAAACTAGTTCCACTTGCAAGATTTGGTATGATAAAACTTATGAACCTCCCAAGGGGGCAAATCGAACAAGCGTACTTGCACACGATTCTCCGTATTAAATCTTAGCAATCGCATGTGACCAATAATATTGCCCAAGATATAAAGTATTGAATCTCGTTGATTCTCTACCCGTAATAAGTCAAAGCAATAATTACTAACCACGCGCGATCCTATTTAAGGGACGAAGATTAAGAAATAACGAACCACTGAGGTTTAATTCTTCCTAGTTCAGTTCTAAAGAATTTGTCCTCCTGTAGGTCCTATTCAGTGCACTATACATGCACTAGTTTAATCTCTTGGTCAAGACAAGCCAATCTGAGCCTTACACTTCAACCTTTCACAATGGATTGTTCATTTCCATCTAGGTCGTGAATGGTGTACTTTCGGTTACAAGGAACTGTTAATTTAATCTTATGTGATCTTGTATCACTAAATTAACTACAATGTAACACGTACTATTTATTGAACAGTTATGCAGTAAATATATGTAACATTCGATGATATTTAAAGCATCAGTGATAAATAATTTATTTCAGTAAATAAGACCGAAATTCAGTTTGATTATACAAAGTAAAAACATACTTTCCAGTATAATCCCAACAATCTCCCACTTATACTCAAAGTCTGCTTTTAAGTATACTACAGCATGTCTCGTGTAATTCTTAATACGTGACATATAATGTCACCTACACGAACCTAATAATGTCTCCCACTTATACTCAAAGCAGATTGGTTACGCACTTGACAACCATTCCTCCCACATGTCTCTTGAATGTTTCCAGAGGCAGACACTTTGTGAAAGTATACACTAGGTTATCCTCCAATGCGATCTTAGCCACCTCTTCATCTCCTCTCTTAACGATTTCTCGTCTAAGATTTCTTTCCTTCAGTGTGCTTGTTTGACTCATGGACTCTTGGTTCCCTTGAATTTGCAACTGCCCCTAGCAAATATTGCTAGACAAACTCGGAACTTCATCCAAGTCCACTAAGAAGGTCTAGAGCCAAACTGGTTCCTTCACTGCTTCACAAGCAGCTACTTACCCGGCTTCCATGGTTAAGTTAGTGATGCATTTCTGCTTCACACTCGTCCATTTCATGGCTACACTTCCCAAATGAAAGCACACTAACTGAGGCAGATAGTTTCTGGAATCTATGTCTGATTGGAAATCCGAGTCCGTGTAGCAATGGGGATTAGACTATCTGACTGATAAACCAACATTCTATCTTGAGTTCTTTTCAGATACTTCAGAATGTTTTTAACTGTCGTCCAATGTTCTTTCCCCGGGTTACTTTGATATCTTGGCACCATGCCAACGGCAAAGCAGATATCCGGTCTCGTGCACAGCATTGCATACATAAGGCTTCCGACAGCCGAAGCATAAGGAATGTCTTTCATGTCATCTATCTCCTTTTGTGTCTTAGGGCACATTTCCTTGGATAGATGGATTCCATGCCTGAAAGGTACGAAGCCTTTCTTGGAATCTTGCATGCTGAATCGCTTCAAGACAGTATCTATATATGAAGCTTGCGATAAGCCTATCATCCTTTTCTTGCGATCTCGAGTGATCTTGATCCCAAGGATGTGCCCGGCTTCCCCTAAGTTCTTCATATCAAACTATTTTGAAAGCCATGCCCTTATGTCTGATAACACCTTTACATCATTCCCGATGAGCAGAATGTCGTCTACGTATAGTACTAAGAATACCAATGCAGTTTCGACATGCTTTTTGTACACACAACTCTCGAACTCGTTTTGATCAAACCCATAAGACTTTATTACATGATCAAAACATTGGTTCCAAGCTCTGGATGCTTGTTTGATTCCGTAAATGGACTTCATGAGCTTACAAACTAGGTGTTCTTGGTCTTTTTCAATGAAGGCTTGGGGTTGTTTGTTGGGAGATGAATTTAAATAAAGAAGATTTTGATTAGATCCCAAAACCCCTGAGTATGACATGTTCAGGATAATCTTGATAGATGAGTCAGGATTCAGTTTTAGAATGTTCAGGATGTTATCTGCACCTTGCATAGTCAGCAGATATAGATCAGGTTAGATTCTGAAGACTCAGTAAGTTTCTGAAGAAACTGAAGATTCAGTATGAAACTGAAGTTTCTGAAGTTTCAGTATGAGAAACTGAAGACTCAGTATGAGACTGAGAAACTGAAGACTCGGTATGAAGACTCAGTATATCAGTCAGTATATCTCTGAAGACTCAGAAGACACTGAAGACTCAGAAGATTCTGAAGACACAGAAGACTGAAGACTGAAGACAAAGGATACTGAAGACACAGTAATTACTGAAGACTCAGTAATCTACTGAATGCTCAGTATAACCTGAATGTTCCGAGGCACTGAAAATATCTATCTGAAGGATACAATACTGAGAAAAATGTGAATACTTAGAAAAATAGATATTGCCCAAGACATTCACATGCAGACAAAAGGAACTAAAACTAAGTGTTGTTAAGGTTATATCACTCAGAGATATTGACCAAAAAGAGTCGTTATATTTGTCTACATTTACTGAAGACAAGAGCCAATCAGAGGAAGACAGTACTGTACTTTACTGACACTGAAAGCGACAGGTCACTGAAGCATGTCAGTAGTACTATGTTCCAGACTGCAAACAGTGGTGAGTGGTTGCATGAAAAGCATATTGCCTAAAACATGCTAGGGAGTTTCAAACCCTAAATATAGCCGTTCATCACACACCATAAGAGGAAACTCATGAAGTTATCTCTTCCAACGGATAGTTTTTCAAGAGTGACCTTGGTGTTTGCCTATAAATACTTGTGACCCTCTACATTGAAGGTTACGGGAAATTTGTAAGCAACTCAAGAGCTCAAACTTATTATTGCAAGTTGAAGAACTCGAAAACCCAAGAATTTTCCAAGTGCTTTATATTGAAGAGAGCTCATTCACTAAGTAAACTATCTTGGATAGTCAGAAAGCTTGTGTGTGTTTGAGTAAGTAAACTACAAGGAGGTAGTCAGAAAGCTCAAAGTAGAAAGGTTAGTAAACTACATTGAGGTAGTCAGAAAACCTTAGGAAGTGGTTAAGGAATTTCTCTGAAGGATCAGAGAGAGTGGACGTAGGAGCTTGAGTCTCTGAACCAATATAACTTGATGTGTTATTTGCTTTCTGTCCTGCATTGATTATCTGTTGCATATCTTTAACTGAAAGCATATTTTCACTGATATTCAGTTGGAATCAATCCACTGAACTTGCATCTAACTGAATCACAGCCTTAATCACTATTCCATTAAAAGGGAGGTTTTCAGCAAAGCTTAAAATGAGTATAAACTTAGGGCCAACCATTCCGCACATCTGAGTAGCTAGAACAGATATTTACCAAACTGAACTCACTCTACTGAGGGTTCAGTAAGTTAGTTATCTGATCCATGCAGCTCAGGATCTCTGAAAATACTCAGGCTCAGTTGGGATTATCTGAGGCTTCAAAGCAACTTCGATCATCCGCCTCGTAGTAGACTTTGACTCAGGGCGATTTGTGTTTCTCAAGGCCAAATCATCAGGACAACCTGACCCATCTGACCTCAATGAAGAAAAAGTTTTAAAATTCACTGAACACGTGTATTCCCCCCCCATACACGTGTAAGACTCATTTGCACCGGGACCAACATTGTTGCATATAGATTTCTTCATCAAGACTTCCGTTAAGGAAAGCCGTCTTGACATCCATTTGCCAGATTTCAAAGTCGAGATGCCCAGCAATCGACAAGAGAATTCGGATGGACTTGAGCATTGCTACAGGTGAAAAAGTTTCTTCATAGTTGATCCCTTCTTTCTGAGTATAACCTTTCGCCACAAGCCTTCCCTTGAAGGTTTCCACCTTCCCATCCGGTCCTCTTTTTCTCTTGTATACCCACTTGCAACCAATGGGTTTGACCACATTAAGTGGTTCGACTAACTCCCACACTCTGTTATGATCCATATAACCCATTTCGGCTTTCATTGTTGTTTGCCAAGAAACCGCATCCTTGTCTTGGATTGCCTCGTCGTATGTCCATGGGTCTGATTCGTCTTGTCCGGGAATCAAGTCCGAGGACTCTCCTATCCCCATGAATCTCTCGGTCGTCTCACAACCCTCCCACTACTGACGAGGTTCGGTTGTGTAAGTGTGTCGCTTTGGTATGTCATCTTGTACAATTAGCAATGAGGTTAGCCCCTTAGCTCATTTAAGGTGATCTCACTTCGGGTCTTCTTTCGCTCATATAGCCTTCTTCCAAAAATCTAAAGTGGGTGCTTATTACCACTTTTTGATCTTGAGGACCATAGAACATACACCCTTTTGTTCCTCGGTGTATCCTATAAACAACATTAATTCGATCGAGGATCCAATTTTTTTCTTTCCTTGTCCAACACGTAGGCCTGGACACCCCAAATTCTCATGTGTCTCAACCGGGGCTTGCGCCCGTCCACAATTCTTTGGGAGTTTTGGGAACCCGATTTGGATGGCACCTAGTTCGAAATGTAAGTCATTTGTTTCCAAGGCATGACCCCGAATCGACTTGGGAAGATCCGCATAACTCATCATTGATCTAACAATTTCCAAAAGAGTTCTGTTTCTTCGCTCTGCAACCCCGTTTTGTTGAGGGGTTCCGGGTGCAGTTAGCTAGGATACAATCCCTTCATCTGACAAGTAGTTCAAAAACTCATTGGTGAGGTACTCGCCTCCACGATCGAATCGTAGAGACTTGATACGTTTTTCCCTATGATTCTCTGCTTGAGCCTTAAATTCTTTGAATTTCTCAAAGGTCTCGGATTTATGCTTCATAAGGAAAATATAACCGTACCTTGAGTAGTCATCAATAAAAGTGACGAAATACTCATAACCTCCTCTTGCTTTGGTTGACATTGGACCACATACGTCTGTGTGAACGATTTCTAACACTTCTTTGGCTCTATTCCCCTTGGCTCCGAATGCCCTCTTGGTCATTTTACCCTCCAAACATGATTCGCAGGTTGGAATTGGTTCAACTTGGAGAGACTCCAGTGAACCGTCTTCTACCAACCTTTGGATCCTCTTTGGATTAATATGTCCCAATCTTAGATGTCATAGAAGTGTCTCGTTCACGTTTGATGAACATTTTCTTTTATCAGAAATAGTTGATGTGTTATAGGATGCATTTCGTGAGTGGTGTGCACAGTTAATTGTATAGAGATTGCCCATCAATGTCCCATAACAGATACACTCATCATTTCAAGAAATGATGTCATTCTTATTAGAAGAAACTAAGTATCCATTAACAGAATTTTAGAAACTGAAAGTGAATTCTTTCTAAAACTGGGAACATAAAGAACATCTCTTAAAATTAAAACTCTGTCTTCAAAAGACAGGTGCACTTCTCCTCCCATCGCTTTGCCACTCTCGTAGCATCGCCCAGTGTGATGAGGATCTCACTGCCACTAAGTTGCCGGATCATTTTGAACCCGTGAAGCAAACATGATTAGTGGATCCCGTATCAACTACCCACGAATGAAAAGTATACGCCTCTAAACAAGTTTCAACAATTAGTGCATGATAATTACCTTTCTTTCCGGCCCTTTTGGGGTTGGAACAGGCAAACCTCCATTGTCCTCTTTCACCGCAGCTTAAGCACTTCCTCTTTGGATTTTCCTTGACACCACCAGCATTCGTCATCTTATCATTGCCCTTGGCAACAGTTGAGTCTAATTGCTTATGGCTTTTGGTCACCTTCTTCTTCTTGTCATCCCTTGGCCTAGAAGATGAAGACGGACCACTTCCCGTCAAAGCTTGAGTTTGGTGCCCCATCAACATCTCTGCTGAGACCAAAGCTTGCAACAAATCAGCTAGCGAGGCCAAAATGCTCAAAAACTTTTGGGCAGAGAGTGAAGTACCAAATTCATCTGAGTCTCCAGATTATAATCTACACTCAAAACCTCAAGTTTGTTCAGATGGGCCATTAATTTTGAGGACGTAATCCCTTACGGGTTTGCCCTCCACCATTTTTAGCGACGACATCTCTCACAAGGTGATCTGACGAGTCAAAAATCAGATCCCGCATTTTTGGCTCGTCAGTTGGCTCATCTGATTTTGGTGTATCAAGAATCCACTTGTGCTTTTGTGCAGTTAGGACAATTATAATATTTTGTTTCCAATCAATATAGTTTCCATACTTATTCTATTGACTTTAAGTATAATAGCAGTGGATTAAAAGGTTACGACATCCTGAACTGAAATAATAATAATAATATGCATAAGCACAAATATATCACAAGGTTCGATCACATGTTTCATATTAAAATCTCAAAAAAATATGAACATGCATCAGCCAACATCTCAAAACAGTTTAAATAAGCCACGTGGGGTGGGTCATTATTTAAACACATTCAAGCAGGTTACAAACAAGAACAGTTACAAACCATTAATACTAGATTAATAGTTGGCTCCCACTTGACCAATATAAAATTGACAGGGACTTCGGGGAAGTATATGCATATCAATTTTATACCTAAGTAATAACCATGATTAAATACAGAATTATTATTTCGCTTTGAACGAGCCTCGTGGGGAGGGTCATCGTCGCCACTAGTAATAATTCACAATCATCCATTTGAAATTTATTCATGTGAAAGCTATCTTTTGACCGTCCCGTGGGGGGAATTTCTCCAAAAGAATCCACAAATAAATAAATCATGGAGGTCAAAATTAATTCAATTTTATTATCCATAAAAATGTCAATTAATTGTTTAAGTATACTTAGTAATTTTCGAAAGTGAGATTTTTCAAAACATTTTCTCATGCATCGCAAATTTAAACACAATTTAAATAAGCATAAAATAATGCATAAACATCAAAACAAAAAATTAAACATATTGGGCACATATATCCAATTGTCACGGTTAATTTTTGTCATGTCTTGATCTCGAGAAATCGTCTTCTTAGCCTTCATCGTTCGTCTCAAAAAGTTCACCACGTCTAGTGACGTCATCGACCAGCTTCGCGGCTTGAGTGCACGCCTTGCACCCCGCCGTGTCGTCGGGTGCCCGGATCAGACGCTTAAGCAAGCACCCCGCCAAGACGTCGCCAATGGGTGCTTGACGCCGCTGGCGAGATCTCGGCGAGGGTCGGCGTCATGGATCTGCGCTTGCGCCGTCTGGCGATACCACACCGCCCTCGTCCCGTCGCCCTCTGCGGATCGCCCGCCCGCTCGCGCCCTCGGCGAAAGATCGCTCGCCCTTGTTCGCGTCTGCTTCTTCACAAGACGAGGTCAGCCGCCCACGCTTTGCATACTGGGTTGATCCTCACACGCGCGCCCGGCGGGCTCGCCTCCACGCCCCGTCGTGCCCGCCAACGTCCGCGTTCTACGTGCCTCCTTGGCACGTTTCGCGCGACTCACGCTGCCTACGCCCGGTTCTGGATTCCATCTTTTAATTCTTCGTCTTCGCCTCTGTTTCCAATCCGGTTATAATTTATTTGCAAAAATAAATAAACCTAGATCTAGACTAGTCTATTACATTGATTAAATCAAACAAATTCTAATCTACTCGTGGATTTTCTCACGAGGCAAAACGAATTCGAACGAATCGAATCAAAAAACCACAATTTATATGCATGCATAAATAAACACATTAAATTTCATGACAATTGGATACCTGCAAAAAAGATCTAGCAATTCTACTATCCAATTTCAAATTTAATGAAAACGAATTAAATTACAATTTAAAATTCAGAGCCCGAAACCGTGGCTCTGATACCATTTGTTGGGGAATTAATTGCACGGATTTATTCGGGATGAATATTTAAATACAAATTTAATTCTAACAATTATTACTAGCATGAATTAATCATATATTAATTCAAATAATAATTCAACAACAAATCATGCATATAAACAGTTCACATAAATCCTACGCATGCGGAATTGCTACGGGTTTACGTGAACTAACCTCTTGGGGTGGCAATGGACTCGTCGATAAAAACACACCAAAAAGCCTTCCCAAGTATTCCCTAGTCCTTGCTCGTCAATCCGGTGGAAGGAAGCTCGCGAACAATTAACAAAAGGGAAAATAAAAATTTGTTGCACCACCTTTGTGGATTTACTAATTTTTCCAGCACATGGAATTGTAGACTCACAATTGACGTTTTTAGAAAATACACAATCTGTCGACGTTTCAAAATATTTGATATTTTATCGACACTGATATTTTTCCAAAAAACCAATTTTCGTGTTCACCTGGGGATGAAACATTCATTCCCTATTTATAATGGAGGTGGTGGCCGATTTTTCAACATGGAATAGGGAGGAAAAAATCTTTTCTTGATCTGCAAGAAATCTTGAATATATCTCATATATTCTTTTGTCCATAATTAAAATATTCCATAAAAATCCCACATTCTCTTGTTATGGTTATTTTCGAAAGACAAGGATAAAGATTCCAAGATTTGGATCTTCTTGAATTGATGAGATATACCTGTATTACAAGAATACATATCTTCCATAATATCTTTACAAGAAAATCAAGAAAATCTTTCTTTCCCTTATTCTTTCAAAATTTTCGAAAACTTCATATAAATAACCAAGTGGGAGATTTCTTGAATTTAATGAGATAATCTTGTATTTTCAAGAATACATATCTTCATTCAATAACAAAATTCAAAGAAAATCTTTCTCCCCTTTTATTTATATTTTTCGAAATTAATGAGGAAAATTAGCAACAAAATTTATTTTATTTTTAAATACCTTTTTCAGTTATTGGACTTTATGTTGGGCTACTTGAGGGGCCTTTAGGAGAATTAAGATTGGACCTTCCAATGGATCTTGAATTATCAATATTGAGCCACAATATTATTCAAGCCCATAAATATTAATTAATCCCACTACATAATTAATATTGCACTATCCATCTTAACCCATATTACAGTCAATATGGCTCCCGATTATTATTTCCCGTGTTTAAGATTATCTAGCCCATTAATTAATTCAAGCCACTGAAATAGCTTTCCATTAATTAATATCTTTTATCCTTGGTAAAGGAACGGTTCAACATTATTATCCATACCGAAAACTAGTTCCACTTGCAAGATTTGGTATGATAAAACTTATGAACCTCCCAAGGGGGCAAATCGAACAAGCGTACTTGCACACGATTCTCCGTATTAAATCTTAGCAATCGCATATGACCAATAATATTGCCCAAGATATAAAATATTGAATCTCGTTGATTCTCTACCTGTAATAAGTCAAAGCAATAATTACTAACCACACGCGATCCTATTTAAGGGACGAAGATTAAGAAATAACGAACCACTGAGGTTTAATTCTTCCTAGTTCAGTTCTAAAGAATTTTTCCTCCTGTAGGTCATATTCAGTGCACTAGACATGCACTAGTGTAATCTCTTGGTCAAGACAAGTCAATCTGAGCCTTACACTTCAACCTTTCACGATGTGTTGGGATATTTTAGTTTTGATGAATTATGCCAAAACATTATCAACTTGTGTTATTGAAGCTGATTTACAGATAACAAGTTGAGGGGGAACGAGAGAACAAATTGAGGGGGAACTCACGAAATCACTCAAAGATGATCGAGATCGACGAGGTCAAAGACGAGACCGACGAGATCGAGATCGAGTAAAGATGAGTTCGAGTTAACTCGATGAAATTTGGCAAAATCGTAAGAGAAGAAAAGCTAAGCCACCGATCGAAGATCGATGATCGGAAGATCGGTCGAAATGATCGAAAAAAGAAATCGATCGAAGATCGGAAGAAAGGTTGCAGATCAGAAAAGGAGCAGATGAGGCTGATCGAGATCAGACGTGATCGAGATCAGATATAAAGATGAGCAGATGATCAAAATCAGACGTGATTGAGATCAGATGTGCTAAACTGATATGCTAAACCTAATGTACTGACCTGATGCTATCCTGAGTTGTTGATCTGAAGATATGTTGATCTGATCAGTCGAGCTGATCAGATCAGGCAAAGAAGAAATCAGATAGCCTGAGTTAAAGTAACCTGAAGGTCAGGATGTCTGAATTCAGAGAACTGAACTCAGTCAGCCTGAGTGTCAGTATGCCTGATCAGACAAGGTCTGCTGAAGAGAAGTCAGCTGAAGGCTCAGACAGACCTGAAGGCTCAGATAGACTGAAGGCTCGGATAGACCAAGGCTCGGATAGATCTGAAGGTTCGGATGAAGAATCAAGAGACTCGATTATGTCTCTGAAGACACTGAGGCTCAGAGATCCTGAATGGTTCCAAGGCGAGGAATCTGAGGAATATAGCCGTTGAATCAGCTGACGTGGACCAATGAGAGGAAGACAACCAGCCTGGAAAAGCTGCAGAACCTACAGAGAATAGTATGGATTTGAATGTGATTCTCTCCAACGGTAACATTCAAATCCACACTATAAATACAAGTTCTTCCTTCATTATCGGTGTGGAAGTGAAAAGCGGAAATGAGAAGATAGCAAACGATGCTACAGAGCCAAAGAGAGTTAAGCTTTCCCACCCTAGAACACAAGTCTATAGATATACAAATATATTCAAAGAGTGTTCTAGAACCCAACCTAAGCAACCCACGATGTATCTTAAGCTTAGAGAGATTTTCCCAACCTTAGCATTGAGGCTAAATCATTGTAAGGGAAAATCTCACCATAGTTGGAGACAACACCAAATCCAAACCCCATGGTGAAGTGAGGTAGTTGTTAGGCAATCCCGTAGAGGGTGATAAGTCTCGTTGGAGTGTGAACTCGTTAAACATCTGTAGGCGATCCCGTAGAGGGTGATAAGTCCCGAGGCGAACCCGAGAGAGGGTTATAAGTCCAGTTCGAGTGTGAGCTCGGTAAATATCTATAGGCAATCCCGTGGAGGGTGATAAGTCCCGTTGAAAGAATTTCCCTAGAGAGGGAGAGTGGATGTAGGACTGGTTGTCCGAACCACTATATATTGCTGTGTTGTTTACTGCTTTATGTTTACTTGTCATATGCATCTGGTTATAAGCAAAACACAACACATGAGCTTAAAAAGATAAAAATTGGAAACACTCTGCCCTCACCCCTGTTTTATATGCACTGAACCGAAACGTTTTGCTTTCGCACGCGCAAAATGAATTTTTCACCGGGACCATCACGATGGATTGTTCATTTTCATCTAGGTCGTAAATGGTGTACTTTTGGTTACAAGGAACTGCTAATTTAATCTTCTGTGATCTGGTATCACTAAATTAACTACAATGTAACATGTACTATTTATTGAACAGTTATGCAGTAAATATATGTAACATTTGATGATATTTAAAGCATTAGTGATAAACAATTTATTTCAGTAAATAAGACCGAGATTCAGTTTGATTATACAAAGTAAAAGCATACTTTCCAGTATAATCCCAATAGTTTGTAAGCTCAAGAAGTCCATCTACGGACTCAAACAAGCATCCAGAGCTTGGAACCAGTGTTTTGATCAAGTAATAAAGTCTTATGGGTCTGATCAAAACGAGTACGAAAGTTGTGTGTACAAAAAGCGTGTCGGAACTGCATTGGTATTCTTAGTACTATACGTAGACGACATTCTGCTCATCGGGAACGATGTAAAGGTGTTGTCAAACGTAAGGGCATGGCTTTCAAAACAGTTTGATATGAAGGACTTAGGGGAAGCCGGGCACATCCTTGGGATCATAATCACTCGAGATCGCAAGAAAGGGATGATAGGCTTATCGCAAGCTTCATATATAGACACTGTCTTGAAGGGATTCAGCATGCAGGATTCCAAGAAAGGCTTCGTACCTTTCAGACATGGAATCCATCTATCCAAGGAAATGTGCCCTAAGACACAAAAGGAGATAGATGACATGAAAGGCATTCCCTATGCTTCGGCTGTCGGAAGCCTTATGTATGCAATGTTGTGCACGAGACCGGATATTTGCTTTACTGTTGGCATGGTGGCAAGATATCAAAGTAACCCGGGGAAAAAGCATTGGACGGCAGTTAAAAACATTCTGAAGTATCTGAAAAGAACTCGAGATAGAACGTTGGTTTATCAGTCAGATAGTATAATCCCCATCGGTTACACGGACTCGGATTTCCAATCAGACTTAGATTCCAGAAAATCTATCTTCAGCGGTGTGTTTTGCATGGGGGAGGAGCCATGACATAGAGAAGCGTTAAGCAGAAATGCATCGCTGATTCTACCATGGAAGCCGAATATGTAGTTGCTTGCGAGGCAGCGAAAGAAGCGGTTTGGCTCAAGAACTTCCTAGTGGACTTGGATGTAATTCCGAATTTGCCCAGCACAATCACTATTTATTGTGATAATGTCGGAGCTGTTGCAAATTCAAGAGAACCAAGAGCCCAAAAGGCCAGCAAACACATTGAAAGGAAATACCATCTTATACGAGAAATCGTTAAGAGAGGAGATATAGAGGTGGCAAAGATCGCGTCAGAAGACAACCTAGTAGATCCACTCACAAAGGGTCTGCCTCAGAATACATTCGAGAGACATGTGGAAGGAATTGGTGTCAAGACCGTTGTCAATCTGCTTTGAGTATAAGTGGGAGATATTATTAGGTTCGTGTAGGTGACATTATACGTCACGTATTAGGAACTACATGAGACATGATGTAGTATACTTAAAAGCAGACTTTGAGTATAAGAGGGAGATTGTTGGGGTTATACTGGAAAGTATGCTTTTACTTTGTATAACCAAACTGGATTTCTGTCTTATTTACTAAAATAAATTATTTATCACTGATGCTTTAAATATCATTGAATGTTACATATATTTACTGCATAATTGTTCAATAAATAGCAATAAATAGTATGTGTTAAGATTAAATTAACAGTCCCTTGTAACTAAAAGTACGCTATTCACGACCTAGATGGAAATGAACAATCCATCGTGAAAGGTTGAAGTGTAAGGGTCAGATTGGCTTGTCTTGACCAAGAGATTACACTAGTGCATGACTGATGCACCGAATAGGACCTACAGGAGGATAAATTCTTCAGCACTGAACTAGGAAGAATTAGACCTCAGTGGTTCGTTATTTCTTAATCTTCGGCCCCTTAAATAGAATAGTGTGTGGTTAGTAATTATTGCTTTGACTTATGACGGGTAGAGAATCAATGAGATTCAATACTTTATATCTTGGGCAATATTATTGGTCACATGCGATTGCTAAGATTTAATACGAAGAATCGTGTGCAAGTACGCTTGTTCGATTTTCCCCCTTGGGAGGTTCATAAGATTTATCATACCAAATCTTGCAAGTGGAACTAGTTTCCAGTATGGATAATAATGTTGAACTGTTCCTTGACCAAGGACAAAAAGATATTAATTAATGGAAAGCTATTTCAGTGGCTTGAATTAATTAATGGGCTAGGTAATCTTAAACACGGGAAATAATAACTGGGAGCCATATTAACAGTAATATGGGTTAAGATGGATAGTGCAATATTAATTATGTAGTGGGATTAATTAATATTTATGGGCTTGAATAATATTGTGGCTCAATATTGATAATTCAAGATCCATTGGAAGGTCCAATCTTAATTCTTCTAAAGGTCCCTCAAGTAGCCCAAACATAAAGTCCAATAACTGAAAAAGGTGTTTAAAAATAAAATAAATTTTGTTGCCTAATTTTCCTATAAATTTCGAAAATAATAAATAATAGAGGGAGAAAGATTTTCTTTGAATTTTGTTATGGAATGAAGATAAGTATTCTTGGAATACAAGATTATCTCATTAAATTCAAGAAATCTCCCACTTGGTTATTTATTTGAGAATTTTCGAAAATATTGAAGAAAATAAAGGAAGGAAAGATTTTCTTGATTTTCTTGAAAAGGTATTATGGAAGATATGTATTTCTTGGAATACAAGAATATCTCATAAATTCAAGAAGATCCAAATCTTGGTTTCCTTACTCCTTAATTTTCGTAAATACCATAACAAGAGGAGGTGAGATTTTTGTGGAATATTTTAATTATGGAGAAAAGAATATATGAGATATATTCAAGATTTCTTGGAGATCAAGAAAAAAAAATTCCCATATTATTTTTCCCAAGAATTTCGACCACCACCTCATCTATAAATAGGGGATGATTCTTTCATCCCCAAGTGCAATTCCATGTGTTGGAAAAATTAGAAATCCACAAAGGTGGTGCAACAAATAATTTATTTTTTCATTTGTTAATTGTTCGCGAGTTTCCTTCCACCGAATTGAGGAGCAAGGACTTGGGAATACTTGAGAAGACTTTTTGGTGTGTTCGTGCCAACGGAGTCCATTGTCATTCCTAACAGGTTAGTTCACTTAAACCCGTAGCAATTCCGCATGTGTAGGATTTATGTGAACTGTTTATATGCATGATTTGTTGCTGAATTATTATTTGAATTAATATAGGATTAATTCATGTTAGTAATAATTGTTAGAATTGAATTTGTATTTAAATATTCATCCCGAATAGATCCGGGCAATTAATTCCCCAACATTATGTACTTACAAAGGATTGTCTCTAGGACACTAACACTAACAATCTCCCACTTGGACTAGAGCCAATCACCTACATGCCTAACCCCTAAACTATCAAGATGTGTAGTGTGTACATGAACGCTCAAAGCCTTGGTGAAAGGATCAGCCAGATTATCCTCCGTGGGGATACGTTCTAATTTTATCTCTCCTCTAGCGATTATCTCTCTAATCAAGTGATAATGCCTCGGTACATGCTTGTTTCTGTTATTAGATCTCGGTTCCTTAGCTTGCGCAACCGCACCAGTGTTGTCACAATACAACTTTATTAGACTGTTGGCACTTGGAACTACCCCTAGTTCATTTAAGAACTGCTTTATCCAGACAGCTTCTTTGGCAGCTTCTGCCGCAGCAATGTACTCAATTTCGGTTGTTGAATCAGCGGTAGTATCTTGCTTGGAACTATCCAACTAACCGCCCCACCATTGAGAACGAAGACATAGCCCGGCTGTGACTTGTAATCATCACAATCGGATTGAAAACTTGTGTCAGCATAGCCGGTCGCGACTAGCTCTAACTGACCTCCGTAGACCAGAAAGCAATCTTTAGTACGTCTGAGGTACTTAAGAATGTTCTTGACAGCAATCCAGTGGGGTTCACCCGAATTCTGTTGGTATCTACCAGTAGTGCTGACAGCGAAGGCCACATCTGGTCTAGTACAAGTCATGGCGTACATGATGGATCCAATTGCAGATGCATATGGTATATCCTTCATGCACTGGATATCAGCTTCTATAGAAGGACAATCCTTCTTAGGCAGCTTTATCCCATGACATGTCGGTAGAGAACCTCTCTTGGAGTTCTCCATCGCAAATCGCTTCAACACCTTGTCTACGTAGGTGGACTGTGACAGCCCCAACATCTTCTTGGATCTATCCCTATGGATCTTGATCCCTAAGATGTAGCAGGCTTCTCCAAGATCCTTCATCATGAAGGTCCTTGACAGCCATTCTTTCACGGACTGCATGAGTGGGATATTGTTTCCCATAATGAGTATGTCATCGACATACACAACTATTGATACAATATTCTTCCCACAGCATTTCCGATAGACGCACGGATCTTCCGAGTTTCGGACGAAGTCAAATGATTTGACAGCTTCATCAAATCGGATATTCCAACTCCTAGAAGCTTGCTTCAATCCATAAATGGACCGTTTAAGCTTGCACACAAGATTAGATTTTGGTTTTGATATGAAACCTTCAGGTTGAGTCATGAACACTTCCTTATCAATGTTGCCATTGAGAAAAGCTGTTTTGACATACATCTGTCAAATCTCATAATCTAGGTGTGTTGCTATCGCAAGTAAAATTCGAATGGACTTGATCTTACTGGTGAGAAAGTTTCGTCATAGTCAATGCCTTTGCGTTGACTGTAACCTTTCGCCACCATCCTAGCTTTGTAGGTTTGTACCTTGCCATTTACATCGGTCTTCCTTTTGAAAACCCACTTGTAACCTATGGGTCTAACCCCTTTCGGCTTCAACCAAGTCCCAAACTTGATTGACGTACATCGAGTCCATCTCGGATTTCATGGCTTCATGCCACTTCTTTGAGTCAACATCTAATGTTGCCTCAATGTAAGTTCTAGGTTCGTCCTTATCCGGGATCTCCATGTCATCATGCTCCTCTACGAGGAAACCATAATATCTTGTGGGTGGATTACAAACTCTAGTGGACTTACGGAGTTGTGGTTGCTCAGGCTGCACATTCTGATCGTGAAAATTTTGTGGTGCGGCAATTTCATCGTCGACCGGGGAGACCTCAAGAGTGACACTTCCGGATGCTCCTTGAGCACTTTTGGATGCCTCTTGGGCGAGAGTTTGAACTATGTTGTTCTCATTCAGTCCACTTGGAGTTCGTTGCTCGGGCAATGCAACTCCAATTACGCTCCCACTGGCTGAAAGAGGATCACTTAGTGATAAACTTCCACCATGTGAGCTGCCGAATGCTCCCACTGATTCTTTGTCATGTTTCTTTGACAAGACATCAGTCTCCTTGTTAAGTTGTGGTTCTTGAATTTCTTCAAGTTCTATCGTCTTACAGCTTTGTTCCTTGAAGACGTAGTCTTCTTCAAGGAATTTAGCCTGTCTTGAAACAATCATTGTTTGTTTCTGAGGTAGATAGAAATAATATCCTCTAGTTTCCTTAGGATATCCCACAAAATAACTATTTTCACCTTTTGATTCCAACTTGTCAGTGAGCATTTTCTTCACAAACGCGGGGCAACCCCATGTTCTAATGTGAGAGAAATTTGGCTTCTTGCCATGCCATAACTCGTATGGCGTATGCTCAACTGATTTGGATGGAATCATATTCAGAATGTAGATTGAGGTTTGGAGTGCGTATCCCCATAAGAATGTCGGAAGGGAGGAGAAACTCATCATGGACCTTACCATGTCTAACAGGGTTCGGTTTCTCCTCTCGGACACTCCATTCATTTGGGGTGTACCGGGAGGAGTCCATTGTGATTGGATTCCATGCAACTTCAGATAATCAATGAATTCATGGCTAAGATATTCTCCTCCTCGATCTGATCGAAGAGTCTTAATACTCTTACCAAGATGTTTCTCTACTTCAACTTTGTACTCCTTGAATTTCTCAAACGATTCGGACTTGTGTTTCATTAGATACACTTACCCGAATCTAGAGAAATCGTCAGTAAAAATAATGAAGTAGCCGAATTGACCCCTAACTAGAGTGGGCAGTGGTCCACAAACGTCACTGTGGATCAACTCTGGAACTTCTTTGGCACGAACCCCTTTCCCAGAAAAGGGTTTGTTGATCATCTTGCCCTTGAGACAGGATTCGCAATTACCATAAGACTCAAAGTCGAATGGGGTTAAGTAGTCTAACTTTCTTAATCTTGCTATCCTATTCTCATTTGCATGACTTAGCCTACAATGTCACAAGTAAGTCGGGTTTTCATGATTACTAAGTTTGAGTCTTTTGTTTTGTATATTAAGAATGTTATGTCCAAAATGCAACAAATATAAACCATTAAATAAAGGAGCATTTCCATACACATCACCATTAAGCGAAAAATAACAATTATTATTTGCAAAATGGAAGGAAAAACCTTCAATATCCAACATCGGAATAGAAATAATGTTGCGGGTAATAGAAGGAACAAAATAACAATTATTTAGTTCCAAGTCTAAAACCAGAAGGTAAGCCTAAAACATAAACACCAACACGTTCAGCAGCAACTCTTGCTCCATTCCCAACGTGTAGGGCGACTTCACCCAGCCTAACTGCCCTGCAATGCTTGAGACCCTGCACATTAGTACAAATGTGTGAGCCACAACCTGTATCCAATACCCAGCAGTTAGTATCATTTGTGGACATGTTTATCTCAATATCAAACATACCTATTCCAGTGGCTGAGACACCTTGTGTCTTCTTTTCAGCTGCTAGAACCTTACAGTCCTTCTTCCAATGCCCCTTCTGTTTACAGTGGAGGCATACATCCTTGTCCACCCTATCCTTCTTTTGAATTCCACCTTTGGGCTTAAGGAAACTAGGCTTAGAGCCTTTCTTTGCCTTGCCTCTCCGCTTCTTCTTTCCTTTTGGACCAGAAGAAGTAGAGGCACTCACCATGAGTACGGGCTTCTCTTTAGCAGTGGAGGACTCAAAAGTCTTGAGCATGTTATGCAGCTCGGGCATGGTCGATTCCGTCTTATTCATATTAAAGTTTACTATGAAACTCGAATATGAATCGGGAAGCGACTGAAGAATGACATAAACAACAACATTGGTCTTGATCTCAATGCCCAGACGACCAAGTTTCTCGATTAGCCCTATCATCTTCAATACATGAGGAGAAACCTTCCCTCCCTCGGACAATCGGCATCTAAACAGATCTCTCATCACTTCATAAATCTCAGAACGAGATTCAGAATCAAAGAGATCCTTCAGAGGCTTAATCATCTCGAAGGGAAGCATCTTCCCATGCTGCCTTTGCAGCTAGAGAGTCATTCCGAGTAGCATAACACACTGAGCCTAGAAAGCATCCTCTTGATGCTTCTTTTGGGCTGCAGCGTCGAACGCTTCAGCCTCTTCAGTACCAGCCTCAGGGGTAGCAAGGATCGGCGTGTCCAACACGTACTCAATCTTCTCTTGCCTGAGCACCAAACGAACGTTTCGGTGCTAGTCGAGAAAGTTTGGCCCTGCCAACTTGTTCATTTCCAAAACGCTTCTCAATGACAAGTTATTCATTTCAACAATCTTAGAGAAATAAAATAAAACGGGAATTAAAACACATAATTCCTATGATCAATATTCAGCAATCAAAATAAACATGGCCTTTCAATTTATTTTGTCTCCATTATTTTCACATACTTAACGACCTCATCGGAAAAGTACGAATTTATATCTAATATAAATCATAACGGACTAGGATCCACATTACTACTATCATAATCCCAGCGAGGGCTTATCATTATGACAGCATAACTGGTAGGTCTCCAAACCAATTGCCAGATTGCAACTCCTAGTTTGTCGAACCTAGTTCGACGGATGTCACTTACCCTTTGTTCCCCGCGAGGGCTAGCGAAACAAAGTTAAGCTGGTTTACAACCATCAAGCGGCGACATTTTTATGTCCCTATAAAAGTCCCGTTAGATGTAGATCCGAGCAAAAGACGAGGGTCTTTAAGTACTCATTGGAACGAAATCTCCGGTTTACTTTTAATTTCGATGCAAGACATCTTATCAAGTTAATGAGAAAACCATATTTTAGTGAGGAATATTTTTAAAGGCGGGGTATTAATTGCTTAATCGAGATCCATCATGTTAATCTATATCATATTTGAGCAATTATTGGGCGCCGCCTACCCAAACATGATTTTATACGGACTAACACTTATATGGGCGCCGTCTACCCAAACAATAAATACGGTCCGACAGTTATTGGGTGCCGCCTACCCAAACAGTTATAATGCGGACATAAAAAGTTAACGAATTTACACGAGTAAATAGGTTAACAGTGGGTTTTAATAAAACTTTTAAAATAAATTTTAATTTTCAATTAAAAAAGGGATTAATCCAATTAATCATTTTGGTCCAACAGATTTTAGTTTCAGAATTAAATTGAATATTATTAAAAAAAAATTATTAGTTTATTTATTTCTCGGGAACTCAGGTAAAAATTTTGGTATTTTGCACGGGAGGGTCTGTCTCAAATCAAAATTGCAAAACAGCCCCCCACATCATTACCCTCCCAAATCGAATCCAATCCGAATTTTCCAAACCCCAAATTAACCAAATTTCAGAATCCCAATCTTATCAAATTAATCAAATCGAAAATAGGAACCAAGAAATAGGATCGATATCAGGTTCACAACTAATCGACATTGGGCAACAGCAACGATGCGGTGGCGCATGACTATCGAGGCGACGCGAGTCGCCAACATCAAGCCCAGCGTGCGGGCGACTCGCCGCCGTGACGAGCATATCGGAAGGGGTTTGGGCGTTACCGCACCCCTTGTTTAAATCTAGTTCGAAACCAGATCGGAAGTGACGGGAAAGGGTCGAGTAGGCGGCGCATTGCCACTGACTCTTCCCGAATTTGGCGATGCGCCGCCCTAATGTGCATCGAAATGGGCACGCCGGCCAAGTTCTGAAAGCACGCAAGCGGTCGCCAGACGAAATCGGAGGGAATCGATGGCGAGCCACCACGACACGAGCGAGGACGAAACGAGGTCGCATTGCAGCGTCGGTGACGGAGCACTGCGAGCGAGCGGAGCAAATCGCCTCTAAGGCGATATCGCATCGGAGCAGAGAGCGGCGGGCCGTCGCGATTCGCACCGCGGGCTACAGCGCGTGTGACGCGAGGCGCGGTGCCTAGCACCGGCCTCCGTAACGCGGCATAGCGCAGCCAGTCGAATCGAGGTTCTGCGGATGGAAGCGGAGGGAATCCTCGAGGGAAACCCTAATCTGGGTAGAGAGGATGAACCGAGCACAACGAACGAAATAAAGCAAACAAAGGGGGGTGTGGTTGATCTAATCAGCCATGCCCCATCAATTAAATAAAAATAAATTCTTTTTATTAAAATCAACTTTAATATGCAATTAAAAACAAGAGCCTGGAACTCTGATACCACTGTTGGATTATAGAGACACGTAAAACACGTAATCACATGCACAGCGGAAATTAATGTTCACCAACAATGAACAATTAATTGCATACGGATTACAATAATCATAACGAGAAATCTTACAGTAACTCGAGTGTAAATTCCTCTACTACGGTATCCACGTAATCCCCAATTACAGACTTGCACGGATTTGCCAGCGTTGAATTCCGAGACAGATTTACTAGGAAAATCCAAACTCTAGATCTTATGGAGAAAATATGAAGTAACGTTGTTTGTGAATTCTCAAGAGCTTGTATATATAGGGAGGCTCAGCTTAAATCTTAAGTTAGCCCAATTAGGATAATAAAAACCCTAATCTTGAATTAAATTAATTCCTTTTAATTTAATTTTCTAAATATAAATCTCTACGGATTTAAATGCCTTATATGAAAATCTCTACGATTTATTTCCATATACATTAAATCCTGCAATTATATTCTAAATATAATTATTGGGAATTCTTATTTAATTAAATCTAATTTAATTAAATATTAATAACAATTAATTCCAAATTAATCTATTATTAATTACTTATCCATAAATTAAATATTAAATCCAATTTAACATTTAATTAACCAACTATAATCCGTAAAAGGGAATTACTTGTTGTGTGACCCATAGGCCCTCATATAACGAGCGATTAGTCAAACTAACGGTCTTAATTGAACCCTAGTCAATAAATCAGACATTCTCAATATATGAGGTATGTTGTGAGAAACATGCAACTACCTGTAACTGTAACATGGGCTATTACGATTTCCTCCTTTCATTCACGAATACTCGATTAGTCTTGAACATGATGAAGTGTCTATTCAAATAACTTAACCATTTTATCTCAAATCACTAATTGATCACTTATGTCACACTTGGCCACAAAGTCCAAGTTGACGTGCATTGGCCAATGACTTTGATCCAATTATGATGAGAAGGTGAGTATTCTCTATAAATCCACTATGAGGAATGAATCATTTTCTTGGCTCAACTACCACGCACATGCACTTCGTGATGAACTCAATCCAAGCTATATCTACCCATGGAAGGGTGCAAGCATCGGTCATGGCCAAAGTTCATCACTATACACATGTCGTGCGCATTGACCTCAAGTCTAAGGAGTTTCGCATTGCTCCCACTAACCGAGACACCCGTAGACACATATAGTGGAACTACATCAAACGGTTTCTCGGATGGGTATACCAATACCCTCTAAGGTATTTGTGCATCCATCACGAGATACCTAGTATCTCGTAGTAAGTGAGATCTTACTACACTCTCTAAGAGTATGATGCAGATCGCACACCAATCTCCATTGCATCATCAATATCCCTTTCTTGATGATCCTCGATTGAGACTATTTAAGAATCATGCTTAAGTCATCTGAGTTCTCACTCACTCAATGACATCAAGGACTCAAGGGAACACATATAAGAATAAATGCAAACAATCAAACATAATATTCTAATGAGTGTAACGCCATACATTTAATATTAAACAAATAATAATATTAAATCAATACTGAATATTATCTGAGTATTATGTCCTTACAAAGGATTGCCTCTAGGACACTAACACTAACACTTCCCCCCTTGCCAATTCGAATTTCTGACAGGTATGTCGCGCCCTGCTCGAGGTATGTTTCCCGAGGGCAACCACCCTCATTAAAGCCCTCGTCCACCGGTACTTATGAGCAAAAATCGGAGCTCATTTCATTTCTGCTCATTTTTTCGAATGAGGGGCGAAACCGGAGCTCATTTCATATAAGTATTAGTTATTTTATTATTTAGTATTAGTTGTTTTAATATTGTTAGGTATTAGTATTTTAAATGTGCAGTATACGTATATATTGTACGTGTATTTAGTATTAGTTGTTTACTTATTTTGTATTAGTATATTATGTATTTAGTATTAGTTTTTTATGTAGTATTAGTTGTATTATCTTAATTTTTTTATTTAGCTTAATTTTACTTGATAGTTGTATATTTTAGCTTAATTTTGTACTCCCTCTGTCCCAAACTTGTTTTCCTGTTTACCATCATACCCTTCCTCTTGTGAGCGATTTTTGTATTAGTAAATGAAATAATTAGCTGACATGTTAAGGAGGGGTATGATAGATGAGCCTCTTATCTATCATACCCTTCCTTTAAAATTAATTTATCATTTCAATTACTAATACAAAAATCGCTCACAAAAACATGTGCAAACAGTAAATAGGAAAACGAGTCTGGGACTGAGGGAGTATATATTAGTACATTTTAGTATATATATTATTTGTAGTGTATAATTTCGCTTAATTTTGCTTGATGGTTGTATATTTATTATTATTTATCTTAATTTTTAGCTAATACATGTATATTAATATTATTTAGCTTAATTTAGTACTCCCTTCGTCTTATTTTTTATTATCTGGTTACTGTAGGCACAAAGATTAAGAAAAAATAGGAGATAATAATATTAAATAGTTTAAAGTGGGTAAAGTGTGTTTGGTGGAGGGAAATAATAGTATTAAATGGTGTAAAGTGGGTTTAGTGGAGAGAAATAATAGTATTAAATAGTATTAAAAGTTGTTTTATTTCCTTTTTAAGAAATGGCCAAACAAAATTAAGACGGTTATTTACGGAAAGTGGACAATCAAAATTAGGACAGAGAGAGTATTATTTGTGTATATATAGTATTACTTAATTGTTCAATTATTTAGTATTATTTAATATATTTAAGTTTTATATACACTACTACTATAAATTAACTTTTCTTCTTCACTCACATGTATAGACGATTGAGGAAACAAGTTAAAGCAAGACGAAACTTAATTTTTGAGCTACAATAAATGTTCAAAACAAAAGGTATGTTGTTTAATTGGGTGATAACATTTGTCTATTAAAAAAAAGTTGATAATTTGTATGTGCATTAAGTGTATTTTTTTATATAATTTTTATGTGCATTATGCAGATAGAAAGATGTATTATATCTTGATTAGTGCGTGCAAAATTAGAACAAATGTCATTATATTGGTTGATGTACACAGTCAGACCTCCAAACTTTATGAACGGAATAAATGATCAGGTGTTCCTTACGAGCTCAATTGGTTGGTACTCATATGATGCTTTTAAAAAATATAGATAATTCACTTGATTTATGTAATGCTACTCAACTGATAATTACAAAGTTTAGATCGCATGGATTTTGAAATAAATATTATGTGCGGAAGCAATTCAATTCATAAACTTATAGTCCAAAAAATGTCATTAATTAACTCCAACATTTCTGAGGTTGAGTTTCAAAGAAGGCAATTGTCTTGATCATATCTTATCCTATGATAGTAAACAAAAAGTCTAGAGCAGTTGCTCTCCCACATTGATTTATTATTGAAAAAAAATAAAAATAGTTGTATTCAGTTGTGTGTTGTAGTTTAAACAGTGTGTAATGAATTAAATGACTTATTTTAATTTGTGATAAACGTGGTGAATAGTCGACCGAAAAGAATATTGTGTATGAGGAAGTTTTTCAAAATTTGTTGTGTGTATTTGTTTAAATAGTTCATATTTTGCTTTGTATGTGTAGAATATAATTCAATACATAATAATAATAATAATAATATAATATGAGTATAAATAAAGATTTATATATTTTTAAAGCCTTGCATCGCACGGGTGAAAGTACTAATTTAGCTTAATTTTACTTGATAGTTGTATATTTTAGCTTAATTTTGTATATATTAGTATATTTTAGTATACATATATTGTGTGTAGTGTATAATTTAGCTTAATTTTGCTTGATGGTTGTATATTTATTATTATTTATCTTAATTTTTAGCTAATACGTGTATATTAGTATTATTTAGCTTAATTTAGTATTAGTTTAATTTATCTTATTTGTGTATATATAGTATTAATTAGTTGTTCACTTATTTAGTATTATTTAATATATTAATTACGTTGGATGTTGGAGTGGAGGGATCGATGTTGATGAATGTTGGTTATTGCTTGTTGTAAGACATGTGTGTTCTGACTTGATTGATTTTAATTGATTAAGTCAGAAATGGATGCACGTAGGATCTTGATTAATATGGGAATACGATAAAATAAGACGAAACTCTGCCGAAATTTTTAGAAAATATTAATTATTAGTTAGGCTTTTGAATACTAATTAATTCGTAAATGTGAAACAAATAATTGATATGGATTATTCCATCCGTTTACGTTGGACGTATGGTCCTAGATCGATTAATGGCAATATATCTCCCAAATTCTACAATGGACTCGAATCTTTTATAGATTTCGCCACTAGTAATGGGATGATTCAGGGAAAGATTAGGTGTCCCTACAACAAACTTAGATGTCGGAACAATAATATGTATCATGAACCTAATGAGGTGAGAGCACATTTGTATAAAAATGGGTTCATGCCCAATTATTGCAATTAAAAAAAGATTATTATAGGCGTGTGTGTATATATATATATATATATATATATATATATATATATATACACGTGTTAGTAAATAGTGAAAAATAACACAAAAGTAATAATTTTACAATTTTATTAAAAATATTTAAAAAATAATGATCATGTACATGTGTTAGAAAATACTATGTAAGGGTGATTATTTAATTTTTTTATTGAAAATAAAAAATTAAACGTATTCGAATTGCATTTATTGTACACGTGTTAGTATAGTGAAAAAGAATATGAAAATGATTATTTCAAAATTTAATTAAAAATATTTTGGTAAAAATAATTAATATAAGTATATATATAAATGTATTCATAATAATAAATAGTGAAAAAGAATATAAAACTAATTATTTAAAAATTTCATTGAAAATATTTTAATAAAAATAATTAATATAAGTATATATATACATGAACTCATAATAATAAATGATACAAAAGAATATATAAATTATTTATTTCACAATTTTATTATAAACATTTTAAATAAATCAAAGTATATATACATGACAAACAATTAAATTAAATGATAGAAGAAATCAAATTAATAAAGAGAAACACTCTTGTGAAATATTGCACACTGGTGTTACGTGCAATACAACATAAATAAGGCAAATATTGACCAAATTCGCGGGTCAGTAGGCGGGCGGGTCGGGCGTGAGCAGGGCGGGCATGGGTTGTGGGCTGTGGGCTTCAATTTGGGAGGACGCATATATATTTATAGAAGGATATTTTTATCGAATATGTGTTATAGCCCAGTGGTTTAGGCCTGTTGTTAATGTATGTGGTCGCAGAATTCCTATTGAGCACATAATTTTTAAATTATTTTTTTTATGTGTTACTACATGAAAAAAATGTGATACTTATAGAAACAAAATGTGTTACTACGTGAAATAAAAATTACATTATCATTTTTTTTAAAAGCATATTATCATATGGTAACACATTGTTGTTCATATGGTAACACATGAATATTCATTTAGTATCACGACGACATGTGTACAGTGTTACATGTTACTAAGAAAACATGTGTTACTACATGAACAAAAAGTGTTACCATATGAATAAAAACATGTTACCACATAAACAAAACCAGTACAAGCGCGAAAAGAAATTCTGAGTCCAAAATTACAGATTTAAAGATCAACTTGATGTGTTACTACATGACCAAAAGAGTGTTACCCTATGAACAAAAGAGTGTTACTACATGAACAAAAACCAGTACAAGCGCGAAAAAAAATCTATCACTCGAAAATTACAGATAAAAGAACAGCTTGAGAATAGTGCAGAAGGAACTGAAAAATTAAATCACAAAATTGTGAGAAAAAAGAATGAAAGGACCTGTAAATTTACGAGATGAGAAAAAGAGAAAAAGAAGAACAAGAAAAGAGAAGGAAAAACCTAGAAAACGTACCGCTCACCACTGTAAAAATCTGGTAGGAAGAAGAATTTTGAAGCGCTGCGAGGAAGAAAACTCTGTAAAATCTGGTAGGAAGAAGAATTTGGAAGCGCTGCGAAGAAGAAAACCCTACGCGACGCGAGGAAGAAGAATCTGGATCCACGTTGTTGTCTGACCCGTGAGATAGAAAAAGTCCAATTAAACTATAATTGCACATATCACTTGTGTGCAATATTGCATACAAGTTTTTGTGATTAATAAAACATAATACTCCATCTGTCCTAATTTTGATTGTCCACTTTCCGTAAATAGTCGTCCTAATTTTGTTTGGTTATTTCCTAAAAAGGAATAAAGCAACTTTCAATACTATTTAATACTATTATTTCTCTCCACCAAACCTATTTTACACCATTTAATACTATTATTTCCCTCAACCAAACTCATTTTATCCACTTTACACCATTTAATACTATTATCTTCTACTTTTTTTTAATCTCCGTGTCTACAGTAACCGGATACTAAAAAATAGGACCGGGGGAGTATATGATACATATACAATTAAAAAGACTTACCTAACGAATAAATCGCCTTGCCCAAACGGTTTGGCGGAACACATAAGGCCTCCATATACCGGGAGATCGCGTGTTCAAATCACAAGGGGGGCAAAATTTCGCCCAATTATGCTACTACAGTGGGGGGCTCGTGTGTCCCAGTGGTTCCGCAGGTGCACTCTGAGCCTCATAGCCCGGGCTCGAAACCTGGCAAATACAATTTTAGTACCTGAATTAATTTAGCTAGGGCCTATATCCCTCGGCTGCACTCTGAGCCTCATAGCCCGGGCTCGAAACCTGACAAATACAATTTTAGTACCTGAATTAATTTAGCGAGGGCCTATATCCCTCGGCAAAACGCTTGCCAAATTGGCGAGGGCCACGTAGCCCTAGGTAAAAGGACGGTATCAGAAGGCGAGGGCCAGCTGGCCCTCGTTAAATTCAAGGAGGGTTTTGCCGAGGGCCGTGTTGTCGGGAAAAAGGCGAGGGCTGCAAGCCTTCGGTAAACTGACATGTGTTAGTCCCTTGGGAAATCCCTCGCTATTTGCCGAGAGATTTTTTTTTCCCTCGTTAAATATTTACCGACGAGCATTTTAACGAGGGATTTATTCCCTCGTTAAAACTCTCCCTAAACCTCTTTTCCTCGTTAAAGCCCTCTTTTGGATGTAATTTGTGGTGTTGCATTCTCCTAGAATTTGATATCGTATACTTGCTATTAATTTATTGTGTTAGAAAAATTTGGAACAGATTGCATCAATTTGTTCAAATATAATTTATTTGAGTCACTTGAACACTTTTATTTGATTCAAAAATTGAGATCTGGTCATGGACCTAATAAAGCTTGTATATCATAATGCGAAGTACGATTTAGTAAAATTTTAGTTAATACTCTTCCACTGTATCAGATCACTTTGCACCCTAATTTGAGCACCAGAACTAAGGAAAAGTCAATTTTTTTTAATTAAAGTGATAAAATAAGATATTTAAATCAAATCAACTTTAATTGTGGGGGTGTTAATCAATTTTGTTAGAAAAAGTGATGGCATAGAGGGTAAATAAGTGTATATTGGGACAGATCAATTTTTCTGTGCCACTTTTTTATGCTCCAAGATTATTTCACTTCCTGAATCTTTAACACATGGATCCAGGATTATGGTGGAATGTTGGATATTTTTTCCAATTCCACATTGTCATTAATCTAGACTGTGAAACATAGAGTGAAACGCTATATTTGGAACAGATGATATCATTCGCTATTGGGAGGGTAAAAGATCATGAGTAAATTTTCATTTTGGATGTGAAAAATGATATGGGATAAATGAAAAAGGGAAAATATGAAATCTGATCATGGACAGAGGAAGTACTCATTTCGAATTTTTAAGTTCTGTCCCAAATATAATTGTAAGCAAATAAAATTTACACCCAATTAAATGGTAACACGTGTACAAATTATTATATTAATATCAAATAAAATTATTTATTTATTTATTGGAAATTTACTAAATTAATTCTCCAAATTAAATAATTAAATAACTGATATTTAATATATACACAGTACAAATCAATCAAATTTTATGAGCATCCAGATACTCGTATGTGGGGAATCGGACTGATATTTCGTCATAAATAGAGGAGAATTAATGACAAATCAAACAAATTAAATGATTTGCATTACTAACGCCATTAAATCCCTTCGACCAATCAGAGGTCGCCACGTGACACCTCAATTGTCATCCCTCACCCTATAAATAAGGGCCCAAATTTGTTCATTTGAGAGGACACATTCCAGACGATTCAGACGAGCAAGACGAGAAGAGTTCAGAGCTCCCTTCAACCGTTCTAGAAGATCCAAAGTAGCTTCAAAGGTGTTCTTCGTACAAAGCATTTAGAAACAACGTTCGATCTGAGATTAAGGCTCGAAGTCCCTCCGATCAGATGTCTCTTCAAAGACGAACTTTGAAGATTTGAAGACTTCTTCACCAGGCGTTCTTCAAGAAAACCGTCCAGAAACGTCTCCAATTCTGAGATCAAGGTGTTGAACCCCTCCGATTCAGCAATCATTGATAGAGAAAACAACTTTGATTTACAAAAATAATATTGGCTTGACGATTATAATGGAGAGTGATTAGTGTGAAAATTGCTTGAAATTCTTGTGTTTTATTTGGTTAATTCAATAGGATTTCATGCATTTTTATACTAAAATTGACCAATTGCACTTGATTTGGAGAAAGGGTGTGTCTTGTTAATTTTGTAGGAAAGAATGAAAAAACGAGCACGAATTAAAGAAATAAATTGTTTTGATCTAGAAGTACACTGGTGAAGAGGGTTTAACCACGTAAAGCTCCTCTAAAAGACTATCATAACGGAAAAAAAATCAACTCAATCGGAGTTCGGAAGCTCGAGTTTTGAGCGAAACAAAATTGTTGCGTAGCGGCAAAATGAGCACTCGGCCCAATTCCTGAAAATGGAAAAGCAGGCCCAATAACCCGAAAATTTTAGTAATATAATTGGCCCAAAGTAGCAGCCCGCATTCAGGGGGTAGAAAGCCCATTTGGTTGAGCATTCACGTGGAGATATTGAAATGGAAGCAGCTAGCTCATTAATTGCTCAAGAGCTCACATTATTAAAGCAAACTAGTATTTATCCCGTGCGATGCACAATTTTAACATTGGGAGGAGTTGATATACTGTGAAACTTGTTCATCGTGAAACTAATTCATTTTTACACTTCAATTATCACGACTACACCCTTTAATAATATAAGTCACACTCTTCAGTTATCACTACTATACTATCTGCTGTAATATAAGTCACGCCTTTTATTTTTATGAGTAATATTATTTATTGTAAAAAGTCACACTCTTCAATTATGTAACTACTATCCTTTAATAATATAAATCACACTTCTAAACCAATTTTACCGTGAAACTTGTTCACCATATACTTTGTCTTCTTACTGATATGTGTATTTTATAAAATAATATATATTTAAGTATTTCATAATTATAAAACTATGTATATAAAGTTATAAATAAAAATTAAATTCATTATAAAATAAAGTAAAATTAAAAGATCAAATCTTATAATCATAACAATTGTAAAACATTTCAAAAACATCAAACTTTATAATTTAAATCTAAATTTTATTTATATATGCGATATGTATGTTAATTTAAAGATGGTAAAAAGATGATTAACTTGACATATAATACATTTAAAGTAAATTTGTAACAACAAAATTATCAAATTTAAAAAACATGAACAAAAAATAAGATATAAATAAAGAAGAGAATATATTATGTGCACATAAAAAGAAGAAATTTTATTGGTTAATGTTAAGTTACTCTCTTAGTTAGAGAGTAAAGTACACTCTCTCACCATAGAGTAAGTGAACTTGCTCAAGTAAGTATTTTGAAATTTTGACACTCCCAATTTTATATATATATATATAGATAGACTAGCAGCCGCAACAAAATTGAAAAAGAAGTCGCCACTCAAATGGACCCCACAGCTTGTAAAAAAAATAGTAAAAGTTGCTACCACGTTTTGAAAAGGGAATTTAACGATTTTGAAAGGGCAGCAACTTTTGGAGCATATAAAAAAACAGAGGCGTAGCGCATTAGACGGATTCCAGAAGCATTTTGACACTTCTCAGAATTTCAGTGGGCATAGAAATTTGCTAGGGTTTTGAGAGTTTCTACACACACTCCCATCCACTAGGTGGGGTGTCTACTTGGGGAAGAGAGAAAGAGTTTGGGTGCAAGAATAAAGTGAAGATCCTCTCACAAGATATCATTTAGGGTTCATTCTTCTTTATATTTATTGTATTTTCCATTAGTTAGTTTTGTGATGTTTACATTCTAATTTATATCCTTTGATTTTGAATTGTGAAATCATGAGCTAAACTCTAGTGTTCTTAGATGATGTGATATTTGTGAATCTTTAGCTTATATTTTGATTTAATTGTCTTGGTTCATTTTCTTAATTGTTTGATTAGGTTGGTGGGTTTTCATTGTTCGATTGCATGATTTCTTCTATTAGTTCATACATTGATGCTTGATTGTTGCAAAGAGAGTTGGATAGTTGTGCTTATTTGTATGAGTGTGAGTTGAGGTTGTATAATTTGAGTGGATATTGGTTTATCGTAACGAGAGTTGGGTAAATTTTATTAGAACCCCATCAATTTACATTGGTTATTTGAATGAGAATTTGTGTGATTGATGAAGGGACCATAGGAGCTTGGGCCCTAGTATACGAGTGGAAAGCATGGGTAGGAGTTAGAATAGATAGATAGATAGTGTAGCTAGGTAGAATCAACCTAGTCGGTGATTACCTGATGCACAATTAAAGCAAATCGAGCAATACCGAAAACACAATTAAACGTTGATAAGAATTATGCCGTCTAATTGCAGAATTGAGATAAAACTCATGACCAATTGTATTTGGGAAAAGTCCTGTAACAAAACCCTATCAGTTAGTTTAAGTCCCCAAAACAATGCAGAAATTACTAAATTAGTCTTCACAAATAAGGTAGTAAAAGGAAATAACAATCAATTAAAATAATTAAATCAGCAAGCATTCCATATTCATTTGCTCCGATCCAAGCGACCCAAAAAGCCAAAGCAATACGATCCACATCATCTCCGTAAGAGAGATTCGCCCTCGAATCTGAAATGTCATCCTCGTCCGAAGAGTCGCCATAGTATGGTAGCAAGTGTTTGACGTTAAACACATCGGATGTTCGAATGTGACTGGGCAAAGCAAGGCCATATGCGTTGGGATTAATTCGCTCAATAATCTCCACTGGATCAATCTTACGAGCAACCAACTTGTTGTAGGCATGGGCAGAAAAACGATCCTTAGTGAGAATGGCCCAAACATAGTCACCTACCTCAAAAAAGCACCTGGCGGCGGCCCTGATCGACCCACGACTTATAAGAGGCAGCAGCAGCAACCAGGTTGGCGTGGACCTGTTGGTGAATACGCTGAATTTCAATGACCAAGTCTTGGGCAGAACCGTGCGGACAAACAGGATCTTGAAGTGGCAAGAAGTCCAATGGCCCGAGAGGAATGATGCCATAAACCACCTCGAACGGGGCAAAACCAGACGACCGGTTCACTGCCTTATTATGCACAAATTCAGCAGCTGCCAATTTAGAGTCCCGAGATTTAATGTTGTCCCCCACAAGAGCGCGAAGCAAAGCACCCAACAATCTATTAACCACCTCCGTCTACCCATCAGTTTGAGGATGGTACGCTGAACTGAAATTAAGCCAAGAGTTTACCATACGCCATAAACGAGAACAAAATAGAGAAACCCATCAGCCATGCAATAATCTGACCGTACACCCTGCTGAAGTTGCTGAATAATTGGTGCAAAGAAGTGATCAGAAACATAAGCACCTTGCATGGTGTCAAATCCCGGGACATGATTTCCCATTTCCATGAGAAGTATTGTACGACGGCTTAGCGCATCAGCTACATGATTTGTAACCCCAGATTTGTGCTTAATTACAAACGTCAATTGTTGTAAATAAGTATGCCAAGACGCGTGGCGAGAAGATATCTTGTCTTGATTGCCAATGTGTCGCAAGGCGTCGTGATCAGTGAATAGTATGAACTCTTTGTGGAACAAATAATGACGCCAATGCTTGATTGCCTGAATCACCGCGAATAACTCAACATCATAGGTGCTGAAACGCATTTTTGGTCCCTTTAACTTCTCACTAAAATATGCAATAGGCCGGCCACCCTGACTCAAAACCGCTCCAATGCCCAATTTAGAAGCATCACAATGCAGCTCAAACGGTGAAGAAAATCTGGGAGAATCAGAATTGATGTTGAGGTTAGGTGATTCTTGATATCATCGAAAGCCAACTGGGCTGCTGGAGACCAACTAAACTTGGAACCCTGCATGCAGTCCGTAATTGGTGCCACAATGCCACTGAAGTGCCGGATAAAACGCCTGTAAAATGATGCGAGGCCGTGAAAACTCCGGATCTCAGTGATGGACTGTGGAGTAGGCCAACTTCGGATCGCTTCAATCTTATAAGGGTCAACAGAAAGACCCTCTGTAGAGATGATATACCCCAAGAAATGGACCGAATGCTAGCAAAATACGCACTTCTGGAGTGTAGCAAAATGTTTTTCACGCCGTAAAACCTCCAAAACAGCCCGTAAATGTTGGAGATGCAAATCAACAGAGGTGCTATATATTCAGATATCATCGAAATAAACTACCACAAAGTTACCGATAAAAGGGCATAGAGTCTGGTTCACGATGTGCATAAAGGTAATCGGTGCGTTCGACAACCCAAATGGCATGACTAACCACTCGTATAAGCCTTCCCTAGTTTTAAAAGCGGTCTTCCACTCGTCCCCGGGACAAATGCGAATCTGATGATAACCGCTCTTAAGATCCAATTTCGTAAAATAGGAAGCACCATGTACCTGATCCAAAAGATCATCCAATCTAGGAATGGGGAAACGGTACCGTACAGTAATCTTATTGATAGCACGACTATCAACACACATCCTCCACGAACTGGGTCAAGAGAGCAGGCACAGCATAAGAACTAATACTCTCTCGAATATGACCCTTAGACAGCAAAGCTTCAACTTGCCGGCGAAGTTCTTCATGCTCAGCAAGACTCATCCAATAGTGGGGTCTATCCGAAAGAGCAGCACCAGGTATCAAGTCAATACGATGTTGAATATTACGAAGAGGGGGCAAACTATCTGGTAAGTCCGAAGGGAAAACATCAACAAAATCAGCCAAAAGATCTTGGAACACAGGAGGAACGTGAGAATCTGAAGAGGGCAAAGCGGCACAGAGTAAGAAGACAACACCAGATTCCACCATGGCAGATTCTAAGTGCTTCTGTGCCAACAGAGAAACTGGCTTATTTGAACTCTGAGGTAACTTGTCGCGCTTAGGCATTAAAATCATTTTCTTTCCCTTAAAAGAGAAAAGAATAAGCATTATTCCTGCCATCATGAAAAGCAGACAGATCAAAAGGCCAAGGATGCCCCAACAAGAGGTGGCAGGCGTCCATAGGAACCACATCGCAATAAATATCATCAGAGTAAGTCGACCCAATCGTAATAGATAACAAAGCACGACGAGAGACCAAGATATCAATACCACGACTTAACCAAGACAGTTTATAGGGACACGGATGATTTTCAGTAGGAATTCCCAACTTAGTAACAGCAGACTCAGCAACTACCCGAATCGATGATGAAAGAACAAACTTTACCAGAAATTGTGCAGGTGGATTGGAACACCGAAGTGCGGAGCCAATCGTCAGAAGGAGTCTGTGGACTGAGGAAAGTTGGTCGCATCATGAGTAACGGGCATGTGTCTCCCTCCACAATTTCGGTGTCATCAGTGGGGTCCTGATCAAAAGCTGCCAATGTACGATTCAAAGGCTGGCGACACTCAGACATACGGTGTCCCGGTTCACCACAATTGAAACACTTGAACGTAGGACCTCGACCAATTTCTTGTGGGTTATTTGTGCGAGGAATATTGCGAGCGAAGGCACCACTCGGGCGAGATGGTCCTGTCCCAGGTGTAGATGGCGGGGGAGGACGCCTAGCAAGTTGTTGATGAGATTCTAATACGGAGAAGGGGTCACACAAAGACGACTAGTTATTAACGGAACGCAAGAAACAGGGGGCACTTGTTTGAAATCCATGATTTCTTCAACAGTGGAGAGCCAGTCTATAAAATCAGTAAATTCTGGAATCTCCACTCGCATACCAGTCTCCCAGCGCCGATCATTGATGCGAGGGGTTGGATTGCGAATAGCAGGCTGTGGGATTAGGTTCTGACCGGCGAACGGGTTGAGGTCATCAACGTCACGCATCAGTTTCAGCAGCGGCTGGTGGTTGTTGATTGGCCATCAGGGCCGCGAGTTGCCTAGTAAGTTGTTCTACTTGACCACGAAGTTGAGCAACATCATCTCGATGCAAAATCGAGCAATACCGAAAACACAATTAAACGTTGATAAGAATTATGCCGTCTAATTGCAGAATTGAGATAAAACTCATCAACAATTGTATTTGGGAAAAGTTCCGTAACAAAACCCTATCAGTTGGTTTAAATACTAATCCCCAAAACAATGCAGATATTACTAAATTAGTCTTCACAAATACGGTAGTAAAAGGAAATAACATTGCATATACTCTCAATAGTTGCATACACACATAATACATGCATTTATATTAATATGTTGTGGCCGTCTTCTTCATCTTTGTTTGTCGCCTTCAACAATCATTTCGCCGTCGTTGCCGTCTGGTTCCGGTACCACCGAGAGAAAGAGAGAGAGAGAGACTGACTTAAGAATTGGAGGTAAAATACAAAATGATTGATTAGTGATGGATGAGAGATGGTGGAGAGAGAATTTGATGAGTGGGGGTATTTGTGACTTTTTATCACAAAAACTTATATCCATTAGTAAGAAAAAATGGGTTGTATCTTGTGGCAAGTGGGGTATAGATTTTTGTGGTTATTAGCAATTAACCCATTTATCCGCGATATTTCTCGATTTTCATCCAATTTTATACTATGACTGAACAAATAGTGAAATCGATATTTTTCGATATGTTCACGGTACTCAGGAAAAAATAGATTACCCTCTAAATATTGTGATGGAAAAAAAATACATTTTTACAATATTGCAAGATGTCGCAATATATCATGAGATGTTGATATATATCACGATATCTTCACGATAATCGGAAAAAATATTTTTTACCTCAATATTTATATCGCACTCTCAAAATATGATATATATCGCGGATATATCGTGAACATATCGTGATATTTTTATTCTTGGTGTCTGGGCAAAATAGAGAATCAAGATGCTCCCGATGAAAGATTATAAAAATGGGCTTTTATATTAAGGAGCTCTATTTTAAAAAGTAAATCGAATTACCCGGCAAGGTTGTCGGTCCATTTTGGCATATTGAACCACCTGATAGTAGAACCGATCATGAATCGCTCAAAATGGTGAAAAGCGGTGCAAACTGACGATCGGCAGTTCAACCTAATTTAATGGAAAAAAATGGCAGATATGAAATAAAAAACTTGGGAAGCAAAATGAATGACAGATCTGATCTTACAATCCATCAAGGAGCCGAACAGTTAAAAACATAAAATCACAAATAAATAATAAATGGCGCACAGTTGCATGAGACGGTCTCACAATGAGACGGTGTATAGTTGACATTGATGTTTTAACACTTTGAAAAAAATGAGTGTGATTTGTGCTAAATTGTACCCTGTCTCATGCATGAGACCGTCATATCAATTTTTGTCATAACAAATATAATCATTTTGGTTTGGCGTTTGAATGTTTTCTCGGCGATGAGTCTTTCATTAATAAGAAAGGTCATGGCGGGGTATATAGCACTATAGGAGAGGCGGTGGAAGAACAATTGGGTAGTTAGGTTTTGAAGAATCTGACTTTGATACAAATATATTAGATAATTTACTTTTCTTTTTCCTTTTTAATTACATTAGATGGGCCACACAACTTAATAGGAAGCCCATTAAGCCTATTATGCGATAAGGTTAATTTGTTTAGATATTTTTTTTAAGATATTTAATTAGTTAAATTTAACAAATAAATATTTAAATTTTAATTAACAGTAAATGAATAAATATGAATAAAAATATATAATTTATATATTTAAATATATTATGCAATTGTGACATCATACAGCTTTAATAACGTTCGGACCGATTGGACCCGGTCCGACCGAAAGCAATCATGTTGTCCAAGTCAACGTCCGCTTCCGCTTTTAAAACATAGTTAAGGAGGCGCCATATTTATCCACACCAACACCTAATAATATTATGTTGACTATCTTTTCCTTCTCATCTCCATATTCGAAGAGGAAGTATTTGAATTCATGACTTTCAGGCCCAAAATGGTACCCATTGTGACTACAAGGTGCAAAGAGAATTCATAATTACTAGGGGATCCAAAATAAGGATTGAAAGACTCTATTGCCCTTAATTCAAAAAAAATCAGCATACATCCCATCAACCCTTCCATACCAAACGTGTCAGCACGTACCATCAACCCCCCATCCAAGCATCCTGCAACTTTTCATCCATCTACTCCAATTGGGTCATTTAAAATTTGAATCGTGAATTTATTATTAATTTGTTTTACCCATTTTGTTCAAATTTTTCAGAAATCGAAGCTGAATTGAAATACCCAGTCAAAATAACAAGAGATTGTTTGGGCGTATATTTTAGTGCTATTAATCATTTTTTTTAAGTTTTATGCGGCAGTGATAAAAAATGAGTGAATAATGTTTTTGTTCTTAAAATTTATATATTTTCATCCTCATTCAATATGCACAAATGCATAAAATAAAATGAACCTATGCATAAATATGTGCATTGGTTCATAAATTTATCAATTTATGCATTTTCAGTTTTAGAAATATGTGCATTGGTTCATAAATTCAGCAAAACATTTCTCTTTCCATCGTCTTCTTCCTCCGTCATCCGTCTTGCAGAAATCACATATCTGGACAGAAAAAAAATACATTAAATTCAAAACCCAGATACTCGCAAACACACAGATTAATTCTAATTTACACAGCTCGTCACAAAAATCCAAAAATCAAACAAACACAAAAAACCAATAACAACAAAAAACCCAACAGACTAGAAATTACACAGATTAAACACCCATCGTCGCAAAAAAAAACCAAACAAACTAGCAAAAAAACCCCAACAAACATTCATAATCAACGACAGATATTCAAAATCCAAAATTCACAAAATTAAATTCTAGTTAAGATAAAAGATTTACCAGATCGTCGGCCTCGCCTTCTTCGTAGTTATCCAGATCTAGAAACTAATCTAATTCTGAGAACAGACCTCGTAACGCAGATATGCAGAGCACGGCATTGGCCTTGCAGGAGTCGCCGATGTTGAAGCCATCGGGATCCGCCGCTGCATCGTCGGCCTTGCGGGAGCGTCGTCGTCTGCAAGTTGTTGGTGTGTGGAGCAGAGAGAGGGCAAAATTGGGAGTGGTGGAGGTGGCGTGCAGGTTGTGGTTCGGGGTGATGGTGGGTGGAGGAGGATTGGCAGCGGTGGTTGTTGGGGTGCAGGTGGGAGGATTTTTTAGAGTGGGAGAGAAATGATTTGGGGGAATGTGAGACACAGAGAACGAGAGATGACAAGTTGATTATTTAGAAAAGGTCTTGGACCTATAAGTTATTCCAAGTGAACAAATTTAATTTTTACATAAGAGGATTCGTTAAATTAGTTAAAAATTATGATTTATATTATTAAAGGGTATTATTTAAGAGTATAACTTATATTATTTACTTTTAATATTGAACGAAATTATTTATATTACAAAAGATGTATTAATAGTGATAACTTGACGGTATGATAACACGACAGAAGGAATTGTATAACTTACAATACTAAACAATAATAATCATGATAACTGAAGAGCCGTCAATAAATATAAAACCAGTGTCAAGATAAAATAAATAAATAAAATTCTCAAGAGACCTACTCTAAAAGAAATTCTTTAATACAATATTCTTCTGTGTCAAAAATTATTTATATTACAAAAAGAATATTAGTAGTGATAACTGAAGAATATGACTTATAATACTAAAGAATATTAATCGTGATAATTGAAGAGTCAGATCTATAAATTTAAAATCAATGTTAAAGTGAACAAATTTCCCATTAGACCTACTCTAAAAGAAATTATTTAATACAATATTCTTGTGTGTTAAAAAGGCAAGACTAATTTGGGCTGTGCTTTCATGTAATCTTAATCAAGAACATAAAACTATGCCTCCATGTTATTTCATTAAAAATGAAAATTAAACCATTTTGGGTATATTTTCACGATAAAAATTTGTATGCAATATTGCATACAAGTGATATGTGTAATTAGACTTTTTTTTTATTTTGTTTCTCGCGGATCAAGAGGACGGGTTATGGCAGGTTGCTGGTGGGCTAATGAGCTTTCTTCATCTTCTTCGCGTCGCTCAGAACGAACGCTGTCATGTTTCTTCTTCCTCCTCTTCTCTTCATATTGCTGAAGGATCTCACGGGTTCTTCTTCCTCGTTCGTGCCCTAATTTCTTGTCAAATTTAATTTTTTTCGATTCGCTCCGATCACTGAATGAAATCAAGTTGTTCAACTTAAATTTTGGTGTGGATTCTGCGAGAAGAAAGGAGAATATGTGTGGTGTTTGAATTACCCCTCAACACAAAGTGTGTGCTGAAATTCAGATCCTTCTGCACTCTTTTCACGTTATTTTATAAATCTGTAATTTTAGACTGGTGATTTTTTTCATGTTTGTACTGATTTTTGTTCATGTAGTAACACTCTTTTGCTCATATGGTAACACTCATTTTATTCATATAGTAACACATCAAGTTGTTCTTTAAATCTGTAATGTTGGACTGTGGATTTCTTTTCGCACTTGTATTGATTTTGTTCATGTGGTAATATTCTTTTGCTCATATGGTAACACTCATTTTGTTCATGTAGTAACAAATCAAGTTGTTCTTTAAATTTGTAATTTTGGACTGTGGATTTTTTTTTGCTTTTGTACTGGTTTTGTTCATGTGGTAACACATTTTTTCTTCATAGGGTAACACTTTTTGTTCATGTAGTAACACATGTTTTTTAAGTAATATGTAACAATGTTCATATATCGTCGCAATACTATGTGAATACTCATGTATTACCATATGAATAATAATGTGTTACCTTGTATGAATATTTATGTGTTACGATATGTTTTATTACGTGTTACGTAAGATATGAAGTTTTTTCAATATAACAATGTAGTAACACTTTTATACATAGATGTAGTAACACACCAAAATTTGACCAAAAAAAATTATGATATGAAGTTTTTTCAATATAACAATGTAGTAACACTTATACATAGATGTAGTAACACACAAAAATTTGACAAAAAAAATTATGTGTTCAGTAGGAATCAAACCTACGACCAAATTCATTAACAATGAACATGAACCACTAGGTTACAACACATATTTGATAAAAATATCATTCTATAAATACATATTCGCCTGCGCCAACCTGAAGCCCACTGTCCGCCGTGCCCGACCCGCCCCTGTTGACCCGCAAATTTAGACCATTTTTTTCTTATTTATATTGTATTGCACATAACATTAATGTGCAATATTTCACACAAGACCTTCTCTATTTTCACACTAAACAAAAATTATGTCACTATTATTTTTCTAGCTAAAATTCTTTAATGATAGGATACATTAGTGATAAGATCCCATCATTGAAAAAACAATAGTGACATATTTTTTAATCATTAAAAGTCAATTTTCTTATAATATCTTCGACGTATATTAAAATCGTTGAAAAATTATATAACCATCTAGTCGATCTTAAATCTAGGAAAAAAAAAAACAGTCAAAAATAGATAAAATAAATTCTAAAAGTTCACAACGGAAAGATGTAATGTTCTCTCAAATAGACATGCTCATAGAATACCAAGAATTCTCCATCGTACAATTTACAAAATATTGTACGAGGAAAAAGTTTATCTAGTACATAAAAATAAAAACACAAAATGAATTTAAAGGGAGTAATTTATTGAACACACTACTACATGCAATGCAGATCAAAATTGTGAAAGAAAACAACCCCATCAAAGTTCTCTACAAATGAAGAGACAAATCAAGGTTATTATTCTGATCCATACTATTCTCAAACACACCACTCTTCATTTCTTCATCTCCATTACACCTCACAATGCTCCTTTCCCAATTAGCAAAGCTTTGCTCATCCACCTCCCTCCCTCCATACACCCCCCCACCACTCTGTTCAAACCTGCTAGCCCCGTTCAACCCGAACCTTTCTCCCGTCTGGAACTGGCAGAAGCTGGCAGCATGTGCAGTTATGTAAGGCTGAAAAGGGCTCAAAATGGGGATGGGGTAGCTGGGGGAGAACAGGAGCGGCGGGGGAGACGAGAAGTCGTACGCCCTCTTGCTCCTTCTCGCTGCGTTCCGTTCTTTTTTATGAGCGTTTTGGTGGCCTCCAAGTGCTTGCGAGTTGTGGAACTTTCTTGAACAGTAGAGACAGGGGAAGCATTTGGTGGTTGTACCTTGTGCATTGTGGGGTGTACCTTGGTCATGATAGTTTGTATTTTCACACTCCATTTACAAGATTTGGGATGGGGGGTGTATGGGGGGTTGAAATATGGGGGGATTTATAAAAAAGAGTGCCTTCTGTATGGGCTTTGTTTTGAGAAGAGATAAGAGTAATGTTGGAACAGGGGTTTGAGCAGAGAGAGTGATTGGTGGGACTCAGAGAGAGAAAGAGAAGGGAAATAGAATCCATCTTCTTTTTTGCAGGTTTTTGGTTTGGTGTTCAGTTCTTTGTTTTGTCTTTCTTCATTCAATTCATAACCGTTGTTAGGTGTGGTATTACCCAATAATTGTCTCTTACAACATTCAAATGTCCAATGCAATATTGAGCTCATAAAATACAATATAATTTTACCCTATCAAAGTCTTAAGTAAACAATTTTAGACAGAAACTTGCGTGAACACAACCTCACCGTGAACTCGAGTTTTTTAGTATCACTGTTATTTATAAAAATTATCAATGTTATGCGTAAAAACTATTATTATTATGCACAAAAGCTTTCACTGTGTGAAAAATGCTTATATTTTTAAACAAGAAATTTTTTGTGCATAATAGTGATAGAGTTCATGTATAGACCTGATTCACAAATTTTTTGGTATAGCTGATATGCATTTTGTGTGTATTTTTAAATAGTAATAGTTGTTTTATTAAGAGGTATTAACTAGTTTGAAAATATTAATTATTTTCATTAAGAAGTATTAGTTTGATAGTATTAATAGTTTCAATAAAAAGTATTAGTTGTTTTATGTCAAAATGACCCACTCATTAAAGAAAACTTCTAGTTAGTTAGTTTTTCACTTTTTTAATTTATGGAACTACTAAATGAATGGGAATATTAAATGAGGCAGTGAAATGAGAGAGATTTAGGGGGTGTTTTGAAACACTTAAAACAGTTTCCAGAAGCACTTATTTTCAAAGCTTCTGTTGCGAGACCATAGAGAAACATGAAGAATAATGAGATGGGTACGAAAGGGGAGTTAAAATTAGGGTTTCCTTTATCAGTGGGAAAGAAAGGTTCATAATATATTTATCTGAACGAGGAACCTGAGGCTCAGGATGCACCTGAGCTAAATTATCTGAGCGAGGAACCTGAGGATCAGGATCCACCTGAGTCAAATTATCTGAACAAGAAACCTGAGGTTCAAGATGCGCCTGAGGTAAAATATCTGAACAAGGAACCTGAGGTTCAATATGCGTCTGAGGTTAATTATCTGACCGAGGAACCTGAGGCTCAGGATGCACCTGAGCCAAATTCACCTGAATGGTTTATCTGAATGAGGAAATGTTTGGGCTTCTCACCAATGGGCCCAAACATTTAGAATGATCTGGAAGATTCATTATCTATTTTAGATTCTGCATTTAAATTACATAAGGAATATCCATCTGTGTGTGGACCCCACTGTTAGTTACAAATACGGCATCTGGCCGATGAATGAGGATATCAGAAAATTTGCATCATTCTCTCTCTTCTAACTACCTCTCTTCCTATCTAATTCTCTCTCTCCCTATTTCTTCAAATCTTCATCTTGTTCTACCAGCAATTTATATTTTAGCAACATTATTCCAGAAAATCTAAAAAACACATTACAAACATCCCAGAAAATATCAAAAACGTAACATTTGGTATCAAAGAGCCAAGTTTGATCATGGCCGAGGGAACGTGCTCCAAGGATCTGCAAGAATCACACAGAAAGCTGGAATTATTAATTCAAACGGAAGCCATGAAGTTGAAAGCAGTAGAGGGGAAGCTAACAGACAATATGCAAGGTTTAACAACCAAGATGGAGGAGAAATTTGATCTTATGACTAACACTTTGGCAGCTATGCAGTTACAATTGTTAAATATGGAAAAAGGCAAGGGTCACAATGAAGGGCCTTCTATTTTGGGGAATCCTAGCTTTGGATCTGGTGGTGGAGGGCCTAACTATGGACCTGCTGGTGGAGGGCTTACCTTTGGAACTACTGGTGGGGCATCATCTTATCAGTATCAGGAATCTCCAAGGAAGTTAACTGATGGTACCCAATTTCACAACCCAGAGCCTAAGATTGAATTCCCTAGGTTTGATGGCTCTAAACCTAGGTTATGGGTATTGAGATCCAATGGGTATTTTAAGCTTATGCCCAGTATGACTGATCAACAAAAAATAACTTTGGCTACTATCCATTTTGAGGGTAAAGCAGCACTATGGGTTCAGAATTTCAATCAGAGAAATGTGGAATTAACTTGGGCACAATTTTTGGTTATTCTCTCAACTAGATTTGAGGAGATTAAGGATTCTACAGTGATTTCTGAGTTTAACAAACTCAAACAAACCGGTAGTAGCTAAAGATTATGTTGATAAGTATGAGAAATCGAAAGCTTGTATCTTTGGTAGTTCTTTGGGATGTATTCTCAGAAATCTACTTTGTGGCAAGTTTCATTGGAGGACTTAATAAAGAGCTACAAGCAACAATAGCCATGTTTGAACCTACCACACTTCAACATGCTATTAAATTGGGCAGGAAGCAAGATCAAAGCTCTTCTTTGCACTAACTAAAAAACTTAAGCCCTATTCAAGGGTTTCTAATCCTAACCCTAACCCTAACCCTAACTCTAACTCTAATTTTATGCAATTGGAAGAAGGGTGATGCTCTTTTGGGCCCTACCACTAAAGGGAAACCACATTTCAATGTCTTATCTCCTCTGAGAGATGGCAAATAGGAGGAGTAGGGTTATGTTACAATTGTGATGAACCTTTTGTGCATGGGCACAAATGCAAACAAAGAATTTCATACATGATTCTGGCGTAAGAAGAGGAAGATACTCAATCCTTCTTCTTCTACCCACTAAAGGGAAGAACAGTCATTGTTTATGGGGTGACATCATGGAAGAGGTCCGAGATGTCACTAAATGCTCTAAGTGGTGAAGATGGAGTTACTACCATGAGGCTTTTTGGGGAGTTTGAACACCACAAACTCCACATTCTCATATACTCGGTAAAGCACCCTGAAGTTTTATACAAAAGGCTACTAAAAAAAGGCTCAAATGCCCTTTGAGTGATGTTAAACCCATAATTGATGAAGGTTCTTAATGGGCAAAGATTGGTCAACTCACAACAAGTGAACCCTTTCACTTGGAATATGCAGGGACATCAACTCACCTACCCACTGAGGCTGTTGGAGAATGAGGGTTGTGATCTGATCCTAGGAGGGGATTGTTTAAAATTTTGCACACCTATTGAGCTTGACTATGAAAAGATGACTTTCACAGTCAGCTTGCTTGGGAAGAGGGTGAAACTACAAGCACTTACTTCATCAGCTGAATGTAAGTTGATTTCTGATGTGGGATTATATCAGATGATCCACACAGAAGCCTTTAAGGAAGTTAATGAGATGTACTTAATTACATCAACACCTCCTACCCACACTAAAGATGATCATGAGTTACATAAGCTACTACTAGCTTACAAGGATATATTTGAGGAACCAGTGGAATTACCACCAGGGAGGGGGGTGGAACACCAGATTATACTCAAACCAGGGAGCATCCCTAAACAGCAGTACCCATATAGAACTTCCCACAACCATAAGGAGGAAACTGAAAAGATTGTAAAGGATTTGTTGACTACAGGATTAATTCAACATAGTAAGAGCCCTTTTGCTTCACCTGTGATTTTGGTGAAGAAAAAAAATGGCACCTGGAGGCTATGTGTGGATTACAGGTACCTTAATGAGCTCACAATCAAGCACAACTACCATATTCCTATCATTGATGAGTTACTAGATGAGCTTAAGGGTGCTAAGATCTTTTCAAAGATAGATTTGAGGTCAGGGTACTTTCAAATCCTAATGAAGGAAGAGCATAGGCAATTGACTGCTTTCAGGACCCATAATGGTCATTATGAATTCCTAGTGATGCCATTTGGGTTGTGCAATGCACCTACTACTTTTCAATCACTAATGAATCAGGTGTTCAGGGATCATTTGATGAAATTTGTGTTGGTCTTTTTTGATGACATCCTCATTTACAGCACCGAGGAAACACAACATTTAATTCACTTGGAAGCAGTCTTACAACTGTTGAGGGCCAATAAGTTGTTTGCTAAGAGAAGCAAATGTAGTTTTGGCCAGACTAGTGTGGAGTATTTGGGTCACATAATTTCTAAAGATGGAGTTGCTACTGATCCAGGAAAGATTGAGTGTATGGTTCAATGGCCAAAACCACAAACCATTAAACAATTAAGGGGTTTCTTGGGCTTAACTGGGTATTACAGGAAATTTGTGAAGGGATATGGTTTCATCAGCAAACCACTCACTTCTTTACTCAAGAAGGACAATTTCAAATGGAACTCTGAGGCAGACCTAGCTTTTCAAAAATTGAAGGAAGCCATGGTGAGTGTCCCAGTGCTAGCATTACCTGATTTCACAAAGAGATTTGTTGTGGAAACTGATGCTAGTGGGAAAGGAATTGGAGTTGTACTCATGCAAGAAGGAAAGCCCATTGCTTACATGAGTAAGTCCTTGTGTCCAAGGAATCAAGCACTCTCTGTCTATGAGAGGAGTTTTTAAGCAAGATTAATGGCCATTGAGAAGTGGAAACACTACTTGCAGGGTCAGAAATTCACTATAAAGACTGACCAACAATCCCTTAAACACCTTATGGACCAAAAGGTGGTAACTCCACTACAACAAAAGATGGATTACTAAGTTGTTGGGCCTTGACTATGAGATTTTGTATAAAAAAGGGAGAACAAACGGTCTGGTGATGCACTATCCGAAGGAGAGAACAGTTGTTATGCTCTAACTACAATGGTCCCAACCTGGTTGGATCAGGTCCTGCTAAGTTACACTGATGATGGTTACATTGAGGAAATCATCAAAACCAAAGGTACTGATCTTAATACTTACCCCCTATTTCAGTTCACTAATGGTATTTTGAGATATAAAAAGAGGCTGGTTGTGGGTAGCAATAATGGATTAAGAGATTTAATCCTTTCTGAGATGCACTCCACACCCTATGGAGGGCATTCTGGGGTTACAGGAACTTATCAGAGGCTTAAGAGGATGTTTTTTTTGGCCTAATATGAAAGATGGTGTGTTGATATGGGTCAAGAAGTGTGAAGTATGTGCCAAAAATAAGTCAAGCCCAGGTTTATATCCTGGCCTCCTACAACCCTTACCCATTCCAGAGCAAGCATGGTCACATATCTCTATGGATTTCATAGAAGAGCTTCCTAACTCTTTGGGAAAGAATGTGATATGGGTGATAGTGGACAGATTCACTAAATATTTACATTTCATAGTTTTATCACATCCATATACTGCTACTTCTTTAGCTAAGGTGTTTTTGGATGTTGTCTATAAGCTGCATGGATTACCAGCTAGTATAGTGAGTGACAAAGACAAAATATTTACTAGCTGTTTTTGGAAGGAACTATTTAAGTTGGTGGGAACTCAATTACACCTCAATTCATCTTATCACCCCCAATCTGATGGACAGACTGAGAGAGTAAATCAATGTCTGGAGCAGTACTTGAGGTGTTTAGTAAGTGACAACCCTAAGCAGTGGTTGAAGTGGCTACCTATGGCAAAGTATTGGTACAACACAAATTATCACTCAAGTCTGAAGATGACACCTTTTGAGGCTCTCTACGGGTATACTCCTACAGGATTTACTTATGGGCCATATTTGGATTCAACAAATGAGGAGGTTACAGATCTGCTTACTCATAGACAACACATCATACAGCAAGTCAAGGCTAATCTAATCAAAGCACATAATCGCATGAAGGTACAAGCAGACAAGCATAGACAAAAGAGGGTTTTTGAGGTAGGAGACCAAGTTTTTCTCAAACTTCAACCCTTTCGGCAGAATTCCATTCAATACCGAAAGAATTTGAAGTTGTCATCAAAATACTTTGGCCCTTATACTATCCTGCAAAGGGTGGGGAGTGTGGCTTACAAGTTAGATCTACCAATTGGGTCAAAGATTCATCCCGTCTTCCATGTTTCTTTACTCAAGAAACACATAGGGGTTAAGTATGTACCTTCACAGAGTCTTCCAGATGTTGATAGCAACGGCCTCTTCGCGATCCAACCCTACTATGTCACAGAACGACGTCGACACCTGGAAAATGGAAAGGAGATAGATCAGGTTCGTGTCTATTGGGTTACCGAAGATTGGAAAATCAATTCGTGGGAAGATACCGCCTTTGTTCTGCGAAATTTTCCTTCACTCCATCCTTGGGGACAAGGATCTTCCGTTGGAGGGAGTATTGTTGATTCACCAGAGAGAAACATGAAGAATAATGAGATGGGTACGAAATGGGAGTTAAAATTAGGGTTTCCTTTATCAGTGGGAAAGAAAGGTTCAGAATATATTTATCTGAACGAGGAACCTGAGGCTCAGGATGCACCTGAGCCAAATTATCTGCGCGAGGAACCTGAGGATCAGGATCCACCTGAGTCAAATTATCTGAACAAGAAACCTGAGGTTCAGGATGCGACTGAGGTAAAATATCTGAACAAGGAACCTGAGGTTCAGTATGCGCCTGAGGTTAATTATCTGACCGAGGAACCTGAGGCTCAGGATGCACCTGAGTCAAATTCATCTGAATGGTTTATCTGAATGAGGAAATGTTTGGGTTTCTCACCAATGGGCCCAAACATTTAGAATGATCTGGAAGATCCATTATCCATTTTAGATTCAACATTTAAATTATATAAGGAATATCCATCTGTGTGTGGACCCCACTGTTAGTTACAAATACGGCCTTTGGCCGATGAATGGGGATATCAGAAAATTTGCATCATTCTTTATCTTCTAACTACCTCTCTTCCTATCTAATTCTCTCTCTCCCTATTTCTTCAAATCTTCATCTTGTTCTACCAGCAATTTATATTTTAGCAACATTATTCCAGAAAATCTAAAAAGCACATTACAAACATCCCAGAAAATATAAAAAACGTAACAGCTTCCACTCACAACTTTTGAAAATAAATGCTTTTGAAAACTGTTTTAAGTGTTTCAAAACACACCCTTAATGTAGTGTGTTTTATGTGGAAAAAAGAAAAGGGTGATAAAGTTGAGTTGCAGGTTTCAGAGGTATAGTTGCCCCATGTTTTTTCATCAGTGTAGTTGACAATAAATAGAGTTATGGGGGGACACAAGTAGTGTAGTGTAACTGTGTAATGCCCCATATTTATCTAACTTCCACCGCCTCCCAACTTGTTCCTATTCCTATTCCTATTCCAATTCCAATTCCATGCATAATTCTTTGTTTTTAAGTGGTCCATTTTCCCACATTTTGCTCTCTTTCTCTGCTGCTATATCCCTTCACAGCATCATCACATCTAAGATGTGTGTATATATACATATAAAATGAGTAACACTTATGTGCCCCAACTGCACCGTGCACAATTAATTTAATATTGTACTATATAATAAAAACCACTAATATTGTTAATTGAAAATAGCTAATATTTTTCTATGATAACAGGTAACACTATTTGGTAAAAATGACTAATATTGTTTAAAAAACATAAGTTACCGAGAATTTGCCATTTGAAATACTTCTATCGTCCCCTTTTAAGATATCCATTTACTTTTAGTACAGAGATTAAGGAATATAGTATTAAATATGTGATGGATAGTTGAAATGTATTAATATACAAAAGAATACGACAAAAATTCATATGAGACTGTCTCATGCATGAGACGGATATAAATTAGCATAAATCACATTCACCCCTCCCAAAGTGTTAAAGTATCAATGTCCAATTTATATTCAACTCACCATGAAACCGTCTCATGCAAGTGTGTCTCAAAGAATACTCGTAAAAGTAAGTATATTAAGTAGTTGAGATGAATGACAATTGTTTTAATAAAATTCAACTTCAGAGGGATAATTGTAATAGAGGGGTAGTTGTATCATGTATGAACATATTAATCAATTAAAAAAATATGAACTTTGTTTGGAAGGAACAAAATGGCAAAAATGAAAATTTTAGAAGTGGAGAGAGTATAGTTTAAATGAGATGATAATTGTCAATTGAAATGGATTTTTGTTGTGGCTTTATTATGTACTCGGATAGTGTAGACAATAGAATATTAGGCAGTGAATTAAAGATATAGAGAAGGTAGCTACATGATTCATGATTGGGTAATCTTTCTAATTCAGTAAAAACTATAGACAGTCAACTATAGTTGACTCTTTCCCAACCATCAACTCGGAGGGTCCTACTCCAAACGGGACTTAACTTTTGAATTTGATGATTCAATTCACCCGTGCAATTTCTCTTGCTTCTTTTAAGGTGGATAAACAAGTTCCTCAAAATTCATATATAATTTTGAAACTAATACTCCTTCTTTCCCTGTTTATTATAATATTTACTAGTTCCACAAATTTTAATATAAATATTTTTTTAATTATGGAAAGGGATGTTTTTTTAATGATGATTAAATTGTAAGTGATGTCATTTCTATATATAAAAGAGATAAGTTTAACTTTTGTGTGAAAAAAAAAATTTATGGCATATAATATAATATTGAGATGTTTGAAAAAATTCTATAAAAATAATAAAATTATTTTTATTATCATTTAAATAAATATTTAATTAAAAAAAGGGCGAACATTTTAAACAAATATTCAAATAAAAAGGGGACGGAGGGAGGTAGTACTAAACTTTCATGTGAAAGTTTGTTAGAGTAATGGGGGCTTTTTTTCGGTTGAATTGAGTTAGGACGCATAGAAAGCTTGATGATTTAATTGTTGATTGTTTGAATGGTTCTATTTTTCCCTAGAGTGCTCATCATCTCGTATTTATGTTATGACAAAAATTTATATAAGATGAGTTTATGTATGAGACGGATACAATTTAACGTAAATTAACACACATTATTTTTAAAGTGTTAAAACGTCATTGTCCAAATTATATTTCGTTTCACCATGAGATCGTCTTATGCAATTGTGTCTTTTATATTATAGTAGTTGTGTTTTTTTGCCTTCGAAGATTTTAAAACCTTTTGCAATATTGTAAACTCAATGAATCACTTGCCAAAAAAATTACTCCCTCCATCCCGAATTTAATGGCACATTTATTATTTGTACGGAGTTTAATGAAAGAGTTCTTTTATTAGTATAAATTGCTTTTTGTGGAGAGTTAAATGGTAAAGTAATGGCATGTGATATAAATAAAAGGAAATAAAGTTGACTTTAGTATGAAAATAATAATGACATTGTGTGTAATTTTTAAATGTTTTGGAGTAACATTTAAAATAATATAGTTGCTTTATTTTCTATATAAAAAATGTGTCAACGAATTAGGGACGGTCCTTTTTGGCAAATGTGCCATTAAATCCTGAATGGAGGGAGTAGTTAGCAATTTTTGAATCATTTATTGTTCTTTCGCCGGTAATATTTGACGACAAAATATCATTTTTAGTCCTATAATTTTGAACGATTTCATTTTTAGTCAGGTAATTTTTCACTTTTTTAATTTTAGTCCTTAATATATCAATTTCAATCATTTTTTGTTCGAAATTTTAAAATCTTGCCAGAATCTCGCCAGAATAAGCATGTGCTCACAATACCACTAGGTTTTTTAATAGTTGTCAGTAACTTTCCTTTGCAAAAATTAGCTGGAATTCTTCTTTCTTCCTTCTTTTTGCACAGTTTCAGTCAGAACAAGTCTTGCATAACCCTAAAAAGAAAATAAAAGAATCTAATTCCTACTATATTTTGGTATACAATCATCCAGATATACGCAACTATTTCCTGACTTGTAACCGTTAACAGGCATTCAATCTGAGATGAGAATACAGAAGAAACTACCACTGGCACAGTTTATGATGCAACCTGCCTACATCTCCAAAATCATACTTTTAACCCCATGTTTCTATGACTTCGTATAGTTGAGAAAAAAGGGGAAATTAATGATAGGTACAAACGGGATTTGCATGTATACTCAAAATTACACATGAAAATTCAAATACACTTACATATATGTACAATCATTTTATATTTATTAATATATTGTAATTCTGAAATATATCCTTCAGTAAGTTTTCCAAAAAAAAAATACAATCCTACATATTCCAAAGATTATGTCTTTCATTTTAAACTAGTATTCCTTTTAATTTTTTATCTTGAAAATGTCATCAATGCTTAGATTTCTTTATTCCATTCTCATAATAAAATATTAGAAGAAAAACAGACTCAAAACCGTAACACATTAAAAATATAAGAGCATGTTTAAAATATAAAGTCATTTGAGGAACATCTTTTACTCTTCGTAACAGGTTTAAACAAATTTGACCAGACAATTGGCGTAACTTTTGGGTGCAAATAGTCTCATCCATTTTATATTTAGCCTAGCATAAATATACCAAATAAGACGAGAATTCTGAATTCAAAATTTTTACAAGAAACTATATATTACACAAAAGAATGCCACTCAAAAATAGTGATGGAGAAAGTTGAAATCATGAACAGAACCAAATAATTCTGGGTATAAGAAAGGAAACACCATCTGTAAATACTACTAACTCACAACACTAATATGATAGTAAATACAGATAAAGAATGAAAATTAAGGGATAAAACAGCCAAAATCATCTACACCTCTAGGAACAACCGAAGCATCTCCGAACCGAGAAAAAGTTCGACGTTGTGGGTTCTGGATCGGGCATGAGTTTTTTGCGTGGGAGATGTTTAAAGAACGCCTTCACAGCTCCTGTTACCCCATCTTCATCTTCCATGGCTTTTGCAAGTTCAATCGCGAGCTCCTTCACCTGCACAAAATCAATCCACTTCACATTAATACCGAATCGTCCTCCCCTCCCCCAAGCCGGCTCATGAGCTTGACTTGGAAAAACCTTGAATTCTCAAGTACAGTAATACGGGCTAATTTTACTAATTTACACATAACATGTTAATTATTTACAAATATACACTAATTATTATAAACAAAATAAAAAAAAATTAAATTTTATGTAAGTTAACGAGTCAAACAGAGCATTTCGAGTTTTCCACTGAATCGAGCCCGAGTTCAAAAAAACTGAGCTCGATTGAGTTCGAGTCGAGCTTCTAGCTTCGAGTTTCTTAATCGAGTTCGAGCTTGACAGGAGAGAACCTTTCCAAAAAACATAAAAATATGGAAAGATCATAATCTTGCTTGAAACGAAGGAATTGATGATGGATTTGAGATCCATATAACAAATCCTCTAGTGATAATTTTGATAAACATGGATCCAACACTTCCATTTTGAAATAATTTTTGAATGGAATTGAAATCCATCCATTCGTTTCAAAATTCTTTGGCCAAACGCAACCTTAGATCTGACTCGTCACTTTGATAATGAAAAGAGCTTTGCAAGCAGATGTTCATAGCAAGACATGGTACCTTTGAATCTAGCATAAAGTTAATTGCTGCAACCAACTTATCAAGTGAAAACTCATCAACGGGAATTGGCGGAGGGCCTACACCTCTGGCATGGACTCTTTCTCCCCAAAATGGTTGGTCACCAAAGAATGGAATGATAGTTGTTGGACACTGCGTTGCCATTAAACACTCATCAAAACAGTTGAGAAGAAAGTCAACCGAAAAGAAAATGTGTAGTTCCATATTGGCCTATTGCTACAAAAATCACCATTTTTCGCAAATTGCAATCTAATCCAAACTTTTGAGTTTTGGCAAATAAAACCTAAATTTAAATTATATTTGCAATTCAAACTCTCAAGCAGATTGACTCTTGCCCTTTTTGCCTAGTTTTAGACGTTTGCATAGTAATTAGAGTGGAAGATATTGTTTGGGATTTTATTGTTGTCAAGCAAGATGATACGTCAGAAACAAGCAAGAGTCCATCTGCCCAGAACAAATTGTAATTTTTGTTTAGTAGATCTCCTGTGAATTACGTATACATGAACCCTATTCTTTAGACTTTAAAGTATCACCTTAAGTATATGAAGTATTACCATTTAAAAAAAGCTTGATTTTTATGTTTTATTATACTCAGAATCACCAAACAGTGACATTTTTCGTATGCAAAACAGTAGTACTTCGTATACTAAAGAGTGATACCAAGTTCACCACAAAACTTCTGTAAACCAAGTTCACAGGAGTTTTTATTTTTTTATGTTAAGGTTTTATTTACCAAAACTTACAAATTTAGATTGAATTGCAATTTGCGAAAAGGTGGTGATTTTAGAAGAAACAAAGCCTTCCATAATTAAGTAAATCATTACCGCAGCTTTAAGCCCAGCAGCTGTTGTTCCTGCTCCCCCATGGTGCACCTGCAAACAAATTGGGAAACAACTTAACCCACTTTATTGCTCAACATTTAAATAATCTTTTTCTTAATATCCCCATTCGAAAATTTCTCTTTAAAGAGTACAATCTCAAAACACATGCCACATCAATTATAATCATTATGCTTATTCCGAAGGCAAGGAAAATAGCATCACTGAGTTTTCACCTCACATCATCATAAATCTCTAATCAAATACTTTTTCCAAAGGGTAAAAAGATGGATCATCAATGCATTTTCATCCCATATCCAAACACAATCCGAATACTCATTTGTTTCTCACTAAAACTAGTTCTCACTCTTGACTCTGAAATAACATATTGCATATCCAAAAAACGAAAACATAAGCAATCATCATATCTCTTATGAACAATATAATAGGACAGAATGATAGTCACAGGAAAAGGTAAAAATCCAGACTACAACCAAACAAAACTCACCACAGACGCGCATTGCAAGAACAGCCAGTCATGAGGACAATTATCCAGGAGATATACAAATTCCTTCTCTTCTGCCACTGAAAAGAACCATTAAATTTCAAATGAGCCAATACACAAAAAAATTCAACAGTAAATGAACAAAAGAATCAAGGGAGAGGGAACTCACAGTCACCGAGACCACCCCAGCCTTTGTTAATGATTCCCCTTTGTTTAGTTATTTCTAAGGCTTCAACAATTATTTGAGTCATTTTCTGAGGCTCTTGAACAGGCTGAGATAAAAAGAAAATATAAGTTGAAAATAGTTTACAAAGAAAAATAGAGCCTAACTCAAAGAAGCTGTAATCATAGCTAGGAAATTATTTAATGCACATTTGAAAGACCAAAATACAGATGGAGGAGACAGAAAAAAACACGAATAAAACAGGAATCGTCACTACTCCATGAATGACACATACTCTAATCAACGTCCGGGATTTTAAATGTTTAAAACCCGTCCAACAAAGTGAACTTTCATTGACCCACTAAACTTGGTGCAATCCCACAATCCAAGTTCAAGCTCCAATATACAGGATAAGAACTTTGAGCAACATCTCAAAAGAAAAAATGAGAATAATGTTTTTTTAGGAGCTAGGACCGTAACTATGGGAGGTTGGCAATTAAGGCCAGTATGTTCTCCCCCTCTTTTGGAAGACTGACTGTTACTTTCAGGATATAAAGGAGCTTCGAATACTAACCAGACTGCCGAACCCAATATAGATAGGCTTCGGACCAGCTTTAAGCCAGTTTTGAAGTGACTCGGGTGGTTCGTAATTACTGGCAAGATCAAGGAAGCAAAACCCAACAACATCAATCTTGGGTCCCCAATCTGAAAGACAATATGGCAATAAAGCTTATTAGCACCATCAACATACACATGCAATTATAAGTACTAAGGATGAAATATAACTCGCAATCCAAGACCAGAAGTCTAACACAAGAGAACTAATTCCCTATTATATTTAAAATAATATATAACAACCAAGTCAAGCCTTTAATCCCAAATAATTGGGGGTAGGCTACATGAACCAATAATGGAAGCATGTTGGGGTGTGTGCAAGAATTATTCTTGTATTTAAAATAATATATTATGAAAAAGTAAAACCTTTTGGTTTAGGCACAAGGTGAGGACTCCAGATATATCCATGTGGAATATCCGACTCAGACCCTTGTGAACCACTCAAATATGTGACTGGCCGTAGCTTCAGCTTCTTCTTCCTAACATCGTTTATCATGTCTCTTATTCCTAGCCAAATCAAGGAATCAACAATCTGATATGATAACTGCAAAATAATACGGGAAAACAACATCACAATGTGCAGAAATACGATGATGATAATATTTTAAACAATGACAAATTGCATGATTTACAAAATAAAAAGATTCTTCGGACGCACTCTATATCCAGCCGATTGTTTAACACGAGACAACGGGTGGGGAAATTCACTAGTTGGCCTGCATAAAACATCATCATTTAGAAAGAAGAGAATGTGATGTGCAAAAGGAACCAATTTGTAAAAAATAAAAAAAAAACAATCAGATCTTATTTCTAAGTCAAAAATAATGATAAAAATTATATGAATACTTACGTCCATGGCATTGTAAAAAATATATGGATTGGTATTTTCAATGATTCAGCAACATGGGTATGCCCTGCAATGTTATTCCAGGCTCCAGTTAGTATATCAACCACTTTAAAAATATTTAAAATACATAAAGTGATATAGCATGCTGATACACATTGATATACTGACTACATAGTCTACATTAAAAGTCCAAATCTATAAATGCCAATTTTCAAGGAGGAAATATGATATATAAGTCGCATTATCTAACCATATGCAGGAGGGTTAGCAATAATTGCATCTGCTTTGAAGGGAATTCCAGTGTCCATATCAGGCTCTTTGCACGCTGGCTGGAGTGAATATATTATCTCCTTCATTTGATTTCTTTGTACTGGGATTTCTGAAGGTCCTGAAGGCAAGAACCCTTTGTTCTTTACCATGTCTGTAGAAAAGAAAGTATGCATCAGTTACGTCATTGTATATCATGTTTTGACTA